>JAWWEW010000131.1:23277204-23451705 GCA_035583185.1 Anabacerthia variegaticeps | reverse complement strand
ATGATGATGAGTATCTCATCTGTGTAAATTTGAAGGCGACTAAGATCCAGGGAGAAAACAGTTTTAGCTGAGTGCTTTTCTATTTCGTGTAATGCTAATGAAGCTATTTATGGAAGCAAATAGTGTTGAGCAAAGTTTTAATGTCTTTGAACATGTAACTTGTTGCTAAATTTAGAACATCGATTGAACACACATTAGACAATAATGCTACACAAGTAGATTTCAAGAAATCTTTCAGATTCCTTGTAACTTAAAAAAAATGATCCCACAAACAGTTTAAGTCAAATGCAAACTGCTTAGATAGGTATCTGATTGTAAGAAGAGCAGCATATAACAAGAGACAGAGTTCCACTGTCTTATCTACAGCTGTGGGATCTAGTCAGCTGTAGTTGATTCCTTGAGTATGTTGCAACATCTTCAGGTGTTTGAGCTTCCAGCTTAAGTGATAGGTGTAAGAAATCACAGATGCTGTGAGGTCATTTCCAAATGGTTCAGAATTGTTCAGAACTCCTTAATGGAAGTTCAGCTAAAGAATTAGATGATGGAAAAAAAGTTGTCTCTAGAAATGCATGTTGTATTTCATAAGTCAGAAACACATATGGAGCAGGATTGGATTTCCTTCTGCATGCAGTTACTCTGTATAGCTTCGTAGGTGCCACCAAACATTTTATGTATGCATATGCACTGAATACATATTGTAGCTCTTGACTTTTTGTACTGTAAGATCCCATACTTTCTAGGAATGCTGTAGCTGCCTTACCAGCTCTTAAAATACTTGATGCACAAGTTATTTCTCTAAGATTTGAGAAGAAAGTTATCTTCCTGTCTTGCAGTTCAGTTCAAAATGGTGTCAAGCTGACAAAGGTTGCTGAAATGAAGATCAAAGAGAAAGCCGAAAATCTGCTAACAGTGGATGTAATGCCCCTGTCAAAGACAAGAATCTGGTTTTGAGGCTTACTCCCTTCTACATTTATTTTGTACCCAATATATCGTCTCTCATTTTTTTCTTTTTTCTTATTACAGTGCTTTTGAAGAAGATAATGTGTTTACTTGTCTTATAATAGCTATTATGATCACATTGCTTTATTCTAATTTAAATGCCGTCCACAGTTTCTACATGTTCTTCCATTTTAAAGTTAAATGCTGTGACATTTAGTGTTTGGGGTAACAATAGGAGATACAGAAAGTCATAGGACATGAACTACAGGGAAGATGTAGCTTGATTGTATGGATAGCATGTAAACATAGGGAATAGTGTAATTCTCCATAATACAGCTATTAATTGCTGCTCTAGGTGGAAGTGCTATGAAAAATTCATAGGACCCAAATTTGATTTTCTTTAGAGAGATAAAAGTTCCTGACTCTCTGGACAAAAAACTTCAACATTCTTCCTTAACTTGACTGTCTCCATGGATAGTTGTTCGTTTCCTAGTGCTTACTTGATATCTTGTTTGGTTTTCAAGCTGCAATCTTAGATGGTGTTAGAGTTTAAAAATGTCATCCTCTTTTACTTATTGTTGGAAAAACAACCTACTTTCACAATGATGTACTGCCCTTGTTCCTGTGCTTAATTGGATTTTTCTAGGAGTTTTGAATACAAAATACTGCAATTGTGAGTGTCACTACAAAATCCAATGCATATTAAGTTATTGTGTTGACTTCAGATTGAAGTCTTTAGTTCTCATGTACTCATTTCAAATCTAGATCCCAATTGTCCCACAAAAGGGGGTTTGTTGAGATAGCATAGCTTACAGATAAGGAAAGTAAGTCAAATAATTGAAATACCTAGCTAGAAGAAGACAAGAAATGGAGTTAGGATTAGATATGAGCCTTCTGTCTATAATTGTTAGCTATTTTTTAGACCTTTTGAGAAGACAGATGACATCCCAAAAGCTAATATCAGAAATTCTCCTTTATTCCTTATTGTCCTCTTTTAAAAATTATTAGTTAGAATCTGTCCTCCATTTTCTGTAGCTTTTCTGTGTGTACAGTTGTTGATGACACTGAGAGAAACACATGTATAAATATGCTTTAGTTAAAGGAGAAAAAGGTACTATTCTGCAGCAATAAGATCCAGACCTTGCATACATGGAAAAATGTAACATTTATGAATGGCTCCTGCCTGATCATTTTGATTAAAATGTACTGCTTCTTGGAAACTCAAAAGTCTTTTCACCTCAATTCTGCTTTCTCTGTTTTGTCACGGCTTTATCTCATCATTCACAGCCAGGATCTCCTAATGACACTACATATATATCCCATTCTGCATTAGTGCTTTACCATCCTGGTAAGTGCTGAGGGGGAGCTCATCATGACTTTGTTTGCTAAGAAAATATAGTTGGACTCATGGTGTTGCTGCAATTAGCCTCGTTGTTTTTTGTAGAGTTAGTCTTGGCAAAGCCTGCGATATTAAAATGAAAATAATAACTAGCAGTCCTGTTCAGTAAAAGCATTTAGTTATCATACCAGATATTTTATTATGCAGAACAGTAGTGATATAGACAATCTAAGAGAAGAAGAAAATTTATCTGTCTCCAGCTAATCTTAGTCAATTGGGGAAACAGCAGCAGTCATCTCTGGTTAGGCTGGTTCTTGAGAAGAAGACATGCACAGTGGCATTCCTCTAGTGCTAATGAGTGAGAAAAACAATCTAATTAGACAAAAACATGAAATGAGATTATATGAGTCAGGCATATTTAGTTAACTAGAGAATACAAAATGGCTTTGATGGCATTGGCCTAAAGGATACAGAAAATTCACTAAAATGCATTTTTCCAATTCATGGGTGAAAGCTGATGAAGTCTTTGTCTCACAGTAAATACAACAAAAATCTGCTTCTGTAAGACAAAAAAATTATTGCTATGTATTGATTTGTATTTTTTTTTTGTTCTTGCAATGCCTTGCACATAAAACTTTGTTTATAACATTTCTTTTATCTTTGAAAGAATCATACTTTTGTGTGATACTGAGAAGTCTTTGAAATTATTTCTCAGGTTTTCATATACTGAAATTAGTTGGATCTTGTAAAGCTTATCACAGAACTTTGAGTGTCTCTCTTCCTCACTTATTTTCTGTATATTTCTGATATTCTACAGAAAGCTTTTGACTATTTTAAGTAACATTATTAGTAAGATAATATGGATCCCCTTTTGGTTGCAAAAATATTGGTAGTGATTTGCAATTGTTAAGTGTTCATTAGAAGTGTGATTACAGTGTGATTTATTTGAAATCTCCTTTTACAAACAGCAGACCTAAGTGCAAAAAATTTATTCAATCATGATTTATATTTATGTATTTAAAAGCATAGTTCTCTGTGGCAACAGAGGAATTGTCCTCATATCAGTAGAGACTTTGTAACTTTTCACTTCATTGGTACATTAGTAAAATCAGAGATACAGCTTCTGATGAATTGGGAAGGAATTAGATGAAGTATAGAATGTTCCCTGACACTTTCTAAAAGAAACCCAAACCCAAAACCAAATCAATCCATAGAAGCTACTTCTCTTTTTATTATTTTTTTTTTTAAATTAAGTTTTTGTTGCTCTTCCAGTCTTAACTAAATCTATGGTTGCTTGTCTTACCATAAAGAAAAAAATCACTTAGCAGCTTAAATGAATGACTTTCATTGATAACAAAAACGGGCCTTGTTCATTGAAGTACTTGTAACAAACTTCTTCTGTGCTTCAGGGAGAGTTTTGGGTATGCAAGAGGCATAGGGCTAATTTCTAACTATGAACACACACATGATATTTCGTATTTGAAACATCTTCTGCCAAGATTGTTTTGTGAATTTAGAAACCAATGCAGTACAGTTGGGCTTGTGCTGTAACTTCTGGCTCAGAATGTTGACTGTGGTATGCCTGTGCTGCACAATGAGGGGTTGTGTTGAGAGAGATCCATATGATCTCAGAGAAACACAGCAGTGTGTGTTCATAAATAGTGTATGCAGGGAGAAAAACAGCCATATAGATAAGGCAGTCAATCCTCTTAGAAAGCTGTACTATGTCTTGAATTGACAGTATCTCTTTGTGACCTAGGAAGAGTGTATTTCCATGAAGTGATAGTATTATACATTTATGTACTAAGTATCAGGCACAGGATTTTCTGTCCTTATATAGTACTGGGTATTACTGCACTACAAACTGTTCTATCATAACTGTATTCTAACACATTTGGGATAAAAACTGCCCATAGACCAACATCCTCATTCTTTAGTTCGGTGTAACGTAGGTATCTTTTCATAATGGAATGCATAGAATGCAGGTAGAAGGTAGTATAAAGAAATTCTACAAACCAGTAAAAAATGTATGACATGAGGAACTTTTACTTACTGAGAGTAAGGCTCCTGACTTTTGTAAGGCTAACAATTATAACCTTTGGTACTTTGAGTACCATAATGTAATACTGGTTTAATGTACTCTCTACAACACTTCATGTCATCAGTTTTTGAAGACTTTTTAATCACTTGCTGGTTGCAGCCTCACTTCTTAGCTAAAGTCCTGTTTCCTCATCTACTTACTCATGCTGAGGAGAAGGCTGATAAACACAACAAAGAGGTGTCAAAATATTTATAAGGCAGATCTCACCTGCACAACTTAAAGAGTATTTCTTAGCTGATGACTGGGTGGGTGCCCAGATATGTCTTGATGCTGTACTGAGGATGTGACCCAGGTAAGTAACACCCTTTCTCCACTTTCTTGTCTTCTGCATCCACTTTTATTTCCATTGGAATGAAAGCGGCTTCCTAGCAAGGGTAGATGTGTAACTGCTTCAGGCAACCGGTGTACCTGGGACTGATTGACTCTCTAGAGCCCATTTGCCTTGTGATTTAGACACAAACATAGTTACAAACATAGCTATACAGCAACAGTTGGAGCTGTAACCACATTTGACTAGTAATTACTTGTCCTGTGTGGGCGTGAAATACCTGCAGAGTTCCCAACCTAGAGGGTTCAGAGAATATGCTGTCTCAGAAACATTATTCTTTTATTTTTTTCAAAGTGGAACTGCATCCCAGTTTGCAGCAAACTTGAAAATACTTGTATTGGTAGAAAAATTTGATCCATAACTACATAATAGAAGGCACTCCTTGAGCCACAAAATCTGCTTTTTCCTCAGCTGTATCTATTTATTTCTTGAACAACTAAACCTAACAAGATTAGTGTATCTGTAGTAGCAGGTCAGAACAGGTTGATTTGGTTAGATTGCTGGTGGGTGATGAAATGCCGTGTGAGAGGGAGGAAATGTCTTGGTCTTTTTCCCTTTGAAGGGGCAGGAGGGCAGGAAGTCTATAAAGACATAGCTGATATCAGAAATACAAGTCACAGAGATCATAATTTGCAAGGGCAAAATTAGTAATATAATTGCACCACAGTAACATTAATTATTGTAATTACTTTTATTTACATTAATTTAATTCTGCACTAAATGCTGTAATTAATATTATGGACACATTGTGATTTGTGGCTTTTGAAGTGAAAGATGGTTCAGAGAGCTTTCCGCTTGCATGGTGAACAGCAACTTCCTTTTTGAGGTTGTAGTTTTATACTTTAAATAAGATCAAATTCAGTCTTCCAAACATGGAAGGCGCTGGCCCCTTTGGGCATGGTTCAGTATTCACTAAAAGCAGAAGAGAGAGGTCTGCTCAGCTAATCATCTGAGGTCTGACTGATCACCGTGAAAACAGGTGTCATAATGTAGCACCTGGCAATAACAGGCTCAAGCCAGAGTATGAATGGTGAAGTCCCCAGCGCTGGGCACAAGGATGGGAAGAAGATGGATCATCAGTATGGGAAGGGAGTGTTACCATACCAACTGTTTCTGCTCTGAGGGGAATTGAGAAGGAGGTTCTTAGGGACATGGTTAAGTGGTGTGGTGGGCCTAGCAGGTTAATGGTTGAGCTCCATGATCTTAGAGGTCTTTTCCAACCTAAATGATTCTATGACTGAAAACTGGAAGCTGCCACAGGTGAGAAACTATATAACAAAAAGAAGCAAAAGCTTGGGGCTGGCAGTGTGCTTCTGAGAGGATGGAAGTATTCCTAAGGAAGAGTAAGCTGGAGGATTTGGGGGCAGGTATACTGAGAAGGCAGGGCCAGGTCATGTGGGGAATGGATGATGTCTTAGGAGAAGAAAAATAGCAAGGCCACAGATGTTTTGTCTAGACTGGAAAGGGGCAAATAGAATAGGTGAGTGACTATAGCCTGTTATGCTGACCCTCTGATTTCTGGTAACCCGGAATGGATGTGGAGCATGTATCACAAAGAGTTGAAAGAGTAGCATGAAAAATCCCCTACAGAGTGGGGAAGATACAGGCTTATCATGAGAGACTTACCAAGTTGAAATGTATCAGTGAGATGAGGTAATTAAATCTATCTGTGGTGTAGTAGGTGTTAGAAATGTGAACAATACATTGCCAGAAGAGGCTTCTATTGGTGTGGAAGGCAAGCATATGCCCGGCTGTGCCCCAGCCCAGGTGGTGTGCATGAAGCCATTAGCTGTAATAATTAACTTCACAACTCCTCTAGCAGGGCTGAATGAGGATTTTTGCAGGGCCAGGAAACATCTTGCTATAAAAAATTAAATACAAAGATTTGATGAAGATGCACCATAAGTGGATTAAAGAAGCACTCTCAAGGATGTTTATAATAGAACAGATGGTTCCTCCTGGGCCTCACTGGCATCTGACTGCCATCCATACTTCTGTTGGGATTAAATGTGAGCCAAAGAGAGACTTTGTTACCTGAAGGCTTTTGCGGAAACAGAATGCATGGCTTTGAAAAGGCAGTGACTCTAATCTACATCACCTTAGAAACCTTGGAGAGGAGGCTGAACTGCTTTGGACTCCTGTCTAGATTTTTGCTGAGAAGGAGGTAAGTAGATGATGTTGCTGGGAAGGGTGAGCTAGGGAAGCTGAAGAGCCTTTACTGCTGTGGTTGGCGTGGAGCTGTGTTATGTTTGTTTGCTTTTCTGAACCTGCACTGAGTGCTGCTGCTTTTCTGAAGTGCTGAGGGTGCTGGCCAGAGAGCTATGCTCCAACCAACATATGGAAAACACAAGGGAAGCATAAGGAATTACACTGCCAGGTTTCTCTAGGAGCAAGTGTGCTACAGTAGCAACTGCAGCATGTAGTGCTTCTAAGGCAATAATGAAACAAAGCCTTTATTCAATATTGTTCTGAACTCTTGCAAAAAGGGCTGAAAGTTCTGGGATTGCTGCAGGGCATAATTTGTGAACACCATAAAAGTTATGGAATGGGAAGTAGCTGCAGATCACTTATTTTTCCAGGTCTACGTGTTCAGCTGTTTGTTAGTGTACAGCTGAATGCAGAATGAGGTTGGGGACCTGAATCCAAGTGTATTGCTCCGTTTGCTGGGGCTGTGCTAGTGCCAGAGTTGCTCAGCAGAATAAGCAGTGTGTAACACAACATGCTGACCACTTGAGCTGTCTTGGGAATGGGGTAGGTAAAATGGTGGGGTTGCTGTGCTGCTCTGTCAGGGCCAATTAAAAGCAGTTCATCTATAGCTTATAATTTCCTATCTTTGTTTTGCTTTGTGGCTTGTTATTTTTACAAGTGTGTGAACTGTGATTTCTGAGAATTGTTAATGAGTCCTTTTGGTTGCTTTAATCCAAACATAACAAGGTTTTATGAAGATGTGATTCTTTCTCTTTTAAATGGACAAAGGCAATATGAAGTTTGCAAGCTGGGTCTGAGCTCAGCTGCTGCCGTGAATTTGTGTAGAACGCTTAAGTCTCTCTTCTCCCTTAATTTTGACTGCCTCCCTGAAACGGCAATAATGGAATAATGGTCCATCTTGTGTATCAGTTTAGAGCGTTGTTAACTGCAAACTGATAATGTTTATAAAACACCTAGAAAATGAATAGCCATCTTGGGTAAGATCAAGTTCCCACTCTGTTATTACCACAGAAATAAAAGCACATCAGTGTCAACTTGCCTCAGGTCTGCTTTTGACCCCAGGCCTGACAACACTAAGGCTGGGTCCTGAGGAGGCAATATGTGACTCATAGTGGCAATAGAGCTACTCTCTCTCTTCTTCAAAAAATACACAAATCAAGCAAAAGTGCTTCAAACTGAGGGGGTAAAACTACCTTGTTTCTGTATTACTTCTTGGCAGGGAAATTTCTCAAGATATTAAAAAAACCCAAAATTTGAGCACTTTGTGAATAGACTTGGGAACAGCAAAACAATACGCATTATGCTGAAAGCCAACAAGAAGAAGGGGGTGGGTGGTAGTATGAAAAATTTCTAAACAGGGTACTAAGTACTCTCATAGTTTTTCCTTTCTGTGTTTCTGCTAGTTGGTATAAGAACTTGTCTGTTGAAGTTCATAGATCTGACTTCTTATAGCTCTGACTAGATACCCCAGATAGGAAATTCTCCTCCACAGATATGACACAGTTTTGAGAGAAAAAACTCAGTGTTAGCTGGGATTACTCAATTAAGTAGCAAACTCCTGGGTCTTCCCCCCCCACCCCGAGTAGGATTTAGCATGGCTGACTGCCACTATTAACATTAATTTGTCTGGCAAACTAACTAGAAGTGTCTTCTCTACTGCCAAACACTAAGATCTAAGATGACAAGGTGGCATCTATCTAGTCACGAAAGCTTATCTTAGGCTGAATTTTTAAACTCTTTCTTCTTTTAAAGAAGAGAAAAAGAACATAGAACCTCTCTCAATGTGAACAGACAAATGCAGGAGTCCTAACTGGCTTTGCAAAATTAGAAGGATGCCCTGTCTATCTAGATAAAAGTCTGGATTGATTTGGTTCATTTGTGGTCAGGGGAAATGAGATAATGTTCTTTTAAACTAAGACTATATATTTCACAGCTGAGTCCAGCCAGATTTAAAAAAAAAAAATCTCCTTTTGTCATAAATACACAGATTTAACTGGAAGTCTGGGATCAATGTATTTCCTGCAGAACTTGTAAGATTATATAGGGTGTATACTTTATGTTAGTTTCTACTGGCTTCCTTGAACACTTCATTTTGATAGAGTAGAGCAGACCTTGCTTGTGCCTTTTCTAGTAAGACAAAGTTGGAGGTCCAATCTTCGTGAGTAGCTGTTGATGTCTGCAGGCTGGGATAATGAGGCTAGCCAAGGCCTTGGCAACAGCACCTGCATGTGTGGGCTGTGGGTCGGAGCAGCTTTTAAGTACTAAGCCAAGGTACTAAGTGCTAGAAGGATTGCAGGTAGGGGGGGAAAGGATTGCTGAATCACACAGCAGTGGATAAGGGAGGAATGGCTGAGCCATGGAATGAACCAGAAAGCTCAGATCCCAGCAAAGAGGTGTGCACTGGGATATTTGTGATACAGGATCTGAAAAGGCAGCCTGGACTGAAATCGAGCAGACAATATTAGACTGTACTGCTCCCAGCTGAGAACTCAAACTTGCTTAAAGTCTGTAGCAGGTGATTTCAGGGACAGCAAGCTGGACGAACAGTTTGGAGTCTGGAGGCTTAAAGCAGAGCTAGATTTGACTGCTCATTTGCTGATGGTTGCTTAGGCTGTTTTCTGGGAAAGAAATGACAACTCCTCCAGTCCTGTCTTAGCAACTGGATGCAACTGTGCTTTTCTACAGAAGGAGCCAAGGATATGTTCAAGCTCAGCTATATTGCATGAATTTTGCACTTAAGCCTAAGAAACAAAATATTGCAACCTCCCTTTCTTTTCCATATTAAAATGCTTCCAGAGCTATACTGAACATTTGCAAAATGAATAGGAGCAGAGGAAATTGGAATGGAAAATCTCGTGCTGGAGACATGTGTACTATAACTTTACATTTGGATGTTCTTGAGCTTCTAATGTCATTTGCCCCTTTGGTAAATTAAATCAAGAGGGGTTTTGACTATTTACTAGTCTGTTCCCCTGTGGGAACTCTTTGATCTCAATGCTGTTGCAAAAAGTTGTGGTGAAGTTACTGGTGCCATTCTTGCCTTGCTTATTCTTAAAATTGGATCACGTATTTTTTGATTGAAATTAAGATTAAAAAACACTTAATGCACCATGGGAATATTTGTGTCAGAAAGAGCATTGCAAGTGCTGTATGCCAACAGAAGGTCTCCGAGTTCTTTTTTGTAGTATGGGGAGAGAAACTACTGAAGCATCATAGGGATTTCTTCTATTCAGGGTGTCTTTCCCAAAATTGTTTGTGGATAGGATTGTTCTTCACAAAAATCAAGGCATATTCTTTAAGACAAGTCCTTTGTCAGTGTTCTCTTTAACCCCTAACAAGAAGGAAAGAAAGGAAATGTAAATTTTGCCTAAGATGGCAAATATATGTCTCAGTATGGTCTTGAAAAACTTGGATGGATTCTATTAAGATAAAAATTCCTTTCTCATGAGGCACCCTGTAACTCAATAATATAGGAAATAAAGAACATTATAGGGAATTTGTTTTTCCTCCCACAGTTAGCCATTTAGTTGTGGTTTACAAGGAATGTCAAGAGGAAAGGAGCTATTATCAACTGTGGGTGAAGCCTTTCTGATCTTCCTGACTGATATAGCAGGTGGAGAAACTAGTTTCCTAGCCTCAAACTGCATTTTCTTTGAAGTTTTCTCATCTTTGTTGCTAACAAAGAATAATGCTTTTCTGTGTTACAGATCACTTGCTGCTTTTGTAATAGCTGTAGTGTTTTCATTGCCTTCAGTGCTGCTGGCAACTCAGCTGATGATTTCATGGGAGAATTGCCACTGAAATACCTGGTTCATGTCTGCAATGTTTGCTCATTTTGGATTTCCATATGAGATATTTTACCTAAAAGTAGCACTGATTATGCAACTGCATAATATATAGGCTGAGAGGAGAGAGCTCATCTGGCTTAAATCTGCCTTGGTCTCAAAGCTGCTCTGAGCTTTTGTGCAGGGTCCCTCCTAGAAATACCGCCTATATTGGCAGAAGTAACACTTTCCTCTCAACTGCATCACCCCAATTCTTAGCCATAAGTTTGTGTTTCATAAACTGAGGCTGAGGGATTTTGTGAAATGAGCCCAGTGGTCCTTATCCCTCATGTTGGATGGCTGTCTCCATATGGCTGTAACATAAAGGCAGCTTTTATTTTTCTGTTGTCAGATTTGACCTTTTGTGACTGTTTTCCTCCCTTCAAAAGGAAGCCATGTGGAAAAAAAGATATTCTTTATCTTCACATGTATGATGAGTTCCTGTTAATACCCTATTAAAAAATACCCTTTGGAAATAACTGGAAATGGATTTGTTGTCATAATTTGTACCATCTTACAGAGTTTTGACCATGGAATTTGCTGGCAATGAAAACAGTGGCTAGATAGGTCAGGGAAAGTAGTTTTGCATGTGGTAGACTGCAGATGTTTAGTGCATACATACTGGCTGTTTCTCATGTTTGGAAACAATTGGTTCTTACAGAACTTGGAGGCTGCTGTATATTATTCTAAGACAAAACCAAGTTATTGAGTTGTCAGACATTTATCAGTTGTTAATTGCATCACTTCCTATCTTGGCATAGCTACACAAAAACTGGGGTTATTTATAGCTTGTATAAGTACACATTTGCTTTAAGTTGTAAGGTAGCAAACCAATTGCTAGTGGCCAGCTGCTTTAATAAGTGGAAAAAGTTATCCCATCATCCAGGGCAGATATTTGAGATACAGAAATAAGCTAGCTGCACTGGACCATGCTGGAAAAACTCTGAGGAAGTTTTAGGGTGTGAAGAGTTCACATTGCTATGGTGATTTCTGGCATATGGAGGCACTTGATTATCTCCAAGTCCTTCCCAAAATCAATCATCATATCTATGCCCTGTTTGGATGTAAAATTTATTTTTAACTCCTTAGTGCTAGATTGCATTCAGTACGCATAGATGTACATACGTTTCCTACTCATGGGAAGTTATTCCTTGTCTGTCTAGAGTGGTCATTTCCATGCTTTCCATATGACATAGAAAGTTCTTCAGAAATATCTCTATGCTAGGGAGAAAAAGCTTGAGATCTCTTGCAAATCTGAAATGGTTTTCTTCCAGTTACATGAGAGATCACAGCTGGAGACTGAAACGAAGTCAAATCCCTTTGAAATGCTGACTAAATGGCACCAACCTTCAAAAGAATGAAAACTGACAAAGCCTGAATCCTACTGACATGTAAAAGACACATTGTTAGCTACTGGAGAAAAGGTTGGGTTTTTTTTTTTTTTGTAACGTATTTCTGCTCTCATTCTTTTTTCCAAACCCCATCCTGCCATAACCTTCAAGTTTTTCCTATGATTACAAGTATTTTTTATTTTTTTAAATTTTTTTTTTGTTTAATTGGACACCAAGTAGCCAAATAATTCCATGCAACCCTTCCAAAACTTAGCAGAAATACATGGTTGGACTTTGATCTCAAGTCTGTTGATAAGTGAAAAAAGACAGCTCAAATAACTAAAGGTATCACTACCAGTAACTATTACTGCTGTGAATAATTTTAAGCTTTTGTGCAACTGCATTTATTTCTCTTTTTCTAATCCTTGAAGCATTATGTAGAATACAGAAATAGAGCCCTTTATATGTCAGAACTCTATAATAAAGAATGCTGAAATCCAGCAACTAGAAAAAAATCTACTGTATGTGTGTGTGGGCAAACTTTAATTTTGCCTGAAGAATGTAACTTTCTGCTTTTTAATTTGTGGTGTGGATACAGCAAATGTGCAATTAAGCCTTCTAGCAGGTCTGTAGGACTGGTTTTGTAATCCTTCCTCGGAACACAATAAATACAAACAGTAATCAGAGGTTTAATGAGTGTAATCTATCATAAAATACCTAACAAAAACCCATGTGCAATGTTACCTTCTGGTTCATACTTCAAACATTCCAACAGTATTACAGGAGTGCAGTGATTGCTGAGTACCTACCGAGGCAGGAAGGAGAGAACAGTCTTCTAAATAAGTAAACAGTGTGTATCTGTATGATAAACAAGAAAGCTTATTCAAAATTCATCTTGCTCTTGTGGAGGTCAGTGTAAGCATCTTACTGATGGCAGGTGCTTTCCCTGATGCTACACCAAGGCCTCGTTTATCTAAAATGTTTTTGAGAGATCACACAGAACATACAAGTTATTTAGAAGAGATTGCTGAATTATGAACTGTGAGACTCAGTATTTGTCTTAAGTAAATTTCTGTAGGAATTCTTATCCGTGTCTTTGCTCTATTATGACTTATTCACTTCAGGTTTTTCACGTGTGCATTTAGCTTCCAAAAACAGATGGACTACTCAGCTTACATGAAGTCAAAAACTAATGGAAGAGTTGCTGTAGAGCTAATTATACAGCTCTAGTTCTACACTGCCCTCACACTTACTCCTTCATGAAACACACTGTGGGCCAATTTGAAGTTAAAAGTGTAGCTGTTTGACTTGTTGGGGGGAAACTGTTGGCACTGGATAACACTGAGAGATTTAAGCTGAAGTTTCTGGCCAGAGTTACTGAAAAGCTCAAAACTTGCAAACTTGAAATTGGGAAGCCTTTTTAGCCTAGGGTTAAACCAAACCTGGCACTATCTGTGGCTTCAGGCAGAACTTGCTGACAAGTTCTGTCTTGTGATGCCACTAGAGAAAAAAATGACATCAACTTGAAACCCATGTGTGGCAACTGCTGCAGGCAGTCTCTTTGGCTTTCCTTTGGATTACACTGGTTAAATCCACTATGGAATCAACCAAAGGGACTGACTATTCACGACGTTTATGTGAATTTCTCTTCAGCTGACTTGCATCACAGCGTTGTTTCCAAGAGATCTGCCAGTCTGACATCAGTATTTAAATGGAATATAACACTTCATGGACTAACCATCTGATTCATTGTGACAGTTTTTTTCCTCTAATGTTTGAAGTTGTAATTAAGGGAGGAACATGTGGGAGACAGAATAAAAATCAAGAGATAAAATAAGAAATTGAACTGCAAAGGCAAGGGAAGAACCTTGCAATTTATTGCTCTAAAGAGAAATATGGGAGCAATATTAACTGCAAAATAGCTGTATATCCTGATTAAGAAGCCCAAAACCATTTTGATTAAACTTACCTAAATCTGGAGCATTCTAAAAACTTTTTCCACATGCTTATAGAAATCTGGCCAAGTAAGCAATGAGTGCAAGGAATAATGCTCTTTTTATTATTTTAATAGATAAAAACTCCAAAGTGAATGTGTGTGCCTCCATGTGCATGACACCAAGCTGAAACTGTAGAAAGGGCTGAGCACACCAGCACTTTGAGCCTGCATTCTAGTCTGAACATTCTAGTCTGAGTTGGCCTCAGTTAGAATAGATCTGAAAGTGACATCTGCTGCAAGTTAGCTTGTGTTTTGTAGTAAGAGGACATTAGTCAGTGCTCGTTACAAACAGATGAATTTTCAGAGTAATTTGGCTCACTGAAGAGCAGTGTCAGTGGATTCAGTTTCATTAGACTGAAAGTTAATTTGTCTGTGCAAAATAATACTAATTTAGCTGGAAACAGTGGCATTTTTAGTCACAAGTAGTTTTTAAACACCAAAGCAAACCATTCCCTGTAAAAATGTAATGGAGTTGTTGAAGAATGTAGTTTAATATCAGTTATGGTTTTACTTCATTTACAGCTATTAAAATGCAAAAGTTCTGTTGTAGAATCCAGAGTAAATAGGTTGTGGAAGAGGTGATGAATAACTTCTGGCAGGCAGTAGTTTTCAGTCTTTTATAACTTTACGTAAAGGCCACTGAACAAACTAATATGGCAGCTGTGGCCTCTGTGTAGCTTCTATCAGAGATATTTAGACATTTTGACCACCATGGCAATGAATTCACTGGCCACCTTGCTATGCCTGCCTGGCATTACTCAGACCCTGTGATGATGAGGGTCTATTTAAACCATCAGTATGAAACACCCCTGGGGACCCTGCCTTCAGTGAAACCCTTATTAAGAGCCAGATGTAACTTCCTCCATCCCGTACTTTTGTTTGGCACTGTGCACTTCCAGCATTAGTCTGCAGTCTAGGGGGTAGTTCGGTTTTCAGTGGCTGTAGTGCAATAAGCTCATTTGGAAGTGAAGATCCTGGGAAAGAGAACTTGTCTGGGAACTGCCTTTTCTTGTGGCATCCCCTTCCCATTGTGCCTACTTTTATTTCTCCCTTTTCCAGTGGATTCTATTATCACTAGTGCAGACAGGTTTGAAAAACCATAAGGGGAGAAAGGAAAATTTGTTTGCTCAAGAACTCAACCTTGTTCTTACATGCCTGGGAGTTACTAGGACTGTGGGATTTAATATGGTTTAAGATTATTAATTTCAACTTCCTTTTCAGCCAGGGTGTCTAGCAAGCAGGGAGAAGGCCCATTCTTTGAGACCTGTGCTTGTACCATGACGTGGCCTCCTCCAGATCCAGGCTGGTACAGATCTTTGAAACACAACCAACAAATATGCCTCTGAGAGGATGGCTCTGCAACAACTTTTGATTTACAGCATGTTGGCTGTTGCTCAGTAATGATTCTGTGTGGGTTTTACTGCCTGGCAAGTGAAAGATCACTTGTTCCTCAGCTACTGCTGGGTAAGAGCTGGCACACAGCAAGTACTGTGGCTTTGGCTGAAGGGCTGTGAATCTAGAAGAGAGATGGCTTGCACTCTGGGCTGCAGGCTGTAATCTCAAGCAAGTAGGGCATATTCATCCAGTAGAGGCATTTGCATGTATTTCCAGACAGGGATTTTCATATTGAATAAAATTTGCTATCAGTTACTCTTCCAGCATGGAGACTGTGATATTTCTCCTAATGGGACATCAGGTGTGCTTGATTTTAAACCTGCTGTGATCTTACTACTTACTGTGAGGAAAAAGAAATGGTGAAAGAAAATAAGACAACTTGGTAGCAAAAGGAAATACTAATTGAAAATGGACTTAAGACTCTAACCAATGAAACACGTAATACATCGTGAGAGTTTGGATATATATTTACAGTAATAGCCTGTGCTTTGATAAATGTAAATAAATGCTGTGTTCTCATGTTACCTTTTTCCTGAAGGCAGCTGTGTGAGTATAGAGATAACACCTCCTTTTTCCCTTGTAAACTGCTTTAGGCACAGTCATGAGCTGGGAGTAAACTCTGCTTACTGGAATCTGATCCCAGTAGTAACACTTCCATGCCAAAAATGACTGGTTTTGTATCAAATACATCACTTTTAGAATGATGCAGAGAATTTAGTCATTTGCTTATGTAAAAAAAAGCAACCTCCAAACCAGGTGAAATGATAAAGGACCATGACTTCACAATCTGTGTCCCTATGCTGAAATCCATAATTGCTACTGAAATTTGGCAAATTTCCCCAACTTATCATCTTCTTTTGAACAAAGAGGCCAACACCTTACTGCTCAGATACAACAGTATAATTAGAGAAAAACAGCCAAATTTTTATGCCAATCTGCACAACGACAAATGACTATTCAAAGCATAAGATGGAGAGGATTAGTGTTAACACTCCAGTTAGACACTTTCATGTGTGTACTGGCTAGGGCTTTACAGACCCTTTTATAAGGAAAGAATGCTTACCATATTATGTTGCCATAACATACGAATAATAAATATGATATAAGGGAAATTGAAAAAGCAGAGATTGCAGGTATGCTAGGACTAATATAAAATAAAAATAAAAAATTTGGGGATGGGATAGTTAAATATTTTTACACAGGAAAAATGATACAGAGCCTCACTTTTATATGTGTATTGTGTGATTAAAAAGTCAAGGATCCTAAAATGGGTATGAATCACATCAACTTTTACTGAAAGCACTTTTAAACAATCAATGTTGCTTTTTTTTTTTTTTTTTTTTTTTTTTACACAAGCAACCAGACTGTCTGTTATAAAGAGGGTAAGATTTACTAATCTGTCCTAACTTTCTATTGAGGATTTTGTTGGTCTCTTGGTAGAGCAGACATTATTTGGGGATGTAGAGTAAAACTGAATTTCTCCAATGCCTCACTACTACAATAAATTACACAAACTTGGTGCTATCTTATGTATAATGGATTATTTAGAAGGTGAGTCAACTCCCTGTGGATCTGTATACATCTTTAAGCATGATCATTAAGTACCCCAAACCTTAATAAAGCTCTAATAGCAGTTGAAGGGAGGAAAAATGACAGTTTTCGCATGTTTGCCCTGGGTTTTTTCCATGCAATGTTTCCTTTTGTTTGGCGGAAGAGGGATCTAGATGAAGCAGGTCAGGGCAAATAGAACATCTGTCAAAAACAACTACGTCTTTTTACCTACAGTAAACATTCCTTTTCCAAACTTGTGCAACCTAAGAGAGAGATGGCACGAGTACAGATCCCTGAGGTCGTACGATGCTGGAGAACAGGTAGGGAGGGCTGAGTGTGAGTGCATTGCTTAACAAATGTGTACAGTCAACTCAGGAGAAACAAAAGCCTTAGTGTTTAACAGGTACTCCTGTGTAACTTTTAATTAATTTGTTTCACTGTAATAATTTCTTGATTCTGTTTTCTTCTGGGGCATGACCCATAAAATTAAATGGCAAAGAAATTCCAGTGTAGGCATATTCTGACCAATAAAACAGTCAGTGTAATGGGCAAATAGCCTTGCAAATCTGCACTTCTTTTGAATGGGATCTGCTTGTGCTGTTCTGCTAAGCCTTTTCTTTGGCTGCCTTTGCTTTGATTATTGTTGAGGGATAGAGTAGCTGATGCATTCTTTCCAAAGGGTGGAGGTGGGCATCGTGGAGCCTTCTGTGGTGCACTGCCATAGTTCAGCTAGTTTTGCTAGTTCAGCAGAGGTAGGAGGAGAGCTTCAACTCCTGCAGTTTTCAAAACACCTCTCCCAGCAGTGATATGTGGTAACAAAGCCATGTGTCACTTCTCACCTTCCAATGGATTTCAAAAGAGCATCTGAAGCTCGGGTTTGACACCAGAGTTTGTAGTATTCATTTGTTCTTTCTTTTTTCTTCCATTCTTTCTTCCTTTCTGTCTAATTTTACTTTAATCTACAAATGCTGTTTTCCTTATATTTAAGAAATTGGGCTGAGATATGACGTACATCATGAAAATACTGTAGTTGAATTTAACCAACATTTGGAATTCCTTACTTACAATTGTCTTCTTGGATACATCTGGTTCGAAACTAAAATGAGAGCTGCCTCTGGTAATGAGATAAGTGGTTTTTTCTGTCTGATAGCTGTGGTTTAGCATGCTGTGAGGTGGGGTGATAACCATAGGCTACCCTCATGGTTGCTCTAAAGAGTAGGTAGAAACATAAGAACCGTGATGCAAAGAGGTAAAAAACATCCATTAGAGGTGATTTTCCTCCCAAGTCCAGTGACTGAGGCATGTCCCAAGGTATGTGTATGGATGTGTAATTCCTACTATGTATGCATGTCAAAAATGTTTTCAAATTAGTGAATTCCTGGAATCACTATATTTTTAGCAATACTTTCAGTGACTGATTAATATGTACTTTCTTTCCATCAAGCCTGCCTTTTGAGTTCACTCTTGTATTTTGAAGTTATAGGTAACAGGCATGTCAAGTTAATTCTCTGTGTATCTTTAGACATATTCCGATGTTATCTTTTCTTGCTTGACTTTCTGATTTTAAGAGTAGCAAACCCTTCCCAGCCTTTCACAATTACCCACCGAGCAAGTCATTTGCACATGAAAGACATGGAAAAGAACAACAGACTTTGAAGATTGTATGTGGAGGTGGTTTAAACCATGTTAGCCAGGGAGGAAACCACAGAGGTTTCATTTTTTATAATTAACAACGTTTTTTCAGCTTCATCCTCCATAGTTTTCTTACTTCAGTGTAAGATTTTTGTTGATGCTTTAGCAACAATTGCAGATTCAGCAAAATCTCTCATTGATCTACTCAAAGTAATTGCCAAGTATTTGTTCCAAGCTACTCATCCAAGCTCCTGAAGAATGTCTGGTTTACTCAAACAGGAAAGAAAAATATGCCTGATTTCAGAACATGAATTCAACCTGGCATTTTGTTGCCTTGTCACTTCAGTCCTGAAGCTTGTAAGGATCTTTCTTTTAGGCTTGGGTGACTTGGTTTATCAAGACACGACTCCTCAGTGCTAGTCAGAAGTTAACTGAGCTCATTTGGTCTCTGGAATCAGTACTCCTTGGCTGCCCCACACAGCCTAATTAGATCTACCCATGTTTATGGAATGAGGCAGTAAATGTGTGTTAGCCACACAACCTGCAGATGGGACCTGGACAAGCAGGTGACTCTTTATTTTGCATTCTAGGCAGGCATTGCTAGCACTTTGGGAAAGAGCCGTAACTGAAGGAGCTCTCCATCCCAAGCCTGACAAGAAGCTAAAGCTATGCTGTGATGCCAATTAGGAAGTTGGCCATTAGCAAGAATGCTATTGATCAAAACGGATTTGCCAAAATTAAAAAAGAATGTTGAGCAGATATATTATCTGGATGAATACTGAGACTAACAAAAATGTATCAGCTAAAATGTTAATCATAAATTATGCTTTCACATCTAGTGTAGGGACTGACAAGTGCAGTTGTATCTGCTGAGTTAAGCCTTCTCAATTTCTTTATAATTTAAGTATTTTTGGGACTTTAGTTTACAGACCTTAAGACTGAGAGAACTTCTTGCATCATCCATTTTTTGTTCCCACTACTGAAGCACTCCACTTCCTCATATTTCAGTGCTTTAAAACCCCAAACCTTCAAACTCCCTCCTTCCTCCTCTCCTCCCAAGCCCCTGCCTGAGTCTTGTATATGCCTGAATTCTCCTGATACATTCATTAACATGGCCTTCAAAGGCACAGGCTCCTCTGATAAGGCAGGCCTCTGCTGGTTTTACTGTAATGCAGTTGTGTGAATGTAGGTGAGAGACAGCAAAGGGTGTCTCTGACAATATGATTCATTATAAAATAATTTGCTAGCACGGCTCCTGATGCTTCTCTGTTAATTCACATTTCGCAGTGAGCACAATGAGAAGCCATTTCATCTAATGCAAGATACTAATTTAAAGCCCTCTCCCCTTAGGTTGTGGATATTTGAAAAGAAAAATTAATTTAAGTGGAACCTCTAGAGGCTACTGCATCCCAAAGTATTTTATGAAATTTCAGTTTAAAAATTATGAACAAATAGGTTAATGTTTCTTTGCCTGCCCATAGAGATTAACACCAGGCTGAGTTGTTACAACATGTTAATCACTGGCAACAGTAGTTTCAAAACAAATGGCTGTTAAGCCTCATTTATTTAAATATCTTAAACCATCTGAAGAGTGCTCTCCCCATTATTTACTTCTCCTGCTGCTGCTCGGAAATACCTCGTACTTGCTAGATGCCTTTCACAGTGGAAAATGAAACTCCAGAGGCTTGCAGTGCATGTGAGTAACGTGAATTTACCCATCCTTGCAACACAGCCAGCTGTTCAAGTGCTACATGTTTCAGCAACAAGTAAACAATTTAAGGTAGAATAATCATAATAAGAACCTTTTAACTTTTGGTTCAAGCTTTCTGGTATTCTCTGTCCTTGGCAAGACATGTGGCGTATGCTGTAATGCTCTCAAGTCAGCCTTGCAGATACATGCTTTCTATTTTAGCAGCTTTATCTTTTTTAGAAGTTAGGTGAAAATGGCTGATTACTGAAAAGATCGGGGGGGGGCTGGATTTCCAGATAATTGTAGACCTGATGATGGTCAGCCTTTCAGCACTAGACTTGTAGGTGTTGCATCCCTAATTCCTTACAACTGGGTGTTTAGTCCTTCCAGTACACCCAATGCCTTACAGTGGGCCTGAATTGCTGCTACGAGGCCGAAGTGCCCAAGTTAGAGGGCAGACATGTCCACTGGGCTTCAGGTGCATTGCTTAGAGATTTGGGGTTGAGCCTCTGAGCTCAGCATTCTCAGCTCACATGGGAACATTAATACCAGGGACAAAGCTTCCAAAGTGTTATATGCATGTACCTGTAGCAGTGTGGTGCCAGCTTATGCTTGTTGTGGACCATCTGATAAAAATCCAGTTGGCATCTGGCAATCACAACATGCACTTGAGCTCCATGTAATAGCTGCTGTGCTATGTAATGCACCCTGCTGCCCAAGTCTCAGCTGGGGATTTAATAGCAAGAGCATCATCTTTCTTTTTCCTCCTCATTTCTTTAAAAATGAGAATAAATTTTGCAATATAGTCCTAGCAGGTAGTCACCACATTTGAAATTGGTGTACTTATTTAATGTCCTGTATAATTTAGAAGCTTGGTTTTATTCACTCAGGGTTGAAAGCCTTTGCCTGATCATTATTCTTCCATGCTTTGCATATCATATTGCTATACCATCTTTTGTGTTCTCCGCTGGTTATCTGACTGAGTTGTAACCCAGCCCCTCTGCTACACTGAGACATAATGATTCATAAGAAATTCATATCTGCTGAGAAAATCAAATAGATTTAAAATGGCAGTTTCAATCTGTAGCAGCAATGTGGGCTATTATGCTCCGGTTGCTGGAGAATTTAATGTAGTCTGTGTCATTGCAATCAGCTGAGCACATCAGCTGATAAGAGATTGTGGGTTTCATCCTGAAGAGAGGATGAACTGTCAAATAATGAAGATAAAGTAAGGGAATTATGTCATTCCTGCTATTATGTTCCTTGTCTGTGCCCCATCATATCTTCCCTTCGCTATTGCATGTATCATGTTGTGTCAGTAATGCCCGAGTTCATCAAGAGGGTTTATGAGAGCTTGAAATACTTCTTGCAGGACTGTTCCTGCAGCTCACTGCTGGGTAGGCAAGATTCTTTGCTATGTAAGGCAGAAGTGTACTGTCTTGAAGCTTGCCTTGAACCTGCAGGAAAGAGGGAAAAAATGCCATTAGAAAAACATGAGGTAAAAAAGAATGGTCCCAGATGTGCCCAGCTGTCATAGTGTCTCTAGAAGATGCTTGCTTTCTCTCCTAAATTTTGCTGTATTGAATTTCTTCAGTAATGACCCTTTACTACATTGTGAAGCACCACAAGACTAGATCACCTGTCTTGTGAGGAAAGGCTGAGGGAGCTGGGCCTGTTCAGCCTGGAGAAGAGAAGACAGAGGGGATCTTATAAAAGCACACAAGTATCTCAAGGATGGGTCAAAAGAGGATGGGGCCAGGCTCCTTTTAGTAGTCCCCTGGAACAGTGCAGGAAGCTCCATCTGAATATTAGGAAAAACTCTGAGGGTGACAGAGCACTGGAACAGAGAGGTTGTGAGTCTCCTTCTCTGGAGATATTCAAAACCTACCTGGATGGGATCCTATGCAACCAGCTGTAGGTGAACCTGCTTTAGCAGTGGAGTTAAACTAGATGATCTTGATCGCTTCCAATCCTAATCATTCTGTGATTCTCCCTTTGCCTGTATTTGCTCATGAATTTGAGGGGTTGAATAAAATCCATGGAGCTGGGGTGGAATTACTGTCAGCACAGGTCTGCCCTAGAAGGAGCTGTTCATTGTGGGTCCCTGGGCTGAGCAGTGGAAGGTTGTGCTCTGTGTGATGCTGGTGAGGCCATGGGCAGTGTTGGCTGCAGCTGAACACACAGAACCTGGCAGCTGCCTTTGTCTCTGGAAAGGACGATGTGGCTTTTCACAGTATTCCTCTCTGGTGGGCCTGCTGGATGAGCAGGGGTACCTCTAACTCAGAGATTGTAAAAGGGAGCTGCCTTTTCCATGGCTATTAAGGCTGAGCTCTTTAAGTTCAAGCTCTTCAATTTCAGCCACCTTCAGCTTCTCTGAAACCCCGACTTTCCATGTTTGATCATTACTGGTGCTGTCTCTGGATCTAAAATTAGCAACAACGTGATTTTGCAAATAGCCCCTGGGGGCAGCTTCAGTGGCTTTGCACCAATTAGCTTGAACACTGGCACATTACTTGTGTGTATGCTATAAACCTGTGACAGTCCATCTTGTACAGCCTTTCAGAGCCTTCTCTCCCCACTGCTTCTCTTATTCTCTCAGTACCAGAACACAAAAGCAGTTACTGTAATTCTGAATGCATATGTGCAGCTGGGCTGTCAGCAAGGAATATGTGGGTGAGTGGCTGAGGGAGCATGAATGAATGATTGAAGAGAGGTAAACGCAACAAAAGCTGTGGGTGGAAAGGGAAGGTTTGAAATAAGCTCACCCACCAGTTTAGTATGTTTTTACAATGAGGTATACAAGGAAGAAGAGAATGGAGGGGTCTTTACTCCCCCAGCCATTTGAATTTAATGTGGTTTTGCCTTGGACATATTTTTATTTCTGTGTTCCCTTCAGGAATGGGGAAAATGCCCTGGTTGCCCCTGTTCTTAAAAGTCTGCTTCAATTTCCCAAATAAATAAGCTACAGATTCTGTGGTGAGTGCAAGGAGTCTTGCTTAACTTAATGCACCATGGAAAGCTGCTAGATAAGGAGCGCTTTGCTGTGTGAGACTGAGCAAGCAACTGACTATGGGATTTTCTGATATTCTAAACCCCAAAGTGTTTAGCAAATAGATTAGGTCAGTGAAGCAAAACAGACATGCGGATGTTTCATAAGTCTGTTCAATTTGATGATATCTGTGATCTATTCATGGAGGGGGGGGAAAGTGTTTCCCACCATTGAACTGGTTTCTCTCTGGGCTAGGTTGTGGTCTGGCTGTAGCTGGCTTGCAGAAGTCTAAGGAAGAATAAATAAGGAAATTTCTTGTGTGGCTGCAGAAGGATTGGCTGGCCTACTGTGGGGAAAAAGCATATCCTTTTTGGCCTTCTGGGTAGGCAACCAAGCAGAAGGAGTAAGCAACCAACCAAGACATAAGAAATATGTGGGTGGATATTGGCTTTCCAAGCATATACCAAGCTAAGATGGAAGGAAACCGAGGGAGCAGGGGATGCTGGGCTCAGCTCTTCCTACAAATGCAGTAAGTGCTTGAGCAAGATCAAGCAGGAGAGAAACAAACATTGTTGTGTGGCTTCCTTTGAATTAGGGGACTTACATGCTTTCCCATAGTCTGTAACTTTTTCTAGCCCTATCTAGTCTCATTAACCTTGATTTTGGTTTATGCTAATTTGTATTCTGTGGAAAATGGTGCCATATCTCAAATGCCTTCTGTCAACTGCCTGTTGAAACAGGTATCTTTGTGCTCTTGATTGAGGTTTACTCTGTAACCTTAGAGCTAATAACCTGGAAAATGAATTAAATTGGTCTCCTTCCTATGGTAAAACACTTGCTTTTCACCCCGTTATTGGTGGCACAGAATGCTCACACAATTCTGACACAGGCAATTCAAGTTGTGTATCTCCTCAGGAGCACCATCACAATTTTTTCTAGTATTTGGCTGAAAGATAAAGGGGCTGTTTAAATCAGCTTGGAGAAGTGCAGCTTGCTATAACAATACAAAATCTAGTCAGACTTTGCTTTGACTTCAGTTGGACAGTGATCAGATAGTCTGTTCATGTTAAACATCTCCTTTTTCTTCAGCAGTGTCATAAATACTCTAAATTTTGAGCTTTTACAATTTTAACTTTTAATCTGCTTTACTTGGTGCAAGCCAGGCATCTTGATTTCAAAGGTGAATTAGAGAGTGAAATGAAATTAAGAATCTCAGGGTGATAATGACCATCAGGCCTGGAAAAGTGATGGGGACGGTATTGTCGTTGTGGACATTTGGAACGGCCAAATCTCTCCTAGGAAGCATTAGTTGATCTGTGCTGCAATTGGGAAGCTGTTTTTTTCCTGACATTCAAACATCAGAAATTTGTCACTGTATTTCAGCCTTTTTCTGGTTAACCCTCATGCTAAGTTGGGACTCAGGACAGCTCAGTCACTGGTCTGGATGAAGTGGGAAAGGTAGACCTGGAGGAAATACCCCAGCACAAGCGATATTTAAACACCACCTTCCATGCTGGGGTCAAGCTACTTGTCTCATTTGGGAGGAGGAAAGGAGCCTGCTTTGGATCCACAAAGTTATTTGCTTATCTATTTTTGTGAAATGGTCCTATACCTTGTCCTCACAAGGCAAACTCGTGTTTTACAGCACTGGGCTGTAGGAAGTGATACTGTTTCAGATAGTTGGTGTTTGGTGGGGTGGGGATGGCAGGAGCAGAAGTGAAGCTTTCTTCAACTGTTTTGGGAAATCAACCATGCTCTAGAGAGCTGATTTTGTTAGTACCCTGATCTCAGCTTAATTTTGGAAACAGTAAGTGCTTTTATTCTGAAATGCCTCCAGTGTGCAGTTTTGTTTATCTTGTGTGTGCTTGCAAGGCATACAATTGAACAAATCTGACATCTAGTATGTAAAACTGGCAAAAGAAATAGGAACTGTATTGAGATCAACACTCGGAAATAGAATGTAAGATCTGGTTAATGATACTTGGGCAAAGTAAAGAAACAAATAGAAGCCATAAAAATTGCGGAAATGCATACTGGGTGACGGCAATTGAATTCAGTGTTCAAGCTCACTTAGCAGGAAATAACAAAAAGTATCCAGAAAAGAAAGAATCCTGTATGAGAAGTTTTTTAATGTGTCTTTTCCCTGAGGCTCCTTTGATAGTGTGTTCACATATCGTAAACTTCTATTTCAGGTGGGCAGGAGAAAATAAGAAATCATGTGACAATGCTTAAATGGCATTGAAATGGTCAGACCAGAGGCATGTTGCTGCCTCTTTCCTTGCCTTCTTTCTGGGGTTGCCATAGGTGCCTAATACTGAGAAACAAAAATACTTCAGTTATTTTTCCCACAGGAGTTAGTGTGACTTTAGCATCCTCTTATTAAACTAAGGCAGGTCAGGTATGATATAAAGGCAACTTAAAACTTGTTAGATGGATTAAGGAGAGAAGGATTCTCTGTAGAACTGAGCAGACTTTTCTCACCTATTTTGGTTTCATCACTTTTTGGTCACTCTTGCTTACCAGAGCACTTGTACCACTGTTGGGCTTGATACATTAAGTGATATTTGAACTCTTGAACAGGAGTGCAGTGGAAGTTGAACAAGATAAAATATGTGCTACAGTTTGTGGATTGCCCTGTAGTACCCATGTGCTGTCTGTGTATTAATATTAAACCCAAAATTTTTAGTGTGTTAGAGCTGGAAAAAGTATAGTGGCTTTTTGTTTTGCTTTTTTATGGTGTTGATATTAATGAAAAAGCTTGCTTGTCTTCAAAGGTATTTAATTAATCAGCAGAGACAAGACAAGATCAGGAACTTCATTTAGTGCATCCTGTGGTTATAGATTCACTGAATCCATCCTAAATTAGAAGGCTAATGTAAGTTATTGGCTGTATTGTCTGTGATGGAGTTTTTAACTTAAAGGAAGCTCTCACATGGTAATAGTGCAATTTACCTCTTGCCTAATCCTTTCCCATTCTCCATCTCCTTTTTGTCTCTCCATACTGTCCTTGTGTGCTGTGAGCCAGACCTGGGGGAATGGCAGCCACTGAGGGCTCTGTTTGGTGGCTGGTATTCACTTGTCTGGCTAAGGGGAGCTTGGGAATTGCTACGCTAAGAGCTGCTCATGTTCATGGCATAACCATGGGTACTTTCACAGCTCTTGATATTTATTTTTTAAAAAATTTATTTTTTATCATGTTTGAGTTTCCTGCCATCTGTATTCAAATTTTATTCTCAACAGTTCTGTGCCATAGGGGAATGCAATGGATGCCCTGAAACGTTCCCATATGTGTAAAGGGATTTTGAGGCAAAACCAGTGCACGCTGTATGCCAGACTTCCAGGCTTTCACTTTCAACAGCAGCACTCACAAGCTCATTTGGCTGCCTGCATTCCCTTGATGTCTAGGATTGGAGTTAGATTTGGGTGAAAAAGGGTATGTAAACCTACTGACGTGATATTTTGAGAGAAGTGTGGTTACTTGTCATAATTCTGTTTGTTATTTACTGCTACTGAATGGTCCTTGACACCAGCAATGGCGTGTGCCAGCCCATGCTTTGCAGGTAGAACTGTGTGTGGTAAGTTCAAAAACTACAGCAAAGTTTAGCAAATCTGCTTTGTGATCTCCATTTAAGAAGGGAAAGGATGTTTTCAAAAGGTTTTGGCTTGTTCCCCCCCTTATTTAGAAATACCTTCGTATGAAAAGACGTACTTCTGATAACAGCACTTAACCTAGCAAGGTATTGCAAGTACCAGAGAAAGTGGCTGTATTACACAAATCTGTGCTAGGAAAAAGTCCTTCAGGTAATTGTTAGACCTGTATATCTTGCCTTGAAATGCACTGGATCCAAAGTTATTTTCTGAAGAGTTGCTGTAACCCAACAAGCTTCAAAGGTTAGTGCCCTGGGGTGAAATGTTCTGGCCTGTCTTCTGCCAAGATTGAAACCACAGGTTCATAATGAGGCACCTTAGCCCTACAACTGATGAGCTTTAATAGCGACTGATTAAAAAAATGCAGCTTTTTGTACCTTTTCTTCTTTTACCAGATTAGGTGCATTCTCTGTATAGATGGCAACAGTAAGTTTTTTCTGGTAAATATTTTCCATCCTTGCTTTTTTTTTCTTTAGACAACTGATGTGGCTTATATGTCCCATATGAGCAAGTATTGTGTGTCACTTGCATCTGCAAACAACTGCAGCTTATGTATGTATATTTTTTTTTAATTCTGCTTTGTACTGTGTCTCATACCAACCAGGCAACATCCGTGTTGTGCAGTCCCAGTGGATTCTTCACCTACATTGAGCTCCTACTGTCTGCACGTATGAAGGGTGCTTGCAGAAGTGAGCTGAGACCTGGGTGCTTTATTCCTGGGTTTTCTCCTCTGTAAGAAGAGGCTCATGCAAACCTTTGAAGTTACTGTTGAGAGTTGACAATAATGTTGGTATAGGTCTTCTGATTCCTTTCTGGCATAAATGGATTGTTGCTTCCCTGGGATCATTTTCTGTCTCCAATAAACTCTTCTCTGCTCTCTTGATACAGTTCTTATTTCAGCTACTGCATCTCAGCATGTCTGAAGTGGCATGAGACTGCATATGTACCTCCACCTTGCTTGTTGATGATTTGTCTTGGGGCCAGTTTCTGGAATGATTCACTTCAGTTTTATTGAAATATGACTGACGTTTGTCAGGAAGAAAGTTGGTTACAGTAAATGAAGGGGATAAGCAGTCAGTCCTGCCTCATCTTTGCTATTCACACCCCCTTGAGGACTGTCAGGACAACTCTTGTTGTTTTGCTCCTGCTTTTACCACAGTAGACACTTCCTACCAAGACTGAAATGCATCTTCAGCACCATTTACACTCCTGCATGGATTACAGCTTCTTTAATAAAATGAAGGTAGGACTTTAGATTTATTCTCAGCTTGCTGTGTGTTACACGATTGTTGAAATAATGCAAGTATTTTTTCATAAGGGTGAATATCCAGCAAGGCCATACCACCCCTCACAGATAAGAGGCTACATCTGGATGTAAGTTATCTCAGCAAAAAGTGGACCATCTTCGAGCACTGATG
Organism: Anabacerthia variegaticeps; assembly: GCA_035583185.1. Taxonomy (NCBI): domain Eukaryota; kingdom Metazoa; phylum Chordata; class Aves; order Passeriformes; family Furnariidae; genus Anabacerthia; species Anabacerthia variegaticeps. Next base: position 23,423,316 of record JAWWEW010000131.1, on the reverse strand, counting down.
ACCCACTGAAGTCTCTCCTGTAACAAGGCTCTTCTTGGCAGATCAGGTAAACTGGCTGACAACTGTGCTCATTGTGAATCTCTTTGTATTGTTTTCTTCCTCTTGGAAGTCACCATGTTGAAAGTGTTTATTTTGGAGCAAATTAGTGGTTGAATGGCAGCTGGAAGCATAGAGTGGTGTTATTGCTGATGCATTGATTACTGAATACCCTACCTTACAATGAATCTAGTAATTTAGAGCACTTAAAACAGGGATCTTGCCTCAGTTGGGCTCTCAGGACCTTGCGATTGGATTAATCATTTGTGCACTGCTATGCAGGCACTTGCAGATGTTCCCTGTTAGGAAAGCACATTTGATTAGCAAAACTTCAGGACTTCCTCCATTCATAAACATGTCTGAAGTTTAATGGCACACCTTGAGGAAATGTATGGAACTGGGGTGGGTGGGAATTCTGTGTGTGTAAACTAAAACCACATGAACAAAAGCCCTGCTTTCAACTTGTTGCTTAACCATTGTGGAGTTGATACCATAGCAATTGCATTGTTATGGATTACATGGAATTTTTCAGGAAGATTTTGCATACTGGCAGCAATTGATCTGGGTTTTGGTGTGGTATTTTTTTATTGTGTTGTTGGGTTGTTTTGTTTGGGTTTTTTTGGGGGGGGGTGGTTTTTTCGGGTTTTTTTTTGTTCTTTTTTGGTCTTTTTGTTGTTTACATGAAAATATTAGGACTCCGAGGACACTAGAGTAAGCAAATTTGTAGTGTAGTAAAAGTACAGAGCGTGTCTTCCCTATGAATAGCTTACATCTTTTTGAGACTATTCTGCCCTCTGTAGGACAGCTGTACTCCTGTGACAGGCAGCTGTCGCAGCTGCAGGAACTGAAAATACTATTGGTTTTCGTAAAACAGAGTTGCCAAAATCTAAAACACTAATGCTACTTGGGATGCCTAGAGCTGGGCTTGAGTGAAGCAGCAAAAGCAGAGAACAGGAGTTGCTTTGTTATGGGTAATCCTAAACTCCCCTGGGCTGCAAGCTGTAGAGTATCACACCATGCATTATAGATGCAAATACCTGCACACACAGAGACAGCGCACTTTTGCTACCCTCTGGCTTCTACTTTGTATGTTTGGTACTGTTGCTATACTGTTAAACTTTGTTTTTCCCTAGGAAAACCATAGCATTTCCTTGAAGTAACTGTGCTTTAGTTTTGTAAATTTCCAGTTCCGTAGTTTCCTACCATTGATGGGAAAACTCTGCATTTCCCAGGTGCCTTCTCACTGGAGCAGAGGAGCCACTGGGCCACTGCCTCTCCCTTGGCAGCACAGAGGGCACCTGGATCATTCCTGGAAGCTTGTGAGGACTGACCCTGCCCAAGAAAGGGCCCTTCATCTCCTCTGCTACCACAGATGTCAGAAAAGATGCCAGGTGCCAACATGAAGAACCTTTTCATTATGCGTATTCTCTTTCTCATTTATAGGTTGGTTTTTCAGGAATGCTTGCCGGGGGATACACTAACTAGGTTTCTAAGAATTGAAAGGTTTTTGAGGGGAGAAATAGGGACCTCTTAAGGGAAAAGAACAGCTTATACTCATTTAGATTTCCAAATAATTCTCCCGACTCCTATTTAACATGGCCAGGTAAGCCTTAAAACATCACAGCTTCACTCCTGCCAGTCTCGTGCCCCTCAGTTCATAGGCACTGACTGTATTTCCAGCTCTGGAATACCTTATATATTTCAAAGCTTTTCCTATGGTTCAAATAGCTCTGTATGGAACACACAGCTACGCTGCCACATCAATAACAGCAGTCACTGAATATTTATGACTTCATAGCAATACATCTGCAGTATTTGTGGGAGTGTTTCTAACAGAAATGTGGGGTTTCCCCCCAGAGAACAGATAATTTCCTGAAAATGTTTAATCGACACATTTCAAATATAAAATTGATTTTTAATTAGTCTAAATCTAGATACTTTTAAGATCCTGTCATTATTTTAAAATCCCAACATTGTCCTTTTTTGGCTTATTTTTATTTCTAATGGTTCACTTGGCACAATAATTTATTGAAATTGGAAAAATAATATAAGCCTTGAGGGCCTGAACATCAAATCCACTCCCCTCTTCCAAATTTGGGTGTCATGTAGCTAAGGAGCAAAATTCACTTATATTTAGGAGATCTTTTGTTTTTTGTGCATGAAATAGGGCAAGTCATCTTGCATACTCTTATATTGTCACATGCTCACTTAAATTTTGGAGAATAACACTATGGCAATGCAAAATATCAATACTGAATAACCATATTTATTCCTTTGCTTTTGCAGTGTTAATGCAGTAGAGAGTGTTTTGGTTTTGTTCTGGATATTTTTTACCTTAGGCAACTTACTAAAAAAACCCACAATTTCCTTGTAAACCAAATTTTTGTAATCACTTTAATGCATTAGTAGATAATTAGGACTCATTTACATAGTTTGGCTTAAGAAATCAGCTTTCCTGTGAACACAATTATTTAAACTAGTGATGGAGTACAATTATTCCTAGCAAAGACAAATTTTTATACAAAGTTAATATAAAAATGTTTTAACAAAAAGTAAAAGCTAAAATTTATTTATTATCACTTATAATCTTCGTAACTTTTCACAAGCTCCTCCTCTGTGCATAAAATCTACTTTTAAACAACTATCAAGCTTGATGGAAAAATTGAAAATGAGTTAAAAATTATTAACCAAAGCATGCAATACATATTTATATAAATTGTCAGCTGTCATCTTAGAAAAAAAAAAAGGCAAAGAAAAGATGCAAAATTCAGTGCTGACTTTACAAGAAATCTTATTAATTTGCTCTAGTAATACTGGTCTTCTTCCAGAGTTGGCCCAGGTGAGAGTGCAGTGATGATCACACCCCCATGTTACAGCAGGATGGGCTGGAGCCCGAGGCTGTCAGGGCACAGCTGGAAGATGTGTGGGATACCAAGCAGAGGAAACTGGCTGAAGGGTTGCACTGTAAGAAATAATGAAAAATGCCTGTTATTCAATAGACTGGATCATGTTTGTTCAGGATAAGATCAAAGACTGTATTTGTTGAAATGATTATGAGAGAATCAAAACCAGTTTATTTCTTCAGATCCACCAGCTGGATATCAATTCCATTGCTCTCCTCCCACCCTGCATAAGGAAAATGTGAAGATATGTGGGTAGGCATGAGCTAAGACAGCTAAGAACTTTGCACTGGAGCTGGAGACTCGATTGGGGAGTCAAAATATTAGCAACAGAAAGGTAGGTCTTGAATGCTTATCTGCAATTTTTTGGAACAATCACTCAAAAATCTCCCTGCAATTAGTTACAAAAAAAAGGCATCTCTCTGACCAAATCTGAAGACAGAAAACAGCAAGAAAGCTATAGAGAGGCTATACTTTGCAGAAGAGGAGAACCTTGGAGCTTGATGTGGATAATTCACAAACAATTGATTGAATGCACTGGATAAATTGTATTTGCAAGTTCTCCCACATCCAATTCACCTTCTCTCTCCCACATAACGATTTTCTACAAGTGACAGAAATCACCTATTCTCATCCCAAGGGTAATTCCCCCTCTCCCTTTGTATGATTCATCTCACTTTCTCACTTCAACAACCTGGAATTTATAAGCATCTCTGTTATTATTCAGGGGTATTTTGGTTGTTTGGGTTTTTGTTTGTTTTGGGGTTTCTGTTTGTTTGTTTTTTGTTAGGGTTTGTTTGTTTTGGTACCAGTTTTCTTTGGTTTCAAAGCTTATGAAATTTAAAGCTTTTTTACTCATTAAGTGTAGGTGACTTTATCTCTACTCAGGGAAACAGCTCTGTTAGGAATGCCCATGTAGGAGTTAAATAGCTTCTTGAAGGAGTGACTTTTCATTCTCAGCCCTTGTCATAAGACTAATGTTTTGGTTCTAATGAGAACTTTGGAAGAGGGAGGCCTGAACAAGTGATTAGAGGATAAACAGCAGCAGAGGAGGTACCTATTGTTTTATGGTGTGGACATTATTCCAGTGAGCAGGTGGGCAGAAATAGAAACACAGTTCTCACAAGAAGCAACTGCCCACTTCTTTACACGAGAATAAGGTGGCAGAAGAGACCTCATAGAAGATTGCCAAAAACCCCTCCACTACAACAGTGCAACACTGCATTCCCCCACTTGGGAAAGCTGGAGAGGCAAATTGAATCAAAGAAACCTGGGTAACAAAGCCTTTTAAATGACTTTGCTCTCCAGGAATAAATTGCATTATTTTGCTACTGTGAACAAATAGTACTTAATTCCTTTTGTAACTCGATGCAAAATCACAAATACTCTTTGTATCTAAAATGTTACACTTCAGTTTCAAAAATTTCATATCCTAAGCTCATCTGAAGGAAAGTAAACTGCAGAAGAAAATCAAACTCCCACTTTTGGACTTGTTCAGCACAGACTGTTCTTGCAGAGAGCAACAAACCAAAGAATTTCAGTGCCTAAGAAGATCAAGGAACTGGGAATTTGGTAAAGATCTCAGAGACAAGGTTTGCACACACGTTAACAAAATGCTGACATCCTTGCACTTTTAAAGGCAGTCATCTTTTTATGCATAAGATAGTTGCATGACTTTTTTTTTGGAGGAGTTATAAAATTAAGAATTTAAGGTGGTCACATTCTTGCATCTATAGCTTTCACCCTTATTCAATGTCTGATACTGTGTGTGAAATCAGGATGTAGGACTAGACTCTAATACAGCTTTCAGTTGCACACTGCATTAGTTGCAATAACTTACAGGAACTCTCTTCAACTGCACCCACAAGTAACTAAGTGCCTTAACTGCCTTCTACTCTGTCCTGCAGTAAACAGGAATAGGTTGATACCTGCTAAAAGTTTAGTATAATGATTGTGATGATTATGGCACATCTTGTGAAATCAGAACCTCTCAGTTGCCCTTCTATTGTTACACACACAAATGCACTCTGATGGAAAGTACTTCCACAAGCATTAGTTTTCATAACAAACAATGTATGTACACATGCTCTTACCTCTCTTAATTAGGCGTCTGTTCCTTGTCTCCTGGGGTCTTCGCTGGAGACTAAAAAGAAAAAGATGCAATCAATAGTCATTTATATCGGTAAGTTAGGCCAGTGCAAAATGTCTTTCAAAGTTGAATAATTCAGAAAATACATACTTAGGATGAGTCACTTTTTATGTGTTTTACTTCAAATGGGAAGATAACACATGTTGCTGGGAGCAGGGGAGCAAGACACATTCACAAAAACAAACAGGTGTTGCGTGGGAGAATGACATGAGGTGGATTTTGTACAAATCTTACTCCCAGTAGCATGTCTGGTCTTTATGGGTGGCAGCTAAGAGAGGCTGAGGGGTACGCAAATAGTCATTGCCTTGGTGAACTCCTCAGTCAACCGTGTGATCATGAGCTTGCCTCATGAATACCTGACTCATTGACAATTAGGCAGGAAACTGGTTTTTGTTATTTTCTTCATTTTAGGGTTGAGCATCACATGAAGGTACAAAATACTTAAGAAATTGGAAGTAAGCCAGGTTAAAGGTGTAGCTTCACAAGTCCAAGGGATACTCTGGTAAATGATCAATACGTAAGTATTTTCAAGACCAAAGGTCCTGACTGAAATGTATACTGTTGAAGTCACGAAAAAAAAATAAGAATGCTCATCTATGACTTCCTTACTTTCCACAGAGACAGAAGCTTTTATGTGCTTCAGGATCCCAAGTTATTTCAACTTTGCTAACTGGACTGACTAAAGGAGTCTGAGTGCCCATGGATCCAAATGGGTCCATCTTTGTTCATCTTCTACTGACTGAGCAGAGACAACAGAAACTGGTTATTGTGCCCAAAATTAAGTGCTAGTTTTTCAGTTTTCAAGGAACTCTACTAGACTTACCTGGAGTGGTATCAACTGATGAATAAGCAAGCTGTTAGCAACTTGGACTAAAAACACGGTGCTGATGAGGGCTGAGGAATGAAGCCAGATATTTAGGATAGCAAATGTAATCAATAACCTCCCAGTTTGTGATAGGTGCATAGTGCTCTTCTGAGTGTTTTTTTGGATGAAGCTGGGGAAGAGATTTGGTCTTTGGCAGCTGTTTGGGCATCTGCAAATTTGGAAATCAAAATCTGGAAGAAAAAATTCTGTGGAGGATGCCTTTACTGCAATGGATGACCTGACTACTTACAGGGCCTTACAGGAGTGGGCCAGTATAGCAACGGACAGTAAAGCTATCCTTGGATATTAAGGCCACTTCAGTCTAAGTACCTACTGATTTTAACAGCTAAGAAATACAAGGTTGCAGTCCAGATCCCTGCGGAAAAAGCTTTGACCTTTCCACAGTAGGCCACTTACCTTGGCAGTCTTAGCAGGGATCCCAAGACTGAACTGGTCATTTGTCCCAGGGGCTATATTTGTCAGGGGAGGACTACTAAGCATCTAACATCTTTTCTAAGACCTGCCTTAATTTAAAACTATTATAAAAGTTGCTGGCATTTAAATAACAACAATAACAATAACAATAACAATAATAATAATAAGTCAAGCTTAACATTTGCTTAATGCAGTATTTGTCTTCTGAAGTCCATCCAAGTTACAGTTTGTCTTTGGTGGCCTCTATCTCTCTCATTAACTAGCAATGAAGCACCTACTAGTCAGTTTTTGCTGTTACTTCAAGAGTGGAGAAGAGAGCACCAGTCATTCCCAGTTCTGATGAGGAATCTTGCACTGTACTATGCATCCCTAAAGACCAAGTTCAAGGTTCTACAGAGGTTAGCTATGAGGGGATAGTTAACTACAAGCAATTCAAACCGTCTTGTGTAGTTTCTGCAATCTTGTGCACATTTTTAGATGCTAGATGACTAAATCTGTGGGATGTGGCACACAAGGAGCCATAATGCAACTGCAATAGAAGGCAGATTTTGAAATCTCATTCTCAGAAACAGCTAAATGAGATTCACACAGGTAAAAGTGGCCAATGATGTAGATAGGCATCATACTGGTTTCTAAATATTCCTATGTGCTAGGAAGTATAGACATGGAATGCATGTGGAAGCTGCATTGTTTTTAAGACTTGAAAGGAAACTTGTCTAGCAATAAAGAAATGCATAAATGTTGTTTTGGCTGCTGCCATTCATTTTCTTAGTGGACACACACAAGCCCAAGACTCCCAAGCCTTATCTTATGCTTCAGGATATAGACAAGGAATCAGTTACAGCAATGTAAGCTGAGGTCTGACCATATTCATGTGCTCATGCCTTGTGGGACCCCACAGCAGCAGCACACACCCCGTCAGTGTGAGACCACAGCACCTCACTGAGAGCAGCATGCACCTGCCTCGCTGTAGGTGTATTCTGGCCTCTCTATTTGGTAATGTCTCCCAGAGGAGACCTATGGCTGCCAACTTCAAACACCAAGACATATCGCACTGGTTCAACTGCTTCAGTTCTATTGTTCTCTCCGTTCTTCTCTCTCTCCTATTCTCCAGTATTGCAGGGGTGGTAAGGCAGCTTTCCAATCAGTGTGTGAGCCTTGCTTATAGAGAAAGCTTTCCATGGGAAATAGGCTACTTTGGTGGTGTGCCCTAAAAAAGCTGGGCTACTCGGATTTCACAATGGACCCCTGTCCACAAATTTTATGTATTTCCCTGAAATTTCATTGAAGATATTTGTTTTTGTTCTGTTGGCTAACATTTTACTTCCTTTCTTGGAAAAAAAACCAGAGAAGATATTATCAATGTCTATGGGTCAGATCATACGTATATTATACAGTATTGAGATAAATCAGTCTCTGCACCTGTACTTTCTGCAAACGAATATTCTACATGCCTAGGCCTTATTTAGTTGTTCTTAAAATAGGCTTTTGTAGATATTTCAACTCCAAGAGTGGCAGAACTTTTTGCTTTGTGGTTGACTTTTTTTTTTTTTTCGGGTGTTATTCAGTCGTATATTAAACAGCTGCAAACTTTGACATGAACTTTGTGATAGCATCAAATGTTATAATGGAAGACTGAACCAAGTGCCACTCTCATTAATAATTTTCATTACAGTGGAAGCAATATCAAACTTATCAAGAAACTAAAAATTATGTTCCATCCTAATTTATAAGAGATATTTTCTTTTCTCATTAAAATAAACTCAAAGTCCTTTTCTAACAGGCTTTTGATGTGATCTCTTTAAATCTTCAATCAAGACTTCAAAAACTGTCTATGAAAAAGACTACCCAAACCCTGATTTCAAACATGGAAACAGGAGAGGAAGGTCCATGCTTTTAAAGGTACAGAATGGAGAGCCTGTATACAGATTTAAAAGCTAGAATTTTTTAAACAAATCTGAGGACTGCTAGCATTCATATGTACTGCTTTGCTAAATGGCACATGAAACAAAATGTCTCTCAAATTAATGCCCTCTGGTGTGCTTTTCTTAGGAACTTTGGAGAAGAAAAGGAAGTGATTATCGTTTTTATTCCAGTCAATTTATGTCTGGACTTAGGTATTGGTTTCCTGAGGTCCTTCTTTACTCTTGCCCTCAATATGTCTCCAGCTGTAGAGGAAGTGCCTATTTTCAAGCATTGAAATATTTGATAGTAAAGTGTTGGATAGTGTTGGACAAGACGGGGGCCTCCATAATGATTCTTCCCACTGTACTTCTGTGGTGCTAAGCTGCTGATTTATATTCACCACAAGACACATGATGGTGTAACGGAGGGCAGAGAGGTTAGGTTCAGAAGGGAACATAGTGATCATTATCTGAGTTACTGGATAATTTCACAAAATTTACAATTCTGGTGTTGATACTACATTTCTGCTGATAGGATTCAATAAATGAACCGGGGGGGAGTGGGGGGGTGGGGGGGAGGGGGTGTTGGGATGACACAGAGGCAGAACTCATCTGACCTTAAAAGAAAACCCTACAGACAAATACTTTCCAAGAACCACCTTCATGTTATCATGAGCTTTGCCATGCCTATAAAAAACAGGCTGTAGGTACAAATGATCCCAAGCTCTCAGGCTTTGAGTGTCTTATGAAAGCTTTTACTCAGGATGCTGCACCCCTACCAGCCACAGAGGACATTAATGCTAAAATACCTGGACTGCAAAGCTGCCATGGGGCCAGCAAGAATTTCCCTTAACTAATTACAGTATCTCACAAGTCCACATAAATACAACAATGCCTAAGAGAATAATGAAAGCAGTACTGTGGATTATTTTTCTCTCTTGCAGTAAGGAAATAACACATTTAGGTGATAATTTTAAATAGCAATATACAAATGCTAAGTCCAATGTGGAAAAGAAACACTAATTTTCCTTTTAGCATATGTACTGAATTTTACAGGAATCATAGGCCTAAAATCAGTACCACCTAATACTATCTTTGTAGAAGACATTCAGTCACAAAGAGTAATAGAATATCCTGAGTTGGAAGGCACTCACAAAGATCATCAAATCCAGCTCCTGGCCCTGCACAGGGCAACCCCAAAAATTCCATTTTCCCCCAAAAGGGAGGGAAGCATCTTAAATGATGAATGGTACAGTTTTAACTAATTACTCACAATACTCACAAAAACTGCTGTAGTGGTGGACAGTTCATCAAGAATTTGCAAATTGATGGCTGATTTACAAATAAAATATTGAAGTCATCAAGCAAATTGTTCTAAAGAAACCATCTACCCTAATTGTGATGATGCAGTAGGAAATGGGCTACAGAAAAGCTGAGCCAGAGACTTGGTAAATTTTCTGCCCCATTAACTCTCAATGAGTTTGTCTCCGGATGAAATCTTGACTCTGCTGAAGGCTTGACTATGCTACCATACTTTAAATTTGGTCAGATACAGAAAATGCTCATTATAAATTCAATGCCTGATCCAAAAGGCTTTGGATCAGACTTTTGCAGTATACTTACAGTTTAAGGCTTCAGAGTTCTAAAGGCAGAAAGAGTGCAGATTTTCATTTTCTTGTCTGTTTCCAACAGTGGTGTCTCTAAGCTGATGCACTTTTTCCTTTAAGTAAAAAGCAAGTATAAAATGAGCACCAGAAAACAGTAACGGAAGTTTACTGTAAAAATAATGAGTAACTATAAAAGGCTGAATTCTTTAGCATTCTGAACACCAAGCTTTTCTCTCCAGGAAAATGATTTTAAAATACTGAAAAATGTTTATGATGATAATTTTAGCATTTATACCTATGAGTCTTGTAGGTTATATTGACTCTGGCACTGGATTACTGAGACTTGGGGTTCTGGGTTTTTTTGGTCTGGACAACCAATTTTTTCTCAAAAATCCAAGTGAAGACCAGACAACTGCAGTGACAACATGAAGTAAATTCAGCATGTTTACAGAGAGAGGGGTAACAACAAAAGACTCTTCTGTGGAACAAAACCAAAGAAAAGTCACACAGTGCAGGGTATAAATGACCACTACAAATTAGCTTTTTCCCTGAAGCAGTAAAACCAGGCCAAGTAAATACTCCTTGAAACACAACCATTCTATAGTTTACCAAGAAAAAAAAGGACTTATAGCTTAGTGCTGCTGTCATGGCACAGATCAGATATCATCTTCCTCCACAAGAAATTGCCCTGACTGATAGAGCAATATCAACAATTCACCCATGTGCTTGGCTGCAGATGGATTTTGAAGGGGGCATCCACCACACCCTCGCACTACTGCTGAACAGCCAGTGCTGTTCTCCTGGTGCCCAGCTTGGGAACCACACTCCCAAACTGTTCTAGGCCCTTGCACTTTTGCTGTAAAGCGTTCCACTGTGATGACTAAGCTCAGCCTATTTCTTCAGTAGATGCGAACACAAAGAGCATTTAATCTCTCCTTGTTGGCAGCATCTGGTAGCTCTCCCACTCTGCAAAGTAGCAGAGCAGCTTTGATTTTTCTCTTTCTACTAAATAACTGAGAGGACAACAAAAAATATTTTTGTTAACGCACGACTTCATATAAAATGAGGGCATAACCTCTTCCTCCATGTGTCTTTTTAGAAGTAATTAACAAACCTCCTCTCCATAGCCTGCAGCTCTGATGCAGTTCTTTCAGTGACTCAGTGCGTGGGCTTTTGTAAATCCTGTTTTTGTGCACCTCAATTTACTCCATACATTGAATACAAAGGAGTTGAAGAGTATTGTTAACACTTCTGAATTTCACTAAGTATATTCAACACTTCCAGATATGCATAAACCTGATGCAAATTGATACATATCAATTGACTATAATAAATGTATGCTGGATATACTCATGTTTCTGTTAGTTGACACTGCTCAGTAGCAAATTGGCTCATTTGGTGACATGAGATTTGTGGTTTCTTGAAAGATACACAGACTTAAGCATCACCTAGCAGTTTAAAAGAGAAGTCTCTAATACAGTTTGTATTAGAGCAAAAGGTGTAAGATATTTGGCTTTAGAAGGCCCACATATTTAACTTGGGATTTTAACCAAATATAACAGTATCTGAAGCCAGGCAAAATTAATTCAGAAAGTCTCTCAAGTAATGAAACAATAGTGAAAATGGGTATCTAGTAAATTCAGAACCATAAACAACAAGCTCCTTGGAAACTGATTGGCAGATAAACCATGACTCTTATTTCTGACCTTACACGTAGGAGCCAAAACACAAGATTTTATTTCTAGAACTTCTGATCAAGATTCCTGTCAAGAAACAAATTTCAGATTCATACCTGTTGAGTGGACTGTAGTCTCTCTTTTTCCTTCTGCCATTGTTTATATCTGTCCAGGGCTTCATCCACAGAAATTGTCCCCTTTTTCACCTGTTCCTGCAAGTGGATGAGTTCTTCCTGTTCCGCAGGGATGTTGTGTTTCACAGTGCTGTAAGTTACTGTGTCAGTGTGGCCTCTGTGTGCTACAAAAAAGTGTAGAAAGAGAATTGAGAAACGCAACGAAGCAATGAGGATTCTACCGTTACTCTTTGGCAGCAGAGCAGCATCCTAAACATTTCCTTCATTACTATTGCCCTGATTCACGGATTCTCCATTAGTGGTGGTTCCTACAAGAATTTCCTTCCAGCACTACGTTTTCTTCTATTGCTACAGCTTTAGCACTGACGTTTTAAAGGAAATTGTTGCTAAGTTAAGATATAAAATACCCACAGTGCCTTTTTTCTCGTTCCAACTTCACTGCAGTTCCCCAGTACAGTAATAAATTAGTGATTATGGGCTGCTCCACATGCTTTAACCCTTGATAACTGAAGCAGGAGGAAATATCTTCACTCAGTGTTCATTCATTTTATACACAGCATTGTTAATTATTTTAGGGTACCGTCAATGGAATTTAGAGTAGCAACATTTTGATGTGCTACAACTCAAGTAAAAACTGAACTGCCACAAGTAAGCTATCTGTCCATGGCTGTAATGAGTGCTCAGCTGAGCCCTCATGTCTTTCCTTTTCATGTTTTAATCATAATAACGAAAGGAAACAGAAAAATGTGAAGTAACTCTGACTCAACAAATCTTTCCTATGAGACTTCTATTCTTCTTTCTTTAATCTGATGTCTTAATGCTGCAATACCATTAAGGACATAAATCATAGGTGGCAAAACTGATGCTAAATCAGCAAAATCAAGTCACAGAAAATTTCTACTAGTTTTACTGAAAAATATCAAGGCATTTAAAGAGCAAAATTAAATTCTGTACCGGGCTTCTTGGCGGGGCAATACGTCCTGTTGTCACTGGTCACTCGAGTGGCCTTTTGCTGAAACACTGCAACAAAATTAAGAATATGAGGAAGTTGAAAAATGGCAATACACCTCATCACATATTCTGAACAAAGGAAGCATACTCATACAAGCAGGCTGGAATAAATTCTTTGTTCTAGCCTAGGAGTATTTTTCAGCCCACTTGCCAGCCTTAAGTTAGTTACTTGAAAAATTTTTCTATTGCACAGAATGGTAGGATTACTGATATTACAGGTACCATGACAAGAAGCTTAGAAGAAAATAAAGTAGACATCATATTAACATGTTACTTGTTTAGAAGAAATAGCTAGATCTCAGAGTTCTCCATATGATAGACACTTATTGTAGACTCACTCTTAATTTATGGGGAAAGCTAAGGCAGAAAACACCCCAGTAGTACCAGGTGAGAATAATGACACTGCTAAAGAAAGAGTATGTGCATATTTTCATCTATTTTATTCAAGTACCAGGAACAGCAAAGCATAATCACTCCCTTAGCCTAGCCAATCATCCCTATTCCTAAGAAGTGCCCAGAGTATAGTGAGCTTGGATATGCCAGTCAGATTTCTGCTGGCAGAACAGTTAAACCCAGAAGGTTTCTGGGTTAGCTCCTGTCATACAAGCTTTCTCTCTTAACTCTCAATTCTGATTTTAGCTAAACAAACTGACAATCTAGAATAATTCATTCCAATTAAGCAATCTTCTGTCATCACTGCAATGCACCAAATGTGCCAGTTCAATGGAGCAAATATTTGCTTGGGGACCACAGCCCAGTACAACAGAGCTGTGCTCAAGCAGCAGAGCAGGCACACTCTGCGTGGCAGCCTGGAGTCCTGGCTTCTTGCTCCTGCTGACCAGGGAAACCCAGTGGAAATTGGTTTGCTCCTTGTCTGCCTGCCCAGGACTGCCTCGTATGGTGCATCTTCTCTCAGGGAAACTTGTAAAATGGATGGTCCAGACCACTGTGACATCTAAACTTGCTGCATGCAGAGGTGAGGAAGGAACAGTTCCTAAGAGTGTATTTTCTACACTGCAGAATAAAATTTTTATGCTAACTCCTGAGTAGGCCTGTATGGAAGGTGATGATGAGCGAAAACAGCTAGGAACTTGTTAATTAAAAAAGTTCTCAGGCTAAATGAAGAGAGAAAACACAGGCAGCACAAGCTGATGATGTTATAGTCCTAGTTCATCCTAACACTGATGGATTTTAACTTTTGTAATACTTTTTCTCGACATTCTCAAAGTATCCTGCTAAATATGATTGCAGTGTTTTCCTCTATACTTGAAATAATATTATCCTTTTAAAGATGAAATTAAAGTAATGAGGACACAGACGTAATGCAGGCAGCCTGAATTTTACTGCATAAGGAGGAGAAGGGACATACTCAACAGTTTCCCTGATTAGAAAGCACTTTAATTGATAGACTTTGAAATTTCTGCTGAGTTTTGCAGTGTTGAATTAATCAGAAATGGAATTACTTTTCCAGTTAAAAGTAAAGCTATTAAAACTACTTTACGTGCCACATCTTGTTGAAATGATTTTAGTTGGCAGCAAATATTCAGTGTGGGTGAGGTCAATGAAAACAAACGCCTGTTTCTGGAATGCCTGGAAAGACAGGCACACTGCATGGTACAACTGCCATAGATTTAGGAAAGACTCCGGCAATTCACCCTTTCATTCCCACATTCTAATTACTTATGAACTACTCAAATACAACAGTGAAATAAGAGAAACAGATAATCTTGCACAGGGATATATTCCATTATTTTTTTTAAGGAAGATAAAGTAAGTGTACCTTCAGTAAAGCAATATTAATATAGCAATCTTTTTAAGTGTTGAAATACTGCAATTCTTCACTTTTTTACATATATGAATATATTTATCTTCTGTGCCTCTCTGCCATAGATAATCTGATTAAAATGTTGTAGTACTTCTGTTATACTTTTATACCTAATGTGCACCTTTCAATAACATCTATATGGTCAGAAAGAGAGTTCTTTTGGATTTCTAATCATGTTGTGACTGGCTAAAGTACCCATAGATGCTTGTAGGTCAAAATCTACAAATTAAATGTCCTGGCCCAATATATGCTATATAATTTTTGCCTACAGTATACCTCTTCTTCTCTTACAGTTTCTACAAATTAAAGAAGGCTGAGTGAACTAGTAATTCCATTTATTCCCTCTCCTCTCTTCAGCTACTACAGGATACAGATGAAGTTTTTTGCAAGCCCTAAATACGTTTTTATGTCTTAGGCAGTAAGATTGCTCTTTAGGAATGTAATGTAACCTCAATATTCCTCCAGCAAAGCAAAATCAGAGAGAATGAAACTATTGCAGTATTTTCTAGTAGGACATGAAACCAAAAAACAACATTTAAAAAATGAGACAAAACGCAAATTTTGTGGCAAATATGCAGAACTCTGGGAAAATCCCTAATGTAAGGCTTGGAAAGTGAGTGGGATCTGAGGCACTCTGAATTGTCTTTTTCATCTCAATCAGACTAGCTAGAGATGTTGTTTCAGGCTGTCTGCATGTGCAGGTCAGTAATGCTGTGAGGCTTGAAATGTGGTTACTATTTTAATGGTTATCACCACAAACAGAAGGGTTAGCAACACTTGAAATCTAAGTCTCTTGTGTATAATTCAGTACTAAGAAGAGCATTTTATAGTCACACACTGTGCAAGAAACTGTGCAGGATATAAAGGGTCTAGAGAGAGAGAATAAATTTTTTACAACAGCTGCAGGTTGGCAAAAAGAACAGGAGTTTGATTTTCAGAATTAACTGAGATTCTAACACAAAGCTGTAATGGTAAGGAATCACAGATGCACTATGACATTTCAAAAATTGCTTAGTGATGTAATTAGAAAGAAACACAGGCAATCAAAGCATGGAAAGAGTTAGATCATGAGAGAGGAGAACTCATATCAGTTACAAGGCAATGATCAACCAATATATGGTTTCTAATTTACATTTTACTTTACCCATCTAAACTATGAGGGATATTGGCTAATTTGCTGTATTAGCAACATTGCCTCTAAAAATCACACAAGAGTTTGTCACTATGCACTAGTGATTTGAACAGACTGGTGAGCCCACCCTCTGGAAGAATATGCGTGCTAATCATACCTAATACTTACACAGTTACTCAACACTTTCAGTAGTACAAACTCAAGGAGAAAAGACACAGTGAAAAAAATTAATCAATCAATAAATACAATTATTTTGAATCTAACTTGCTTAGGAAATTCAAGATGCATTTATTCATCAGCTTTAGTGAGCTATCTATATCTACTTCACTGAGTATCTATTGCCAAGACTGTTTTATTTAGTAAACATTCAAAATTAAAATACAGGGAACAAGAATCTTTATATGAACACAAGGCTAAGTGATAATTCAAATTAATTAATACACTAGGGTTGCACTTACTAACACATCTCAGCTCAGATGCAAATTACAGTGAGTTTGTAAGCTTTCTCCTTGTTCTTAGTAGACTTTTGCTTCATTCATTTTAGAGTTGTCATGCAATTAATTCATGATTAATGGAAGAATGGAGGAGGAGTGAATTGCTCATTGGGATATGTTGCAGGAAGAGATTTCTGTCTTTGCCCATTCCATTTTTTTTCTCCATTATTTAAACATTTTAACATCTAAATTGTGTATGCATAGTACCTAGACAAATAAAACTTGCAAGTTCTTTTTTTCTGGTAGAGATTAGATTGTAAATTAGATGTAGCGCAGCAAGGGATGACAAATACACAGAGAATACTAAGGAAGGAATATAGTAGAATGATGCTTATTATTCAGGAGATGAGAACTCTGCAGATGTTGTTCACATCTTTTTAGATCTCATTTTCCTTTTTTCTGTTTTCTTGGCTAACACACTGAACCTCACTCAGTATGAGGACTAGAGAGAGGTCATCAATGCAATGCTAACCAGAAAGTTTTGTAAGATATGACTAATGACCACTCCTAAAACATACACAAAATATTTCACATATTCCAGATTAAAACAAAAATTCTAGTGACTTGTAACATGAAAACAACTAAGCAAATGGAGCCCTGTAAACAGAGTTTTTTATTTTTCCAAAGCCAGGCAGCAGAGCCCAGAACAAAAGCACACCAGCATGCCTCAAGAATCTGGTCTGGTTAGGTCCAAGCATTGTGGAGAAGAGGTGGCTGCACAGTGCAAGGTAGGAAAGGCTCAAGTCCCAGAAGCTGTCCTGTCATAGCAGGTCTGAATGCACTTACACCATGACAAGGTGAAGGGGAAACGTCTGTTTTAAGTGCACCAGCGCAAGAAAATGAGTGACCACATCTAAACTGGTACAGAAATTCTGATCTGGTCTAGATGTACAGACTGACACTCTGGACATTTTTGAGAACACACAACAGTCATTTCATCAGAATAAAGACCAGGTGATGTCAAATGCACTTGCAGAAGTATCAAACTGCCACACTGCTCTGTTACTTGCAGTGGCCCAGTGCATGCTCCCTGAGTTTTTCAGTGACAGCATCACATCCCCTCATCACAACTTACTCTATTGTCAGTCTCTACCTTGCACAGCTATTTAGTTGGCTGAGAATGAAAAATCCCACTTTCTCAGACTGAAAGCAGAATGATTTAAAAAAGAATTATGCTGTAATGACATTGTGAAAATACAAATCCAAAAATAAACATATGTTCACCAGCAATTCTCTTCCCAATTTGCAGTGAAATTCTGAGTCTGTAAAGTACAAGCTCAAATCTATTAGAATCCCAGCAACTTTAGTCACAGAGGGACCTCAGGAGACTACACAGAGATGACTCCTCTGCACTGAGGCAAGATAATATAATAATACCAGAACCCTGTTTTACAGAAGGTGTAAAGAACAAGCGAGACGAACAGGTACTGGGGATTAGTTTAAGATGCAGTTCACAAAGTGGTGTTCATGTACTTGCTGTACCACACACAGTGAAAAGAACTCTCACACCTTTGCCCTTGTCAGAAGTCTAACTTGGTGGATCATGGAAGTTTGAAGGACTTTAGTGTGCACTCAAGAGCATTTGCTCCAGCATATAAAATCTGAATATACTTATTTAGTCCCATTTTTTCTTGAGTAGAGAAAAACAAAAAGATGAACACACACTGTTTTTACCACAAATATGCTATTTGGAACAGTTTGGTTTGCAATCAGGCAGCATCCTATAAATATTTTTTCTCTCTGTGCACCTTATTCAGTACATGTCACAACCTACCAAAGCTAGGATAGCAGTGGATGAAGCTGGTACACCACTCCCCAGCCAGCTCTGTAAAAACAGTCTAACTGCTCTAAGCCAGCTAAACAGTGCTTCCTAGTATGTCACTCATGGAAAAACACCCGGAAGTTGGGAATCCATCTGCAGTGCAGAATTTTATACTCACTGTAGCAAAGTACTACAAAATCCCTCCATGGGACATAAATGTTTTCAGTTTTGCATGGGCTCTGAGGCTTCACTTTGGAAACCCCTGCTTTAGAGCATTTAAACAATTGGCATCATAAGAATTACTGACTCAGGACGCGATCACTATAGTTCCCAGTAATCAGCCTGCTAAGTTTCCAAGACACTAACCATTCTGTTATGGATTTTTTTTATGCATTTCAGTTGGTTTATGCTGTCTATTCTGTATGTGAGATATTCTGCCTCCCTAAAAATATCCACTGGCTTCTACTTTTTCTGTGTACCCTTTGATTTTGATGAGCAATGAGAATGTTATTCTCCACTGGAACAGTAACTGGAATACATACTTTTCCACTTCTAACTTTTAACCCTAGTGTGAGGTCCCACAGAAAGCTATCTTTAAATAGCAAAATGTTTTCAGTGCACATAGGGGAAACACATTCCTTCAGGGAGTTGTGAGAGGCTTGTATAGGAACAAAGCCTATAGCATATGAAGTTTTATTAATGCTGGTGTAGGACAGGTGTCCTTGCTGCAGAGAACCCCTTTCATATTAGTGGTCTGTGATAAGAGGTAAATGATTAAGGCAGGACAGTAATGCAATCCTTAACCCTGAGGCAGTCCTGTAGGTCAGACTTCAGAAATGGCAGGGTGACATTACAGAAACTCATGTACCTGTCCTACAAATGCACCAGGGACTTTGGTTGCCAGCTCAATCAAATTTGGTATCAATAGAGAACATTAAAATTGCACTCTAAACTGAAAAAAAAACATTTATTTACATTTATTTAACAGTTGTTTTGGCAGCACACAACCAAAAAAAACGCACTGAAATAATCTACAGAGGAATAATAAGCACCTGTTGCAGTGGTCTAAATTAAAGAACAAATGTACTCTGATAGTTGAAAATGCAGTATATGTTTACCAGTGCTCAATACAGTAGTTTGAATGTTCATTAAAATTTGAAAATGGAATAAATGAAACTGAGTAAAAGCTATTAGACCACTTATGTTTTAAACCTTTCAACTCGCCCATATTTTCCAGAATTTATTTGTCAGCAAATTCAAGTCAGATGCTCAAACTATAAATTATAGTAGTTCAGTTATGACAACTTGCATCACTGAGTGTTTACTGCCTAGGTTTTGAAGTGTAGATCTAGCTCCGAAAGTGACTCTAAAAACTGGCTTGTCAAGCCCCATGTTTGTTTTCTACAGATCAACAGTTTCCCTATCCTGTTCATCAGAGCACCAAGGAGGGTAATCTGCAGGGAACATGCTTTCTGCCCAGCATAAAGTTGAGATTCCATGTGTTCAAAAGTTGCTTATTACAAAGAAAGCTATTTGCTTGCTGTCTTCTTTGTTATTCTCATGGAAATACCACTAACTCTTCATGCCATTCATTCAATTTGTGGTGAAAATCTTCATGGAAATTCAGCCACTGGATTTGTTTGGATGGATATAAAAAAAAAAAAAAAAAAATTAAAAAGTAGTCACCAGTACACAATCCAAGAGGTAAAAGGCATTTCTACTACGCAATGTATACGTTTTTTGTTTTTTTTTTTTCTTTTTCTGGCCATCAATGAGACCATCTGTAGGTACATAAAAGGCAAAAAGAAATCGTCCTCTTGCATCTCTGCATGGCACTATTATTCTTTCCATTAACTTCCGAAGCACATGGGGATCCAGTTGTGAGTGACTGTGTAACATATCCCTCCTACGTGCATCATGCTCCGTTCTCTAATCCCACTTTCCCATAGGACCTGTGTCTTACTAAACACTAGAAGGAAATGGTTCTGGAGATCAACCAGAACTGCGCAGCGAAGAAAATCTGTTTCTTACAGGAATATTAAATAATTTGCTTATAAGTTGAAAGGTATTCAGCAAATAGAGAATACAAAGGAGGTAAGGATGCCTCAGTTAAGGAACTAAAAGTCGCTCTGCAGAACAGGATTTCTCTTTCCAACAAAGCCCTAGCATAATGTCAGACAAGTCATTTAAGCCAGCAATTAGGCTTGTCAGTCCCTGACGTCAGGATTCTGACTAGACACACTAATGATTTAATTTGAAGTTCTGAGAACTCATAGTTGCTACTGAAATCAATGGTATCTCTGCTCTGAATGAATAAAGTATGAGGTAATGCTGTTAATCTCAAGAATCTTAGTTACTTCATATTGGGCATCCAAAAAGTCAATAGAAAACAAATCAAAGGGTTTGTAACAGGAGGGTCTGAAATGTGGGACCTAAGGCAGGCATGAATTATATTTTAATAAAAATGGGAATAAAAAACACTGAAGTTTTTCGTGCTTACCAACTTTAAAAACTAGATGAAACAAAATATCTGTGATAAATAGTAGCATATGGCTAGCTACTTGTTACTGTACTGCAATATTTGTGGTAGGGGAAAGAAGAGCAAACTCAATTTAACTTCTTGATTATTTGATTTTGTAACTTTTGCAATACTCTTTTTAATACAATATATGAAAACAAACCCCAAAAGTATTATCAATTTATTTGAGGGATGAAAAATGTGTATATGCACTAATTAGCTAGAATAGTTTACACTGATTAGATCAAATTATAAAGGAATGGCTGCAAATGCACAGATTTTAATGATGGACAAAATTTTCTGGTTCTTACAGAAGAAACAATTTTTTTCCTCCTGAATATAAGCATTTCTAATAAAATAAACTGGAAACTGGAATGTTGCTGGACTGGATAAAGACTTTTTTAACCACTGCGGGGAAGGACAAAGATTGCTAACCTGAGTAGGAAGAAAAATCTTTGAGCTGAAGATATATCCCATCTGTCTAAAATTTCACTAGCTATCTCATGAATCTCTGCACAAAACAGAAGAGTGAGATACTCCAGATCTAGAACCAGCAGGACAGGTAGGCAAAACAGAGGCCTGAATGGTCACCTGAAGCTTTCCTGAAGTGCTTCTACTTTTCTCATGTTTTGTGTAAGTAAAAGAACTTGAGTCAGGGGATGATTTCACAGAACTACAGGAAACTAATTTGTCTACCACCACTTGCATATAAAAGTAAAGGTAAAAACCTTGTGGGTGTGTGTTTATATATAAATATACATATGGTGAACCACAGTCCCATCAAGGCAGTTCCTCTCATAATGTCTTCCTTATCAAACAGACTAGACAAAGCAGGAACACTCCAGTGCAGTAAAAGACAATAAAAGCAATCTCCCAAATAAAGCACCTTCACATTATGGGTTTTCAAGTCACTGGCCTGTCTAATGATGGTGGACCAAGATCTGAGACACTGCTCTAGCAACCTCAGTAAAAGCAGCCATTTCATGACTTTTGTAGCTGTAACAGGCCCCCTATACCCATCCACTCCTGGATTGCACTGTAACTACTGTAATGAGTCATAGTTATACCTCTGAAATGTGCTGAAGAAAGAGCAACTAAATGATGACTGCATTAGCTCATGCATTCTGGCCCTAAACTGGAGTTATACAGCCTGGAGAAAGAGAGCCAGCTACGAAGAATAAAAGAAATCACTGACTGAGATAAGTATGAAAAAGAAGGTGCTCCTCTGTATTTGGTGGAATGTTTGGAGTAGTATTAATTCTGCTTTAGCATAAAACATGCACTGCATGCATGTCTAATTTGTCCTTTGTCAGTCTATTTTTTAACCATTGATTCTTATGCATATTCTTATACATTGGAAGGTTCTTTTAGAGGAGTCTGAAAACTCGGGCAGCATGGATTTTGGGACTTAACAGAGATCTCTGCACTAAGTCCATTGTTGCTTTGAAATTTGGCTTCAGTCTGAATTGGACTGTAAAGATACCTAACATCCCTTCCAGCCTTGTATTTCCATGAATAAGCTCAAAAAAGTTCCCCAGTTTTCACAGAAATGGTAAAAGGACATAATTCTTTCTGCTAGAAACATAATGATCCTACTAAGAAATGGAGGCAATTTCTAGCATTTTGCATTGGAGAAAGGATATTTGAAAGAGGAATTCTGCCACAGGCATTTCCCCCTACTGTTATAATAAAAAAAAAAGCACTGAAATCTCTCTCTCAGAATTAAGTAAAATCATTTCAATAAAAAAAAAAAATCAATGGTAATGGCAATTCAAATAACACATTCTGTACTGCATTGCTAGAACAGATACACTCACACAGCTCACCCAATAATTCTTATTTTTCCATAATTTTCTCATAATTTTTTAAAAGCTAAATAAAACCTGTGATGCTATCTGACATGCAAACTGAAAATTAACATTACTCAGAGATGTTCCCAGCTCATTTGAAGGGTGAGAATGGGTTGACTGAAACAAACAATATGTTGGTTTGAAGGTAACTGAACAAGGATCTTAGCATTTTAAAAAATGTTTTTCATCAAACAGAAGAGACAGGCCTATGTTCTACTAGAAAATATTGACAAAGCAGCAGCACTAACCTTGTGCTATATAGGGAATGTTCTCCTCTCTGACCAGGGAGTATTTGGGACGAGGGGCAGGGGCTGGCGGCCTGTTCATGATAAAGGACCTGCAGTGTTTCCTTTTCTCCTCCTCCTCCTCCTCCCCCAGTATGAAATCGTACACAGATTCCTCCAGTTTCACAGCAGAGTATGGGTGCTCCTCCTCACTGTCTTCCTCACATGTCTCTTGGTCTTCGCCGCAGCACGCTGTTTTGAGTCTGTCACCATGTTCTCTTTTATTCCTGTCCAGTACAAAATTCCTCTCTGAAAAAGAAAGGAATTGTGTTGCATATATAGAGTAAAGAAAGGAGATTAGGACTTACCTCAAAGCTTTAGAGTTTCCTAAAGTAACTCAGAGACCTCGTTTCACTTCTAAACTACAGCGCTCTGATTTTCAGAGGCTTCTGATCATCTAATTCAGTAGAGAGGATGTCCTAAAGGAATAAGTCCAGCTTCAGGGACTCCTCGTGATTTCACACCAGATTATCAAACATAGATGCTTAGCTGTTAGCCAAAAAATAAATGGACTAATTTAAAGAAATACAGAGTGCACCAGTTACTCTCACAAGGGTTACACAAGTACATTGCTTCATGGGGAAGCCAAGTAAGTGGTACCTGTGGTCCTTGGCATTTTGGAAAGTCAAGCTGTTTGTTACCTGTTGCAACAATGACTTAAGAATTGAAATGTATTTTAGAAAATGTTGGATTTTGTCTTTCCTGCATCTTCAGTGTCCCACTTGGTTTTGAGGACTTTACTAAGACGTACTGTAGGCCAAGGTGAAAAAAAAAAATCCCTTTACAGCGTAGCTAAAATTTATGACCTCTTATAATCTACGCTAAGACTATCCAAACACCCCCACTCCAATAACTTCCATGTCTCTCTGCACTCCCTGTATTTCATATCATTCATAGTACAACTACTCAGAACTTGCTTTCCTTTAGCTTTTATATTTTACGGCATTTAAAGGCATTGTTGAGTTTCCCAATACCTGGCTTTGTTTTGATTTATCTTTAAAACCCCCACAAACTTCTAAGAGTTACAAGATGTTACTGAGGCTGGTGTTCCCACAAATGTTTATAACTTCTTTGTGATGAATACCTATCTTTCCTGCAATAACAGTAGACCTGACTGGAATTCTTGTACTGAGTCATATTTTCCTTGTGTTGTAATTTACTGCCTGTATATATGTGTATCTGCTAAACTAGGCTGTGGTCACTACTGGTGTTTTCAATCCTTTGGCTGCTATTTAAAGAATTACCTGTTTATAGGCCCAGAGGAGCAAACCAACCTTTTAAAGTGGCATGCATTTGTAAATGGGATGCATCATTTATAAAGGGGATGTATTAATAATATGTACTATCAACATGTACTCTGGCTAAGATATAAAAATATTTTAAAACAAGTGGGATTAATACACCTGCCATATTAAATATGAATAATATTTTGTTTCCATGTCACTATGCAAGTCCTATTTCTTTCTCTGTAGGACACTCTTTCATTTAACTCCCACAGGGGGCACTCTCAGGTCACTGCCAAAACACAGACTTGAAGAAGAGGGGACTTGCCTTTGAGGCAACTCCTAAAACGAGTGGCTGACTGAAAATACGTAGCAATGACTCACTAGAGCTCCTCTTTGAAGGCAAGCTGATCCTCCTTTAGAGGAATTCTGATAACCCATTCCCCAATGACGAAACCACAGTGAAACAGGAAAATTCAGAGCACGTTCTGGATGAACTATTCACACAGGAGCACTTGGAGGTGAACTCTGCTTTACCGACACAGGACACTACACAGCCAGGAAACTTTCTCTGCTGGTACCCACAGACAAACAGCCGGCATTTGGCAGGGAAGGTCATGTAACTACCCGATGGTATAGCCATGTAGGAGCTATTCCAAGACAGGCATTGCTATCAAATCTACACTAACAAATCCTGCATGCCAAAACTGACTCCCCAATTATACACACACAGAGCTTCAGTTTTTTGTGGGAAGCAAAATGCACCTTTAGCATTAATTTTCTTCAGCCCCTCTTTCTCTTAGAATTCACCTAGAACTTCCTGCATGTAGCCAGCTTTTTCTTGCAGAGCAGAACACAGGAAAACCCCTACCTATAGCAGGCTATAAGATTAGAGAGCTATTTCTGTCTAATTATGTGAACTTCAGAGTGCTTGGTGATGGTAGTTTTAGACTCTGATAGATTACACCACATTTGAGAACAGAGTTAACAGTAATAAGCAGTGGAGAAACTAAGAAGCAATTTGTGTGCACACTTATCAGTAGTGTCCATGACAAATAAGAAGGTTGGGGTTTTTTTCCTCCTATGCAACTATTTAAGACTCGTATTTCAGCTTGAATTATTTTGCATACTTATTTTCCCAATGAGAAAAATTGATGATCATCCCTTCTGAAACAGATGGAAATAGTATTTTGGGCTTCTTTAATCAAACCCAACACAAAATTTCAGATTTTTATTCTGGGGAAGAAGTATCAGAAAAAAGATAAAAAAAGGCAAAGCTTTTCATTAGCAGTCAGAATTTTTCCCTTTCTTTTCAATCTGCAACACAATGTAACTTATTATTTCTAACTACAACATCAGTTAAAATGTAAGAAAATACTATGTTGCTTCTCTCTGCATGGCCACTTCTTGTTAATTCAATCTATGAAATTCTGAGCTGTATTAAATCAAGGTAGGATTTAATGTTTTAAAATGGTAAATACTTACGGCAACGTGACAAAATTACAAGCTTGTTTCAAGCCTCTCTTGTAAATCCAGTGCACTATGAATTATTTGAGATAGGCAGAGTGAGGAAAACCTGAACCCAGCAGCTCATACCACAGTCACACCTGACATATGTGGTCACGAATATCTTGATGCAGCAAAGTTCCTAAGCACATGCTGCTTTGCAGCACTAGGGTCATCCTGCCTAGTTACTCTGCTAGAGGTGATCACATGTAATCTCTATAGCAGCACTTAGTCTGCACTTGCACACATTTGCATCTGGGGTTATTTTCCTCCCAAGACTGTACCTTGTGATAAATTGTGCAGATCGTCCTGTCTTAGGATGCCAGGCAGATTTCGAGGGGGAGGAGGGGGTGGCCTCTTACAGAAAAAGCAATCTCTTCTGTTCACTTTGAGATCATCCGGTATGTTGGCATACAAATTGTCAGGACTGTAGTGAAAGCTGTAGGAATCTTCCTCATCTTGATCTTCATCTTCTGTCTCCTCTCTGCTGTCTTTTACATCATCTTTCTTTTCCTCAGTCACTTCAGTTTCTTGATGGCATCTCGATCCAGTCCCATATTGATCTCTTGGGTTCTGCTTGGCTTTTAATAGTAAAGAATGCATTATTTCATTTAAAATTTGCCATCTAGAAACATTTGCTGTTTCAAGGATTCCCAGAGAGGCAACACAATGGCTAATAAAACTTTCATGAACTGATACAGTGGAAAAGCTGTCAAATACATACCGTCAGTGAACAGCTTTTTAAATATTTACCAAACGAACAGTGGAAGTTTTCATTGTACCTTGCTACTCTGATACATGCCATCTTCGTGCATGCAACATTAAACTTCTCTACAGCTGCTGTCAGAATGAAATCACACATGCTTTCCCTGCCTCCATAATTTGTATTACTTGATTTTCAGTGCAGCACAGTGCAACACTTAACAAAATAAAGCCATAGCTCACACATCCATGTTACTTGTTTTTATACAATAGGGTTTGAGTGCTCTCTCTTTAAAATGAAATAAACATTGCCCATGGGAGACATGACTATACACCTGTGGAAACAGAGCTCTTCTGTCTTTAGAGGCTCACGGACCACAGAATAAAAATACAGTGGAGGTATGTGAAAGTGTGCATTCGAATTGCTATGTACAGCACCAAAATTTTAGTAGTCAAGCTCAGTAACATAACAGAGTAAACTACCCAAGTACATCAGCAGACATTACGAGCCCTTGAGGTAGGTTTCCATCCTGAGTTATCCTGTGGTGATGCCTGCCTTTCCCCATTGATTCAATTGTGACGTGAGGGCATTTTGCTGACTAATGTGGCCAGCTGTTACAATTTGTGTTCTTCTTCCAGGTGTCCTCCCTGCATTGTTCACATATACAGTGTGACAGAGACAGTAAAAATTTATCTGAGCTAACCTGTTTTTTCCCAGTGTTTCTCATCTACCTATATGTGCTAAAGCAACCAGATTAAACTTAGCTAATAAGAAACATCCTTTTCATATGTATGAGACAGTTCAAAAGATAAAACTGTCAACAATATAGAAAGAAGATAAAATTTAGTTTTATAGGTCCATGATACTGTAAAGATATATGGAAAATATATGCCATCAGTAAATGCCAACAAGCAACTTTGTTTGCAGTTCTCAAGGGGAATGCATATGACTACAGAGAGCATCTAGAAACTTGTCATCAATCTATGCTTAGAAGTAGGAACATCAAGCTGCAAAACGTCAACTACCTCTGCCTCCATACAGGAATACACTGCACCTGTGGGCAGTGCCTGCCCTTATCTGAAGGCTGTTCTCTGAGGACTTGGAGAATTCAGTTGTTTTCCAGGTTGAGAGCAGAAATTACAAATTTCCAGAATTTTCAAGGAGGTCTCTCTTACTGAGTGATAACTTTGTTATCATAAATTAATCCCTCAGTTGTAGAAACTAAGACACCTGCTTTGCCCGGAAGTTGCAGTAACGTGGAAGTTGAAAGTGTTAGAATAATCTGCCCTCTCAGTCCATAAATTCATTCACTTAATATGGCACATACCAATACCAATAAAACCATCTAATAATATGACTTACCCTTGGCTGGTTGAATTTCTGAGCCTAACATAAGCTCATATGCATCACTGTCTTCTGCTTCCTCCTTGCAATTGGTAAAATAATTTGTTGAATTAATCTACAAAAAAAAAATAAAGGAGAATATTTGTTTTAGTGACATCATCTCCTACCGTCACACTTTGCTATTAACGTTCAACATTCTACTAGGAGGAAAGTGGAGACAGAAATATCATGCATTTGCAACTATGTAATGGTATATATATTTTGGCAAAACAAATGCATATATCTGACTACATATAAAGGACACAAAGTTCTGCACAGCAAGGACTGAAGTTAATTGATCTTTCCCTACCACTGCACTGGGCTATCCAGACAGTTCCCAAGTCTGGTTCCAACTGTGAAGCACTCATAGATAACGAGAAAGATTAGGAACAGAAAAACACAAAGTCCACAGGAGATGACTGAATAGGTCAAGGGTGCACACAGTGCAAGAAATCTCTGGAGACCTCATTACAAACAGTTCCTCTATCCCAGTGGTTGGTACCAAAAGCCGTGTGTGCACTGAAAAACCAGAAATGGGACTGCAAAGCATGCTAGCAGTTCTACCTCAATGACCAAATGTGGCAAAGTGGGTTTTTCATTCCCCTAGAAAGCTGTTACATTCACACAGTGCTATTCAAAATTAGCCTCAGGAGGGTCAGAACAATCAGTTTTCTAAAACATTATCAATGTATTTCTTCAAGCAGAAGAGATACAAACCTCTGCTCATCCACAGCTGCTAAAACCAAACCAGTAATACAGACAGTTTTGTTGTCTTAAAATGTAAAACACACATTTGTTAATTGCTGATTTTTAGAAACAACTGGAATTTCAAAAAGTGACAGATTTTTAAAGAAAGCCAGCAGGACCTTGATTCCCATGTAAATGGGATATGAAACTATCCTCCACAGACACAATGGATCCCTCAATAATAATTCAGGAATTTTGAATCACAAAATATCAACTCTGGGGGTTTGAATACACCAACCCCAAGGCAGGCAGGGACACAACACGGTCCATATATCATCCGGACTGCAAGATTAATTACAAGCAGAATAGTGAACAGTGAAGTCAAGAGAAAGAACTGATAAGCAGTTAAACCATCCTGCATGGCACAGAAACTGATTCTCAGGAGCTCATGGCAGACTCTCAAGAAGTTTGTTCCTAGTATCCTGCTGCCTCCTGGCACCCACAACCACTGCCTCAGGGACAGAGTTCTTGCTGTGTGAAAGAGGAAAAACTTTTGAGAAACAGAGGGTTTTTCTGGGGAACTGAGAATGCCTTCTTTCCTGCAGCTCTTGTACACAACCATCTCATTAATAGCAGTCCAGAGACAGTTCAGCCATCAGACTGCAACAGGTGCCTTCCCGGCCTGCTTTGCTTTGCTGCTCTAACAATACACCTTGATCAGTACATAGCTACAATTGCCTTCAACAATAAAGTATTAATCTCTGCCTTCTGTGCCCATGCAACATGTGCATCAGTGAGAGAATCCTGTTTTTCTTGAACTTCCCCATCATTTATGTGGTTCCTCTATACTACGCAGAAACAGGATACATCTTAAAAGCCCCAAAGTTAGAGCTTTTCAGAATATTTATTTTCAAATGATTTAGGCCTCCATGTGCTAAATGTAGGCGTATGTTGTGGGAATATATAAGGTCTTCTGACATGTCTCCTGTGAAGAGAGGACATGTGTAGAAGAAATCAAGCAAGGAGAGATCTAGGCATATTAAACTCTCCTGCTGTGACACTGGAATAACACACCAGGGAAAATCTTTCAAAGTTTCCACTTTTATCTTTGAAAACATGAAGTACTCATGGATATACAGTTGGTAGAACGAAGTCAAAAGGCTAAGTGGAAAAAACAAATGTCATTTTCTGATTTTCTTTGACACAGCTGTTTCTCAGATGAAGGAAACCTGGTGACTCCCAGAAAAACAATAGAATAGATGGGATTAGTATGCATTTTTGAAACTTCTGTACTGCAAAAGACAGGAAGGTCAGCTGTCCTGCTAGCTTATAGTGGCTCTACTGATAATGCGGAATCTTGGGGAATTCAGGATGCAATTCAGAAGTTTAGTCCCTGACTACACTTTCTAAAAGTCTCCTGGACCTGTGAGACACAGAAAAGCTGAACACCTGGAAAGAGTATTTAACTAAACGTGTTTTCACTCAAAAAAAAAAATCTGTATAATATAAAAATTATTGACAAAAGTCTCCTCTGACACCAGGTATGATGACGCTGTGCATCTGAAAATACTGCAGTGCCTCCAAAATCAGGAGAGTGTCCTTATTTGAGAATGCAAAGCAACATTGCTAAATCAGAATAATGCCATGGCTCAGCTTGCAAACCTTGCCATGATACCCTGAACAAATGTCCATTACTTCTAGGTTTAGTGTCTTTTCTGTGGGCTGGGTGATGTAACTGGAATGCAATAGCATAGCTAGCATGATTTTTCTACAATAGAATGCATACAACACATGCACAGACCTGAACTTCCGCATCATTTGAGCCTGCTTGGCTGAAAATGGGACTTTGGTTTAAACTGAGATTTCTTATGGATGTGAAGTCATCTTCCAAAGGAAGAACTACCTTCATTGGGAACCAGCATTACAATAAAAAAGGTATAAAAATGTTCTTGCTGTCAGCACAGAACTGCTCACTACAGACTATGGGAAGAGGCTCAATGTTTGAAACGAGTTTGTCAGTTAGCAAAATGATTTCCTTACCTCAGGATGCAACAAGAATGTTGGAATGAATTGAAAGTCCTTGGAGAGAGTGATGATGTCCAAATCCTGAGATTAAATGCCACCTCACAACATCAAAAGGTAGGTGCTTTTCTTTCAGTTATGTATTTTAACTGTCGTGATTATGTCTGTCAAAAACGCCAAGTTTTTGAATAGATTCAAAGCTGTTCTTCTTATACAATCCCTGATTTATCTCAGCTATTTACTCAGGAATTCATTATCAAAGTTATTATAACCATCTTGTCAACTTTTTTACAGTGCTCTTCTGAAAAGCCATCTTTTTAAGGCACATTTTCAGGAGATTTTCTCCTTGTTATACAAAGGATTTTCCTACCACTCAAAACATTTCCCTCCAACAACTCTGTATTGAGGCAGAATCATCCCCTCTGGCAAGGGCCCACAGCACTGAAACTGGGTGCTCTGTACATTCTTGTACAGTGAGGAATGAAATGTTAAAGAATTCAGAGGAATCTAACCCAACAGTGATACTTAGACATGGCAAGAGTGAGAAGCACCTGAACATCAGCATTTCATTTATGAACAGATACTCACAGGTAAATATATCAATCACTGCTCACATGAACTTTTATGTATGAGATGTAAAGTGATATATCTAAAAATATATTTTTGTGTTATATTCCTAGAAACAAAGTAAGCCAGAACTCCTGATAGTACATTGCTCAACAGCTTTCAAGATCAGATCTTCATGCTTAAATTGGGCCTGGGACAACACTTAGAGTAATAATACATTAATTCGTATGATTATTATGTGCTTGATTCCTCTGTTTTCCAATTGTCTCCTTATTAGTTGCCCTTTTCTTTCATTAAATTGGCGCTTAATAAGTTGAAATTCCACCGTATACCTACCTTTTTGTACTGAATAACTATATGCCTCGTGAGTTTAAATTCAGACTCAAATCTCTATTTCATCTTATTGTACTGGTATTTCTTAAAAAATTAAATGTATGTAACAAAGGCTTCTGTGTCTCTGCTGTACTTTGGGAATTCCTGCTGCTTCCTATATCTTCAGTTTTTCTGAATTGCAGCAATCAGGAAAATTGATGGAGAAAGTCCTTATCATTGCTTGTAAACTTCTTTTTGAACTCTTTGACAAGACTGTCTTTAGTTAAATTAAAAAAGAATTTCTGGAAGTTAGCTCTCTGACTTAATATAGGGGAATGCATAGAAGTGCCCTGGAAGATTTAAGTTTTGTATACACTAAAAAAGAGGTGGTTGTTTCAGCTTAAATATCAAATGCACCATTAAAGTGCTGATATGGGCTCGACAGTTTTGTGCCTCTGTCTTGACAAATTTGTCATCCCATCTGTTGATTATCATCTTGTTTCTTGCAAACTTGGTCAAGTCACAGCTCTGTGCTGTCCAGTGTTCAGTGTCATCATACCTCACGTGGTGCCTTGGCAAACTCCTGAAAACTGAACAAGACACACTAGTCCAGAATCACTTACAGTGCTAAATCAAATATATGTTCTGTGAGGCTCTGCAGTGAATCTTTCCATTAAACACTAAAAATTGGACTGTTGTCTTACCTTCATGTAAGTGAGGCTCTACCAGGATACACTTCACAGCACTTTCCCCAGAAATCCCTTGGTTCAGGATGAAATGATGTTTTTGCATCCTTTGTAAAAGATGCCTGAAGAACATCATGTGTTCCTTCCTCAAGGGAAGATTTTGTCTTCTGAAAGTTAGTGCATTACTGCCTGAGGTAGGCAATCCTCTTCTCCTTTTCCATACAAATTACCTTTACTTTAGCCAATATTTCAAGCAGGAGAGCACAAAAAAGGCAGCTCCCTGCAGTCAGTCTCAAAAAGCCCGTAATTTATAGGATTACTGCAGGCCACATCTAAATTTTAATTCTAATCTTAAGTCTAATTCAATTTTCACACTTCAGTCAGTCCATCTGCCTACCAGTTTTCTTCATCGAGCCTTTTTCTGGGAGAAGAAAGACTTCAAACACTACATTAAACTGAAGGTGCTTCCTTTAATTTGTTTAGGACAAAGACAATTTGATCTTCTTCTGGCCTCCAGGGCATTTCCAGCTGCCTGTTGGAGAGTATTCAGACTTGCTGTTAGACATCTCAAAAATACTATCCAGTCACACTAAGGCCTGTTTGTTCAGGGTTGAGACAGATCTGGTTGCCTGACTTGTTTATAACACATCACCACAACGTTCCTTCTTATCCCACTCCCAACATTCAAAGCCTGCAGTTCTTCCAAGAGAGGTATTTTGCTTGTTCATCTGCCTCCCTACTCTGTAGCACAGCATTTCAGATCAGAGGACAGGCATGGCTGTCCTAAAGGCACAGCTTAGGCAGCCTCTTCTGACTATTAGGCAACACAGTAACACTGCCAGTCACCCGGAGTTGAATCTGTGCTGAACACCAGAAAACACCAGTTTCTAACACTTGACTTCCTTGAGATGCACCAGTCTGAAAGACTCCAACAGCTGCTCTCTCCCTCTGCTGATCTGGAGCCCTGATTCCCCTGGGACTCTGGGAAACAAGTAGTCACATGCTGGTTAAAGCGATCACTGTCTACATGGACTTGCCAGAAAGGCTGCAAGAGCATGTAGAGCCCAGGTCCAAGTACACCAGCACTTTTAAAATTATTTGGTACCAGCTATGAAGGTACATCGATGCTTATGTCTTTGGAGCCAGTGCATCCCAAAGAAAGTAATTATTTTCTCTAAATATCATTATAAAATAAAACCAAGAGGACATGGTCTCATTTTCCCTTTTCCTTTCAGTGCAGACCTCAATATGGCATAAAGTTCCTCCTGAAAAGCAAAATCAACAGTTTTGAAAACCTAGAAGTAGATGTGAACTGTGAACTATGAAACTTCATATAACTGGATAACAATATGCTCATCCATAAATCACTGCACTGGATCATGAACTTGGAAGATATTTGAAAAAATCTGTTCTTGAGGGTACTGACTAGTACAGGAACCAGGAGGACACTAATTAATAAGCCTTTCCATTTTGACAATGAATTGGTGAAAATTAGCCTTATAAAAACATTTCTCATTACTTCTGATTACTCTTGTTAGCTGCATTTCATTTTGTGCCTTAGTAATTCTCACAGTATCCTTAAGTGCCTGTGCTACATTCCTGTCTTTGACCTTAGTAACCTGACACAGTTTCTACTTCTTATGGACTTCCTTCTCCTATTTGGGGTTGTTTTCTTACTACTCTTTCAACCTTCCTTTCACAGTGAGGTAGATATGCACTTTGATATGCTTTTCTTTGAAATCTGTTGCTATTATGTTGTTAGTTTTCATTCCCATCATAGAAACTGTATATAATAATATATCTTAGATCGTTCTCACCAAGGTTACCCTGTCTGGACAACCTCAATGATTTCCTCTTCTTTGTTTACAGACAAAAAAGAGTCCTCTAGCTATTTCCTTCACCTTAAATGTCAAAATCTTAACAATGCATTTAAGAACTTACTGGATAATGTTTCCTGTCGTATTTCTTTCCAGGCACATGCTGGTGATCTGGACCTCAGAGCAAGCCTACGTGCTGGCAAACAACTGTTTCCCCTTCATATAAATCATGCAAATTATTCCATCATATATCTGGTGCACAAATATGGCCAGTTTGGGAACATAAAAGTATGCTGGATTCTTCTAAAAAGGGCCAACTTGCAAAAAAATCCCAAAACAACAAAAAACCCCACCCCAACCAACCAAAAAACCTACCACCACAACCAAAGCCCAAAACTCCCAAACAAGCAAACCCTTCCAAACCCTGTCTAATGCAAAGTGGAAAGTCTCTTCCAGATAATTTAAAAAGAAAACTAAGGGACATAATTTTCAGTAATTTAAGGGCCTTTTCCATGTGAATGCTTGATGGAATTGAAACCTTATTGATCTCTTTAAAAACTGCATAACTAAAAACCAGAACTGCCTCTGACAAAAACAAAACAAAACAAAAAAACAACATCAAAAACACATAGAAAAAGCTCAGCTGATCTTCCCACAAAATCTACTTTCATATATGCTGTGAAGATGTAGAAACAGACTAAATATAATACAAAATACTGCCATAATTTGAATTCTATGCCCTATGTTGGTATTTCTGATATCAGGAGCAGAAAAATATGGTTCCATCAGTTCCTGTTTCATTACTGAATCATTTTTTGTTTTTGACCCTAACATGCTTATTTGGAAACTCAGCTCTAAATTCCTTCTTTCCTAGAATTAAAGCATTAACATAATACATTCCTTACCCCTACACTTCTTACAAGTGCTTTCCACACAGCCAACTTTGCTTTTTAATGTTAGCTGGTTTTGGATGGGTGACACACTCATATTTCATG
This sequence comes from Anabacerthia variegaticeps, assembly GCA_035583185.1. Taxonomy (NCBI): domain Eukaryota; kingdom Metazoa; phylum Chordata; class Aves; order Passeriformes; family Furnariidae; genus Anabacerthia; species Anabacerthia variegaticeps. The sequence goes on along the minus strand of JAWWEW010000131.1, from coordinate 23,388,833 downwards.
TAGAAATGACTTAAATTCTGTAAAAGCAGAACTAGATTCCTACTTCCTTAAGTCTTACCAGATTTTAAGGCTACCTTTATGGAGTACTTCAGGCTAGTTTCTGACAGACACACACTCCCACTTCAGTGACAATAAAGACAGCTTCACTTTCCAGTAAAAACTTACATTGAGGGGAATGTTTAAAGCCCTTCCCAAAAGAAAGGGATGTCCTTCTGGCCTTCTCTCTTCCATCTGCCCCAGAAGGCAGTAGCAACAATAAAACCCCACCTTCCTCTATTGCTACATGTCAAATGGCACACTTGGCAGGTTATTTATTTCCATGGGAGGTGAACTGTGCTGGCAAAACTGAAAGCCCAAGCAGGGTGCTGGGTGCCTCCTTTTCCTTGTCACAGGCATACCAGATTTCCTTTCTAATGCCCTTGCTTTCAGAGAAACTGGATTGAAACACAGTAGCTGGATCTCTTTTCCAGCCCCAGGTGATTTGCTTGTACCACTCCTCAGACATGCCAGTACTGTCTGCTTAGACTGTAGATGGAACAACTGAAGCAGAAGGGATACACTGCCATTTGGCATCATCTTCACAGTTTGTGCTCCTTTTGTCTCACTCTCACAGTGGTCTAGTCTATCCTATGCCCTACCAGAGCTTTCCAGAATGCAAAGGTGAGAACTAGTACACTCTAGGAAATCTTTTCTATTTGCACTCTCAGTGCTTCACGAAATACAAGCAGATGATTTGGCAAATACTTTTCTTTCATTCAGTTCCATCTGTATTCCTGAGTCTCATGACCAGCCATTCTGGTTATAAAAATTGTTCTAACTCTCAAGTCTGCATTAATTACTAATATTCACATATTCTACAATGTAAAATATTCATCAAAGTATTGGAAGTGTTTAAGTATTTATTACTCTTTTTTCCCAAGGTCCTGTATGAGCACCTGGAGAAAGGACTGAAAAGGGCAGCTTCATAAAATTGATTGTATGCATGAGGATAGATCCAACATTGCAGTTCATTAGTTTTATTAATGTCAAACACTTTTACTACCCTATTAGCTTGCTTGAAAACTCATGCTTGCAAAAAACCACAAGAAAACACAGGTTTCTCTAAAGCATGAGCACAATGAAACATTCAATAGAGCATTACAATCAAAGACAAAACCCACTTGGGAATCTAACCTGGTTGTAAAGCTGGGCAGGTGGGAAAAGTGGTGGAAGGAAGTTTTGCTGCACATGTTCTGTCATGCAATGCTGAAGCAGACAGCAGTTAAAGCAGTGTGGGCTGAGTAGCACAGGGGCTGCGTCCAGCCCTTCAAACACTTGAACTTGGCCTCCTGACCTAAGCAAGAGTTGCCTTAGAAAAAGCCAAGAACATGTATTATGCTGTCAGCCAAAATTGCTGCTTCCTTCTGCCTGCTCCCCATCTGTCAGGGCAAACTGATGTGCAACGCACTCTGCCTTCTCAGAGAGCAGGGCTGAGCCATCCCCAGTGTACTCCATGCTGCTGTTCAAGTGGGCCCTCAGCTTTGTTCTCTGCTTCACCACATGAGAGAGTGCCTGTGCCACAGTGCCTGAGCTCTGCACCACGTCTTGGACTCATGTACATCCAGGCTGTGCCCAGAAGCTGAACATGCAGCATTGCTGAACCACGGAGATCAGCACATCCAACTCCCAGAAATGAGAACTCCTACTCTGCTCTACTTCTCCATAGGAAAAGTGAAAGGGGCATTAAAAGTTCCTGAGATTTTTCTCACTGATGCTGTTCAGTGTTATGTTTTTCACTGTTTCCCTTCAGTTTACTCTGCATTATTGAGGCCTTGTGATATCAAGATGACAGAATCCTCAGTGCCACTTATAACCATTAGCCAGCCAGCTGAGTGAGAGGCAATGGATGCAAACCTGTGTGTGCCACACGAGGCAGACCGCAAAAAGAACAGGTATTTAATATCAGTAATTGTATTTTTTCAATAAAGCTGCTCATTCTAGGACCAAAAGTCAATGATTGCACTGTTACTCAAAACAACTTCTCAGAGTAGCAAGCAATCATAATTTCTTGCTAACCCCTCATGCCTTTCTCCTGCAGATGCTTGCACCAGGTGACTTTCTATCAGATGTCTGGACATATTAACACAGCAGTGTTGTTGCATCTTAAATATATGACCCTTACCCCCTTTATGCCTTTAACATACATCCATTATGCCTTTAACTCCCAACAGTTGTAAGCGTTCAAGGTCAGGATGGACAGGGCTTTTAAGATCATTTAACATGACCTATCCTGCCCATGGCAGGAAGGGTAAATTACATGATCTTTAAAATTCTTTGGACCCAAACCATTCTCTGATTCTACCTCAGCAGGACACACAATCTTCTTTCAAAGACATGTTCCTATTGAGTAAGGCTTCAGTATTACCTTTTCCAGAGCACAATTTCTCTTTTTGGGTCATAGTTGTGTGTATAATTGCTTTATTTATCTGTATGGATTTCATTTTAACCTGACACTTTTCACTTTGTTCATGTTAATTCAAACCAGGAGTACCACATGATCTAATGGACAAGCATACTTATGTGCTGATTAAACTAATCCTAACAAATTAGAACAAAACAAACACATACTCAAAAAGGTAGAAAACTGAGCAAGGACACAGGATGACAGTAAAAATAATATTGTGACATTCACAATAATTTGTAAAATTCCCTCTGCATATGATTTGTCAGAAGTCTCAACTGCTTCCATATTTTCTGCAATACAGAAATGTTAGAGTTCTCATTCCAATGTGATGAAAGTATATAAATGCTCAAAACTACCAAAGATAGATGATTACATAAAATAAATTAGAAATTAAATGCTCTACTGCCAAATTCTAATGATTTCAGGATCAATCTGGAGCAAATGTATGACTGAAACAAATGATTTGCACTATATTAAGAAACTAAACAAATTAAAACATCAATGAATCCCCAACTTTGGGCTCAGATATTTTAATACGAGAAAAAGAATTGTTTAATTTGAAATAATCTATTGTAATCTTAAGTAATTTCCTTCTGGGCTCCCTTATTAAACCATTTCATTTGCATGTCTGCTTTAACTTCATTACAAGCAGATTTACTGCACTGCATTCAGCCAGCATCCCTGAAGCAATCTCTGCTTGCAACGCTATTCTGCACAACTTCACACTTACTCTGTATGCCTGTCTATCAAATCACAAAAAACTTTCTGCAACTTTTTTTTTAACTCCTGCTTTTCAATGTGTTTGTGGGAAAAAAGCCCCCCCCCCCCCCCCCTTGGTACAAATTCATCACCACTGAGAAACAAACAAACAAAACACCCCAAACTAAGTAAAAACTTGGTGCGCCTAGAACTGTCTATTTATTGTTATATGGTCTTCATGTCTATGGCTTTTAGAGATGAACATTACTGTAAGAGAAACAAAAAGGGACTTCTAATCATAGAACTTAATTTACTGGTATATACAAAAATATCTTTAAAAATCAAATCACTGCAGCCTCCACTTGAAGAATTTGTGCTCACTTTCCCTCTTCTAAGCATTTATGCTGTTCTCGAATCTAACTACTGAGTATCAAGGGATTTTTCTTCTGAGCATTCAAAAATAAAATCTCTCCTCAGACTCATTTTAGCTCATTTCTCCTTTAATGACAATTCTTGTTACTTCACTTTTCACACACCCACACAACTTTTTGAAAGACTTTCAAATCTTGCAGAGTACTGATTCTGCTGAATAAAATATCCACTGCTGTTTGACAGGCTGTGTAATCATTGCAAACTCCACAAAACCATTCCCTTCTCTCACACAGGTTAATTTTTCAGTCCAGCAGGGTAAGAATTTTTTCTTGCTTTTCTGATTTATATTTTTTCCTGGGCAAAGCAATAACCCTTCTCCAGAGACCTTCTCTTGCACTTGAAGACAATTACACTGTTGGAGCTTTCAGAGTACTTACTAAATTATTGTTCTCTTAGCAGATCAAGGGATAGCAGAGAGAGAGAAACACAGAACCATTTAGGTTGGAAAAGACCTCCATGATCATCAAGACCAACCATAAACACAACACCGCCAGGTGCCCCCTAAGCTTTGTGCCTGAGAGCCATGGCAGCATGCAGGACCAAAACCCAAACCAATCTCCTCTCACAACAAATTGAAATGGGAATGCTCCACTCCTTTGCCAAGCCAGCACCTGCTGACCATTCATCTATTGAACTTTACAGTCATTAATTTTACCTCCTGCCTATTTCTTTAATGTCTGGTAGATTTTGCTTTCCTGGGAGATTTTCTGAGACCAGTTCATTAAAATACTAATTTCAAGTGGTAATTAACTGCTGGTGGAACCAGCAGTAAGATTGACACCCTCTCAGCAGCAGGAGAGTTCACAGATGTTCAGGTCCCTGGGAAGTGGAAGAGGAGGTAGAACATTCATTAACTGATATTTAGGGTATGTGTATGCTGTAAGGTGAAGGACCCTTTTCATAAGGATTCCTCACGGGAATCTGAACAGCCTGTTTATAGATGTACTGGGCCTGGCTGGAATGGAGTTTACTTTCTTCATAGCAGCCCATACGGTTCTCTGTTGTCAGTTTGTCACTAAAACAGTGTCAATAATGTAGCCGTGTTTTGATTACTACTGAAGAGTGCTGGTACAGTCTCAGTATCTTCTCTTTTTCATTCTCTGTCCCCTCCCAGAGAATAGGCTGAGGTGGGCAAGAAGCTGTGAGAGGACATGGGCCAGTGGATATTCCATGCCACTTAACATCATGCTTAGCAATAGAAATGGGTGGAGGAAGATCAGGGTTTTTGGCTTTTTGGCTTCCAAGGTGGTTCTTCAGAGACTGGCTGGGCATTGGTCTGCCGATGGAAGGTGGTGAAAGATTTCCTTTGCTTCCCTTGTTTTTTCCTCCTCTTTCTTTCATATACTAAACTGTATATACCTTGCTTTTCTCTTCCTATTCTCTCATTCAGTGGAGGTAGGACAGAGGACGTGAGGACACAGTTGTGTGAGTGCTTAGCTGGCTGTGGTCAGTTCACCACGCTAGATAAGTACAGCCCTGTGAAAAGGGACATGTGTGGCATAACATGAATTTTTAAAGCTTTTTGGGCTATGCCAACTTCAGTGTAAGTAACTATTCAGTGAATGCTTCCTCCCATCAGTCCATGACAGTTCTCAAGAGGTTGCTGTCCAGCACAAAACTGCACTAGCATGCATTATCTGGAGCCCTAGCACCTTCAAATCAACCTTATAATAGAACAAACATGCTATACATACTATAGAGATTCCTCATCTTAGGAGAAAGAGAGCATTTGCAGTATGTGACTGACAGACAGGCAATAAGAAAGAATTTTAGATCTCACACCCGTTTACTTTTGCTTTTGTTTCTCCAAGATAGCACATATTAAACCTTTTTGTTTATAAAATCTAAAACAAGAATGAGTCATTAGCTGTGAAAAGCTCTTGGATTCTCTTAGCACTAATATGAGCAGGTAAGAATTTTGCCATCATAAAGCATAATTATGTTTCAGATGACCATAATGTCATCCAGGGGTGTGAAATGTTTTAAATACTGCAGAGGCATAGCAGCTAAATAAGAGCTAGATAGAAATACACCCAGAAGAGTAATGAGACAGTGAAAGAGCAACACTTGTGGAAAACTTAAGATTAGCACAACTGAACAGCTAATGCTTAAAACAGAAAGAGTAAACAACTAGCCTTTTGCAAGGTTTTGAGCCCCTCAAATCATCAGTGACTTCACCTGGAAGGAAAAGAGGATGGAGAAGGCACTGGTTAAACGCATCAACTGCACCCACAGCCCAGGAGACTTTCAACCCCTTTCTGTGTAATGAGGACAAACATGGTCTGGCTGAGCAAAAAAGCATGCAGTCTTTAAGTATGGTTTGTTTCAATGTCCTGTGGTCCAAATTACAAAAAAAAAAAGTCAAAAGATAGTTGCATTGATACTACCGGCAGAACATTCATGATTTATCACTGGATTCTAGATCTCCAGCATCAATACATTATTCCTCATTTTTTACCCTGTATTTTACATAGACATTGCAGAATGCTACCCTAACATGATAATCAGATGTTGTATTTTGCACCAGAAGAACTACATTTTAGATGCTGATAGTCACAGTATTGTTTGTCATTTGAACTCAACTAAGACAGTTCTAAGCTTTCTGGTGACTTCTGAGATTCTTCTCTCCTGAATCCTGCTAAATGCCCAGAAATATTTTTTCTTTTATAGAAACCATAAGGAGTTTTGTTCTATCCAGCCAGCTTTTTAAATATTTTGAATTAAAGAGGAGTAAAGTGCCTAAATCTGCGACATACCATGATACTTCTAGAATGCATTCCACATACTTGTGTCAACAATAGTCAGAGTTTTTATAATCAGGTTCTTAAAATCTTTGCATTCCTAAACAATAGCTAGAATGAAGAATGGGAAAAACAGTTGAAATAGCAATTATTATCTGTACTGCATTCAACTGTGTCAATTAAAAAACTACTATTCTCATGGTTGTGCATACAAACACCAGCAAAAATTATCTGGTGAAATGCTTCTGTGGGAAAACGCTGGTACAGCATGTAATATTAGGCACTTTATGATTAAAAAAAAAAGCAGGAAAAAAGGTAAAACAAAATTTTCCCTCTGAAATATGAATCATGTAGATTACACCCCTAGTCAATCAGATAAATAATTAACCTCCATAGAATTTAGTTTTCAAAGGCCAAGCAAGGTCCTTTTCTTACTTTTGCTTGATTTTAAATGGATCTAAATTTGGTGCACATATTTGCTTTCAGATTCAACCGTTAGAAATTTGCTGCTAGTACTCTGGCCATTCTGCACTATTCTTTTAGTTCAGTTACCTCTTGTAATGTATGAACTGAATGATGGTGATAGTTAAAGTAATATAAAGCAAATGAGGAGATAGGTTCTGCCAGAGACTTAACCTCCTTTTTTTTTTCTGAAGCGGAAATGATATTTTTTTCATTCTGTAAGCAAGTTTCAGGACTTAGTAACAGCCTGCAAACTACCTTGAGACCCCTGGACATCAATTTAAATGAAAGTTCTTCTCTCTGTTTCACAAATAGGCAATCTATGCATTTGGTCAGGGACCTCTACCATATTGTGTTCAGACAAATAATTTCCATTTAAGGTTCTTTGCTGCTTTCATGTATTTCAGTGACAGTTGCTTTTATTTGATAGCTGTACATTGACCACTTTCAATCTGTAACCCAAAAATAAATCCTGCATGTATGGAAAACAGTTAAAAGAGACAAAAAGTTCAGTCTAATTTGGGTCCATTTTGCATACAGCATGCAAACAATACAAAGTCCATCTTCCTGGCCCTCTGACTATCTACACCTCCAAACAGAAGAGAGAAGGTAGTAACACAGAAAAGCAATACCAAGCTAACTTTTTAAAAGTCAACGTACTTGCAACTCACCAAAACAAAATTCTTTTCAATGATCTGTTATGTAATGCAAACTAACATTGTAAAGTGTGCTTCACTTGAATATTTCCACTGTAGAATCCAGGAGTGGCCTGAGTTGTAAAGGACATTAAAGATCATCTAGTTCCAACTCCCTCTGCCATGGTCGGGAACACCTACCACTAGACCGGGTTGTTCAAAGCCCCATCCAGCCTGGCCTTGAACACCTCCAGGGATGGGGCATCCACAGCTTCTCTGGGCAAGTTCCAGTGCCTCACCACCCTCAAAGTAAAGAATTTGTTCCTAATATTTAATCTACACCTACCCTCTGTCAGTTTGAAGCCATTCCCCCCTGTCCTGTCCCTACATGCTCATTTAAATAGCCTCTCTTCACCTTTGCTGTGGGCTCCCTTTGTACTGGAAGGCTGCAATTTGGTCACCCCAAAGCCTTCTCTTTTCCAGGCTGAACAGTCCCAATTATTCAGCCTTTCCTCAAAGGAGAGGTGCTCCATCCCTCTAAACATCTTGGTGACCATGAAGAGAAACTTCGGATGTTTGAGTAAAAATTATACAACATGAAAGGTGAGTTAAAAGAAGATGTTACTGAAAGAAATAGAGGTTTATTTGACTTAATTGAAATGCTCCTATACCTTAAGGGAAATATCTAGCCCTCTCAGATTTGCTTGCTCTGTGAACAGCAACAAACTGTGTGAGCAGTCACTTGTTCATCCACAATCTTTCCGAGAGCAGACCTATGTGTTTTGTACCTGGGATCACAGATGCTTTGACTCTCCATGACCTATGGTGAATCCTGATGTGGTATGTGGTCTCTGCCCCCAGACAAGAGCATCCTACTGACCTATGGTGCTGCTTTCATTCCATCTTTACCACAGCCTGCTTTCCACTGTAACTGCTTTCCATGTAACCCCCCCAAAGCACACAAACACATATATATGTATGTTTGTTACCTGCAGCACTGTATCCTCTCAGGATTTTACATGAACAGATACAGGCTGAATAGCGTAATGCACTAAATTGTATGCTATACATATAATAAAACGTGTCGCAGGTGAGGAAAGGTTAAACAAATACAGGTGTTTTGCATAAATCTGAAAGAAATACACTTTGTGACTGATGACTGAAATACAATTAGTTGCTGTTTGTAGAAGGAAAACCCGTACCTGTTAAAAGCCACAAAAAATTACTTTCAATGGTATGACATGCACTGAGACCTACTTCTGCTTCAGAAGGGCAAAAGAGACATAAGGACAAAGAACTGTTATCTCTGATCCATGCCATTTCTGTTTAAAAAAGTGTGTAATACTTTTTCTTCTCGATTTAAGGGTCTGGGAACCAATCTAACTTGAGTGATCAGTCTGCTTTTATGCTACTAACATCAGTATTAGAAAATGCTCAGCAAGCACAGCTCACTAAAACTGTATTTGACAGTGGTTTTAATGGCAGCTGCTACTAGATTAGAACTTATTTATGAATATGGATCTCAAATATAACCTTCTCAGTGAGCACTGTCAGTTCTCAAGACAAGAAAGGAGCAAATTACAAAATAAGAGCCAAGATAGAAAAAGACTATAAAGGTAAGAGAAAAAGGGCAAAGCAACCTATATCTGACAGTCAGTGTGTGGGTTCCTACAGTATCATCTAATTTAACACCAGCAAAGTTAGTCTACCGCAATTACCTTCTCAGTCTCTTACATTTTTCTAATCCACAGTCAGGATCCAAAATCTTAGTTACTGAGGTTTATCATTTAGAGCAGCAGGCCAACTTTTGCATTAGGCAGACATACCTGCTGCATTAGAGTAAAACAAGATGCTAATGAATTTGGGATGTAATGCGTTAGTTCATTGGTTTTTTCCTGTTCCCATCTCTCTTTCAGACACTTTGTAGCCACTATTATCAATAATAAAATGCTATGTAACAGAAAAGTAACATAAGCAAACAGATATTGGAGTTACTACTAAGCAAGTGGATTCTACCTTTTCACTTCATTTTTTGAAAGGTAATTTCTGTGTTTTCCCTAACAAGTCATATAGCAATTTTTAACTAACTCATTCCCCCTCTTCCCCTCTCCCTCCTGCACCACACAGAAAGTAGCTATTGAGTGTAAAGACTGGGCAACTTTACAAGGGGTCAGGAGCTGCAAGGACTCCAGCAGCAGATGGGGAAAACAGTAGTAACCAGTTACAAAAGGAATCCCATTTTATTCTTTCCCCCAGGGCCAGTCATGCTGCACACACTTAGCTGCATGTTCATGCTGAGTAACACCCTTAGGGCACATCTTCATATGTAGTAAAATGCGTGCTAGCCTTAAAGGTACTGTAATATTTTACATGAAACTCTACAACTTATTTTCTTGTCTAAATATGTGTAACAGTGAAGGAAGAATGTCTGAATCTAAAGATGTATAAAATGCACCTATAAAAAGGTGTTCATGGCAGAAAAAAAAAGCTACAAATGTACTACTGCTACCAACTACCAATTCAAGGTCATTTGTCACAATTGATCTCTTATTAAACGTGGCTACCCTGGCAAGCAGGAATAAAAAAAAGCCAAGGTAGAGATGGCACTGTATAACCTGTTGCCCATAGGACTCTGGCATTGTTTTTCAATTGAATACTTAGTGTCCTGCCTTGTCTTTTTGTTTCTCTGTTAAAGTGTAAATTCCCTTTCATGGAAATTTAATAATGCCTCTAAACTCTGACAAGCAATTCCTGGGATGGGTAAATCTTGGGTATTCATGTTTCACTGAACAAACTCACAGTATATGCAACTTCATACAGCTGCAATGGATGACTGCTTCATCACACCTGCGGGTCAGTGGTCCATGGATAACTTGTTCACACTTCTTACCTTACAGTGGTTGTAGACTATGGCACTTGTGTTTATTATATTTTAGAGAGTTAAAGTTAATACATGAAAACAAACTCACAGGTACCAAGGAGACCCCAGGGGATTTAATTATTTCTTTACCATCAATTCAAATGGGATGTTTCACCTTCAGCACAGCAGATTGTATGGTCATACAATTGCTTTGTATGACTGAGGCAACAGAAATACCAAAACGATACAAACACTACCAACATTTTCCAGCAAAAAGTTAAATTTCGATACTTCACCAAAAACCACTTCACTAATGATGATGGTGGTTTGGCACATCTGGGAGAAAGGGAAAAAGAACTGACATACAAGCAGATACTCTTGCTTGAGACCTTTCCAAGATTTATACATAACTCATAAGCTCCCAGCTTGCTGCTTAGAAAGTGAATCACAGAATGTTCTCCACAGAGCAAGGGACACACACTTGGTGTAATTTTCCCTTCTCATAAAAGAAGACAAGGTAGGAAAACAAAATCATACTTCTCTCCTGTGCAGGCCAAGCTGCACATTGTTGGAAACCATGGGGTCCTCTATGACCTAGGTTTATCTTTGAAGTCAGCAAGCAGAAGAGGCAATAAAAAGTTTAAGAGAAGGATGAGAGAACAGATGAACACATGCTACCAAAATCAGTGTCTAACAACAAACGATTCAACATAAGAGACCGAATTGAGGTTTTTATACATCAGCAGTCATCCACTGTGGAAATTCAATAGGATGGTTATTTATTGACTCAATTAAAATCTTAATAGATGAATGACAACCTTGTTTCTATGAAAAGGCATTGATGTTTCAAAGGAGAGGAAGTTTTAGTACTTCTTACTACTTTTACATTGTAGCAGACCAAGGAAATTGCCAAAGTTAACACAAAAGACTCATACTTTAGATGGAAAGTGTTACCTGAAGAGATTATTTTAGGAAATATTATGGTCTTCTTCATCATAACCTGTGTCCACATACTGAAATAGCAACTATGACTCTTCAGCCTGATTCAGTGAAATACGCAATTTAGAAGCTTTAGAGACAGCTTTCATTCACATTTTTGTATTTCACTTCAATTTCCTCTAAATGTTCAGCTGCTTAACCACTCAGGACGTTCAGATCTTTCTTTTTTGCCAGTTTAACTTTTTGATTACCTTATATAATAAAATGCTGCCAAAGCTCAAGACTCAAATGCCCAGTCAAGAAAAAATGTGCAACTTCTAAATTGCTTTTGGTAATGTAAGAAAAGCAAAAAGTGTAGACCCATACAAACTAGTGCTCTGCAGAACTCCAGTATCAGTACAGAAAGGGCTTGGGGAGAGGCTCTTTTGCCTCCAAACAGCTTGAGAAGCCTAAACAAATAATTCGTCCTCACAGTTCTCAGGTTTGTGGATCCCAAAACTCACACACAAACTATGCACCCATAGACTTAAAATGCAGGCAATTAACTAGAAGAAACCTATTAAGACCAACAGAAAGACATTTTAGGGAATTAACTATCTCTTGTCTCATGTTTAATACTTTGAATGTCTCTTATCTAATCAAGGTAACAGAATATCAATTTCCAGCCCAGCAGATTTTCAGGCAATGCAACAGAACAGAAAAACTGGTCAGAGAAATTCTTAGTGTAAACCTTTTGTTTCACTAAGCATCTAGAAAAGGTGCAAGTCTCTGAAATACATTATACTCTTCACTGTAGTTTTCTATCAAATTAATCCACATAAATATAGGTATCACAACCTAAATACTGTGCATACTCCAAAATAAGATCGAGAATGAAATAAAATTACATAAGGTCATCTGCATTAGCTCATCTGAGCTAATGGAATTCATCTGTGGAATACCTGAGTCACACACATCTTTGTAGGATGTATATACGAACAGGTTTACACCAAATTACACAACAAAAATTAATCAATCAGACTAATTCTCTTCTATTTTCAGGAGTAAAGGTGTCACTGTTATGAACTGTTTTAATTCTTAAGACTTGATGATCCTTGTGGGTCCCTTCCAACTCAGCATATTCTGTGATTCTGTGAAAAAGGAAAGGAGAAGGGGAGAAGAGAAAGAAGGGAAGAGGGAAAAGAGGAGAACTGAGAGAGAGGAGAGAAAGAAAAAGAAAAAAAAAAAAGAAAAAAAGAATGCTTCTCAAACTTCTCTGAAGAATTTACCAGACAAATACATATAGCCACCAAAACCAGACAAAATGAAACAGAGACAGAAAAGAAGAAAAAGCAAGAAAGAGAAAAGAAGTAATAAAGGAAGGAAAAATAGCATTCAAATCAAGCTATGGTTCCAACTTCACATATTCTGTGATCCTGTGATAGTAGTCAAAATATCATGCCTCCTCTTTAGGCAGTCTTAAGATAACTCTCATAACTCAAATTTAGCAAGGAAGTCAGTTCACATCCTTTACAGGAAAGGAGAGTTTTGTTCGTACACACTTATGTGATATTTATGACACCACCTGTCACTAAAGGTAAATAGTTGCTATGTTACAAGAAGTACTTTGAAAAAGTAGCCATTCCTTAAAAATCAGTGGAGCAGCACAGCTGCTGTAAAAGCACAGTCTTTTACACTTAGCAGACCAATTTGAAGACATATTTTTTTGTTCCTTTTGTGGGGTTCAGAAAGAAAAGAGAAACTGAGAGTATCTGGAGACAAGTGTGAGTGTAAGCTCACAGCTCATAGCTCTTTCACTGACTTGTGAAAGAACTGGAAACACCAGAAATGAGAAGGTCCTGTGGGAGGTTCAGCAAGAGAGCAGTAGGGGAGCCATCCTGATACACTGACTAAATACGATGCAGAAGAGCAATACTTTGCACACAAAAAAAAGGGTACCAGCTGACTGCCCTGGGCCAACAAAAAGAACAGTGGTAAATACACAGGGAGGCAACTTCCTATGAAGACAGGGAAGTACACAAACCACAACCCAACACCCGCTGAAGCAAACAAGTTTTGCATAGAGCACCAATGCCATTTTTATCTCCTCTCAACTACAAACATCACCTCTTAAACTTCCTCTTCCCAAACCAACAACTGGCACTTGAAAATTTCTACACTGGTGAAGAAAAGCATGTTATCTTCTACTCGGACTCACAATATAGACACAATCTTCCTGTTTTTTTATCACTGTAGATCTCTAGAAAAAAGGTTCTGGCAAATACAGACAGAAAAGGGCTTTTTTTACTCCTCTCATATTCTAAAATGATTTAAAAAAAGGCAAAGCTGTAATGTGTGGTATTAAAACAAACAAACAAACCAAAAAAGGTAATCAAATCCTGCTTCTTTTCTGAAAGCTAGAGCTCTTAACTGTGTGTCCATGGTGTTTTATGGTCCTGATTACATCCTACCTGTCAGATAGCCACATCTCTGCTTTGCCCTACAATATTTAGGCTGTTTGGTTTCATTTTCCTTAAATCCCTACAAACACTCCAGCTTCTCTTCCTAGTGCTGTTGCTTGGTAGAGGCTAATTACTACAATTTTCCAGGACTGCAGTGTGAGGGCTGTAGGAGCAGTGCTGGCTCCTCAGATTCCGTAATTCCTCAGGCATTAATTTGTCACGAGCTCCAAACTTGTGCATAAGGGGGCAAGTTAAAGTTCATAAAATCTCTAAATTTTTCTAGGGGTCTAGACTCTTTACCTAAAGTAGTAGCATTAAAAAAAGACAGATATCTGTGAAACAACAGATGTTCGCATACCCTACGGCACCTCAAATTCCTTGCCGTATTTCAGCGTTCCTTGGGGCTAGTAGGTCAGAGGTTCAACACACAGCCTTTCTTCAGAAAAGGGAACCAGTTTCCCCTTTTGAAGTCAATCTGTTCCCTTTTATTCTCCTCTCCAAATCTCCTTACTTCAACCACTTTTGTTTTATAACCCACATCCTCTTCACCTGGGGACTCTTCCATCAGCCTCCTTAGGTCAGCCAAGTCCCACGAGCTGATCTGTTGCTAAGTTACTACTCCTCTGTGTTTCAGACTCAAAAATGATCTGTCTGGGGCAACAGCCAATTTTTTATAAAATATCACTCTATTTAAATACATGTTCATTGTATTTAAAATGACCTGTTACTTTTGCTCCCTGGCATTGCAGATAATCTCCCTCTTCTTCTGGTAGATTTTATAACAATACAGGAACAAGGACTGTCAAGAAGGAAACCAAACTCCAGTGAGGTTTGCAGCCTGTTGTAGACTCTGTTCCCAACACTGAAGAAAACTCCCATGATGCACAAAATCTGAACCCAAAGCCCACCCTCCCCCTACCATTTTAATACTATGTGATAAACCCAGAGAACATGCTCAAAACACATGCTTTTGTTTTATATGAAACTAATTATGCCAGCTGTATTTTGGTGTAGTAAATGGATAGACTTGTACGTATGGACTTGTTCTGCTATTTCCATCACATCTCAAATCCCTTAGAACCCATTACAATTTGACCTTCTTATACAGCACCTTTCAAATTTCCTAGATTTTACATCTCTTTTCCTCAAAATCTGAAGTTACAGCTTGACACTTATTTCCCAAGTTCTTAGCTGTAAGCTGCACTAATTCCCCCTGCCTCAGCTGAATTATTCGAGATTCCCTGAGCATCCATGACTGCAGAATTAGGAAACTGAGAGAAAAGACAGAAGTTTTCCCTTCCCCTAATTCCTTCAGGCAATGAACTGTCTACAACATGAGATCTGACGGGTCTGTATTCTTGGAAAGGCTGTTAGTGGTTCTAGACTGTGACGAAACATTTTTCAAGCTCCTCCCTATGTTCAGCCATGAATTTCACAACTGTAATAGAAAATGCTTCTCTGTTTTGGATTCCTCAGCTATTTTTTCTTGCTCAGGGTAGCAAGAACAAGTTTACCTTGCACGTACACCACCCAATATGCATTCCTCACAAAGTTGTTACCTCTTTTTCTCCAACAAAGCACAAGGAAATTGCTACCTTCTTTTTTACCAACTAAGCACATAGAGTAACTTATTAAAAAAAAACAACAGAAGGCTGCTTGATAAAGATCTATGGCAAAAATCTTGTTTCTGTCCTGGCTACCAAATAAGTTAATAGGAATACTTCCACTGTCTTCAGCAGGAATTCGATGCCACTCCTACAGCATCAGGAGCTGAATTTAGTAGACAATTTAGGAGGAAATAATAGCACAACCTTATATAAAAATTCCAGCCTAAACAGGAAAAGAAAATGAATCTAGCAATATGCTGGACCATGATACTAGTGCAGGTTCAAAAATGAGCTTGTTTACTGTAGAAACTATCTCAAACAGCCTCATTTTCAATAGATAGCATTATATTCTTGTATTTTACAATGCAAGTGCTTGCAAGATAAAAGACTACTGACAGTGAATAAAGGCATGAAAACTCTGGTCTCAACAATGCTAAAAATAATCTAGCTGATAATGATACACAAAAATAACCCTAAATAGCTAAAAAAGGCAGAAAGACACAAAAGGAACTTACACATGAAATTGTTTCAAGATTGTTGTTCCAGAGGCCATTTTTTATTCTGGAAAGAAGCTTTTGACATCTGTCTCGACCACTAACAATAACCACAGAGGGGACCTCCCAGAAAGCACAATTGCTCCCTTCCCACATGCACATCCACATTTTCCATCAAGAGGCCACCACTGCCATCAGATGGAACTGTGAGCCAGCTGGAAATTCAGGAAAGGGCCAGGATGTTTTTCTCTATTATTGGTGTTAGGGTTCTTCAAGATTACCAATAAGGTAGTGACATAAAAAAGGGCAGTAGGGCACAACAAAGTGTAAGCTATGAGCTTACACTCACAAGCAAAGTGCAAAGTTTGCTCTCCCTCTGAAAACAAATTCCTTTTTGCATTTATATTGTGGCATTTCACATATTGAATTATGTCTCTGTAGTACCTGTGCTTCCACCTCTCAAAATCAAATGCCACTTAGCATTATGAAACAATGATGAAATTGCAATAAAACACTACGACAAAAAAAGAAAAAGAAACATCCAAATTTTCACTGAAAAAGGTTTCACAAGGGACCTTACTGTTGCCATCAATTCTTACACTGAAAGATGGAAGTTAATACAGTAAGGAGTGGTACTATATAAACCTAAAATAGAAAGCTCTTTCTAAGAAACAGTTATGGTTTAAAGATGTTGAATATTTGTGACTGAGAACACAACCCTTGACTGTATTATATTCTGTGGGGCAGATCCTCAGATAGCAATTTGGAGTCATGAAATCAATTTATGTCAGCTGAGGAGCTGCCTTATGAGAGTCTGACACTTTTATTAAACTGAGAATACCAATGCACTTATTTACGTCTGTAACTATTGACTAGGGATTTACTGGACTGTAACTACTGATACTGTTCAGTGTGTTGTTTTAACTGTTTTTATACCGAGATACATAAGGCAACTTGTATAACTCACTGATCCAACACATCACTATTTTTCTCAACTGGTCACATTAATTCCCCTGATGAACACACACACACACACACACAGACAGAGACTGCTAATTCTGACACAGTGGAGTAACAGTCACATTGCCATTAAGATTTTTGTGTTCCCTTTGAAAAATGCACTTTCATCCTGAATTACCCTTTATATTAGGGTAAACAAGGAGAAACAAATGGAGCGACTTCTTGAAAGATTGGTACGTGTATCTTCTTGAAGGCAACTAGTCTCAGAGATGCAATCAAACACATGTCTTGTGTTTACCTTGACAGGTTTTGACCAACAGAAGTCACTTCAAAGCTCTCTTCACATTCTTCTCTGATCTCAGATTTTCTTTGCATTCAGCCTATATATTGAGCTACATCACATACCCAGAACCTGCTCTTAACAAAATATCAATTCAGTGTACTGTAGGCAAAAGTGGCATCCTAGTTAAAGCAAGTGAGTAGCAATAGTGCCTTTTCCTCAATATTCAAAGAAACTGCAAATATTATCTGCCATGTGATGTAAAGCAATCACTACTATGCTCTTGCTTTGTCTACAGTCAAGGCCACTTAGAACTTCACAATCAATGTGAACTAACCACAGACATTCATGGGAGTATCACTCCTGCACAGAAACATCTAAATCAGCTCACTGAAGGCTTATGCAGCACATCCAAAACACACAGCCAACGTGCTTTCCCTGTCCAGCTGGTGACTGGATGTGGAAGATTAACACAGCACTCCCAAAGCCTGCAAATACAGGCTGAGGTTTGCCTCAATTCCCCAAAATGAAACTGCTACATTTCCCTAAAAACATCAGAGAGTAGTAAAAAAACCAAAACCAACCAAACCTAAAGAGTAGTAAAATCCAGGTAAGGGTAGATGGACACAAAACGCTGAATCCCACAGAGAAGAATTTGAGGACTGTTAAAGGCAGAATTGGGAACTAAAAGCTATTTTCCCATTCTGAGGTTAAGAGGGATGAAATTGTAACTCTCAGGGTGCTTTTCTGCAGAATACTCTAGCTATCTCTATCCCTGCTTTGATGTGCAATGAACGCTGCATTTTCCACTTCACAGTCCAATTCAGTTTTGCCAAAGCAAACAGCTGGAGAAAACCGTAAAGCTTAAGAGGGGCACAGGTGTTTCAAGCACACATATAACCCACATCCCACCCTACTCTTCCCTGCACTACTTTACCACCAGCTCTTTAAACTAAAACACTTTGGGCTCTGAACCATGCCCCTTTGTTAAACAACAATTCAACAGTTACAGGGCCCACGTTTCATGCTTTGACCATTAAAATGCAAATCTCTGCACACAATGAGACTCAAAATGGAATTCTGTACAAGTAATGCAAAAGCACAGAGCTTGTGTCATCTACTGATAATGACTACTTCTGCAATCCTTTTAATTACTTTCATGTTTATAATTTTATGCACATATTTTCCTCAGGAGGAATAATTTTTAATGCAGACTTAACAGGAAAGACATATACTACAAGATGTGACCTTAATTAAGTTTTTTGATCTAAAACAATAAATTCCATGATAAATTAACAGAAACAATACAACAAGCAGCAAAAGAAGCTTAATAGCAGGATTCTAGCCATAACAGGCTTTTCTGATCTGGGGATCTGACAGTTCCATAAAAATAGCAGACAAGAAGAAATAATGATAAAGGTAAAATCACAACAACAGTAATATATAATAAACCAGGTATTTTGAAAGATTATGCTGAGAGTGAAACTTTGCACCAAAATTTCTTGAGCAAAAAAGCTGTCTTGTTTTGGTTCATATGGAGAAGAGAAAAGCCCCACATCTTAAACTACTCAGCTAAAAGGCCCATTACAGAATTTGCATAGCCACCTGAAAAAAAGCAGGAAGAGACTTTAACCACGGGAGACCTGTGGTCAAAGTCACAGTACTTTATGAAAATCCACAACTAGCATTCATCTCTGCATGACTGTCAAAGAACATGGCTATAAATACCGAAATATAGAATACACAAAAAGAGGCATAATTCTGCTCTGTTACTTGAAATTTAAATGCTGTTAAGTGTCTTTGCTTCTTTTTAGCTTCAGGATCAAGTAATCACCTTTATGAAGGTGCTGCACCCACTTTCCTTTTCCATCCAACAAGTCAGTCAAGGGTCAGCATCAGAAAGGGTTTGATATAAGCGCTCTAGTTGCATGCCCTTTTTGAGACAGCCTAATGTGGCCCCCATGCACTGCTCTGTTCACCACTTCCCATTAAACTATTGCTACTTACCAACTCACCTGGAATCCCAGGGCAAGCTGCCTTACAACATTCAATTCCATTAGAATATAAAAATTAATATCCTGGTTCAACCCAGTCCCAACAGTAGACAGACACACCTTTGATACTCTTCATATCACCTGCTTTTTGCTAAGAGATTTCCTGTTTCCCTCTACTTATTATCCCAATATGATTTTATCTTCCAAGTACTAATCCAATCTCTGATTGACCTAAGGGACACACTTTGAAACTCTGAGCATTGACAGCAACCTGTGGTAATGATTTTCAGAACTGTAATGCCTGCTCTGTGAAAAACAACGTCTATGCCAGCTCTTGCCAGTTTCACCCAATGCTCCCTAGCTCTTGCACCAGAAGAGATGCTGATGGATGCCTACCTGCCCACTCCCTGAGCCTCTACATGCCTCTATCCCTCCCCTCTTATATTCCCCACCTACAGACACACTGCTGAAAAACGCTACTTATGTAAAGCAAGTTTTCATAAGCATATTTTCTGACAAAACTGCATCAGCCTTGCCCCAAGACTGATAAAGAAATCCAAATTCCACCTATACTCACATTTTTTACTGTGATTAAAAATTAATCAAAAGATCCGGTTCAGTGCTCATGTAATAGTATCTCCTTTTCAAAAATAAACTATAAACTCTTTAGCTGACACAATTATTCTGCCCTGAGAAATGCAACCTTCCTAGGTAAATTGCACTAAGCAACAAAAAGATCCCTAAACCCACTATATGCTAAAACCTCTTCTTGACAGAATTGTCAAGTACTTGACAGAACTGTATTTTTATTCTTCTGAGTTTCAAAAAAAGTGTCATAAAAATCCTCCTGGCTGTTTTTGAATTATAAAGTACAAAAATGCAAACACCATTCTTTAGTTCTATTCACAATAAAAATTCTTGTTCAGAAGATTTAATAAAATATTTTCCTAGGACCAGGATTATAAAGCAACTTTTTTTAACAGTCATAAAATCATGGAGTAACTTTTGTCAACATGACAGTCTTTGGTCATTAAAATTCACCTAAATGAAAATTTTCTCATTATATGCAGCACTAAATCTATCATGTCTTGCCATGCACTCCTTAGAAAACTCTACTGCTTATTTTAACAGGGTGATGTGGTGTAATATAAACGAAACACAGAATTATTTTGCTTGCTTTGCCCATTCAGCCCCTGCTTGGAATCTGTATCTTAGTTCTTCCATGGTAGTAGTGAATAGGGCAAATCATAATTTCAACATTTCTCTACAAATACTGTGTTAGATTGCACTTGTTTATATTGTTAAGCAAAACCTGTGGCTTTAACTTGTGTATGTTATTTCAGCCTAACTCTCAGCTGATTTAGAGAGAAGCAATTTCACTGCAGATCAAGGAGTTGTAATGAAATCAACACCAGTCCTTAAGGATTCACATCACTGAGCTGTCACACAGTATCAGTTTCTGCTTCTTCACCTTGCAACATCCAGAAAACATAGCAAACTCTCTAGACCCAATTTCCCCATAAATTTCAATGAAGTAAACCAGGAATATCACCACCACATTCACCATCGTTGTGCGTAAAAGTCAATGGACTTCTCTAAACTACACTTGGAAAAGTTAGGCATTACTTTTAAGGTAAAGCATCCAATTAATTCTGATTTTACTTTTATTGGCAGTCTATCAGTTAAAAAGAACATGAAGTTCCAAATGAGCTATAGGGATGAAATTGTGGAAAGCTTTTAAAAAAACTCTCTAATTCAAAGAACTTGAATATTTAAGTCCCATGAAAACAGCTTTTCATTTTTAGAGGCATAGATACTTTTGCAAGTCCGCTGCATGCAGCTAGACAGGAGTTCATGAATTTTGCATGCTTTGCTTTCAATTTCAGAGATGAATGGCAATGAACTTGGGACAGAGACCCTTTGCTGAATCAGGATTCCTCATTTTGCAGGAAAAAATGCTTTTATACCTCCCAGTAAGCAAGGTACCATAACCTCCTTTAAAGGGACACAATTTCTCTTTTTCCAGATAACATAGAAAGCTATGAAATATTAACATGCCCAGCTGCTCCCTGCATCAAATACAGGTTTGGAGAGCAACCCATTAAAACATGCCTGACAGTCAAAAGGTTGCAAAAGAGCACAGGGGAAGCTGGCAATCATGTTTTCCTTTTCCCATAGCACTGTCCACACTTTGTGATATCAGTCTCATCAAACACCTGCCACAGTGAGGGCTGCAGTGACCCTTAGACAATGCCAGTGAGCTCTGTTATTAAAAAACACCGTGAGCAATGCAGCTGTGTTTTGGTGCCAGTATGTCCCCGACTCGTTTTGCTCCTGAAGTACACAAAACAATATTAAGTATCATTCCACTAGAATAGAGCACTGCAGTAATTTGGCATTTTGTTGTGAAATCACACCAAGTGAGAATGCAGAATGCATTTACTACATTTTGGCCCTGGAGGGCAGAACAATCAGCAAATGGATTTCATGGCTAGGAGCATCTTGAATCCAGAAAATCAGAAGCCTGAGTCTTCACCATCCTTAAACGAAGTCAAGCACTGAGATACACAATGAGCTCAGAAATCTGCATAAGAAAGGAGGCAAAAACAAGTATTGTGAGGAGTGAGATGAGTAAATGGGCTTTCAGAGCCAGTTCCCATTTAAAACAGACATGTTGCTATTAGTTTTAATCCCTGACAACTACCTTTGTTCTTGTAGCTAAAAAATTAGTGTATGGCTTTCCATTAATTAGACTGGAGAATTTTTATTTTTTTATTCAGGAAAAGGGTGTCACCAAAAAAAAAAAAAAATTCTCTTAATTGCATGGCATTAAAATGGTGATGATTCCGAATGCTAATTCCAAATTATCACACATTATGGTCTCTTAACCTTTCCCATTGCACTGTTTCCCAGGATAGCAAATCTATAAAGTAACTGTGTAAAAATTGGGAGTGGACTATTCAAAGCTTTTCGGTTGTTTCACAATTTTATGACAGACGATACTTTAGAAACACCGTTTCAGGCTGACAACATATGCAGTCACTGTGATCACAACACCTGACAGACCTGTCCATCTGAATTAATCTTTGGCCTGGACATGTCAATATTTGACTCTCCTCTAGTTTTTCTTTTAGTCAAATGGATCACATGGGAGATCACTTCAGAAGCATTACAATTGCAAAGTTGTTCTGACATCAACTTAGCCTTTGATCATGGTAATTTCACTACTTAGATTTTGAAGTTGCGCCTATTTTGAGCCACTTTGCCGAAAGCATAGGATCAAGTAAAACAAGCTTTGGTGAAAATAACTGGGCTAAATCAGTATTGCTGTAAATGTGGATAGGAACTGGGTGGTAAATAGGTGCGAGGCAAACAGTCTTGAGCTGATTTAACATTCAGAGGGAAAGGAGGTAGAAGAGGAGATGAGCTGCACCTGTGCATTTTTGAGCCCTCTGCGTTTGAGACCAAATTCTATGTTTTCATCACCCATTCACAGGGAACACTGCTCAATTCAGAGTTTGAATTTCCCCCCAGGATAATTATTTCACACATACATACTAAATGCAAAATCATTTCTAGTCACACCACCAGTCTCCTGCATTTTGTTTTGACCAACTCAGATCAAAACAACAGCTCAAACTACTAATTGAATAACCACTGAACTGGCTCAACATTCTCTTAGATTTGAACCTAAATTTTGCTCCACTGAAAACTTTCAAGGTACATACTGCTGGAGTTATCCTATGGAGACACTGTGTAGACCTATTTCACATTTTATGAAACACCTAAAGATCAAAGGACTCCATTTGAAATAAACTTAGATAAGAGACAACATACAAATAAACAAATGTCTTATTATTTCTAAGGAAATAGCCATAGCAATGAATATAAACTAGAATGTAGTTTTCCCCACAGGTAACCAAAGAGAATAAAAAAACAAACCCTCAGTTCCTCTTAATCTATTTTATATTGTGTTTTCTCTGAGTTGTAGAGTAAATACATTTGATTTTAGCTATTCGTAGCTGGAGATTATGTTTACTAGGGGGTAAAGAGAAGCAGGAAGAAATGCCTTTTTTTTGTGCGTGCATCTTGGGCTCAGGTAAGTCATGTGATATGTTTATTGTATAGGACTACCTGTGTCATACTAAATGGAAACAGATTTAGCTGTGGTCTCTGCTCCCAAAGGTAAGGTTAATCACACCAATACTACGCCCGCAACATAAGATGCCCCAGAACTAGCCTTACATCACAGGAAAGAGAGACAGCTAGAATAAGGAATAAACTCTCTGGTACATGGTGTAGTCAAACTCCAAGCAAAGCTTTTTCCTTATTTGCATGTAAAAACTTGTGTGTTCAGTAACAGGGCATGAGCTCACACGGGCTTTCCTCCCTGGAACACAAACCCAAGGGTCTCTGCTCCACACTCATCATTTCTTCTTACAAAATCTTCAGGAAGCAAACATCTTTACAAGTTAACAGTAGTTAAATTCCTTTCCACCAAATGCTAAACCTTTCATCAGAATCAATTGGAAATGGACTGACAAACCTAAGACCAGGTATGCTTTTATAGCTACGGTGAAACTTGCATGGAAAAGATTATGCTTATGCATTTACTTGAGGTTACCAAAACTTCTCTGTAAACTGTTGCAAACTATAAAAAAAAAAAAAAGACTTTCTATGACATTCTGAAGACCCTTTAGAAATAGACATAATACAACAATAAAAGTGGCTACCATCCATTATGTATTTCCAGCTGAATAGAGTAAGATTTTGGAATTATATATTCACTGGTAGTACATTAAAGTATCATGACTAAAATCAATTTCTTACACTATGTTCTTGCTGTGCTACCTTCACAAATACCTGAGCTATTGTATAGCTCAGTGGTTTGAATTTCTTTCTCTAAATTGATGTCTTAAATGTGGTTGTATTAAGCAATAACAACATGAGATGTAAGCCTTCTCTGCATGTAAAAGTGGTAGCAGTGGCAGGTCACTTCCCATGTTTCTTCATCGTTGCATTTTATAACCACTTTTCACACAGTCAAGGCAAATAATGCATGCCACATTAGCTTTCCTCTGTCACAACTGGCTAGGTGTGCTGCAGCACGTTTCCAAGCAGGTAGGCACAAAGAGACCTGTCAAAACACTGACTTCTTCAGGCCTGGCTTTTAGGATTTAATTTGACATGGAAAACTGTCCTCTGTATGTCATGAAAGAAATTAATTGACGACACTTCATAGGTATTAAAAAGGTAGCTGCAATTATAATTTTTTGATGGGACAGCATTGTTTCTCTAATGTATAGCTTCTCTACACAAGAACTAAAGGTAGTCTTTAATTTGTAACCTGTTTTTCCAGTGTCAATCCAAGATATCCAAGATAGACTTGCTTTTTTTCTAAGTATTGTACAATAGAACTGCTTGTCAAGTAAGGGTAAAACACTTAGGATGCAAATTTTTTAAAAAGTCTATTTTTTTTTTTTTTTTAAATTATGTAACACCAGAGAAGCATTTGTCTTTCTACATAATAATCACAAGAAACAATTCTGAGAAAAATCCACCTATAGACACTTGCTATTTTTGTACAATACATATAGTCTTTGGAACATATCATTAAAAACATTTGTTTGAACCTCTCAAGACTGTATTGTTCTGCTTTCAGACTCCAACTAAGCCACATAGCTACAATCTATGAGCACCTGACAGAGGCAGCTGCCTCCACTGGAAACTAAGCAAGTATTCGGTACTTACAGTGAAGAAGGATGTTGAATACCTTAATCTTATTTACACCTTTCAAATAAGTCTCACCTAAAATGTTTTGGTAGCTCAAGGGCTTATAACAATTCAATTAAACTAACACTAGGAGAGATACTACCAGTTCACACTGAACAGAGTAAATGGAGGATTGTGTTAATGACATACACACAGGTGTTACAACAGGCTGTTTTCCACACAGCCTTCAGCTAAACTGTACAGGCTTTAAACTTAGAAGATCTATCACTCCTCAACAACATGCAAAGGTAAAAACCTAAAGAATTCAGTTTATCTATCAATGGACCAATATGTCAAATTTATCACAACTTGTTCCATTAGAACCATGTAGGATAGCGAGAGTGCACATCAAATATGTTCACCTGACACATCAACACTCAGCAAACACAGCCTTTAGAGGACAACAACGATAAATAAAAGTCATAACACAATATTCAAAATATAAAACTAAGAGAAAGTGTTCTTCCATTCACAAATCACTTACTGCTACCTACCGTATAGAGGTCAAAAGGACTATCTATAAACATTAGGAAATCCAGCCAAATGGATGTGTGGTCTCTACAACATTCTTGAACCAACCCTTGACAAAGATTATGAAACAAGACCCCATGTGTTCCGTGAATGGTTAAATTCTAAAGTTATGGTTAATTTGTTTAATTATGACTGGAAGCTCTTCATTTTATATTTTTGAACAAAGCTCACAGAAGAAATAAAAAAAGAACAAATCAGCAGACAAATGACAAATGGTGAACTCATATTATGCATATTCATACATTTTTTCTATCTTTTTGCAATGCATATCTTGTTCTGACCTAGCATATGGGTAATTATCATCCTAGACAAAGAAACAGTATGGAGGGGAGCAAAGGTCCAAGCTCAAAAGCCAAATCTATACTCTTCTGAAAACTAAACTCTGTTGTTATAAATTTATCCTTTTATTAACAGTGATCAAAATTTTCTGTTCTTTATACTTTTATTTCTTTTCACATGCTAACTTTGAGATAACAGCAAAATGCCAACATGTAGGATCCACTGGGATTGCTAGAAAGTTGTTTACAGTCAATTTGACATTTTTAGTGTTAGCAGGTTCCCAGTTCAGCTCATATAAACAATACAGACTAAAGATAGAATGGAAAATTGAAAAAATTAAATTAATGCAATCAAACCCTAACCTCTACATAGAACTATGACATATTGAGAGTTTGGTGGCCAGTTAACAAGAACTACAGGAATAATTAGTTTCTAGCAGTCAGCTTATTGTTCAGTGTTTGTGCATAAAAATGAATGCCCAAAAGCCTTCCAAATACATGGAAGAGAACAAGCCTGACATTTAAATCCCAATGGTATCTAAGGGAAATGTATCATCCTGAAATCTGACTCATGCCCTTCTGATTTGAAGAACATTACTTTCAATATGTTAAAGCACACTAGCATAACTAATATAAGGTTTGCCAGACACAAGAAAAAGCTGGAATCATCATATCATTGCCATTTTGTGAAGCAGCCAGCAGTTTTTGGCCATTCTGGACGGGAAAGGATAACTCTGGCAAGCTGCATTTACTCTCTTGGCCAAAAGCAACAGTTTTTAAACAAACTGTGGTCTCAAATTTTGTTCTCTTACCCAATTTATCAATTGATGATTTAAATTCTTCTAAGTCTACCACTCTTTAACAGACTGCAGTTCAATGTTCTTTTTTCTTAATGTACCAGATGGAGGTAATGTGAGCCTCTTTATTGAATTGCCTTATAATACCAAGTAAACTCTGAACAGCAACTACATCAGTGTCGACTGGAACTAGTTAATCTAATCACCTCTATCTAGACATGAATGGGAACAGACAAACACACAAGTGTCTTTCAGGTGCAGTACTTCACTTGGCACCCGCAGGTTCTTCAGTGAAGGAGCCTTGCAATGAAGTTTTGTACTGAGTCCTTATTGGAATAATTCTTGGGGACCATCTGTCCCAACCATATCATAGTCTGCAGTGAAGTAATCCAATTATGGTCTTCAAGGAGTAGCACAGTCCTACAAGCATGGTAGTCAGTCCATATTTTGACACCATTGATTTTTTTCTTTTACATCACTGGCTAATTAGTGAGAATACTGTGCCTGGATGCATCACAGTCACACTCTTCTGACATGTGTTTAAAATACTGCCTGTATCAAAACTCCTTCCCAGTTGCCTCCCCCCACGCAAAAACTGGATTAAACTTTTGCTTTATTTTTTTGTTTAGTAAACATAAACCCACTAGAGGCTAAGTTCCATGCAGCTGTATTTATTACTACTTCTTTAATAAACCCCATGAACATTTATAAGCAGAAGTGAGTGTACAACCACAGATCACCTCTAAGACAACAAAGGCCCCAAAGCATTTTAGAGTACAGAAGTTTCAGAAAAGTACAAAAATTTCCTGTCAAAAAAAATCAGAATAAGAGGAAAGTCCTTTTCTGCTATACATCAGGGACTGAACAGTAAGAATATTTATGAAGTGAGTAGAAAATAAAGCATACTGTTAATATGTATTACTGCAAATCCCCATAATAAACAAGAACTCTAGTGCCCTACATACTGCCACAGACTAGAAACATTTCTCTGCTCTTGAATCCATGAGTCCACACAGGGTGATTTCTTCAGCTCAGGACTGCCTCTCATCTTTCCCCACAATTCTACTGTATGACTGCATTTTTTCTTTCAATCAAGTACTAGGAAAATAATGTCTGAAAAGGTCTTCTGTATATACATTCTTATATTAATAAAAATTATTTGCAGCATCACAATGTAGCATTGCTTGTAGTCTGTTCAAGTATTTTCATGGTTTCACAATGAAAGAGCTGTAGACTTTACTTTTTTTTACATTTAAAAACTATCCAGTGAATGTCTCAAAGACAGTAAATTTTCAGTTGAAGGCTGGTTTATCTGTTTGTTTGTTTAGCTAGGAGAGAGAAACTGTACAGATTTTTCACCCTGCTCTGCCTCTAAAGTATGGATTAGAAGTCCATTACCCAAGAGAACAGGCTTTGGCCTTTCCACTGAGATGTTCAACAAATACATCAAGTAGTTGCAGTGGTGACAGTATTCTGCAAAAATAATACAAAGAACCAGAGTTAAATTAAATTTTAGCTGCCACCTTTTTGCTGATCTCTGTTGATCTGAATGGCTAATCCAGACAGATGGCTCTGTGGATAGGAACCATTTAGCTTCCATACAACAAACACAAATTTCTACATAAATCCACTTCACATGAAGTAAATCACTGAGGAATTTACTGTTTGTACAACAGCACTCGTTTTCCTTCTAGTTTAATTAGGCAAGGGAATTAAATACCTTGCAATGCAGACATTACTCTCCTGCAATAGTGTAAAAGAATGGCTTGAACACAGAACAGCTTGGTAAGTAACAGCCCTTGGGTAATGGACAGCCAATCTCAATTAGAAGTACAGAGGTGGTTAGCATCTCAAAAAGCAGGAATGGCTCCCACAGTTGCTGGACTACATCCTCGTGGTGATATACATGTTATTCTAGTAATCATTTGTCCACCCCCATCTTTGCTGCTGTCAACACCAATGATGAGTGCCCAGCACTGTGCTGTACTGCTTAGCTAAAACAGAGCTTTGAGATGCTGCTGTCCATCATCTGTTCCCTCTCCACCTACAAACTCAAAAGTGAAGGAAAGAAAGAAATTCCCTGCCAGCATTCATTTTCAGACTTCAGAGGACTGAAATCCAAAAATATTCAAAGCATCTATGATACTTCTTTCTGCCCCACTCTTTGTCTTCTGTATCTTCTGACTTCAGAGAATTTTTTATCTGTCACAGCACAGAGCTACTCAGTCCTCTATGGGACTCAGGAGAGGAGAAAGGGAATAAATACACTGCTTCATAAAAACCTGCATGAAGGGTACACTTGGACCCTTAACTAAACCAGCAGTAGTTTGGTAAAGGCTTCAAAGGAGCAAAAGAACAGGTAGAGGCCTGAGCTGTGGCCAGGCAAGTACTCCTCTAGTTTCAATCTGTTCTCTTCATGTATGAAAACACACAAAGGAGCAAGTGACACTGTGAGCATCAATACAGAGAGCTTAGAACACTGATCATGCAAGTAACACACAAATAGTAGGTGACTTTTCCACAACTCATTTATCAAGGCGTAAAGGAAGATGTGGGTACAAGGAGTCTCATGTACACCTTTCCCATTGCACTTGACTACGAGCCAACCACTGTATCCCATATGAGCCTCCCTTGAGCTCTCCCTGCTAGGCAGTACAACTGCATGGTGATGATCTCACCTTGAACTGGGACACCTCTCAAGTCTGCTCCTTGTGGCAAAGATCCTTTTACCTATGTCAGATTTGTGGTAAGTGACCAATATTGCACACAACCTTCCAGTATAGTAACTTTGATTTGTGCCTTGGTAGTTTTGAATCACTGTTCAAATGATTGCACCATACTGTAAAAGTGAACATTGCCATCAAACTTTGTTAAGTTGCACTTTCAGAATGTCATATTAAAACCACTTTTGCTAACACCTCTGACAGTGGTATTAGCAATTTAATTTATTATTATTATTAATTTAGCAATTTAAATCACCCATCTGCAATACCTTGATCCTCTCCTTCTGCCCTCAGGCTTTCTGGGAAGCACTGTCTTAGCAGATATTGCTGTAGGACACAACTGAATTTGGAGAAAGTATATGCCTTAACCCTGGGGGCCATATCAATTCCAGAGCTGAAAGGTCAGCACAGCAGCACTAGTATAAGATGGATAAACAATGCAGGGTTACTTATATAATGAGCTCTAGCTCATCTGACCTTCAAATACGAACTCAAGCTGTACAGTCACACCAAAAAACCCCTTCACAACACACACCATTAAATTACTGCCTTAACTGGATGTTGTCTGTGATTCATATCCACTGGGCAAGGGAGCAAAGTCTCCTCCTTTGCAATGGGGGTGCATTGCATATGTTTCCTACAAAATCACATGCACACTCCTGCAGACACTCAGTGCACGAACTAGACTGCATAACCTACAAGTCCATGGCCAGAGCACACATGTGCATGTGCTCTACCTTAGAGTATCCATCTAAAGAAGTTAGAATATCTAACCTCACATCCCTGTAGGCTCAAAAGGGCTCCTACTCCTGGGTCTAATGCCACCAAAGCAAACTTTTTTTTCCAGAAAACAGACTCTCTATTCTTACCTTTTTGGTATTCTTGTAGTGAAAAAGGATGTAAAGGGGAGTACAACTTGGCTCTCTCCAGCTATATGCATGGCTATATACAGTACTGTAACAAATGTAGAGCAAACTTGACACAAGCCTACCTACTCAGCCATGTTCACAGTATATTTATGATAAAACCATAGATATGCATATATGAACAGGATCCAGCTTAATGAGATAAGAATAAATATATCTCCACTTCAATACTGTGTTATAAACATATTAGAATTATGAAGGTTTTCATACTGCAACTTCTGCAGAGGTTAGAGGAAACTATTTTATTATTCAGATAACTTCTGACCCAGATCAGGAGCTCCCTCATCTCCAAATGAAAAATATCTTCAGCTAATGTTGAAAGTCTTTATGCAATACTTTAACTTAAAAAAATATAGGAGAAACGTAATAACTGCACTTCTTTACTAGAGCAATAAAAAGAAGAATGCAGAAAATAGCAACCTTTTAGCTGGTCTGATGGAATGAAATGAACTGCATTACTGGCATTAGTCCTACAATTAGGACCAAATTAATCAATGCCTGAGTTGCAAAAAGGAGACAACTCTTTTCAACAAGTGATAAAAATAAAAAAGAAAAAAATCAGAAAGGGCTTGAACATAGAATGCTGTGAAATCAGCACTAAGGCTAAAAGGTAAAATGACAACACTTTTAGGTCAGAAAAATGTTATTATTAAAGTCCCCCTATTTTGCTATTATTTAAAAAATATAGGGGTTGGGGAAGTGATAAAAACAACAGATGACAGATGTCTTCTGCCACTTGTCAAATCAAATTAAATCTATTCTTTAAAATATACTTCAGCCATAAATACTGAGCTGCTGTCATACACATTGCTTGAACAATCATGCTTGAGACATTCTGAACAACTACTTCCCACATACACAAGCCATCTGAACATACTTGCACCAGTTCAGACTGTTGCTAGAAATAAGATCAAAAGTACTATAAAAACTGTAAACATCTGCCTAGAAAACATCACCAAGTCCCGTGAAATCAGACTCTTCCTCAGCAGTATTTTGACAATCAGCATCAAATATTTTTAGCTGAAGCCATCTTCAAAATCACAGCTAATACAGCATTGTAGGCATGTATAAGTACACAGAAAACTGTAAACACGGAACTAGGCACTAATCAGTAAGAGCCGTTAAAAAATGCTAAATACCTTTAAAATTAGATCATTCTCATGTTCCCTGATAGCTCCTCTATTCCTTACAAGCTCACCTTCATCTTTGTATTTGTTACACTGAAGACCTGCATTGTTTTGCTCATAGATTAAGACAAATATATAAATACAAAAAAAACCCCTGCATTGAACAAATATCCAAGGTCTGGGAGTGAAGTTTATCAACTAGCAATGATTAAAATATCCAGAGATAGGTTATTTTGTTAAATATTGTTCTACAGTAGAGAGTGAAAACAGGGCTTTATCGAGAACACACTCCTTACTAGTCTATTTGACTAGGTTATAATCTCTTACATGGGTGTAAATGAGAGTCACTATGAAAATCTTTCATGAAGGTGCCACAACAAATAATGCTGATGATTCCATAATGAGATATTTCATTCTGTGAAATCTTGCACTACTTGCCTTGAGCTCTAGCTATTTCTGGTGTTTAAGCATTTTCTGGAACACTTGCAGAGAAGAAAAACAAAAAAAAGGAGAAAACAAAACCCACTTCATAATGAACCACAGTCAGTTTTTCTTTTTTTCTGAATACTGTTTTGCTTTTTATGTTTTTAAAAATACATCTGTAGCAAGTTGGTAGGTCTAACATTTCAGTTCCCTTAAAAAGTATATTCTAAAGAGGAAATTCTCTACTAAATTAGAGGCCTTACTGGAAAAGCAAAAACGAATTCTTAGTAACTGAGAAATCTGTAAAATTTGCTTTAAAAAGTTGTGCAGATCACCTGCATATAGCAGGATAAAAACCGACTAACTCCAGGAGTAAGGCAAATGAAACTAAAAGAAATATCCAAGGGATTAATTTGATGAATAATAAATCAGAACGATAGTACATTATCACCATCACAAATGTTAGAGCATATTTCCAATGACTGGGCATAATATAGTGCTATATTAGTTAAAATTATTGTGGGTTAAGTGCTAAAGCCCAGTGATTCTTATCATTAGGCTAAAACCCCAATAATTTGAATTTAGAAATCACATTTTTCAAACTTCCTTTCCTTTCAGCCTCTTCAATTCTGAACCATTAAATGCTGTAGCTATTTTCCATGCAAGTGAATTAGTGACAACTAGTATGCACTCTTCTTATCATAAGACTCTGCAGAACCTCCTGTGTGATTTAGTTCCACTTTTAGTGCCAAGAGTCCTCGTAGTCTCACAAGAAGAGTATGATTCATCTCTGTGTCTGGAATGAGTAACCCAGAACAGAGTGGGGAATCCCAAACCCCAAATATGGATTAGCAGATCAGATTAGCAAATTCAGACAGGCATCAGTCTCTAGACTGGATTAAAAATACAGATACTAGTATGCAAAAATGGAGCCAGAAAGAGCCTTCTGTACAAGCACCAACAATTCTGATACTAACAAATTCTATGCTATTGTTCTGAAATCCTCCATCAACACGTATATCAATTTAAGTTTCCAAGCCACTGCAGTATAAAAATAACAAGTTCAATTATGCAATTTATCGGCATCAAAAGAGGGTGGTAAAAATCCTACTAGCCTACCTGTCGGCACCCTTAAACTCCTTCCTATGTTTAAATGCTGGCCTTTTCCCATGACCCCAAAACATGAAGGGTATTCTGAGCATACGCTACAACATAATGGAACTTGGAAAGGACAACTGTGCACAAATGTGCAGCAAACCATTTCTCTCCTCACACTCAAGTAGGAAAAAGACAGGGAGACAATCCCCTCCATTGCTCCATTTCCAGAAGACATGGAAGATCCACAATATTAGAATTCAAAAACATAATGCTCCTTGAAGCCATAAACCTCTCCTTATCTGACAGTGTCACCAGAGAGACAGGGCTCCTGCACCACTTACAGATCTCAAGATCCCACTGCATGAGTGTCTGCCAAACTTAATTTGAGTTTGGTCGTGTGGGAACTTGGAAACCATTTTTAAATTCTCATCAAACATAAGAAACAGAAATTATGATTAATAGACACCCTATAGACCTGGTAACGAAGTACTGAATCATTTATTGTAAAACAATACATGGGTGCAGAAAGAACCAGTGGTGAAATAAAGACTGTGCCTTCTGTGCTGGATCCTCAGACAGAATCATAAATTTAGACCTTGCAGGGCTGCGTTAAACAGAACTAACACTATGCAGGGCAGAAATGGATTTTCTTAAGTAGTTTCCATATAATGGGCTAAGTAGCTTTGAGAAATGCCTTTCCCTAATGGTCATTCTATTGATGTAGAGCCTTCCTCCACCCTTCCTTATCTGACAGCTTCACCAGAGAGACAGGGCTTCTGCATCAGTTACAAATCTCGAGCTCTGACTGCACGAGTTCCTGCCAAACTTAATTTGTCTGTTTAGTATGAAATGTATAAATGATACAGTAACAGTTACTGAAACAGCTGTGAATGAATCAGCAGCTACAGTAAACACCATTTAGAAAGCCCCAATCAAAACATCTCGGTAATACAGCAAGATTTGAAACTGCCAACACAGAAATAGACTTGCATAATCTGCTGTTCTCTGCATCCTTTAAAATCATCCAGAGAAGGAAGAAAGGTGGAGCAACACAGATAAAGTGGCAGGGAAAGCAGTTCCTTTGCCTTAATTTTTTCCTCTGAGGCAACTCTTTTGTAGCATAGAGATTGGAAAGCGATAACCTCTCCTCAAGCTCCTCATATGCACCCTGGCTTCTCAAAAAAACCTTGCCACCTCACTGCATACTTGACAACACACCAGCCACTTCCTCCAGATTTTTGAAGAACAGCCTACAGTTTCCTATGAAAACAAGAGGCGAGGTAACATGTGCAAATCAATTTTGGACATGACTCAGGAGCCAAAAAAAGCACAAGCCTTTCTCTACTGACTGCACTTTATTGGTCATGGCAGCACAAAAAACAAGCAGGAGCCTTGTCATGCTGTTTCTACTGGAGGTAAAATATAGCTTCCAGGACTAATTTTGTTCTGAAGAGTTTCCTTCTGGTATTTTGTATATAAATTGCCACTGGCTTTCAACACATAGATCTAGCTATTCTTTGCTTAGATAAAGACTTAGCAAATTACAGAATACACGATGAAACAGCTAAATATAAACAAATAGACAACATAGCTCAGTTATCACTGGAGTTACTCTGTTTGCTTCATAAAGTTGTGATTTTTGTGACTGCACACTTCATCTACAAAACGTTTTCAAACTCTCACTGTAACACACAGGGATATCGCATTCTATAAATCCTTAACTTGTTTACATGTCCGCAGACTTTGTGGCAGACACAAAGAGGAATTGCACCAGGCGAAACACACCAAACACAAAAGTCTGTCTAGACTTATCTTCTGTTTCAAAATAAATTTTACTTCTGTAAAAACAGTTTTTACGTTTTCAGTCCATCACACTTAGAAGTTTTCATCTCTCTGAGCCCACCTGCACATGTATCGTTTTCTAATATATCTGATCTGCAAACAGACGTTTATATAAGTATTTTAGCTGTATTCATCTCTAGCTGTCCATCTCCAATCTACTACTACACTTACAGAAGGACTAAGATTTGGAAGCACTTAAAAAAATACTGATTGTCAAATAATGTCTTCCTTTCTATCAGCTTTTAATACTGCAGATTTATGTATATTTCTTAAAATTAATTTTGTGTTCTGTCATGAGAATACAAAACAATTTTTTTAAAGGATGTGTAGAGGGCACATACACAGGAATACACTGCACTGCCATCTACAACATGACCAAGGTAATTTCTTCAGGATACTGTATTTATTCAGCTAAGTGAGGATATGAAAATACAGAAGTTTAATGACAAGGCCTGTATGTGGAACAGCTACTCATTACCTAGAGAATAATGCATTTCACTCTGATCAGTATGTTCAAAAAAATGCAAGTCAGTCTACAACAAGGAACAAGAATTTCTGGTAAGAAGGCTACTTTTTGCATGAACTCACAAGAAAACAAGCAAGACTTGAATTTTAATTCTGAGTTTAGCAGTCATGTCTCCTTTGCTATGAATTGGTTATCTTCCTAGCTGCTTTCTTGGAGAACACATTCATTTGCTTGGAGATTGCATTCCATTGCAAAACTTCTGACAACACCCACACTGGCATACAAAACCTCAACAAAATGCTCTTATACTTCTGTGTCTACAACGATTAACCTCAGAATTCCTTTTTTTTCTTTTTCCTAGGCTAGCTGCATTATTTTCCCAGAGCATTGTCGCCACAGAGAGACATGACATGCCATACAGACAGATTGCTACTCCTCTTCAGAAATAATGCTCAAACCTGCTTTACCCTCCAATTAGGTAACTTCCTAGGTCAAGTGCCCTGCATTCAAAAAGCAATCAGGTCTCTGTGATCTGAACATCAAAGCCCTAGCTGTCTTAATATTCTTCCAAGTGTGGAAAACAGACAGAAATCTGGCTGTTCTTGTAGCAGATCACTGCAGATTGCTATCACTAAAAATGCCAGATGAAGCTATGCTCCAACCTCTGCTCCAGCTATTTCTTCTTTTTGTATGTCGGTAAGCAACACAAGTGGTATTGGGTAGCACAACCCATCATTACAAAAGGGCAGAATTGCTGCCTTGTTTCTAGACCTAGAAGCTATTTCAGGGATACTGTCCTAGGGTATTATCATTTACGTGCACTGTGAACCCCACTGAGGGCATTAAGTGGAGTTACAAAGAGAGAAAAGGGAGAGGTAAGGGACCCATACCTCAAAATAAAAGAGACTCTTCTGATGTAAAGGTGTGAAACATCTCTCTATGTGGAATAAGAAGATGTAAGGCTGAATAACAGCTCTGTCATATTCCAGTTCCACCATTCAGCGCTCTACTAGGTCAGAGAAAATTAACACTAGATTAAAATAGCTTTACACCTTCTTAACATATCCATGTCATACATAATTAATACAAAAGCATCTTATACAAACACCATCATTTCATTAGCATACATAATTTAGGCAGCACTAACCAAAAAGCTCACATACATAAAACTGCTACATATATGCACAATAAAACTTCTGGACATCTACTCCCTTTATATTTCTTTAATCCTAGAAAACACCATCCTCTAATTTCTGTGCAGAAAACTAAATCTAACAGCCTCAATGGTGTTCATCCTTTTCTTAATAAGAGTTGCACTTCTCTGATTAACAGAAAAAAGAACATAATTTTCACTGAGGAAAGAAGTGACAAAGAAATGACAGTGAAAGCACCTGAACTACCACACAATTACTGAGGGCTTAGAACTATGGAACAAAGTTGTAACAAAATGCAGTAGCTGTGAATAAATTGATAAACTGAATAGATAACATATTAAAAAAAATCAAATCAGTGGTTTACAATGAAAATAGTAACCAGGTCAAACGAAAAACAGTACCCAAGAGTTAACTTTCATAACTTTGTATTCAACTGGGGGTTTGATTCTTTATCTACGAAGCTTCCTGGGATAGAATCACCTACTTCCTCAGCCCAAGGGACATAAGCACATCATGGGCAAGTTGCAGCACTATCACTTGCCAAAATTATAAAGAATTGGGTAAACGTCCACAAATCCATCTCTATTACATAAGTAACTTGAGATAAAGTAACAGAAATTGTCATGTGGGGAATACAAATCAAAGAAATCTAAATTTTACACATGTAATTTCTGTGAAGCAGAACCACTTGATATTGTAGAAATCAAGAAATATTAGATTTCTGCAATGATTTCTCCTCCTGTGGATCCCTGCTTAGCCCATGGAATAGTGTCATGCCTGCCTTCTGCTCAACACTGTCCTATGCTTTGCACATAATATTAGGATTCTCACAGAAAGAATCCTTTGTTTCCATTTCATTCTTTTACTTACTCCAGCCCTTTTGGTATGAAAGGTTAGCAAAAGAAGTTCCTCCTGAAGAAGCTATTCCATTGAAGCTATGATCATTCAGAGGTCTAATACTCCATTTTCTGGGTAGTCTCAAAGCCTGATTAAGTCTGCAAGAGCCAGAGTAAAAAGCACAGTGCAAGACTAAGCCAAGACAGGGGCTGGTTTAAAGATGACTGACACATCTACATTTTTTTTTATCAGCTTTCTGTGCATGAAGTAATAGTAAAATGACAGAAGAAAAGAACTGGAAAAAAAAATTAGTGTCTTCAAGAGTCTCTCTGAGGAAAAATATTAGCTTTTTTCCATAATTGGATTCTCAATAAAATACCATGTGACCCAGAACTGTATCTATTAAAGGCTTCTCCCAGAACTAACATTTAGGTCTCTTCCATCTCAGGCTAACCAACATTACCTAGCAATAATATCTAATCATTATGTACAAACTGAACAAGGGAAAAAGGATTCACCACCGCAAAAGAGACACAGAACTTTGTGTTCCTGCAAACACTACTCAAAGGCTGCACATCACTATCACTCTTTTTTTCATTATTGTCAGTATTGGGTTTTTGGGGTAGAATAAGTGTCTTATTTATGATGTTAAGATAGCCACACTCCTAGTGTTAATTGAAAAAACCTGTAATGAAATTGCACCTTGCCTCTAACCAGCAGCACATTAAAAAACGTGATTATAACTAGAAATAAACTCACATCACAAATGGAATCTGACTTTTTGTTGTGTCAGGTATGTTACATCCTCATGGCTCTGTCCTGTTCCAGAGATTAGCTGGGATAGAAGTAACAGAAAGTCAGCCCTAGACTCAGAAGCTTGCAAACAGCAGGAAGGCTGAGAATCCGGAGGTCCATTTCTTATGAATAGCTTCATAAGCACTGTTCTGACATTCACTCCTCTCAGTAGCTACAAACAGCTAAAATGTGGAATAATACATGTAAAGTTTATATCTCAAATAATTTGTCTTCATCCTTCTTCTTTATCCAGATATAGAAAACAATCTCAATGGGTCAGGGGCAATGATTTTGTTGCAATTTCTCAACTTAGATATTTAGCCATTTTTGCAGATCATTCAATGTGATAGGAACAGAGGGTGTCTAATCAGTCTAATATGCATATTTACCAAATAAACTTCAAGCTTTCATCTTGAAAAAAATTAGTATACTTCTAAGCATGCAACACTTAAAACATGCTGGAGCTGGTACAAAAACTTAATATACACTTCAGCAATTAACCACTGATGTGCAGGATGACGACACATACTGGCAGAATTTTATAATGTGGGATAATTCTAGTTGTATTCATAATATCACATTTTAATGCATATTTTTTGTTGCACTTTCATTTAATGCACATACAGTTTGATCTAGGCAAGATCACCATGTACTTTGACATAGAAGCTACACTGATAAATGAGTATTACATCTAAAGCAACACTTGAAGGATAAAATCAAGAACCTCTTTAAAATTACAACCTGTTTTGCTAAAAA
Source organism: Anabacerthia variegaticeps (assembly GCA_035583185.1). Taxonomy (NCBI): domain Eukaryota; kingdom Metazoa; phylum Chordata; class Aves; order Passeriformes; family Furnariidae; genus Anabacerthia; species Anabacerthia variegaticeps. The sequence goes on along the minus strand of JAWWEW010000131.1, from coordinate 23,350,321 downwards.
CATAGAATTGCAAATGTTATGAGCCAAAGACTACAATAACTGTTAAATCACACTATTAACACTAATTTAGAGATAGGAATGTTCATATCCATTTCCTCTCAATGCTGAGACCAAAAATTGAAGACATCAATAACCATGGAAGCATTTACTCTCCAGATTATTCAGGAGCAATTCTGGACCACATTCCTATCCTATATACTAATGTGTTTTGAGCTTGGTGTAGTACCAATAGAATCAATAACACTAATAATAATTACTATAATATCATTATAACAATTTGTGCACCAATCTAACACAGAACTTCCTCCAATCAGAAAAATCTGTGAATTAATCCAGAGCTATCATCTAAACAAACTAGCAATATTCAATTAACATTTCAACGTTAAGTGAATTATAATGAACACAATAAAATTTCCCCACTATTAAGTATTAGAAATGGGAATATCTGTAACAAGAAAAATCTAAAAGAAAGGTCAACTTACAATTCCAAATATCAAAAATGACTCGCAAATTTATTGAGGCTATGCTGAATTTAACCCTCACAAAATACCAGGGAAAATGTTTGAAACAAACATCACAAAGCTAGGCTTCTTGGAAATTAAATTCTTGCAATCAATTTATTAACTAAACAAACTAGTAGCATTGAAATATTTCACATGATTCCTTGTAAATCATAGAATCACAGAATGGTTTGAGTTCAAAGGGACCTCGAAGATAATTTACTTTCAGCTCCCCTGCCATGGGCAGGCACACCTGCCTCTAGACCAGCTTGTTCAAAGCCCCATCCAGCCTGGTCTTGAACACTTCCAGGGATGGGACATCCACAACTATCCTGGGCAGCCTGTTCCAGTGCCTCACCACCCTCACAGCAAGGCATTTCTGGCAACTCACAGGACTTAATACAGAACAAAGTATATTTTTGCCTGTTAACATAGACCTACTTCTTAATACCATTTTTCATCAGCCTTTTAAGAATGGATATAATGAATAGCTGCACTCAAAGTGCCTTTCACTCTCACACATAGAGTCAATTTTCATATATTATTAGATGAAGTATAATGTTACCCAGAAAAAAAAAAATCACAATTTGCTTTATCCAGTCACTAGTTTATCTACATGTGCTGTGAGAGCTACTGAAAGATCTTCTGAAGCTCTCTTAAGGAGGTTATAATAAAACTATAAAATACCTGATTCTTCCTTCCCCCAGCAATACAAAACACCTATGTTTATTTTTCTCTAGGAAGCCAATTCTTCATAAACTATCAACAATGAATTCTCTCACTTGATCTGGTCTAGATTTTTTGACATACATGAAAAGACTTAGCTGTGTCTCCAAACAGTTATAATTCAATGCGAGTATAAAGTCTCTGCCTCCCTTGCCATAGATTTTTCAATTCTTAAATTCTTCTTTTCCATCCTTTATGATTTGACTCAAAACAGTATAAAAGTTTCCAGTCTCATCCCATTAAAGAAGATAAGAACTTCCACCTATATAGCAGAACAACTTATTAAAGCAATAATCGGGAAACTGCATCCTTTGTTGCTTTTTCTTCATGTCATCATTACTGCCCACAAACCCTCCATAGCCCTTTTGTACCAGATCACAAAGCTCACTTTTACAAATCCAATACATATTTTAAATTTCTTTTCTTTATAAACAGACTGTCACATATGGTGTTCAGACCATGAATCCAGAGCTAGCCTTTGGCCAAATCCTCACAAACTTCTTTCACAACAGCAGGAGAGCCTTTTATGATCCATTTCATTTCAGACAAGATTTTGAAAAGGACATTAACCTTTTAAAATGACTGAAATTCTGCTAAATCCTTCTCATTTGCTTGGTATAATGCCATTTACTTTTGCTTGTTACCATGTTACATATGTCCCACGAACCAAATTTTGACCATATACTTATAGGCACAAAGTGCCACATAGTATGACTTAGTTGGATGCTCACAGTCAGAGCACCTCCAAACTCCAGACAATTCAATGATCATTGTTAGCATCTCCATCTCTACTTAGATCATCATACCTTATCCAACATATATTTTCACCCATGATGATCTTCAGCTGCTGGTGGAAAAAGCCAGATTAGAAATAATTACCTAAGAACAAATTCTCAAATCAATGTAAGTGAAAATACTTATATGTTCTGTTCCAAGTCTGTTCACTTTCTCTGCCTCTACTGTGACAGGCAGTTTTAACTACCATCCCTTATGAAGGTATGGTTTTCCATTTATGCCCTGAGTACGTAATTTCTGCTCTGTGAAATGGATGGGTTTTTTCAACAGTAGCCTACTAGGTCCACATTTTCTAAGGTTAAAACCTCTGCTCGTGCACTCCTACCATCTCCTATTTTTTGCTGGCATTTACAGTTTGCAGATAGAGGGTGAATCACTGTTAAAACCTTACCCAGTTGTTTACCACCTTTCTGGAGATTTTCAACTCTAATAAGTCTTTTAACTACTCCTCCTAGTTTAGTTTTGCCTGAACAATGTGCTGCATTTGCCTCCTGGAACTGTGCATTGTTTGTTCTTCAGTAATGATTCACAGTCAAAGGGTCTGATGGAAGCCTGTTCTGCCAAGTGCTCAAGCTCTAAACACACACATCATTATTTAATGAGCCACAACACAATGCAGTCCCAATGTACTCTACAGGCAAACTTGCTTCCTTGTAATTTTATTTACTAAAAAAATAATAAGAAATATAACCTTTTTCTCTGCATTACATGGATGCATTTAATATGCACAAAAGAAAATTAAAAATAAAAAAACCTACTATGCAATTAGTAATCTAAAAAAAATTATGTGAACAGTTTTCACTAATGAGCTCAAATCACAATTGCCTTCAAAATTCTGAAATTATGTATTTTGGATTTATTCAGAAGTAGGGTTTTGTGTTGTTTTTTTTTTTTTTCCTTGTTCTGTATGTGCATGATGAACTCAGGCTTGCACCTAGGTCTGCCTTGTTTAACTGTTATGAAGAGGAGAGAATTCTATAAAAATCAGTATTTTTTACAGTTAAAAGTTCACTGATTGTGTTGTCAATGATGACAGGACACACTGGACAGAACTGACTGCAGATCTATATACCAGTACTAGATTTTGTCACCTTTAAACTTCTTTTCCCTGCAACACAAGACTTTAATTTGGAAGGCACCTTGGAGTCATATAAAGTCTCCATGGAAACTTTTGTTCAATCCTTTAACCCATTTATGTAAGGCAGTATAGGCTATTGAATGGCAGCATTTTTTAAAAAAATACATCTCATTGAAAAAGATCTTTGAAGATTTGACTCACTGATCCAATTAGGAATCACATTTATTGTATTACTTCCAGACTGGTGCAGATGCTGATTTCTGTGTTTTTCTTGGGAGCCCAAAGGGAACTTGCTAGTGACTTCCATGTGCCTGAAGGCTTCTCTGCCTACTTTTACTCTTGGGGCTCTCAGGAAGTGGTATTTGTTAACAGCAGATGATTTCAGTTGGAATTCAGAAGGCCGCAGGTGGCCAGCTGCAGGTCTTAAGCACTTCTCTAATATTTCAAGGATGGCTCCCAGGTGACCTCCCAAGACTACACAGGAGCAGCAAAATAACCTGAAATATCAGGAGCCAGTAAAATCAAGCCAAAGTGGCTCAGAAGATTGGCATCATAAGAGAGTGCTAGGATCCAGTTATATGCCTCATATTCACAGTAAGACCTGTAGAGAACCTTTAACAACAACTGCCCGAGAGCAACTCCCAAACCTCCAACATATGTACGCTGCTGTTGGCAGCCATGTGAAGATTCCATCATGTAGCTCATGGGGTTGAGGAAGTCTGCCCGTGTCTGTTACAGACACAGCACATAATTTCAATTATGATGATTGTGATGGGTGTTAAACATGTATAATAAAGCAATCTATTAACACCTAAACTTGCTTTTTTTTCATGAAAGCAAACACCTGTATGTCAATTGATGCACGTTCTTGTGAGTTAAGAAGAATGTGGGAATTTGAAAACCATTTTTAAATTCTCATCAAACATAAGAAACAGAAATTATGATTAATAGACACCCTATAGACCTGGCAATGAAATATGGAATCATTTATTCTAAAACAATATATGAGGGCAAGAAAAATCAGCAGCAAAATAAAGAGTGTGCCTTCTGTGTGGGATCCTCAGACAGAATTATAAATTGAGACCTTGCAGGGCTGCGTTAAACAGAACTAACACTATGCAGGGCAGAAATGGATTTTCTTAAGTAGTTTCCATATAATGGGCTTGGTAGCTTTGAGAAATGCCTTTCCCTAATGGTCATTCTATTGATGTAGAGCCCAAAGACAATTTTTCTAATTAAGCAATAAATTACAGTTGTAGCAAAGTCTGGTAAGTTACTATAACATCTGTGCAGAGCTCTGAAATTTCAGATTGCTAAGGACACAGCAAGTCTCTTACCTAACTTTACTCATTAATTCTTGCTTCTCCACCTAGTTTTTCTTAAGGCTCTGAGATCAAAAAGTTCTCTTCAGACCTCACTATGTCACTTAAAATCTAGGTGGGTTTTGGCTCACAGACTATATTTACCACAATAACTTTAACAGCTCCTTTCCTCTCCTACTTTTCCTTCATTTCCCCCCATGAAGCTCAAAAGCCTTTATTACCATTTTGATCCATGGTGGTCTATTTTATTTTAAATTGAGGTTTTTCCTTTCTGAAGGGCTGGATAATGGTGCTGTCAATACACCATCTTCCTTTGTGCTCAACAACTTGTAAGATACGACACATGTTTGATTCCTTCCAGATCACTGGGAGGCAGCCAAAGGCATACTCCAGACAGTCTTGATGACAGCATATGCTATATAAAGGTAAACCCGCTTTTTGACAGCTATACGTATATCTTCAAATGGCTTCAACTGACAGAGGCAAGTCCCAAAACTTGTTTCTGGACTTTTGATTGGAATGCCTCAGAAATCATTCCTTCTGTAGTAAATCTGGAACTAGCGGACCATTTTTGATAATTTCACTTTTTCCTTTGCATTGTAAGGGCTTCTGAGATATCAGTGTTTGAGGAAGAAGAAATAAAAATGCAACCTCTGCATCTAATAATACAGTTATTGGAACGGTCAGCGCAGGAGAGTTGATGGAAAAGTGCAATGAGAAATTGTTTTAAAACTGTGGAGATTTCTCTTTCTGGGAAAATTTCTTCCTTAATCTTATGCAACTGGTTTTAACTTGGGTAGCAGATGCATGCTCTCATGAGGAAAACAACATACTACCTAATGACTAAAATTTCTCAACATCCACAAAAATCTCTAGCCTTTTGAATCCCCTCTATACTTTTAGCTTCAGCAGTTTCCTCACAAGGTGAATAGAAAAATCATACCTTATACAGAACAGTATTTCATGCCCAATTTGTTTGTTCACTTACCATAAGAGAGGTTAAGCAGAAGCAGCTCATTTACTTTGAAAACAGACATTATTCTACATATCTTTACTATACACCTTCTAACATCTCAAGCTAGTGCAGAGTCTCGATCTCCTTCAACTTATTGATTTCCACACTTCTCTAGAGATGCAGAGACCAGATTTGACATAGGAAGGTCATTGATTTGTACAACAACATAACACAGTTACTTACTTACTTTCCCTTCTATAAAGTACTTTATTTCCATGTTTCATTAACATAAACAGCTCAGCCAAATGTTTTCCAAATGTTCAAACAAATTCAGAGCTTAATGCAGGTGAATGATAAGGATGATTCTTTTCACCCTACACAGTACTTCTGAAAAACCACATCCCACCATCCCAAATAGACCCTTAGCTAAGTATCTTTGCTGATGTTGCACTGTCAACAGTCAGAAAGACCTATGGAAATCCACACTTTAGCTTTTACAATCTTATATATATTTAGTAAAAGAGGCATCATCACAGAATCCTTTTGCATTTTCCATGCTTCTAATTCACAAGCATTTTGCTTTAAATTCCATTAGTATTCAAGTTTCCCTTGAAAATTCTAAAAGCTTTTAGAAATGCTGAATTCCAAATAACCCACTTCCACTGTGTCACTGCTACAGTTACAGAATATCAAAAAATGAGACAAAATACCTGACAATTCTTTGGAAAAACCATTCTTGTTCATTCTAAATTACACACAAATTTCAATAGGCATCTTATCCAAAAGCAGAGTTTCCAAATCTGTGTTCCATTTATCATTCTTTTTGCAAGAAGGTTGCACTCAATTGCATATTTATTGACAGGAGATTTAATCACAGTTAAGGTGCAAGGTTCTAGCCTGAATAAAAGTCTACACAGAAACTTGAAAAATGTGTTTAGTGTAATGACTTTTTAAAAATGAAAAAATCTAGCCTTTTCTCCTTAGAGCCAGAAATTTTCATGCTCTGTCTATACCTTATTTCTTCACTAAAGCATAAATCACCTGACATCAAAAGGCAGCATGAGCTAGCAAGTTATTATTACAGGGAGCACATCCCTCTGAGAATATGTGAAAGAGAAAAGAGGGAAACTTTGTCACCCTGTAAAAATAAAAATAATAAACTCTCCAAACCAAATCTTAAACACAAGACACCAAGCACTGCTAATGGCAAGTCTTGCCATTAGCAGTTTTAAAAAAGAAAAACAAGACCAAATGTCTGATGGAAATCACGGGATAGCATTTGCCTGTCATCTGAAAGAAGCTCACAGATCTTAGTTCCAATTCCTCCAATTCCAAGAAGTTTAAGAATTTGATTTGTGAATACCCAGTCACTAAAAAGTGTCATAGAATACAGTCATTCTCCTATTCATTTCTGCATACCACAGAACACACATAATCAACATTTTTGAGCACTAAAATATCATGGCAAGATCAAAATTCCGAAAGGCTTCACCAAGGACTCACTGGTGAATTAGAATGAATTTCAGAAACCAGGTTAATCCTTTTCTCTTCACATCCTCTCCCAGCTATTTGAAAGTAATGAGCTATGGGCCAGTGCAATACTATAATAGCATTTAAAGTAATTAAACAAATATTGACAGCAATCATATTCATTTACTTTCAGATTCTTTAATACATATCCACTTCATCTTTCTACATGTGGTCCTTCCCCAGCAGAAACTAATAGCTCAGAAAGATGGTGCAACCAGATGAAAAGACGTAACTGCTTCTTGCTGAGGAGCTCTGCCACATCATATAGCCTTTTATAGAAGCAGAAATCTAAACATAAATGGAAGAATAATACTTCCATAGTCAGAAAATACTGATTCCTGATGAGCTTCTAGAACTCCCTAGGAAATTACGAGAATCCTTGTTGAAGGGATTCCTGCTGTCTAAATATTTACTGTCATTTGCCAATAGCAGCTACAAAGCCAAGTAAGAATCTTTTCACAAAAAACAACTGAGACAAAAAGTACCCTCGAATTCCACAATACATTGCTTTTGTAGATTCTTTTCTATTTCATCAAGTTGAAGATACCTCAAGAAATTCTGTATTGTGGTTCAACCATGCACGAAATAAGAGATGAGAGGAGAGAGGTATACAATGATGAATTACATGTCAACCTACATTCCTGCCCACTCTTTCAATTTGCTAAGATTTATAAATATATAGCTTGGCATTTCAGAAAGAAAAATGTCTTTCCCTTCTCCCTTGCTATGTAAAACATAAGCCTTCCATAAAACAGGCTCTGAGTGAAAATTATGACCACCTGTAAGACCATGTTTCTCTCTGCTACTGAGGGAACTGCTAACCACAGTGATCCCAGAAACTATGGATCCAGACTTCACAGATATATCTCAAAAGAGTTTGAACAAATTGATATAACTCTCCCTCCTGGAAAGAAAACGAGCTTCTGAAAGCCATCCAGGGCACTATCTCAATCTATGCAATTCTAAAAGAACTTCACCAATATGTACAGAATTAAATACCTATTATATTTTCAATAGCTGCCTAAGGGATGCCTGAAGCAGGCAGACAGAAAATTACATTAAACAAGAAATCTGGAGTTTTTCTAGTGGCAAAGGAAGAAGATTCTTGAATCAGTCTACTGTTCTGCTACAGACTGTCATAGGCCTGGCTACAGATCTTGGGCAGGTTAAAAAAGGTCCAATTAACCTGCATTTTCTGCCTTAGATTTCAGGCAGCCAATTCTGAAATGTCAGAAGGTATTTTAAAAATAAATATTAAATTGTGCTGTCTCAACTGTGCAGTGACAGCAAAATGACTGTTTCAATTTTTATATTTAAATAACATTTATGCCACTCCTAGGAATCTGCTTTAAAGGCCAAAGCCAACAATCAGAAGTTATTCGCATTAAACAACCAATAAAACACTTCCTGAATTGTTTTTCTTAGAACCTGTGATGTATACTACAGTGGTACACAGTAATCTTCCTGACTATGACACATTCAGTAATACAGTTCTTAGTAAAAGAAGGGAGAAATTAGCAACACCAAGTGCTGGAACAAACAATTACGTCCACGCCAAAGCACAAACTCCTTAACTGGCTATCAGTGTGACATCCGGGTTTAAATGGTTAGGTCACAAATTGAACATACTCCTGTCATTACTTAATGTTTAGAAATCTTCTCTAATCTATTTTTTAAAATCTTCCTTTGTGTGGTGGATAAGAACATAAATCATTTCTTTATAATCTGGAGGTGGAACTTTTACGTAGGCTTAGAAAACCACAGCTGGTGGCAAGAACAACAAGCTAGTTGTCAAAGCAGCTTTCAGGGACAGAGCCTATGCAAAAGGCAAACATCTGAAACAGGGTTCTGATATCCCAGAAAACTACTGTGCCTTAACAAGGCACTATCCATCATAGGTACTGTAACAGCTGACTGCAGATATGCTTAGGGCCTGTGGCTAATGGAAAGAATTCCTTATTGGCATTTGAGCCAACAGCTGGATCAACTGAGCCTCACAAGGCTCATCATTTTCCCTGTTCAGATACTCTGAGACAAGGACTCCTGCCAGTATTCCTACTGAATGTCTTTTACTAGTATTAAATTGACACACTTGATTCAAGCAATTCAACCTAAAGGCAATTGTGGAAAATATTCAAATACTTGGTTCTATAGAGGAATGAAATCAAAAGACTAACAATTCAGAATGTTAACGCAGAATGTTAAGCAATATCCTTCTTTTATGCTACAGAACAGGGAATTACTTCATCTAAACTATAATGAAAACATGTAGAAATTGGAAATGAATGTCTGTTTAGGAGGCTTTTTGTTAAAAATCAAGAAAAATACAATTTGATTAATAAACTGCTGGCACATTTGCAACTGTGCTTCATCATAATCCCCATTAAAGACTCTTTTAGGCACAGTTTCACCAATGTAGTACTCTTAACACAGGTCATTCAAGTATTGCAGTATTCCCTCAATACCGAGAAGACATTTTCAAGACACATTTGAAATGCAGGATTTCTGACAGACAAGGTAGACACTACCACTCGTGGAAGCACAAATTTACACAGATTCTCAAAGGCTGTGATGTTTTAGCCTTTAATGACACTGTGTATAACACTGGCACTAAAAGAGGAAAAAGTCTCTTCCCTTCCCATTCATACAGCTGTATCAACAGAAGCATGCCACATGATGTCTGGTCCTTCCCTTGTGCTTTGCTTTGACACAAATGAGGAGATCAGCTTCTGGCACACCCACCAGGCCCTTTGATCTGTCTTCTCTGGCTGTGACAATCCCCACATCAATACTGTCAGTGTCCAGTTTCAGAAAACAGGTTTTCCCTTTAAACAAGGACAGGGAACTTCTGCCACAGAGACGACCCAGTGGGCAAGTCAAAACAGCTCCTATGGTTCACTTTTGCCAACTGAGTACCTTTCCACTAAGCCTGCTGGAGATGAGAGCTGAAGAGCCTTACCAGCAAAGCTGGATCACCTAAAAGACATGATCATAGGTCTGCTCACCAGGCACCAAAAACGACTGTGCAGCAAAGCCCTGGGCGTAGAGGTAGAAATAGTAGCTGAGGAGTTCCCACTCCATCTTTTGATGCCTTTTTTTTTTTTTCTTTCTCCAGCAAATGAAAGACACTGCCCAAGATTTTGGACAAACTGAACATATGTTCTAATGCATTCATATTCCTGAAACCCTACTGCTCTTTAAGATAGAAGCAATGAATTATTGTGTATATTTTGGGGCTATTCCTTAAAGGAATGCCCAAGACAGGTAACACTTCTAAAACAGTGAGAGTTATGCCAAGCACAAAAGTACTATTGTAATAATGAGCAATTTCAACACTACAGCTGTAACAGGAAGTTCCAGAAATGTGGTTAAACTAAATTCTGCTTGGCTCAGAGCCATGTAAATATTTCTTTTCCACATTCCCATCAATTACAGAAGTACAGTAAGTGTTTTTTGTGCTTAAGTGGACTATTACAGGGGACATAAGCCATTTTTCTTCCAGTGGTTGGAGCTAACATTTCCATAATATCATCTTACACATTTGGCACACTCAAAGCATCCTCAGATTTTCACTTGCGTTGCATTAGTAAGTCATGCCATTTTAATCAATTGAAAATGGGTAGTACAACTGCACATCCTAACCAGACTACACATGTTTATAATGGTCATAGAGTTGTTTTTACTTCAGTACTGGTGTAAGTATTCACACTTGGGAAAGCAGTCATCATGAGCAGAGAACAATTATTGTTACCTGTTTATATGCAAACAATAGCAGATATGTACCATGAGGGAAGCATTATAGTAAAAAATTACATTGTAGAAGTCAGTTACCATTTTAAAACTGCATTTTATATCGACAAATTTATACTGAGACTTTATTAGGACAATTAACAATCTAATAAAGAAAAGCTAACCAGAGGTATTCAAGCAGTTGACATGCTTTTTAGTGATATATATCACCCTCACAAACACTGCCTTCCACCACTGACAAGGTCTATCAAAATGCAAATGTATTATAGAAGTGCAACATATTCTCTCTGTGTTAACAGCTGTGGTCTGCCTGCACCACATGTGCTTATGCCTCCCTTACAGAAGCCCCAGACTACAGCATGAGTGTGTTAGGACAAAAAGGATAAAACCAAAATTAAGCATTTTCTGAAGTCTCCAGTTTCATGTGGAGTGAGCAACAAAGATACATCAGAAGTGCAAGGGGCCAGATTTCTACAACACTAGTATAAAAAATTAAGTGTCCCATGGAATTAATCATTATCATTAAACACCAAAAATTATCAGCACAAACCATGCTTTCATTCTTAACTCTTTGATCCATACTACAATATTAGAAAAGAAATCAAAGTATGTCACCAAGAGTTTGGTATCAAATTCATTTTTTGCCTGTTCTTACCAATCCTTTACACACAGAGTGTACTGGAATATCTGACCATACAAAAATGGCACCTATCCAGATACACAGGTAGGGATTCTGGGGAATACAGATCCATTGCCTGCAAGGCAAGACACAAACTCCAAGAACTGAAAGGCCCAACCTTACACATCAGGCTGCTAGTGGCAGGAGTTTTCTGACCAGTTTGAGAATGACTGTGAGATAACTATGGCATATTGATATTGTATATATATCTAATTCGCATTGTTAAATGTGAAATTACTAAGGTCTTGATCCAGGAAGACAGCTTTATGCTGGGTGGTCAAGAGGAACCCATTTTTCTTCAGTTAAATTTGATCTCAGCTGCAGTATTAAAGACTGTAGAATTAGCATATCTGCACATATTACAGCTAGCACCATAAAGAGTTAAAATAGGTTAAAGTACTTAAATGTTACTATATTTCTTTTTGTACTGCAATTCTGTTAGGTCTTATTGGCAATAATTTGCATGGAAGAACTAAGCCCAGACCCTTATTTTAGTATTACCTTCCATGTGGAAAGGCAACTATTACCAAAAACCTCTCCTGTACACCCAGCTGAAGAAAGATTTACTCCATCTAACAAAGGGTTATAAAATTTAGCCTTCCTTCACAGCAGCATGGACAACCAAGGCAGGCCAACAACTCTTTTTTCAATGTTGAAAAGGAGCAATTCTAAGATAGTTCATAGCTACCTTTAAAGAAGTCTTTAAAGTGTCCTACTCTGGACAGCTGGTCTAGGCTACTTACAACACAACCATTGTTTGGGCACTGAAAGCACCAACCTACTGAGGCCACATAAGGTACTTCTGACTCACTGTCCTCTTTTCCATTGCATTTCTAAAATCCAAGCAGTGCAAAAACTCTGAACTTCATTATGACAGTAGCAAAGGAAGTGGCTGTACCCTCTTTTGACTCCTCTCTTTGAGACAGAAGTATAACAATACTTTCAGACAGAAGGACTGCAACATATTAGTTTTTCCAAGAGCTGATACTACAGGACTGCAGTAGTAGAACATCACAGCCCCCTGGTTGTAGAACACATATGAGAAAGCATATGGACTTACCGACAGTTCTCTGATTAATTTTCTTAGTTCCTTGTGCCCGTGCTTCTCTGCGATACTCTCTGGATCATCTCCGTATTTGTTGGCTATTTTGCAAGCCCGTGTGGCCTCAGGACAATTGAGTAGAAACGTTGCAAGGTTCTTTAATCCAAATCTGGCTGCACAGTGAAGGAGGGTAGGAAATTCTTCCAAATGGCTATCTGTACATGGAAACAAAGCCTTCATAAAGAACAGTTTTATTTTTATAGAACACCTTTCACAGAAGTCCTTTGAATATTAGTGCTACGGAATCATAGCCATCAAACTGCCAATACAGAACTAGCATCCAAAGAACAATTTTTCCAATTAACAAGTTTTAAAATTCATATGCATATATCAATAAAAAAGCATTTGGCACAACTCAGAAATCTCATTTTTTCCTGACAGAGGGATTTTAAAGCCCTTTAGTTTTATTGAGAAACAAGCTTTCTGCAAAGGGAAGAAAATCCTACAGTCGAGACATGCTTTCGCTTAGGTGAGATATTTTTGAGACATATGAATGGGATGTTTTAATAGGTTTATGGTGCTAAGTTTTGATATTAAAAACCATTTCTGAAAATTCACGACTGCCAGAGACTTGCAAAAATTTGCTTATCCCTGTAATGAAAAATCAGAGAACTTAAAAATGAACACATTGGATAAGTTTCTAGAATTTATGTGAAATAACATCAATTTCCATCACAGACTACTTCTTACATTGGAGGACTGGGACAGTCAGTTTATCATTTTAGCAGTCTTGGATTTTAACTCTGTGACTACAAGTTACATACAACAACCAAACAAAAGAAAGAGTTCAAATATAAACAGTACTTCCTCCTGCCTTCATACTCTGCTTTCAAATCACTTGTGGTTTGTTGTGTACCAATTTCTCTGTATATCAGCATGCAGTGTATCTCTTCTCCAAGCATGTATCCAGCCTGCCCCAGGCAGCATCAGTTTCATGCACCCTGAGGGTATTTACTACCCACTGCATGAAGGAATGCTTCCTCTAGTTTGTTTTGAACCTGGCTCCTGCTAGGTTCAATTGATAGCCCCTCATTCATCTTACTCTCCATTCCTGTCTGCCCTCTCTACACTTCTAGTGATTTACTCGTTCCCAGAATTTTTCTCTTGAAGAGCTTCAGTCTAGTTAATTGGGCCTTATAGAGAACCTGCTCTGTCACCCACACTGCTCTACCCTGAACCTTCTCCAGCTTTAATGTAACTATTTTGAGATGACAAGAGAAGAGCTTGCACATGATACTCAACTTGTGGGTGAGCCATGTAATTTATGCACTGCCATAATTACGTCCTGTTTTGTTCTCTATTCCTTTTCTAAGAATTCCTAGTATTTCATTAGCTTTTTGGTCTGCTGCCTAGCAACAAGTTGATGTTATCACAGAACTATGCGGTCTTATTCCTAAGTGCTAATAGCCTGCTCAAACCTTCTCATTTTGTATGACAACATAGGACTGTTTTTTCCACGTGTATCACTTTGTTTTAACCTACAATTAATATCATGGGACATTCTACTGCATAAAGACTAAGCCTTTCATTCCCGCCACCCCAACTAGCCCTCCTCCTTACTACCCTGAATACTTTGCATCTCTAGGAAAAAATGATTTTTTCCAGTTGTCTGCCTCCTGGTTTTGGTCAGTTGTTCATCCATGCCCAATCAATTACTGACTTAATCAGGTTTGCTGACTCTTATAAAAAAAATACAAGAAATCTATAAAGCAAGATCTCACAATACAGAAAATTTATTTTATTAAAATTCTATTTATTAATCTGGCAGACTTAACACAACCTTTTTCTAGTTCTCAATATCCCTGGAGAAACTGGGTTTTAGCATGACAGTCACAACTTACTGTATTGCAAAACTGAAAAACTCCACACTACCATTAGAAACCCAGCTATTTTAAAATTTCCTCAGAGTTCTTGATGTCTGACAGTTAGTCCTAGTAATTTCTTTGTGTTCAACCTGCCCGTTTTTGCTATAGCTACGATTCCTTCAACTCCAGACAATCTCCTTCTGTGTGTCTCCAAACCAAGACTACAGTGTGGGAATCTACACAGTTTCTTCTAGCTTTCTTGAGTTTTCTTTTATATCCTAGTCATCAGCTGTCCTACGGGCTAGCCAGCACATTATCAGCCCTTAGTGTGCTGGAAGAAAGTCTAAGTAGTAATGCCTCCTTTTGGAATTCTCTTCGCTGCCAGTCTTTAACAAAAACTTTCTCATTTTTACATTCTTCTACATATTAAAGTTCGGTTCAGCAGGGAATTTGTGTATCTCTCCCCCTCATCCCTTTTTGCTCCTGCGGAATGGTAATATAGGAGAGAGTAAAAACTCACTCTATCATTAGATATAAGGGTTCAAGGAACAAGAAGAGTTTTTGGAATATGCATAGCTAAGTGCTTATGAACCAGAAAAATTGTTAGGACAACTCTCATGTGCATTTTGGACAAAGAATACCACTATCACTCCAATATTATTTTGGCATGAGGTATTTAATTGAGCTACATTTTAGTCAAAAGTCACTTTAACAACCCTAACTTGTTTTTTAAACAAATTAAGTGTTGCCTGAGTTAGTTCCACTAGGCAAGGAAAATCTAACCAAGAAACAGTAAATACACAACACCTGTGTAAATCAACTGTTTTAGAAGCCTTGGCAGGTTGAGCTTCCATCAACAAGGTTATATGTTGTAGCTTATATTCCTTTGTATTTGTAGTGTGCTTTAAAATCCTTTAAGCTACAATAGGCAATCTTAAAAACTGTATAGAAGCTATATTTTTTGAGAGAAGTAGGAGCCACACGATTTCTTTACTCCACAGTGTTTAACATTTCAACTGAAGTTCCATAAAGTACGATTAATTCTGAAATTTGAAGAACTATAAACTTTACCCCAGAGTATACGCATTTGACTTGTTATTTTCATCTATACTTTTATAGCTGTAGAGAAAAACTAACCCCCCCACCACAGACTGAGGCAAATATACACCAAGCTAAGGAGCTGTCACGAGCAGTAAAAATGTATGCAAGTAATTCTAAAGCTGGGATGACAACATCTAAGCTAAGTGTACTTTTACACATTGCACGAGATTCTCTAAAAAAAGAAAAAGTTTCCAAGCCCAAACTAATACTTCCACAAATCATCATCAAATTGCTTTACATAATACTTACGGATTTTGCTATTTATTTTTGTAAGATGTCCAGCAATGTAATAGGTGTTGAGCAGCAATTTAAAAAGTAAATTACATGAAATCTAATCAACAGTTTCCACCCTGCTAGCAGACACTAGGTCAAAAATAGTCAGTAAAAAGAGGCTTGACAAAGCATTAATAGCATGTTCCAAAAGAATTTCCACTCATACTACTGAAACTCAAAACAATTGGTTACAAATCTGAAAGGGGAATCAAGTCTATATTACCAATGGACTGATGTTATGATTTCACCAATATAAAGAGAAGAAGAGTAGATGGTATTCATAGGCCTGCTCCCAGCTTGTATCTGCATTTTTATAGTAATACAAAATAGATGTATTGCAAAATCTTTTCAGCTCTTTAGCACTTGAGATGTTTCTCCTGGTCACCACTCAACTCCTTCATGGCTGGGTTTGATATTCAAGCAGGACTCCTGCACTTACATTCTTTGAACATTACAGAGACTACATCATTAACAAACCAGCCACGGAAGATGCGAAAAATCAATAAATCAATTTTGTAAAACAAACCTTTTTTTTTTTCTTATATTGCTCCTTGCAGTAAGCAGATAAAAAGGGCTGTTGTTAGATATGAATACTTTAAAAGCAATACTAGTAAAGTAATGAGATCTCTTACATAATATTAAAAAAAAGACATAAGTGGTTTAAATGGACAGTGTTAGTTTCTTCTGTCCCTAAAACTAAAGTCTGGTGCTGTCAAGTTGTGATACAAAGCAAAAAGTTATTGTGGGGACCATTGGATGACCATACTGAGCTCCACTAATTTAAGACAGCTTTTAACATTCTGATTTGCAAAGCCTTTTCAGGCACACAATTAGCAGCACCCTGCACTTACACAAAGTAGGATGCAAGCTTCAAGGGTCAAAATTTCTAAGCCTTGCTGATAGAAAAACCCAAACTATTCAACTACTTGAGGCCACCCTGGTATGACTGCTGTCTTGGTAAATGCTATACTGACAGCAGAGATGGCTGCTGTTCCTTCAGCAACCTCAGTCCATTTCTGTCTGCAGCTGTGGAACCAGCAGTCATTTCTGCCCTCTACAAGCTAATAGCTTTGCCCCCTGTGCAGTGAGGGGAAAAAGATGATGTTGGACTTGACCTCTCAGAAACATCTCCCCTAAATACATAGTTAAATAATTCAGAAACACATAAGGTTAACAATGACCAGCATACTGGTCTTTCTTTTTTGCCCTCATTCTGAAAAGAGACACCTCTGTTTGAACTCCTCCCAAGTCACCTTACAAAGGTGCAGAAGTTGTCTTTCCTCCAGATTCTACAGCAGATATCAGTGATGACTATGGGTACCATTGTCAAAATAATCAGGTAAGAAAAACCCACTGTAAGATCTATTTGTGTTTGTTTTTTAAATTATAATTGTTCACTTAATTGCCAATTCACAAAATTCATTGAGCTCTTAAGACAAATTAGATGTTCTACTGTAAAGAAAATTCCACCACACTGTTTAACTGCTTTAACTGAAGTTTTGTATTATACACAGTAGGAAGATGCTGTAATTATTTGAAAGCCCGCATGCTTCAGGCAGAAAATATCATTCTTAAGATTGCAAGTTTGTCACACTGAATTGGTGAAGGTTGCTGGAACTTTCATCAGCCATGAAACTGGAACAACAGGTACATTTCAGCTAACCGTATAGAACTGAGCAAAAGCAGTAATTAGGAGAACTAGAAGTGAACAGCTTTTACTCAGTAGCAGTTCTTTAATGAGTCAGAGAATGACAGAATATGCTCAGGTGAAAGGGACCCGCAAGGACCATCAAGCCCAAGTCTTACCCTGCACAGGACCATCCCCAAGAACCACACCATGTGCCTGAGAGCATCATCCAAACACTTCTTGAACTCTGTCAGGCTTGGTGCTGTGATCACTTCCCTGGGGAGCCTGCTACAATGCTCAGCCACCCTCTGGGTGAAGAACCTTTTTCTAACATCCAACCTGACACAACCTCCCCTGACACAACTTCAGGCCATTCCCTCAAGTCCTGTCACTGATATCAGTGCCTGCCCCTCCTCTTCCCCTCATGAGGAAGTTGTGGACTGGAATGAGGTCTCCCCTCAGTCTCCTCTTCTCCAGGCTGAACGGACCAAATGCCCTCAGCTGCTCCTCATATGGCTCCCTACAAGGTCCTTCCCCATTTGTATTGACCTCCTTTGCACACTCTCTAACAGCTTAATATCTTTCTTAAATTGCAGTGCCCAAAACTGCCCACAATATTCAAGGTGAGGCCACCCCAGTGCAGAGCAGAGCAGGACAATCACCTCCCTCGACCGGCTGGCGATGCTGTGCCTGATGCCCCCCAGGACAGGGTTGGCCCTCCTGGCTGCCAGGGCACTGTGACTGACACTCAACTTGCCACCAACCAGGATCCCCAGGTCCTGTGGCACTGCCTTCCAGCATCTCATTCCCCAGTCTGTACACACATCCAGGGTTGTCCCATACCAGCTGCAGAATCCAGCACTTCCCCTTGTTAAACTTCATATGGTTGGTGATTGCCCAGCCCTCTAATTTGTTGAGGTCTCTCTGCACAGCTTCCCTACCTTTGAGGCAGTCAGCAGCTCCTCCCAGTTTTGGGTCATCTGCAGACTTGCTCAGTATCCCTTCCAATCCTGTGTCCAAGAAATATGAAGATGTTGAAGAGCACAGGGCCCAAGATGGAGCCCTGTGAAACCCCACTAGTGACAGATCACCAGTCTGATGTTTCCCCATTCACTATTATCCATGAGCCAATTGTTCACCCACCACATGATGGGGTCCAGCTGCGTGCTGGACATCTTGTCCAGAAGGATCCTGAAGAGAAAGTATCAAAAGCCTTACTGAAATCCAAGAAGATTACATCAACTGACTTCCCTGAATCAACTAGATGGGTTACCTTGTTAGAGAAGGAAATCAGGTTTGATAAGCAGGACTTTCATGAAGCCGTGCTGGCTGTGACCAAGGACTGCATTGTCTATCAGGTGTTTTTCAATAACTCCCAGGATATTCTTCTCCATAACTTTACCAGGCACTGAAGTGAGACTGACAGGCCTGCAGTTTCTGTGCCTGTCTTTCTTGATCTTCTTGAAAAATCAGGACAATGTTCACCAGCTTCCAGTCAGCTGGGACCTCCCCTGATTCTCAAGACTGCTCAAAAATAATCAAGAGAGGTTTTGTGATAACATCAGCCAACTCTTTTAGGATTCTGGGATGAATTCCATCAGGTCCCATAGATTTGTAGGGATCCATCTGGAGCAGCAGATCCCACACAATTTCAGGGTCAACTTGATCATGCTGGCAGTCATGATGCTCCAGCTCAGGGCCCTTGGTCCATCATCCATGTTGAAGACACAGGTAAAGAAAGCATTAAACACATCTACCTTGTCTCTGTCCCTGTTTGGGAGGTGATCATCCTCATCCTGTAATAGGTCAATGATATTTCTATACTGCCTATTGCCTTTAATGTATTAGAAAAACCACTTTTTATGGTATCCCCCATTTCTGGCAGCTTCAACTCCAGCTGAGCTTTGGACACATGAATTTTCTCCCTACAGGGGCAAGCAGCATCCCTGAATTCTTCCCCGTCACTTGGCCTTTCCTCCACTGGAGAATGTTAATAGAGAAAAGTTGTGACTTTGGCAGCTACACTAAGAACTAGTTAGATGGTGATCACAAGCAGGAAGGAAATGTTAAAGGGAAAGTGCTCAAGTGATAAATTTTTAAGTGCTTTAAGGTGGCTCCTTCAACTTTCAACTAACATTGAGACTAGTGCTTGCTTTTAATTAAGTTTTATTTGACTTACACAAGGTTAAGAGGTAATTGCTGCTCTGTAAGTTTTGTCCTGTCATAGTTCCTTTTCTACTCTTCTCTGCAAAGAATTCTGCAAAACCTGAGCTATAAAGCAGAGCATAAAATCTAATATTACTGTATTGTAGCACTGTCTTAGCTTGCGGGAATTTTCATAAAATTGCAGTAAGCAAACAGAACAGCCTACAGTGATATTTCTGTAGATCTTGTAAGACAACCTTCTTTTATTTCCAAAATTATTGCAACAGGATATGATATTTTTAGCAATTTAAATAGGCACTTGAGATGACTTCTACAGTGCCAGTACCAATACCTTTTCCACCCCCCATCTTCCCATTATTTTATTAGCAGCTGAAAATCCAGACTCTATTTCTTCTTTTGGGATAGATGCTTCAGCTTGAGCGAAAGAATTACAGAAATGAGGAGAGGGTTTGCTATATTGCTAGCAGTGTTAGGAGACAAAACATGGTTTTCTACAAGGCACAATCAGGACTTGTCATAAGCCTTGATGTTTAAGTTTAATCAGAGAAACAGGAACAGAAAGCTTTTAAAGAAATAAAAACTAATTAATAGTGGAAAAAGAAACAGTTTTTTTTCCCAAGCAGATTGCCATCTCTTGGACAGGAATTAATGCACTGGGAATTCCCAAATCTGAGGATTCATGAGCAGAATCAGAGCTTGCCAAAAAGAAAGAAATATTTCTCAAGAAATACTTTGAAATATGAGTTTGGATTTGTTAGGATGTTTTGACTGGATTCTGTTAGTAGAATATAAAGGAATAGTATACATACAATGTACCCTGAAATCAATTTGGCACAGAATGTACAATATTCCAGACAGTATCTCCAGCTTTAGTTACATTCTTCTGCAAGGGACAACACCATCACTAGAAATCCCAGACATGCCTGGCTCTACCGTTCAGTTAACCCTGTTATTTAACACAATATTTTCCAGTGGAATCTATTCAGTCTGCATTTACCTTTCTCATATGATTGGGCTTCCTGCATTTCCCTTCAGAGACTGCAGAATAACCTCTTTAAATATCATTCATTACTAAAACCTTCTCCTCCACCATTTGAATAAAAATCTTTATCTTTCATCCTCCATACTGCATTATCCATGCTCTTCCTTATAGAGTCCTGATTTACTTTTCATTTACTACAACAACTATTACAATCTGATACTTCATCCAAAGCAAGCAATTGAAACTCATCTTAAGCATGGAGTCCAACAAGTGAGATCCCATAGAGAAAGAATATTACATACACGTTCAAGTGCTGGCAAGGCTATTGACCTAGTTTTTCATATTGCAAGGACTTCACAAAGTCTGATGTACCACTCAAACAATTCTCCTTGCTTAGATAGTAAGAAATTAAAATTTCCAGAATATATACTTGTGATTCATGGCATCTTTTGAAAAACTTCCCTTATCAAAAATCATATCCAGCAACATACCTCTCCTAAGCAGGTAAAATTGTTCTGTTAGATATTATGGTAACATAGTAAGTTTATCAGGACATTTGGCTCTTTTTATTAGTACTTAAAAGAATTAGGAATACTGAAAATATTCAAGTTGAGTCTACCCCAGGGAAATAGCCATGGATGATTTTACCCTAAGCACATCTTATTTGTAGGCAGACTTGCATATACATATATTAGTATAGAGACAAGTAATCACACACGTCTATGAGAACTGGTTATATATTGATATAATAGACAGTATAACAGACCAGTCATTCAGAAAAGACCATTTTAAACAAGAAGCTACACATAAGGCCTGTCATCAAGTGTTAGAAGTCTCCTACCTAATTTGAATAAATTAAAACTGAAAGACAAATAAATCAACTCAGCATTTGCATGAAAAAAACCAAAACACACTAAAACTATAAACACGATCATGATGCGTACACACTCAGAAACACGGTAAAAGCTATAGTAGTATCATAAACACACTTCCATTTTTATTGCCTGGAATATGAAACTGCATTTCCAGTGAAGATTCCCCATACAAAATAAAGACAGTTATAAGATTTCCTTAAATTAGGCAATCTGAAACTGCGCATTGAAGAGTGAACCAAACAAAGAAGTGCTAGCCAAGAGGATTTTTCAGATGGATTGAAGTAAAATGGTATCAGAGTTAACCTTTTGCATCTTTGCCCTCTACCTTGACTTTGACAGCCCAGACACTAATTGCTCACCAGTGTTGCTTTATCATGCTAAAAAAAAAAAATGTTGAACAGCCATTGTCAGCAGGGGAGTGGCTCTTGAAAATTATGTAAGCAAACACACCTCTTATGATGTCTTGATCTAAACTACTGTCAATATAGGCAAGCATCACATTGCATTTTTCTTTGATTACATCACCTGCATTTTATAGTTCTATACTGCCAAGTTTTTAATCTCACAGCTGCACACTTTGTGAGAAGTCAAGCCACGCAATTCATTAGTTACCAAATAAAATTAACCATAAGTTCTTTGTTATTGGTTCACTTTGAGCTCATCTTGAGAGCCTTCAAATACAGCAATTTATCAGCTGTACTATTTTAACTATAAAGATAAAATAAAGCATCAATGTAGAACCATATAGAAAAAGGCTTCTCTTATTTATGCCTCACACTTGTAAACTTGACCTTCTCTGGTTCCATATTGGACATGTTTAATGCCTGCTTGAGATGCTTTTATAGGGAGTCAAAGACATGGGTTTATACACCTTTCAGGCAGAAGAGGGATCAGAGCCTAGATCTCCTAAATTCTCAGTGCTTCCAGCTCTGCAACCACATCTTTCTTTCATGAAGAATGTGGGCACCTAACTTTGTGCCTTCTTCTTGTGCATATATCAAACCAGTTTATTTTAAGAAGGTCACTACTTGGCTCAAGCTCATCAGCAGTTAACTTGCACTTGAACTGCACAGGCCTTTTTGGGGAGGACAGCAGACTGGTAAGCATTACTTTCAATATTCAAAAACATGCCCAGATCTAACTTGTTGCTAGAGAAGCAGAAAATCTTTTGTTCATCAGAACTAACATTTCACATTGCAAATGACTCTTGAATGTGTCCTATACACGCCCCTCCTGCAGTCTTGCAAAGGAAAATGTCAAGGACAGGTGCCTCAATTATTTACTTCCACTAACTTTGACATTTAAGCTCATTTTTAGATTACAAGTGGAATCATTTATTTCTAGTACAGAGAGGTGAATTGCATCAACAAAGAAACCATACAGAAAAGGAAAGGAAGCATGACAGAGATCACAGTAGAGCTACCTCCGAAACTTGTTGTATTTAGTATGAGAAGTGCTATTTTGTATTTGATTGTTGAGAGCTTGATTCTCTCAAAACTACAGTCTATGTACACAAAATGGGAGTCAAGCAACAGCTCAAACACATCCTTCTCAAGTATTGTAGAAGAGAAACACATTTTATTGATTGGTTTTTTTTTTTTTTGTTGTTTTTTTTTTTTTTTTTTTTTTTTTACACCAGAAGTTTCTTAGAAAAGCTGAGGTCTAACATACATTTGAAATAACCTCATAATGAAGCTTTCAAAACACAAGTTAAATAATCACACTCTTGGTTTATTGCAAACCAGTTTGAATCCTTAATAAGTGGTTAATGAGTTCAAACAGGGCCCTCCATTTGGTACAGACAGTAGCTTCTGTTGATACATGACTGAATTATGCATATAGTATATCTACTTTATAGAGAAACCCTATTTAACTGGGATGCCTTCTTTTAAAAATTAAGAATAATAAAATTACCTTTTTGCCACAAGTAATGGAAACTATTAAATGCATAGGTACTAAAACTGAATGGAGAAGTTCAGTGCTGTCCTAACTGCAAAAGCCATCTGTTCTCTTCAGGTAGAGAAATCTTTCAGATTGTGTCCAAACTTGGAAACGCGAAGTCCAGATTGCATTGCAGAGCAGCAATTAGTAAAAAACATAAAACGTACAGGCATCTCTACATGACTTAGTTTTCTCCACGAGTATTAATGTGATCAGCTGTAATGCTGTCCATCTGCAGCTGATCCAAAGCTGACCAAAAATCCAGACAAACATAAATACATAATACTGAGTTAAAAAGTAATCATTTACAGAATTCTTTTTCCCATTTTTCCTCATTATGTTGTCTTTATTGTGGATTCCTCCATTTCACTAGTAGCTTTAAATACTTAAAGATTGTCTTATTAACATTTTAATATAATAACCACAGCATCAGTCATAAAAATTAGTGCATAGGAAAAGTGACTCACTAGCTTGTTGATGATGCTCTTCTTCACTTTGGAATGGGCTGAATTCGTATGTAGATATTTTGCTTTTCAATAACAAAGTCAGAACATTGTCCACCTTCTCTACAGAAGAAAACTTCAATGCCTACTTAAAAGAAAAAAAAAATAGTGCATTTGTTGCATAAGTATTTTTAATTTTATCCTCAGAGTGCTGTTGAATCAAATTACTCAAAACAGTGAGTTTGTAATAAAACTAAGAGCAACACAGTTTTCAAAAACTATAGAAGAAATATTGCAATATAGAGGAATCATAATAACATGATCCAACTGCAGAAAAACACTTTTAGTAACATAAGAAGTTCAGCCACCACTTAAAAACTTCTGGATGAAGCATAAGGACAGCAAGAGTTATGTTTTACTACAGCAGTAATTCAGGATGAGTTTAAAGACTATAGCAACTGTGTTAGCCAAACACTTTACATTAAGATTGTGGACTTGTCTAGGTAGGAAACAGCTTTAGTTCTGTCAGCCAAAGCATAAGATTACTGACAGAATAAGAAACTGATATCAACCAGATAGATTACCTTACTACTAAACACACAATCTTTAGACAAGGGAAATCCTCACTGACTGCCACGAGACCTTTTTCTGATTTCCTCCTTCTGGACCAAAGGCCAAGATCTGTTCCTAATGACTTTCAGGGTAGCCATAATTAAGTATTTCTTTGCTTAGCATGACAAGAGAAGCATGACTATAAAGATTTGAGCAGCAAGAATATTTCACACCAAGCATTACAGGGCTAGTCCAGTCTGAGTTGCACTGGGCACGCAAAAGGGGCCCAGCCACAGCAGAAAGGCACTCAGGGAGTTGGTTTACTCTGCTCATGTGTCAGCAGCCTCGCAATAGGTTTGTCTTCCCATAGCTGAACTGCTTCTGGCAAGACTGTTCTGGGATCACTATAAGGGAACACCTGCAGACATGCTTAGTGTCTGAAGCTAAAAAACTCTGTGACTGACATGCTGAGGAGAAAAGAACAGAGGAGTCTACTGATGAAACATGAAGTTTAATTCCCAAAGCTGTTAAAAGGGAATAAGAAAGTAAGTATGATGCAATCAGAAAATGTTGAATGCACAGACAGGACATACTTTTCATCTGACTCTGACCAGGAATTAGAAGAGAAGTTAATGCAGGTAGGAAGCTAATAATATGATTGTTTATTTTTCTCATAATTAACCTTGAGCCTTCCAATATTATGATATGTAAAAAACATTCTATTCCTTTTCATAATTCGCTCCCTTTCTGTACTGTCACATTACATTCTCTGTTTTTGTATTCAATAATTATGAATACATAAATTAATTTTCAATAACCAAAGAAATAAACATTAAAAAGAGACTCTGCCTAGAAGAAAAAGATTTTTGAGCTTGTTCTAGAATAAAGACCTAACCTGAGCACTAGTCTTACAGTGTGAATTAAGAAAGTCTGTGCAAAACTTCCTAAATATCTATAAACTCCCCAAATTTTCAACATGAATAACAACATTGTATTTACAAATTATTAAGAGCAAGAAGGAAGTTAGGAAACTGTACTAGTCCCTCTTGTTCCAATTAGGTCTTCTTACATATAGTATCTTAATTGGTACTACCTTCATAAAGTTCAATCTAGAGTAGGACAAAACCAAGTAACAACACAGGAACTACCCCAAATGAGTGTATATACAGATATTGTGTCATGAAGAAAGAGGCTCCAAACCACTGGCATTCACTCAAACAACTGTATAGCAGAAATTCCACTACATGGAGAACTAGAATTTAGGTGGGCTTCTAGACAAACTAATCCCGAAGTCATACTTTTAGTCTCCATTTAAAGTAACAGGGACACCCCTTACACATTTTGGTACCTATCTAACCTTCCCCGGTTCAAAAGAAAATGAACAAATAAAACAACAAAAAAACCCCACCTCAACATCATCTGCTTCTTATCATCTGTCCCAAAATTTCAGAGGAGCAATTTCAGACAGAATCCATTTCAGACTGTCTTGTATATCAAAACTAAATAAACACCCCATAGTCTCTTTTCAGCAAGCACTCTGGGTCATCTTGCCTACAAAGCTCTTCTGCTTTGGGCAAGAACCCTTCCTTATCCCTTTTATTCAATCAAAATAAGGAGGGAGGAATACCTTATGACCGTATAGCTCTTATTTCACACTCAGACAACCAAATCTACATGGAATAAAACAATGTTTCACAACCTGAGATGGAACAGGTTCTTAAACTGAGACAAGCACACAAGTTCAGGACCTTCCAGCAAAATTTTTAAGGCCACACAGACTTGCATAGTTGAACATCAGGCTAGTTTAAGCACATGAGCTTTTACAAGCTGTTGAGACAGGAATTAAGACTGATCTCCCAAACTAAACAGATTAAGTTAGAGCTAAATTTCTCATACTTTAACAGGCCTTCCAGCCTATCGATTTCTGTGGTTTCCAGTTCAAGCAAAATATGCTTCTTACAGAGTTATCAGTGCAATTGGCTTCAAGTTTTCCACCTCAGTTTTTTTTTTCTTACTCCAGGGATCTGAAATCTGAAGGCTCAGACAACGATTTAACAAGCTATGTTGTTAACTAAACTGTAACCAGTAGTTTTGTTTTGCTACTCTACAACAAAGACACAAAATGAAAATCTAGATTAGTTATTAAAAAAACAACCAACCAAAAAAAAAAAAACCAAACAAAAACTGAACCCAAAAAGCTATATTAATGTTAAACTATGTCTTTTATCTCACATACAGGAAAGCCTGTTCCAATACTTGTGTAAAGGTAATAGTAGAAACAGAACTAGCACTAGGACCACCCAGCACTACCCAGCTCCACACCGACATAAAGATAACCTCCAAAAGAAGAAATTTAGTTTAGAGACTTTTACTTTACTGCCCATTCTTGATCCAGACCACTCACAGACTCAAAGTATGCTACATTTACATATTTTAATGTACCCTACACAGTTCTCTATAGGCCCATGAAATCTTCCCAAGAAATCTCACCAATACTACAAACCTAAAGTTCATGTTGAAACTTCACCAAAGCCAGCGGAAGCAGAACTGTATTTAATGTTAAGCACACTGCAAAGGAAAACTGAGCCAGTCAGGAGTTTGAGGAAACCCACAACTTATCTCAATAAAGATTTACAAAGTGACAGAAAAAAAGTAAAAGCCCTACTTCCCTGTGTCCTCACAGCCACTCATAATTAAGCTTGTGAGTTTGTAGACAATGCTTCCCATGCTCTCTGCCAGCTGTTCTCTGCTCCACTCTTGAAAGTGTGGAATCTTGGTCCTTCTGCAAGCACTACTACTTGCCCCAGAGCTTGTCACCATCAACTTGTGCTGCCTCAGCAGCACCCCCCCAGGTGTAGGCACTATCTCCCTTCCCTCACCCCCTTTTCACAGCAATAGGACACAGCTGTGAACACAGAGGCCCCAAGTGCTGATCATCACACCTGGGCTTCCAAAAACATCCTTGAAAAAGGAGACCAAGCATGTATTTTGCTACCTCTGTGAATGAAATTATCCACATTCTTTAATTATGCTCTCCAAGTCCTGAAAACCTGTGCCACTGAAAAACAGCCGTGTAAACTGAACAGTAAATTAACATATTCTGCACTGGCTTTAGTAGTACTAACAAGGTTACATTTACATAAAGATGAACTTCTTCAGTAGTTCTCACATGTCAGACACTACTTTATATGCACTTCCATATCTAGATTACTTCTGCCAAAGAGAATGGACTAGGCTTAAAAATCACTCAGGCATTTCTGACAATTTTAGGCAGTGACAGAATATGGAGAGCTTTCATACCTAGAGGAAAAGAAAGAAACATTTTAAAATAACAACTGCTGACGTGGCTGAGAAGATTGAAATATTAAAAACTGTTTCAAAGAAGTATCTCTGGAGATCAGGTAAAGGCACGTACATTATATAAGTCATGTAGCTATTCTACAAGTTTTCATAGAGAAGGCTGCAGTTTATTTTCATTCTTCTTTTCCAATATGCACTGTAACTAGAATGCTGTTTGATGACTGTGATAAAAACATCTTTTAAGATTACAAGAATCATAGGAGTATTATTCAGCCAAAGTTTGTCAAAAAGACTTCCTCAGTCTCTCTAGATATTCTAAGTCACTCAAACTAACATGAACTTACCCATTTCAGTAACAAGGATATGACCTTGTTTCAATTTCTTTTTTTTTTAAAACCTAATAAATCTGCACCAGAAAACCCCAACACTAAATAATTGAACCAATAATTCCACTGAGTAGAAAATCTGAGAGAAAAAAAAACCCAATGCAGCATGTAAATATAACATGCTGAAATGAGAAGTTGATAAGAAGTAAAAAATGAAATATGAAAAAGTTTAATTATGAATTTTAAGAACCTTAAAATCAGTCTGTACACCCAGTTACTCTGAGAAGATAAATTCCTTAAGAAAGTTCTTTTAATGCGGAATTATATCAAAGTGAGAGAACCAAAAATCATAGCCTTTAGCCAACCTTCACCCACCCATATTCTGATAACAAGTTCACTCAGCATTATGATTCAGTTGTTATCATCCTAACTCTTCCTACTTTACTATAAAATTTCAGATTTTTCTTTCAAAACTTATGCAAATAAACTTATTTAATTTTCTTTATTTTGTTACATTTTAAGTATTTATTTGGTTGCTTAAAATGTCTTGCTGATGTTGGTTAATATTTTTTAAATTTGGAACACAGAAAGTTACAATCTTCTAGATGCAGCAAAGAATTTTATCCAAAGCCACACTTTGTAAAATCTTAGACTACGTTTAATCTAAACTTCAGCTAATGTCAATCTTTAATTGCCCTCTAAAGACAGATTCGTAAGTGCAGCAGGACTACACTTTGTAGTCTCCCACCAAGGTAACTCGAGCTATAACTTTGTTATACTCCACATGGATAGATGTAAGTCCATTTGCTGGGGTTTGCCTATCTTTTTGGCTTTATTGGGGGACAAAGTGGTGCATCCCAAAGGAGCTGGAAAGGTTGGCAACAAAATACACAATACAATGAAAGCATTTTACCAAAGCGGTCTCTTTTGTATGCACTACTGTAGCAATTTGCTCTCATCACAGAATTTTAACAGGCAGATACTTCTCAGATTGCAAGCACTTGTGAAAATCTTGAACTTTTCTTTGAACCACAGAGTGATATTGCTTTGATCAATAATTGCTGTAAGCTTTTCTATTTTATATCAGTTTTGTTTGCCATTGTGTTTGATTGTTACTTTGCATAGATAAACCACTGTTGCCCCAGGATACTTTTGCAAATAAGCTGATAGTCTCAAAGGTTTTAATTATCCTGGTTAAATAAAAGTTACTACTACTCCTGCTACTTGTTGGGAATTCTAATTAGTATCATCTGTTTTGTTTTTCCTTTTGTGAACATATTTTAAAGATTAAGTTAAATTATGTTTTGTAAATTGCATCTTTATGATGTATCTTATTGACATTAAATCAGATTTACATGGGAGCTTATTTAAAAAGTTTGTAGAAATATTTTAGCTACCTAGCTAGTTAGTGTGCCTCACTCTGTGACTCAGCAGGTACCATCAAATATGACAAATCTTCCAACAGATAGGTACACTTACGAAAGAACTAACGTTAGTATACCAGACGTGATATTGTGTGGACTGTAGAACTGCCCCAATAATAAAAATTTTCTCAGCACTAATTTTCAGTTACCAAAACCATAAAAATAAACAACAGATAAACAGTGCCACCTCATTTAAACCCTTGCTTATTAGCCAAATGAGTAAAGGTGAAGAAGTTGTTCAACATAACTGATGGCCATGACACTACAGCTATATTTCCTGGTGTGCACTATTGCTCTGCATAGAATTCTTTTTGCATTTGAATATGATTTGAATTCCATGTGTTTTACTAAATATTAGTCATGCTGTTTAAAAGAAGGGTCAAACTACTGGATAACACAAATAGCTATCCAGTGGAAATAGCATGTGTGTTGTAGGTATCTAGGTGTCATGGGTTTCTCTGATTACCATGTTAATGACAATTTTTTTGTATCATTATGAGACGCTTTCATGCATAAAAGTTAAAATGAAACGTGTTAGAAGCTTACTTTGACATACTTCAAAATACAGGCTAAAGAATGACAGATACTACAAAGAATTTAAGAACACATTTGTACTTCGAGTTGCACTATTTTTCTTGTGCAACAGCCTATTTTCTTAGAACAGAAGTAACTCGTACATGGAAGGAATCTACCCCCATCTTTAACAGAACACTAATAATGCAATACATCATTTTTTATTAATCCTTTTGTTATGAGCTTAGCACTTTAGGTGGTGGATAAGGTAGATTTGTCACAGGAAAATGAGATTGTCTGCACTGGAAACACAGACTATTATTTTTGTTCTGGCTTTGCAATCACAATATAGACATCATGACAAGTCTGCTTGGGCTACCCACCAGTCAACAAATGATACTTGAAATTCCGTCCTTTCCATTCTTTTCTTGTGATTTCTTATGTGTCACTGGCAAAGAACAGGCTGCAGAGCACTGCAGTCTGCTGTGCTGATTTGAAACTCAGCTTAAAAACCTGATTTTTTATAAATATATGCAAAGAATCTGCATGGCAACCAGCAAGCAAATCACATGAATGATAATTCAGCAGCTGTAAATGGCCTCTATATGAGTAGCAATCTACAGCCCACCATACAAGCTATGCCAGCAAAATCCCGTTTCCTGGTAAATTAATAACCCTCCAAATACAATATGGTTTAATATTACTCGCTTCTATTGGTTTTAAAACATATAAAAACCGAACACTTTAAATGGAGAGGGACTTCACTAATATTTGTTCTTACTTTCATCCTTTGTAATTCAACATGTTGTTCATTGGGCATGTACAGCACAAAGGGTGTTTATATCACTGTCTAAACAAAAACAAGAAAAGAGAACATTTGTTTTCTCTTGTCTGACTTGCTTACAACTAGACATCTCAGAGACATGCCTCTTAATCCTGAGCCTGTTACTGAGCCATTACTAATTACTGTGTAATCAAAAGATTGCATATTATATCTTAGTTCATATAAGCACTTATATTCTATTTTTCTATAATAAAAAATCGAGAAGTGACCTTACCTGACAAGTGAAAGCTATTGGGTCAGCCACTTTCTTTAAAATGGGCTCAATCTCCTCTAGTGCAGTATAGTACTCAATCTGTGCTGTGGTCTTAATGACTCCTCCACAGTAGACATTTACATATACAGGGCCAGCAGGAAAATCTTATAAAACACAAATCAGAACAGTTGCTGAAAATATTTTACAGTCCCAGACCAGAGATCTCAAGGAATGAGTAAAAGAACAGGAAAATATCACAGAAAAAGCAGAGAGTTGATGAACTGGATTTGCATTTCACAGATCATTCAGTGTATTCAGTTATTTAATCAAGTCTTTCAGTCTAACATTACAGAGCTGACAAAAGAAAATACATATCTGGAGATCTGTATAAAGCAAAGCTATTATATTGCTTCACATTAGAAAGGAGATGAAAACAGAATGCTTAAAATTTCCAACTTCCCTTTGTAGACTGATGACCTATACTCAGCTCCCTTATGCCTACGTATTAAGGAAAAGATAATTTATTACAAATAGTGGAATTGCTATTCATCTTTTGAAAGACGTTTTTTTAATTGCAGTCAAGGTTCTCAATTCAAAATTGGACTTGAGCTAGGCTGCAGCAATTGCAGTATAATTAATTCCATTCTAGTTGTTTACTTCATAAAATCAAAAGGAGAGAGGCACAGTCTGTTACTTAAGTCTGACTCGCTTTGTGCAGGCAGCACAAGCCCACTTTACGAGCACGTTTCCCAAAGCATTAGTATGCATTGTGCCAGGCATTCTGCTGGACCATGCTAGTACTCTTTTCTTAAAATACTAACTCTGCCCATAAAACAGTGATAAAAGGGACAACTCTGAAGATGCAGAAGAGTAACAGGACCAGAGAAACTAATCCAACAGAACATCATGTTAAATCACTTAAATGGAAACTGACCAAATGATTAAAAAAAAAAAAAAAAGAAAACACCAAAAAAAAAAACCCATAAACAATAAAAGAACATTTTTATTATAACATCACATCAGCTGGACCTAAAAGTGGTTACTTCCAAATTTCCAACTTTTCCAGACTTTTAAATAGAGAGGAACATTAAGGACAAATGATATAAAAATTTAACTTGGGATACAGCTCTCTGCAAAATTTTTCATATTTCACTTAGTGTTCATATTTTATTTCTTCATCCACTACAGAAACCTTCTCGTGATCAACAATGTTCTCATAAAGCAATTTTGGAAGAATCTTTTAAGATCTGTGAATAAGGATTTCAGCTTTTGTTCTCTGAAATCCAGTTACAGATGAAAGTTTCCTGTTGGTTATGTACTTCTCAGACAGGTTGCTAATAACAAACTCTCTGCACAATCACAGTGATAAAGAACGCTCAGGCCATATGTGGCCATCACCTCAGGACAGTATTCAGGATGAAAATCACAGAATCATTTAGGCTGGAAAAGTTCTCTAAGATCATGGAGTCCAATCGTTGACTAAGCCACCACCTTGTCAACTAGACATGCCACATCCAGTCATTTCTTGAACACTTCCAGGGGTGGTGACTCCAACACTTCCATGGGCAGCCCATTCCAATGTCTAATCACCCTTTCTGTAAAGAAGTTCCCCCTAATGTCCAACTTGAACATCCCCTGGCACAGCCTGAGGCTACATCCTCTTATCATGTCACTAGTTACCTGGGAGAAGAGGCCAATCCCCTATCTGGCTACAACCTCCTTTCAGGTGTTTGTAGAGAGCAATAAGGTCTCCCCTGAGCCTCCTTTTCTCTGGGATAAACAACCCCAGCTCCCTCAGCTGCTTCTCATGTGACTTACTCTCTAGACCCTTCCCCAGCTTCATTGTCCTTCTCTGGACTCACTCCAGCACACCAATGTCTTTCTTGAAGTGAGTGGCCCAAAACTGGAAACAGGAGTCGATGTGTAACCTCAGCAGTGCTGAGTCACAGAAGTCATCAGGTCATAGAAGTACCCAAACATAGCTCCTATTGTTAAATAACTGAAACTTTTAGCAACTAATTATGGATGGTGCAGTGGAAAAAAAAATTCATTAGAAACCAGAGAAGCTGAGTGATACAGAGAAATGGCATGAATATGAACAAAGAAAAGAAATTATTTCCTACATCAATAAGAACTATGGAGAGGAGTATAACCAAATTTACTGCATTAAATATAAAATGAAACATTTTAGTTATAGAGTAATAAGAAAAGAGTATTAGCTTTGCATTTTATGGCAATAATTTTGAAGAATGTTAATCTGTAACTAATAAATGACATTTTAAGACTGCCACTTGCCATTTAACCACAGAAAACCAATCTAATAGAACTTAGTTTTCCATAAATCACAAGGCCCTGCTTCTCTGCATTATTAATAAAAGTTCTGTGTGCATAACCCAAGTACAGGAAACAACTACAAAATAGCAGGAAGTGAAACTACTTATCAGGAGTTGAAAATTTTCAGTGTACTTAAAGGTAAAGGATATTTTTCTTACCTAGGGCTTTCACGTACTTGACCTTCTTATTCCAAGAGGCTGTCTGTATCCTAATTCGTTGATTATCTGATATGAATTCAATTTCTAGAGTTTCATCATCTATTTCATCTTTCAAAAGAATAAATATTTCACCAGGGTTCTATAAAATTGAAATGTGTTCCCATTAGTCCTTCAGAAAATGATACTGAAAGTGTAAAATTATATTGAAAGCGTATTGAAGGAACTTTCTTTTATGAACAGCTTTATGCAAAAAAAAAAAAAATCATACTACCAAAACATAATGCAATCTTAGTGCATCACTTAGTATTTTACTGACATGACACAATTAATGTAGGATTTTAAATTCAGCTTACATAACAATATTTTAAAACAGTATTTTAAATGCGTATGTAGGTGAATTGTTACATCTTCTATGGCCACTCTACAGTCTAGAAGAATGACATCCATCCTAAAATACTTTTGAGTCAATTAAACTCTTACAGTGAGCTGACAGTGAAGAAAGATAAAAGCAGCAAGTGATGTGAGACAATACCCTTCGACTACCTCCTGGACCAAAGGGAAAGTTACTCCCTTAGAATTGTACTGATCTCAACAGTAAAATAATGTATGCAAGTCATCTTTACAAAACAGACAGCAAGCAAAATGGGTGACATTCCAGGTACACTGCCACCTCCTTATCTGACTCTGGCCACTCACTTATATAAAGGAATGCAGTGCTTTGTACTTCTTCTGTTTGCACTCTCACATATTTCTCACAGCAACTGATTAAAAACACATATGAACATTTATGTCCACTGAATATGCATGCAGAAATATAAATATTTCTGATTTACTATAAAGTCAAACTATGTACATGCTCACACAATCACTTGTGTAATTCATGGTATGGACACATATGCATGTACCCATATACCCATGATGGATTCTTGTCAAGAGATACTTTATATCTCTCAAGAAGTGCCTGACTACATACTTTCTCTAAACTATAAGACCCACATCAAGTAATGCTTCTACTCAAGCTGCCAAATAAATCTAATAGAGCTAAAATTCCTCAGAGGCTGTCTCCAAACTATTTTATTTGCAAATCTTTTGACTGCACCATGGATGTGACACAAAGGCAAAATAAATCCCATTGTATTCTCGACTCACTCTTATTTTGTCCCCTTAACAGTTTTGAAAACAAATAGCAGATATAGTATGAATGAGATGGCAGAAAGAAGAGGAGAAGAACATTGACTGTTATCCCCAAAGTTTTAGCATCCAAAAATCTTACCTCACATGATATTCTTCCTGGAAGCACCAATATTGACTGCTCGTTAGTTTCCACTCTTTCAGAAAGTACCTCATTTTTAGAACTGAGGTCTGTTTTTTCTGATGCTGTCCTGACATTTGACAAGTTAGTGTCAGAGCTAGTCTGGTGATCTGAAATAAATAATGTGGAATGACAGCATTGTTAATAATCCAAAGTCAACAAAATACGGCAATTATGCAGTTTCCAATGTATTACTCGTATGGCATTTCAAGTCACATTAAGGGCACCACGTGAAAGTCTGGAAAAATTCCTTTAATGTAAGCGCGATGAGGTGTCCCCCTTTGATAAAGAGCTTGCCTCTGAAGTTCTGATCCTGCAGCCTTGACTTACATGAACAGGCTCGGCTCATACACTTTGTCTTACTAAAACCAAAAGGGACACAGCCTTTAGACGAAAAGCATTGTGACCAACAAGGTCACAGAGATCAGCCGGATTCTCATACACTAGAACAAAATGGGCTTTTACAATTCTTCCTTTCCTTATATGAAAACAAGCACATGTTATATGTTTAGAGCATCAACCCACCTATCCGCAGGAGGGGTTTACATGAGGGCAGGGATACCTCTGAACAGAGTAGGCACATATCTCCTTGATGCAGACTCCATAGTCTTTGCCTGCCTTAATGGACAAAATGATGGATGGAAGGCACACATTTTTTTAATTGGATAATCTGGGTTTGGAAATGCAATGCCAGTCATACAGGTAGGTTGCAATCAGTTTCTTTCTGTTTTGCTGTATCAGAAAAGGCTGAAGAGCCATAGTGAATGCTCTACCATATCACAGAATTTTAGCAATGAAATAGAATGGAAAACTGCATCTGCAGAGCTCTGACTAAGCCTGTGTTTTAGCAAAGGTATTCTTTACACCTGCTACTTCTCAGCAGTGTCATTACTACTCCTTTCCAGACACTCTATTACCCTGCACAAAACACCCTTGCCACCCATCTCAAAGGACTGCAGCAGCTCTTCATCATGCAAGATTACTCAGTACACTGCAGTCACCTAGTTAGATTACTGATATCATTCCACGCAGCTCAGAGTTAAAAAACTTGACTGGCCGATGAGAAAATATCCTGAGAGACATCCACAGTATCTTGTATTACTGTAAATTATGAAACACTCACAGTCAATTACATTCAAAGATACAAAGAACTTTACAGGTACATTTTTTCCTCTTAAATGGAGTTAGAATATTAAAATAAATTAGCAATGGGCAGAATACAGAACAGGAGCAATGTGGCTTAGCCGAAACAGTTCCACAGCCATCTTGAGTTTTTTCCAGAAGTGCTAAAGTGACTCAGGTACACAAACCACATAGTGCTCCTAAGTGGCACAGAAACCTCTTCAGTCAGTGTCAGTATTGGCAATTTACAATTGCTTTTCTCACTTCTTGCTTGCCTTTATTTCCCCCATATGCACCAGTTCAACTGATACAGAACATTCTCTTTCCTTACCAATCCTGCCTCGCTTAGATGTTAATAAACTACTACTACAGTAAAGGTGCCTGCTAAGTGAAGTCATGCCAGGGCATGCTATGTTTGATGTAGAACTTTTTTTTCCAGAAATGTGCTTTGATTGTTACAGAGATCTCAGAAAAAAAAGAAAAAAAAAAAAGATAGCAACATTTGTCCATGTTTCCCCAGGAAGCTAAAGCTTCTTTGAACATCTAAGCTAAACAGGTCTGGTGATCACCACCAGCTAGTAAAATCTGCCCAGTCAGATCTTCCCTTTAAGGAAAAACAATTCTGAATTTAAGCTATTAATTCAGTGTATATTGGTTAAATGACGCTGAACCTATGTGTGGACATACTTTATGAAAGCAGTATAATTCCATTTGTTTTAATTTATTTTAAAAGCTAAAGAGGCTACACTGAACAAAGGCTAATACAATTCTAAATGAGAACCAGCACACAGTTCAATGCTGTTTAATTAATCCAGCTCAAAATATACGTACATTAATTTCTCTGATTATAATTCTGAAGGCTAGATTTTATTTAGCACTGCCTCTTAGACAAAGGCAGTCCTGAACTCTTGCTGAGGAACACAGGATACTTTACAGCAGCCTTACAGTACCTAAATGTGGCCTACAAGAAAGATGGAGAGGGACATTTTACAAGGACATGTAGGGATAGGACAGGGCGAATGGCTTCAGATTCAAAGAGGCTGGGTTTGATTAGATATTAGGAAGAAATGCTATAGTGAGGGTTCTGAGATAGTTGAATAAGTTGCTCAGAGAAGCTGTGGATCCCTCACCCCTGGGAGTTCCAGGCCAGGTTGGATGAGACTGTGAGCAACCTGGTCTAGTGGAAGGTATCACTGCCCAGGGCCAGGGGGTTGGAGCTAGATGGTCTTTAAGGTCCTTTCCAACCCAAACCACTCTATGATACTATGATACTGTACATTCCCCCATACTTTGGGAATGTTATGTGCTCACATTTTCAGTCACTGATAGACCTTAAGAACTTAGAATTCACTTAAGAACACAGAATTCACTTCAGAAGATAAATCGTATGAGGTGCACACTGCTTCAAAAATTTTTTTTCGGCCACTTTAGGCAAAGGAGTCTCACAGAGACAAGAAAAATTTCATTATTAGATTGACAAAATGAAAGGAATGAATAACAAATCTGGTAGGCACTGGATTCTCAGGAGTCAGCCTTCTGTCAGTGACTGTTCTTAAGGGATCATGTAGATGCATTCTAATCTATGTGAAGTTCATGAGAACTGTATTTGTACAGTCTGTAGTCTACTTATCAAGATGATAGTAGTCCCTTTTACCTTTTAATGCCAATAATTCATCTACTGAGAACATTAATGCTAGTGCTAACAAGTTGGTTTAAATTAGGATAACATTTTTCTCCCTCATTAATTGCATTTTAATATTTTTATTATGTCTTGTGACATCTAAATATGATATCAGACCTTCAACCCAGTCAGTACTGGCATAGCACAGCTATCCCAATAATAGACAAATTATTAAGAAATATGGTCCTTACATCACAGACTCAGATATTTAAGAGAATTAGGGATTCCCCTGCTCACTCTAAAAGTAGTTACCAATTTATTAGCTAAAAACCATCAAGCAAGACCTCTTTCCATAAATGTCAGGTCTGCCTGACAATCAATGAATTTTGTACAACAGTCCAAGAACCACAGGGATCTATATTATTGCTACTATATATTTAGCAACCAAACTTCAGAGCCACCATCTCCAGCACTCAGATTTCTACCAGCAGTTGCACACTATCTGTCCTAAAGTGTGGAACATGAAACAACCACATGAAAGGTTGCTTGTGAACAATGCTGAACAAGGAGTACACCAGAGATTAAGCAAGGCTTGGCTTGCTGGCATTAAGTGAAACAATGTAGTTCATAAAGGTATTAATACTACATAAATGAGACTGTAATAATGCAAATGGAGCAATCTATGGACAATATTTGTTTCATGTGGGCAGAAGGTATTGTCAGATGTTCAAGTCTTCTGCATGTATTTGGACATTTTCACTATGAATCCTCTATACATTCTTGTTTTCAACCTGAAAGCAATGGCTAGACAGCTCCATCAATTGCTGAAGCTTTCATAAAAATGGTCATTTAACAAGAATTTACAACTGAGGGTGAAGATTAGCTTAAAAGAAACAAAAAAGGGAGCTTCATTATCATGCTGGAATATCTAAAAATGGATTTATTAAAGGGTATTTGTTGCTTGATGAAGGTGTTCTTTTATGTAATGATGACCTATTGCTGAGATTTTTAAAATGTAGCAGTAATTATTAAAATAATGGATGAATAAAACCAGACCCTTTCTTGTAGGATCAAAGCATAAGAAATTATTAACTATATCTAATGATGCTAAAAGCTGAAAAGAAAGGAAAAATCTGTTATAATCTTCCCTTGAGTAATCAGGGAAGTACTACTGGGAATTATCATCTATTATAGAAGGTAATGCTTCATTTCCATCACGCTACTTTTGTTGGCTTACTTTTGACAAATATCTACTGCTGATGGTCACATTGAAAGGACTGATCTTAAATTTAAGTTAATTTTAAATAGTAAAATATTACACACATTTACTCTAACAGCTGTTTACTTAATTGGGGACAGTGCTGGTGTTTTCAATTTCACTTCAATATTCTCTCCTAATTCATGTAATTTCAATATATCAACTTGGTATATTTTACACAAGACCCTTTGGAACACATAATTGCTTTCAGTTTAACATTTTAAACTAAATTCATGACGTGACTTTGAAATAGCATTCCTTTATATAAACTGAGAAAGTTTAATAAAGCATTCTCTTGTCTCCTGTGTATTCAACAAGTAATGCTTAACCATGGATTTTAAGCAACTTTCCTGCCACTTAAAACCTTCTCCTCCTGCCCAAGTTCTAACATTTCAAACACACTCTTTAGCTATCCTTATTGCAGCCTACATGAGAATTGTAAGTGTTCTCTGTCTTTGTTTACTTGGTATTTGCTACATGTTTTGAGTCAACAATGTATGTGACAGATTTAGGGCATTAAAAATAGCAGAAAACAAACTTATGAAAGATTTATGTGTTTTCTAAGGCTACCCACAGAATGAATCTCTCAGTCAAAATTAAGCTGGTTTTACAAAAGCAAAATGCCTGCTAGCTTTACAAATTTCAGTGCTTCCTCAAGACTTGCAAAAGCAATGCTAGCTGAAGAACTGAAACTCTGTTACAGAAGAGGCTCTCACTTAGCCCTAGATCACACATCGCAAAAGAGGATGAGATATATGGTCAGATTAGGTTAGGCAGATGACAAGCAATGGAAGGGTAATTTAGCACATGTGGCCAACTTGCCACATGAAAGAAAGGATAGGGTATTCAAGTGTCAAAGGTTAAAATAAAGAGGGTTACAGAAGATCATTCAAGTGCAGGAGCCATCCCATGTTATATGGTAGGCCTGCTCTCCAGCGCAACATGAGGTAAGGGCAGCGCTGTCCCACTGGGTTCTGCGAGGTACAACTGAAAAGGTTCTCATGTATAAGTGATTTCCTTGTAATTCAAAAGCCTAAAGTCAAACACATGTGTTAGTACACAGCAGCAATATGGACTAAAGTAGAGCCATACAGAAAAAAACAAAGTAACCTTGTGTAACGTGGAAAAAATCAGGAAAAAATATGTATGCACATCATATTCTTCCTGCAATCTACCATAAGTTTATCACAGACATTTATGAAAGATAATCCTCTTCAAGCATGGGTATTTGAAAAGGCTGTATGAACTCAGCAGAGTGGGATTGAAGGGGAGCCCCTAACTGCACAAATTGCTCTATAAATAACCCAAGAAGGGCTGTGAGAAACAGGGAGGGAGAAAATATCCACCACATTGCACTTCATTCAATGGGCCGGTTTTCCTCACATGAACATCAGATTCACTCATTTTTTTCTTTTACTGATGGTGAGAGAAGGCTTAGGAATGGAAAGACTTCCAAAAATCACAGAAAATTAATATGTACTCAAACATATGGACATCTGATTTAAGACTAAATTTCTTTCATTTGTTTTTTATCACATAAAAATTACAGACCAAGATAAATAAATTCATTATTGTACAAGCTTTAAATAATCCTTCTCTCTATGTTGAACCATCTCTCTTTCACAAATACACCAACAGCTATCTCTGCTTTCTCAAAAGCATTCACAGTTCCAGTTTCTTCTGCATGGTTGAGTTCTTCTGTCAAAACCAGTATCTTTCTGTAAGTTGGCCTATTTTGCCCATGTCTCCAAAATACTTCTATAACTTTATTTATGGTGTACAATTTTTCCTGTGAATAAGCATCAAATTGACAGTTCCTTTAAAAGCTATGAAGAACACTTTTTCCTTTTCTGAATATTTGGAGTTAGTGTTTATGTCATCTTAGCAACCAATGGTGCTGCAATTTTCATTCGCATCTATTTCTCCCCCATAAGAGCAATCTCTGAAATCCCCCACATCCATTCTTTTATGAATTACTATATACATGCAGGGAAAGACTGATTTGCTTCGAGGATACATGCACACCTGCTCTTTTATTATCGGGTATGTTTTTGTACACAGCAATTTATCACTCCGATAAAATTGTAGCCTAATGGAGTCATCATAAAAGCATCTAAAGAGAATATAAAAATGTTACTATGTCTGGCTTTATTGGATCTGATAGTAAAAACAAAAGATGCTGCCTTCAAATAATCCAAACGCTGCAAAACACTATTTACGATAAGTTTACTGATAGTCTTTAGGAAATAATTTGGAAGAAACTGTAGGCATTTCTTCATATATAGACCTTCACATGATTGTAACTGTATATTCATAGGCAATCTGACTCTATAACAATTAACTAGTTCCTAACTGGTCTGGGATTTGGAAGGAAAGATTGGACTTAGTGCTTGACATGTGTCATGACTATGAGACATATATTTGGAGGCTTTTTGAGATTAATTTTATCTTTTACTGTATATCAATCCACGTTATTACTATTATTATCATTATCAATAATCCACGTTATTATTATATTTCACTCAAATCCATGACTTTCAGTTTCAGCAGCATTCAGCAGCATTAGCAACACAACTGCTCTGATGAGCTTTAGACACATAGCAAGACTGCCCCAAAGAGCCTCTAACTATCAGGCACACTGATTAGTTCAGAAACAATAGCTACCTGACTGAGGTCATTTGGGTGCTGAGCAGAACTGCTGATGGAGCCCAAGCCTGTTATTTCCAGTTCCTACTTTCTGCATACTTCTCCAGGGAGAAGCAAACTGAAGTATGGCCTTCTGTGTGTACCAGCAGTTCTCAGTTATTAAAGCCTAATGTTTTATTAAAGAGTCCTTCAATCCACTTCACAGTTACTGGAGTTCTACCACAGTAAGAACACTTTGGCATTTTTGCTCCATTTCTCTGTGGTATGAACACACACAGATCTCACCTCTGCTTCGGTGAAGGATCATACAGCACTGAACATTGCCCAAAATCTGAGACTTGCTGCTGCAACTTACACAGGCTGTCCCCCTGCTGCTGACTCAAACCACCACTGAAGATAAAAGGACTGATTGCAGAGGCATCCAGCATTGTAAGAAGACCTCCAAAACTTGTTAGCTTGATAAAATAGTTCTGCATCTTCCTTATTTTTCCAAAGAGGGCAGCTGTGGCTGCCTGGTGGCTCTACTATCTCTGAACTACAATTCAAGTCTCTCATACCTGGCCTGGCTCAAACTGCACACTGTACTTGGACATTGAAGTGGCATGTGACTACATTTTGAAATACATACATATAAAAGAACACATCTGAGAATCAATTTGTACTTCAGGAGCTCAGATTTCAAGGTGAATAGTGTTTAAGTTTTTACAGGTATCACCCTCAATGAATAAGGAAATGCCTCAAGGAATGAGTAGCCAAACTTTCCCCTCTTGTCCATGTTTGAAGCTATTCTCTCGATGAAAAGTATTCTTTAGAGCCATCAAATGTAAAAAAATGACAGAGCTGGAAGGTCATGAAGTTTAACATAACTGAAAAGTCCTTTAACAACAGTACTGAGAGAGGGGAGAGATGCTGGTATCCGGCATTCTCAGCCTGTGCCTTACTCAAAGTACAGGACACGTATCTTTAATAATATGTGCAGGCAAAAGCCTACCTGCTCCATGCTACGGCATCCCTTAAATCAACTG
Source organism: Anabacerthia variegaticeps (assembly GCA_035583185.1). Lineage (NCBI taxonomy): Eukaryota > Metazoa > Chordata > Aves > Passeriformes > Furnariidae > Anabacerthia > Anabacerthia variegaticeps. The sequence continues at coordinate 23,308,043 of JAWWEW010000131.1, read as the reverse complement.
GTAAGAGAAGCTAGCTTGGACTGCAGCAGGGCATTTACCAAACAGCATATCTTAGTCTGAGTATGGCAGCAGAGCTTCAGTACTTGCACAGGGCTCTTATCAATGCCTGGATTAAATTTATGATGCTGTTCTTCAACTGTACAGCTTGAAATTACGTGGAATTTGTCTATCTAAGAAACCACGTGTCTCCCTGTGCCATGCTGCCATGGCTGCTGTCAGCAGAAAAACTCACACCAGACACATTTGGTATTAAAGAGAGGAAAAAGAAAAGTGAGTTGTCAGCAAGACTGACTCACTCAGGGACAGGCTGCTTTGCAATTTACTCCCACCTTTAGTTTGAAATAGCTAAAATCTATTGACCCTTAAAGTGGGCTAAAAGGTACACTGCATTCTCAGGAACACAATTAAGGGTGATATTTTCAGACACACCTGAAAACCATGCTTGCTTTTTAACCTCTGACTATTTTCCTCTTTCTAGAAAGTACTCTGAAGTCATCTTTTAAGACAATGTCCTTTAATCTAACAGAATAGACACATTTTATTAAAACAGGACTTTAGATAGCATTATAAGAAAAGAATAGCATAGCAGAGCCACTCCCATAGCTCTTTATCTGCTGAGGGGATGCCACCTATTCTGCTAAAAAATTGTTGGCCTTTCTTCAGTTTAGTTTGGTAAAGGATATGGATAACACAGTATGCACATACATCTCAGTTTGATGACACCTCAGAGCAAGATGATGAAGAGCAAAAGATGTCTGCTGTTAAACCTAATAGGCAGACAGCTATTATTATCTTTGAAATCACCTTTTATACTCCACTTGCCCATCCCTAATTGCTTTAGTTAATTAGTGCTAGGATACAAGCTTTAATGGCAAATGTTAAAAAAGACAAAGCTGTTTCACGGAAGGGGAAGAGCATTTTCTGAAGCTGCATATCACCTAATGGGTACCTAAATCTGAGGTTAACTCTATTTTGCAGGTAAACTAATGAATGGCAATTCCACAATAATGCATTCATATTTTATCTGTGTGGTTACAAGGCCATATACCCAGATCCTGGTAACATTGTTGACTTTTCTATCTTAGTACAAATTATAAATAAGGATTATTTGGAGAACAGAAAATTTCCTGAGGAACTACAAAGGAATTTCTCAAAATATAGTTCCATAGTATTAAAAACAAGTCTTCTTTTCTTATATAAAAACTAGAACTAATGTAAACACATAACATTTGTGACTGGCTAAAGAGTTGGCTTGTTCAGTTACCACCTACAGGACTGAGTCCTCATATATTCATATCATCATCATTAGCATTGCACAACTGGATCTTTTCCTTCACTCAGTAGCAAATCAATAGTTTTTGCATCTGCTTGGAGCTCATATTTCCCCAAAGGATCTCAGTGATCATATTGTTTTTCCATTTTCCACTGTAGTGTCTGACCTTTTCTCTCAAGGCCTTGCACAATTCACTTTAGTCAATCACTTCTTATTGATTGTTAGCGCCTGCTTGTTCCTCATCTATCTTTGCTTTAATGGATCAAGGGGTTTTTTTGGCGACTTTTTTAATACATCCTGTCATCCACTCACTGCTCTTTCCACCCTCGTTGCTTTAGATTTCTCACTTAGATTTATACTTCTGTTCTGTTCAACTTTCATTCCAGTTCAAGGTTAAATTCCGTCTTCTCTCAGCTCATCCTTCCTTTTGCACAATGCCTGTATATACACAACTGTAGCTTTCAGCATGCCACTCTCCACTTAAGATTTCACATAAAGCACTGTTCTTTTGTGAATTCATAGGGTTCTAGAAAAACCCTTTCTTGGTTTATATTTTTTCTTGATACTTCTCTTTTGTATCTTTCACACAATTTAGCACTGTATACACTTCCTTCTTATTAGGAAGAAGCAGAGCAAAGAGACAGTCCCTGGAAATGCTTTTTCACAATTCATCTTCAGTCAAATGCTGTTTGCTTACCCAAAGATTCACCTACTTTCTGCAGGGCACAAATGCTGGCTTGTTTGCACCTGCCATCTTACCTTTCTTGACTTTGTAAAGGCTGACACATTGAAACTTGCAAACTGCCATCATTTCACTTCTTGGGCTACTTTTCCCTTCAGAGTTCTGCGGTGGTATCAGATAACTGCTGCCTGTTGCACCACCACAGAAGAAACACTGACCACTTATTGCCTTACACTCATTTGGGAGCCAGGCTTAACCACACATCCAAGACTGTTCTGCACTGTGAACCACAGCATGGTAAGGAGGAAAGATGAATATTTGAAAGCACACAGGTTGATGCTGGTGTCTTGAAATTAACTGATGAAGCTAAAATTCTAAACTCCATACATCATTGACATGTGTACTCAATTTGTGCCACTAAGGATTGAAGTATCCTTCTGCCCTTACACCTTGTCAGCCACACAGCCAGTATCCTCAGTCCCGCAGCACAGAACTGCTATGCTATGCCAGGAATTAGGAATAATTTACTTGCCCTTTTCCATCACTAAGTGTGCTGATACTATTAAGTCAATTACTTCGCAACAGTGTCAATGCAGAAGTAAAGTTCCTTAAGCAAGAACTGGGGAAAGGAAGCGTATTATGCAGCTCTTTAGTAAAAGCAAGTTAGGATTTTGCCAATCTGTTATCCCAACTAAAACTCTTTATAGGCTTTCTCAAGTATAAATAAAGCAGGATGGCAACTATCACTGAAGCTGTGATGCAGGACTTCTCCCAGCCAGTGGCTGTCAATGAATAATGCTGCAAATGTAATGTGAGTAGGACTGATCTATGTGAAATTTCAGATCAGCTCTTTACTACAAGCAAAAAGCCTCATGCTGGGAACAGAAAAGAAAAATTTTCCATGTCTTCTTCCTTTATCTCTATTCTGAAATCAACGAGAAAAAAACCCATATCCCAGTTGAATCTTCTCTCTTTTTTCATGCTCCTTACAAGAATGTATGGGTATGGACATGTGGGTGGATGTCTGAGAACAAACTCAACTCCTCTATACAACTGCCTGCTCTGGTAAGGTTAGTTTGTCTTTCACATCCAACAAGATGTAAGAAAACAAACTTAATTTTGTGAAGAGTACTGGCTTTATTCTATGAAATGCAAGGGGAATGCAACTCACCATCTGCAAGGACTGCTTCATAGATGTAAGACAAAGAGTATCGAGGATTTTCATCCTGTGGCTTACCTAGGAAAAAAAGAGTAATTCTTTAATGGTATCTACTTGGAATTATCTTTAGCTGGTCATCAACTCTGATGACAGTGAACATAGCTATCCTACTTGACTGTTTTACAGAAAGTTTAGTTTGCTCTAAGGAAGGCCTTAGCATCAGAAATCAAGCTGGGAAAAAAATGAGCAAAATAAAACAGAATTAACGGACAAACAAGCTAAACCACCAGAAATAAGGTAATACCATTACAGTGATTTCCCCTCTTTTCTTTTGATGAAGATCTGTTTATATTTTAAATGTAAGATAAAGCTATCTTAAAGCTATAGTTTTGCACATAGGAAAAAAAATTAAAACCTAGAACAAATCCAAGGGCTAGTAGAGAGGAAAAAGTCTAGAGAGAACTTCAGATGGAGCTGTATTTGTCCCTTTTCAGCAAATGTGATTATTTCAATGTAATAGCTGGTAAAATATGTGGACTTGAGGAAGAAGTTTCCCTGAAAGTCAATACAGCAAGCAATCGGAGAGGAGCTGGGAAAAAGGAAAAGAGGATAGAATCATGTGCAGTAAAGTGAGAAATAGAACATGGATACAGACATTGCAGTTTGGAAGACAAGACAACTGTTCAGGGTTGTGTTTGATAAGACAACAGACCTGGTTATAAACAGTATCATAGAATCATAGAGTGGTATGTGTTGGAAAGGACCCTAAAGACCATCTAGTTCCAACCTCCCAGCCACGGGCAGGGACATCATCCATCCACTAGACCAGGCTGCTCAGAGCCCCATCCAACCCGGCCTCGAACATTCCCAGAGATGGGGCATCCACAACTTCTCTGGGCAACCTGCGTCAGTGCCTCACCATCTTCATTGTAAGGAATTTCTTCTTGAGTCAAATCTAAACCTACCCCCTTCCAATTTAAAGCCACTCCCTCTTGTTCTATCCCTGGAGCTTTCTCTTCTCCAGGCTGAACAACATCAAGTCTCTCAGCCTATCTGCAGGAGGGGTGCTCCAGCACTCTGAGCATCTTCATGGCCCTCCTCTGAACTTGCTCCAACAGGTCCATGTTGTTATGTTGGGAGGTTGGGATCCCTCAGAGCTGGGTGCAGTACTCTGGGTAGGGTCTCACCAGAGCAGAATAGAGGGGCAGAATCACCTCCCTCGACCTGCTGGCCACACTGCTTTTGATGCAGCCCAGGATGTGGTCGTTTTTTTGGCTGCAAGCACACAGGTTGAGCTTCTCATCAAGCAATACCTCCAAGCTCTTATCCTCAGGGCTGCATTCAATCCATTCTCCGCCCAGCCACAGTTTGGGATTGTCCTGACATGTGCAGGATCTTGCACTTGGTGTTGCTGACTTTCATGATGCCTGTGTGGGCTCATCCCTCTCGATGGAATCACTTCCCTGCAGCATGTTGACTGTACCACAGAGCTTTTTGTCATCAGCGAATTTACTAAGGGTGCACTCAATGCCACTGGCAATGCCTACAACAAAGATGTTAAACAGAGCCTGTTCCAATACAGAATCACTGAATGGGTCAGGTTGGAAGGGACCACAGTGCATCAGTCTGGTGCAACCTCCCTGCTCAAGCAGGATCATCCCAGAGAACATGGCATAGGAGTCTGTCCAGACAGTTCTTGAATATCCCCAGTGAGGGAGACTCCACAACATCTCTGGGTAGCCTGTTCCAGTGCTTGGTCACCCGCACAGTAAAGAAGCTCTTCCTCATCTTCAGGCGGAACTTCCTGTGCATCAGTTTCTGCTGGTTGCCTTGTCCTGTTGCTTGGCACTACTGAGCAAAGCCTGGCTCCATCCTCTTGACACTTCAGATAGTTATAGACATTAATGACATCCCTCTCATTTGTTTCTTCTTGAGGCTGAACAAGCCCAACTTGCTCAGCCTGTCCTCGTAAGATACTGTAACAACATTTTCAGGATCAAGTTCTGGACCCACATCTATTTAAGTAAGTATACGGAGATCAAGAGCAAAATACAATTCTGATTTTCTAGTACTAACTTAGATAGGTGCTACACTTCATTTTTTCAAGGATAAGTGTTACAATATCTTTAGTCTGGACTGCCAAACAACCCTTATTTAATACTATTTCAAAGAAGCTGGCACTAATTTAACAGATATACATCATGGGGAAATTACAAATAGTAATTTTGTTATAACAACACTTGTGTGCCAAAAAAATACACAAAGAATGCATTTCCAAAGGTCTTCTCTAGATGCCTTCCAATGATAAGTTTTGAGTAATTGTCATTAGTAACCACAGTGCAAAACTCAGTGAGAGTCAATAATACGTAAGATGAAGGACACGTAAGACTATGGATTGATGCAGTAATTTTACAGTTCTACCTGCAAAAATACTTGCTGGAAAACTTAAATTATTGGTCAGCTTTAGAAATAGCCTCACAACTGCAAGTAAATACTGGCTGGTAACTGGGCCATGAGCAAGACATAAATCTAGATAATGTCCATTTCAAACCTTGAAAGAGCAGACTAAAAATTATAAATCTATTAATTAATTTTAAAAATAACGAAATTATAAACTAAACAAACAACAGTAAAATCACAGTATATTAAATCAATAGATGCTGTTGCAGTAATGCTTCTGTTCTAGTCATTTGACTTTTATTATTAACAAAACTTTTTAGGAGTTTGTCCTAAAAGCTGTTAAAAAACATTCACTTTGAGATGTCAGTGCATTCACTTTTCCAGGTGTAAGCAGTTTTCATCCAATTAGTGTAAAAAACAATAGGAGAAAACATCACATACATGACACATACTTCAGAATCTAAGGGTACAGGTTACCATGACTAGCTAGACAGATTGAAACATGAGCTACTAAGAAACCTCCTAACAAATAAGTCTTCTCTGGATTTTGCAGACATAAGAGAAGAAATAACAAAGAGCTCAAACAGTTTAAGCAGCAGGGGATGACAATCTCAACATGTTCTCTATGGTTGCCACCTCCAGGCAGCCACTTCAGTTTCTCTTCTGGTTTGAAATAGCCAGGATCAGATGAAACAAGTTAGTGACACTAACCAGATTTTATTGACAGTCATTTCCTTTACCAACCCCCGTCACTGCACTGGCATCCCAACTGTCATTCTGTTTGGAATGGAGAAACACAGAATCTCAGGAAGAAGTATTAATCTGGCAATTTTAGCAGTCCCTACAAAGCAATTTAAAGACTCATTGGCAGGGCAAAATGGAAATGAGGGCTATACTGCAGCACATTTTAGCTAATAAAATGTATCTTCTGCTCTTCTGCTTATGATACAGTCATACAGATTATTTTCATTTTAATAAAATATTAATTGGCAAGAAACAGATGACCTCACTGCCTGAAAACATCAACAGTGATATGCTCTGTCTGAATGTAAATACATTGGGGAAGGATTAGACAGAGCCACAACCTTGTGGTCTCATTTACTGCAATCCTCCCTGGCAGTGAACAAGGGCAGAATCCTCTACCACCTTCCCCTATTTACTCAGTCTTGCATGGTCATAGGAGAAATCTTTACAACCAAGACTTCAGTTCACACATACACACACACAAACCCACACCATATTCAGTACTCAGATACAAACAAAATCAAAAGTTCTAGTGACTTTGTTTCTTCTTCAGCTTTGGTTTTCATTAGCACTTTAGCTTCACTTTCTCACAGACTACAAGTCAGTGTAAAAATCTAGGTGAAACACTTGCCCATTGAAGCCTATGGTAAAGTTCCCATTTAATTTAAGGGGTTTAGCTCATCAGCACAGATCTTGCTGACAGCCTAAGAAAATCCACCATCATTGGTTACTTGTACTTGAGTACCAACAAGAAGAGAATTTTACTGGAAGACAAGCAAAGCAGTGGATTGAAAATGTGAAGCATTACTTCAGTATTCAATGTCATACCCAAATTCCAATAAAATTGATGCTACTGTACTAGAAATGAAACAAGAAACAGATACCACGAAAACTATGGTAAAAATATAATGACTTCTTTCTTTTTCTGTGACCTGTACAATGGAAATTAGCCTCATATTTGAAGTGCTCTGAAGATTTGCATGTGTTAAGCTCTATTTTAAACTCCCAGGCTGTTTGTACTACATTTACTTACTAAACACCCAAAGCTGATATCTCATTACTCCACATCTATACCTTACTAGTAGTTGCAAAATTAGTTTTCTTAACATTACTCTTCTTGGTCATTAAAATTGTGTGCAGGCACATGGAATACTTTTTAGGTAAGCAATCAGAAATTAATGGCATATTGCTGTCTCAGGTGGAAGTGACATATTCGTTCTGAGAATTGTTCCTGGGTTGTTGAAGACTGTGGATACCATTTTCTAGTTGGGTTTTGTTACTTTATGTACCTCTCACTTTTCAATACAATAGCAGATTATGAATGGATACATATAGGTTTGATGAGCACTTGTCAAATATCAAACTTTTTAGAAGTAAATTCTCTTCATAATCTGGCAAAAAAAAAAAAAAAAAGGAAAAGAAAAAAAAAGGAAAAAAAAAGAAAAAGATACCCCTGCTTAGAGAAAAGGCTGGTAGTGGAAGTGACAGGAGTGGGTTTTTTGAGCTGTAAACAATGAAACCTAATAAAACAGCAAGAAGACTAATGGATACTTATGACTCTTGAGCTCTACCAAGAAGTCTCACCAAAAAGTTTAATAAAAGTGTCAGCACACTTTAGAAACAGTGTCAGAGAAAATTATTTGTATTAGATAAGACCTGTTATCTTGCCACATCATCAGTGCCGAGGATAATTACAGGAGAAATTCAGGACACTGAAAGATCTAAGCTAAATATCTCCAGATGCAATTATCTATCTATATCTACAAATCCCTTGCTTAAACACGTTTGCCTGAATTTGAAGTGCAATTTGAAGTGAAATTTGAAGTTTCAGGACTAAACTCAAAAAAACCCAAAAAACCAGTTATGCCTAATACCCCATGGTACTGAATTAATACACTGAAAGTATGTCAATTTAGTACAAAAAGGGGTACATAATTCAGCAGACCAAGGAGAAGCTGTAGAAAGAAACAGGAAAAGACAGATGCAAACAAAATACATCTCCTGATTCTTCCTTCAGCAACCTTAGGGCAAGCTGATAAAGAAAAGTCAGAATTCTAGAGTCACACTGGGCCATCTTAGATGTTAACATAGAAAAATGAAATTTCTGAGTGTTCTCTTTTCCTGAGGATTATCTTCTTTTAGGACAATAGACCCTTACACAAAATTCAAAACCAATTCTGCATCTGAATGCAGCATTTTCAAACAGTGAAATATTTTATGAAGAAGTCCTGCTAAAGGAATCTTTTGACAACAATAAAAATATCCTCTTCGTGTGTAAGATGGATATAATAAATTCTGTCACCATCCAGGAAATACCTGTCAGAAAGGTAAGTCTCCATATCTTAGTTCTCCCTTTACTCCTTCAAGAACATGTTTGAATCACATTACAGGGCAAACAAGCTCTCTGCTCAACAAAAAAACCCCATGCATTTTATTAAGTGTTACTCCACATTTTAATTTAGTATTGGGTTTTGCCTAGAATTTTTGGCATATATATTACTTTATAGCTAGAATGAAATTTCAACAGATAAAGCCCTATTTGCTCCAACAAGATGAAACTGGAACTGTCTGGTAGGTGAAAAACTGGGGGGGCATGAGACTTATTTTCCACTCTTTCCATCTCAGACTGTAGGGATAGTGCAAGGAGAATAGTACTCAGGGAAGAAGAGACAACTGAAAACTTACCTGGCCTATGAACTTCCCTGAGTATGGAGAAAGCTGTAGTGGAAGGGTGGTGATTATTAGCACCTAAGCTATGCCACTATTAACACTCTCCAGGTCTGTGAGGTAACAACAGCATCCATCTTCTGGTAGTTGTTCTACCTACCTGCAAGCCTCTCCTGAGCCCTGGCATCCATTAGCCCTAGGACCTCAATGGCACACTGTCCTAAGGGGTTAACAGAATTTAGTTGCAGTGGAAGACCTGTGATGGGGAGATTATAATTAAAGCACATTACTAAATTTTTAGACTGGTAGAGTGACAGCTCTTGTCAATACTGTTAAGACAAGAGAGTAAAAATGTTAGAAGAACAAGCTAAGAGCAATGAACAGTTTTGGGGAAAAAAAGGGAACTGAAACCCATGAAAATATACACAAAAGTGTTTTCATCACTATCTCCAAAAGCAGAAGTATAAGTGACTAGGGATAAATACTAAAAACAAAAAGTAACTGAAGATGATGATCCATATGAAGAGAGATAGGAAATCTTGTAAGTGCACGGTCCTCAACGAAGGAAAAAAAAAATTGCTCCAAAGGAAAAATAATCCTCGTATACTCAATAACCCCTTAGCAAATAATTTTTATTACAAGGGAAAAATCGTTTTCCCAGATGTATAGTCTGTCAAAATCCCTGTCACAGATATCACAAAGGCTAAGAGCTTAACAGGATTCTACAAAAGAGCATCATAAATACAGATGCTCTTTTACCATTATCTTTAAGCAAAAGTAAATAATGATAAGCCATGCACATCTTCATTTCTCAGAACTAAAATCAACAGTGAGATGAAAGCAAATCTCACAGCTGGAATACTTTCACTGTGCAAAGAGACCAGCACAGCGGTCTCCTATCAAGCACTGATCTAAGCTGGCCTTGCTGATGACCAGGGTGCACCAGTACAGAAAAAACCCAGGGCCAAAGCAGCTCTCAGCTGTAAGTGCAGAGGAGGGCTTATGCCCTGAAGCACCAGGCATTGACATGACTCCCAGTCCTGGATCTACTTCAGTCAATTGAACTTGCCTGATCCCAGCCACAGCCTATGCATCCCTAGTGAAGATGCACATGCTGAGACTGAGGCCTTCAACAACTCTTCATTAATTCAGCTTTGTGCTAATCACCGAAGTTGCTGATATTCACCACTGCCAAAGCAAAGATCATTTGAACACCCACTAGTTGCCTGGCATTGAACTCTAAGTAATTTCCAAGGGCACATGTAATAAATACTTTTGTGAATGCATAGACCTAAGCAAAGGACCATCCTGTGCCTTCTAAGAAACTGTTTATCTTTGCAGAAAAGTTTGCAATTTCCTGTGCATGAGTCAACCGATGGTCTCTGAGTCCAGTTCCTTTGTATATACATAAACACAGAGTACAGACCCACTGTTTTCATTCCACTAAAAGAACTGCCAAGGAGCTTCAATTGAAACTAAGTATCAGACACAGTCAGAAATTGCAAACATTACCTTCTGAAACCAAAACAAACAACTCTAATGAGCTCAAACTCAAAGTCTGAAAGATATACAGAGGAAAATGTTATTAAATACTGAAGTGGAGACAGTTGCAAAGGAAGAGTCTAAAGTATTATTTTGAAAACACTGATCTGATGTAGACACATTTTGGGCAGGTTTGAAAGCCTCATAGTATACTTAAGATTACCTGCTCAAGCACAAAGCAGCAGGTACATCCAGCTAGGTCACTTTGACTCAGCTGGGGTCTCTCCAGCCCAGTGTTCAAAAGAGTATTCTTGGTTGTTCATGTGCATCCAAAAGGTTAAGTTCTGAGTAAAAATCCTGAACTTCAGGATGTCTTTCTCAAGCACAAGCTCCCATTCCAATAAAATGGCACCTTGCAGGTAACAAGACAGAAGCACGATATTCTGCTTAGTAGACAATATCTTTACTAAACAGCAAAAGCTGAGAGAAGGTAAGAGACCTAAAGACTACAAAGAAGCAGTAGCAAATATGCTCTCAAAAGAAAACACACAGCTGTCTACCTGAAACCATGCCTTTCCAAAGCTGCTCATGCATCTTTCTAAAGCTATTTCCTGGTTTCATTTGTGCAGCCGGGCAAAGTTAAATTTTGGGTTAAATTGTCTGTACTTTGGCATTTCAGTGCCTCTTACCTTCAAGGGAGGGGGCTTTTTTACATTACAGAAGTGCTCATTTTAACATCAGTGCTTCTTTGTAGTTTCTAAGGATGTGCAAACACATAAAACTGGATAGTTTTAGTCCTTCCAGTACAGACTTATTACCTGGGTTGGTAAAAGTGGGAAGGAACTTCTGCTCTTATAGCTTCTATGTGGAAGTGAAGAAAACTTGTCATCCATGAAACTGGGTTGTAGTAATTATTTTTCACTCTGTCAGATTTGTCTAAGCAGATACATACACAGTCACATTAAGGCATTTTGAAAGAAATGAATCATAAACTCATGGTTTTGTACAGTTTCTGAAACCTGTAGATACAGGAAACAGAGAAACAAGTGTATGTCAGCTCTTCAGTCTGACTATGAAGTAGCGATGGAAGGTTCGCAGTTGTCAGTGGCAGCTTTTAGACTTTCCAACCTGCTTCCCTGAACCAGGACTAAGAGCACAACAGTTTCATCACACTTCAATGGCAAACACATCATCAAGCAAAAACTGTTGAATCAAACTGAAGAGAGATCATTTCTCCAGAAAACCCAAATGAATCACTTTTTTCTCTTTAAAAGGATTAGGAAAACTCTTTTAATAAACATACAAAGTTTTAATTTTATATTACCTGGCTGAATAATTCCAGTAACAACAGAGAGATATTCTTCAGGTTTCTGATCAGTGGAAATTTCTTTGCTTTCTCCATCTAAGGTCAGTATCTCATAAAGAATCTTTGAATTCTTCACCCCACAAAGCAGAATTACTACATTATCCAGAGGTTTTAGAACTTGTTCCAGAAAATAACATCTCTTTTGATTCAGGCAGTTAAGAAGTCCACACGAGAGTATCAGGAGTTTACATTTATAAGAGGGTAAACAGAATAGCTCCTGGTGCTTGAAGGATGAAGTCTCCAGATTGTAGAGTAAGATTCCCCCTTCGTTCACTATGAGTCCAAAAAGAGATTTTAAATACAGAGCCCACTCTTCTGCTTCTTGTTCATATATGATGAGGATATCCTTCGTATTTTCTAGAGAGAAGAAAACATTAAAAAAAAAATTACATGAATACATAATAAATATCAGAAGACAGATCATTAGTTTTCCCCCCTATTAAAAACTTAACATGCTGAAGAAATCACCTTCATCCGAAATCACAGGTCATCAGCTTGAAATGACAACCATCTCCTTATTTCTAAGACCAAGGCAGAAAGATTGTCCATAGAAATACTGGAAAAATAACTTAGAATAGTATATGTTTAGAATAGTTTTAACGAGCATTTCAGAACAAATACTGAAATTTCAATGTATAAAGCAGAACACATTCACACATTCTGCTCACTCCTAGAGTCTTGACAATAGGTGATACTATTAAAAATGAAACATCTAGCTTTTAATAGCAGAAGTAAAGTATATATATTTGAATACTTGAACAAGATCTGAATTCATTAGAAAAAAGACTGGTATGTTTAGGATATTTTTGTCAGTACAGTATTAGGATAGTCATTAGTGATCTTCCTTTACTGTCCTTATTCTAAGAAAATTATTTATGAACCTGACAAAACCAAATTTAGAACTGTATTTTTTTAGTTCTCTTTCCCTTTTAGATGTCAAACATGATGGTAGTAGGACAACTAACAATCTTCCACAGTGTTACTAGGTTAACAGTAGAAAACAGAGGCAACAGGCACAAGCTGAAACACAGGAGGCTCCCTCTGAGTATCAGGAAATGTTTTTTTTAGTGTGAGCACTGGCACCGGCTGCCTGGGAAGATGCCTGTGGCATCTGTCTCCTCAGAGCTACTCAAAACATGCCTGGATAGGGTCCTGGCTCTAGCTAGCCCTGATTGAGCAGGGCAGTTGTACAAGATAGGTTCCAGATATCCCTCCCAGCTCAATCACTTTGTGATTCTGTGAAACCATAAAATAGTACGATTTGATGAGAAATACAATAGCAATACATATCAAAATACCAGAGTGGCTTACTACCCCTGGAGCAGTTCCCAATCACAGCTCTGTGGAACAACAATATGAGACTGAGGGACTATTACTTCACTGATCTTCACTGTGTGTGCCAGGTTCCTGATGGGTCAGGCAACCTAACACTTGCCTGCTGCTTTGTGAGTGTCAAGGGAGGTGGAAATAGTGAGCATAAACAGAGTTAAAATGTTTCTTGGGCACATAAAGGATGTGAGTAGTGGGATGCACTGTTGGAAGCATGGTACAGATGCAGCTAAGAAAAATAAAATACTTGTCAAGGATCCCATATAAATCCATGTACAAAGGGAGAAACTGAACCTCCATTACATTATCTCCATTCTCGGATTACTGCTTTAATTACTGGATTTCCCTTCTTCTCAGAAGAAATTACTTCTAAATTTTGTTCATTCATTCTTTGCTCAGGAGATACTTCAAAGTTTACTCAGCAGAAGACTAATTGAAACTTGTAGAATAGGGACAATATAGTTTAGTCTCTCAAATTCATTATATGTGTACAAACTGCTTGAAGAATAGTTACCTTCTTTTAAAGACTTGTGAATATTCATCCTTTCACAACGTGTTCTGCCACACAAAACTATGAAGGGCCATGCACAACGTGGTAGTGGGTGATGATATTTCAAGATAACTAACCCTGACCAATACAATAGAGCAGGGTAATATTTATGAGAAAGTATTTGGAAAGGTGACTGCTACATTTCCAGTGGCAAAAATAGTCTGAAAAATGCCAGGTTCTGATTAAACGTTGAAGTTTAATTGTAAGAAAAATAGCATTGTATTTCTCGTTTAACTCAGAGCAAAGTTATTTGTTTTATGATGCTAGGATAAGAAACCTATTTGCTGCAATGCAGCAATGTTATTTGTTTTCAGAATGTCATCTGATTTTCCACAACACTCATATACACACACACACACACAAAAACCCAAAAAAAAACAAAGAAAACTCCAGCAGAAACAAAAAGCCATGAAGTTTGCCATATAGTTTCAGAAGAGGAAATGATATCAACAGTGCTGTAAGGCCAAAATCTCTTTCAGTCTGATCACAGTTTTGTATCATAGAAAATGGAATCACCAAACACCTTCTATTTTCATTCTCCATTTACTAAAAGCACTGTAGCCATTCTGTAAAAATATGGATTTAAAGACAATATTTAAACCATGAAGAAAATTTAAGAATTCATTCTTTACACTTTGTTTAAATTTGCTTAGTTTCGACTTCCAGACAAGGAATATAATTTTATATATTTCTGCAATCCTTAAGAAGTATCTGCTCTGAGAAATCTGTCCTCCAAGGTCTTCAGACTGTCACAAAGTGACTCTTAGCCTTGTCTTCACTGCAGTTTGAAAACGGATTAATACTCTTCCCACTAAAAGAGCAGCTTTGTAGAACTCCTACTAATATTTTCTGCACCTTTGTGAACTCCCCTGCCTTTTCAAAATACTTCTTGAGAAAACCAGAACTGCATACAGGGTAGGATTCCCTAGGATACATACAGAAAGTTCTAAATAAGTGTTTCAGTTAAAAGTCTCATTTTAAGCTCAATCTCAGCTCGATGGACTTGGGTAAGGACATAGCTAAGTGGAATTGCAGGGATGAACAAAAAAGCATATTTAAATTGAATGGGAGACATATTATTTTATAGCTTCACAAGAGCTTGGTGCATTGATTGTGCAGAAGAGGGATCTTTTGGTGTTTTCCTCAGCACCCACTTGTCCAAGAGCCCAAGTTTCCTTGCCCCATAGAAGGAGAGCACTGGTAAGAAAAGGTGCACTACTGCACCTCTTTCTTGTGTAGACTGGAAGTGCCCAAAAGGCCTTCCCATATCCCACAGCAGGAAAGAACTGCTGATCCGAACCATTTGGACACAGCTGAAGAGTAGCCTGTGATCTGGACATGGAAGAGTAAATCCTTTCATAGAAATAGTCTTAAAAGCTGACATTACATAATAATCATCATAAAAATATACATAGGGTATGAAGTTCACCCATGTGCAAATGGACAGTACAAGGCTTGATTACTCAAAAAATTCTAAAGATAAAAGTGAGAAACGTGCATTGAAAGGATAAAAGAAGACACAAAGTAATTCCATTTCCATATGGTATATCTGCACCTAAGTCCTGCAGCTTTGATCTTAGCTAAGTGGGAATGAGAAAGGAGTTCTACAAAGTTTATTGAAGGCTTGACTGCATTTCTTTTTAACTATATTGATTTTTATATATGAGAAAGAAAGCTTTATTTGTATAAGAAAAGGGAGTGAAATATATCTAACATCACACTTGATGGAAGAAAGGCTCTGCAACACACATCTCATAAAGCTTTAATTTAATAGAGTTGCCATATTTAATTTGTCTTTTCCGTGTATATACAGAGGGAAGAGTCATAATGCTGAGGAGAGACTCGTACGAGCGAGGTTTTTTCAGACTGCAGTTTGGTGCAATGTTTATTGAAGCAAGCAGCTAATGCTATCAAGTTACCTGCGGGAAATCAAATGTGGGTTTCTTTTGAATTATAAGCATGCTTTCTTTCTTGCCTTTTTTTTTTTTTTCCCTGCCATTGACCTGCCTTCTATATTAAGAGTTAACTTCAATATTAAGTGGGAATATAAAGCCTGCAACTTCCTCCAAATTTTATTAAAAGGTGAAATATCATTATTTTGAAAAGCTTGCCTGACTTGAAATGTGGAGTCAAAGTCTAGCCTACAAATAGATATGATGTCCCCTATCAAAAATCTACTCCATGTATCTGTAGCTTTTTCCTGTTTGCACAATGATTTTGTCTTCAGAAATTTTATTAAGATACATATGTTTGAAGGCGGCTTACTTGAAAATTAAGGCGCACCAAAATTCTGCTTTCAGACTAGTATTATTTTAACCCGAAATGAAAAAAGCTCAAATCTAGCTTTAATGCAACACTAACCAATACTAAATATACAGTAACTTTTCAACTACATTTTTCTCCCCTTTGTTATTTTCATCTCTTACGGAATAATTCTTTAAAGTTACTGCACTTGGAATATAATGTAAGTTGAGATTAATTTTTTTCCCTTGAAAGTTAATGTAATAGAAACTATCATATCCTGACAAAATTAAGCTGTGCTCCAACTTCTCCTACTTGGAACCTGTCTCAAAGGTAGAAATAAAATGTATTATTAGTTCAGCAATGAGAAACAGTAAGATAATTTATGCAGTCATCCATAACCTGAAAGGGTTCTTCTGACAAGCAAAACTATTTCCTAGCTACTGGTGTGTGGTTGCCCAAGAAAGCACAACTCACAAAATAAGTCATCTGAAAGACTAAAAAACCTGCTGAATCTTATGAGAACCAAATGAGACAGGAACATCTTTGCAGACTACTATGACCTAGAAGGAATCAAGAACTTGCATATACAAGGCAAAAGAACATGTCTTTTGAGGCAACAATTATAAGACATATTATGGAGAAGAGGGACTTAAAAAACAAAAAAAAAAAGCAAGTATTTTAGAGAGTGAAAGGAAATATCAAGAACTCTGCAATGCACCAAACATGTCAAAAAGGCAAAGGAAACAAATCGAGTATTGGAGGCTGGTACCTTCTCTTAAACAGGTGTTTCAGTTTATGAATCTTTCAATTTAGTAAAAGATAGTTTCTGTGTACTTATAAGTAAGCAAGAAGCACTTGGTAACACTCATCTTTGAGAATAACACTGCACAGAGGTCAACTAATTCCCTGCCTTTTAAAGGCATTGTAGGTTTGTAGAGGTTTGTAAAGGTTTGTAGATGATACGCTTTTCTTCCTGTCACAGATGTCCTCACTTGGGGAAGGGAAGGTTGTTTTATCTTTTTAAAACAGCAGTCTTAAAAGGAAAGACATTTGAGAAAGAAGTGTATGAACTCTGTCAGTATGTAATGAGTTACTGTCCATCAAAAACTTGTTAATATAAGTACAAAGGAGAAATGGAAAGGCACAGAATAGCAGTTTTTGCTCACTTCCTCATAATATATTGATGAAAAATTTGGGCAGCATAAGCAATATGGAATGACATCCATTGCATCTTTAATTCTTTTGTGAATAGCAGCCTACACTCTCCAGGATTACCATAAGTATCTTCTCATGCTGAAAACTTAACACAAAAATTGAAACAGTATTTTTTTCCAGGCAAGGAGTGCCAGGATGGAGCTATTCAAGACTTTACGAGTTGACTTCATTTATCTGATTAGACTTCTGTGTATCTTCAGATTGTAGTTTCATTGTCCAAATCAAATATCACCTAAGGGGAATCCATGAAATTCTCCCATGAGTTCCCCTTCCACAGAAACATGCCATCTTCACCTACAGAGTCTTAAGTGATGGGTTTTAAAACTGCTAGTGTTTGGAAAACGTTTCTTTTTCCTCTGAGGCATCTCCTCTCCCCTCCCTTTTCTCCACATTTCTTTCACCCTGTAGGATAAAACTACAGGCATAATCAAGAGAAATGGGTATAATCATGAGAAACGTAAGGAAGCATAAAATAACCCAGACTCCCATCTTTGCTCAGAGATTTTCAAAACTTTTCTTCTAATCTAAAGAAGGTCCATTTCTATTTGGGCTGTATGTAGGATGAGAATGGCAAGCGCACATACTAGTTCAAATGGAACTTCACAAACTGAAGTCCTTTAGTCTCTTGGCCCCTTTGCAATCTTTTCATAAAGATTCAGCCATTCATCTCTTCCCACTGCTCGCCCTGATCACTTACAGCAATAAAATAAGGAACTATGGAAAAAGTTTCAGTAGCACTTCAAATAACCCCTGCAATATAACATTTGGAAACAAAGTGAGAACATTTAATTCAGCAGTCTTCAGTGGCCTTAGCATAATGAACTGCCCCTCACCCATTCAGAAAGTGTCAATTTTCCCACTCAGCACACCTCATACATATCCAGTAAATGTGTCTCAAAACGCAACTGCACCTCTTGGTTGCTGGAATTCTGAAAGGCAAATCCCCTGAAGCAAGCCAAAATGCATTCATTGTGGGAAGGACAGCAGAAAGCACTTTAGAACGACTTGCGGATAATGGAAAATGTTTTCAAGGCAGTCATGTTGCTTCTCTGAGATGTTCCAGTAATGGAAATGAAAATTATAAAAGCCACTGGTAAACTTTAGAGTGAGAACAGAAAGTAGCAAAATTGCTTCTGAACGGTGGCACACCTGTTTCAATTAAAGCAATTACCCTAAAACAAAGGACATTCCTGCCATCACTGTATGAGCCAGCAGAGTGGCTGCACTTCTACTTTCAAACGCCTATTTAACTAGCACGTAATAAGAATATTTTCATCATTTATGTTCCCTCTGTTGCTAATTGCTAAGCAGTACTTGAAAACAAATACTTGCTCTATCTGTCTAAAATCAACCCTCACTTCTTCATTCTTCTTACTAAGCTTAGTAAGGTCTGGAGTGGGTAAAATGAGGTTCTACAGAGAGGAAAAATTTTTCTACAAAGGGAGTGAGTTTAGGCTTGATCTTACTGTCTTTCTCTGTAAAGAAACTCCATTAAACTCCCCTACAGTGACAATGGGAACAGACCCAAATACGTTCCTGGGGTATCTTTCCACAGCATGGACCTGTCACAGGTAGACCAGAAAGATAGAGAAAAGAACCAGTTAATTAAAAAATGCTTTAGACATGAACAAATCATGAAGAGAAAAATATACCATAATGACAGTATAGAGAGCTGAATAATATAGTACTTTTTTATATATATGTGGAGTAAGTCTTTAAGATCACAAGAAAACCTGCGCAAGCTGTATCAAGTTTGTATTAACAGATGCTACTGCTACTAGAAACAAGCACCTAATGAAGCTTTCCCTTACACTATCATTAAAACTATAGTTTTATAGTCATGAAACATAAAAAAAAGAATTGATTCCAAAATGTGTTAGGGTAAACCAAGGCGTTCTCTTATTTATTTTTTATTAATTGCCAGTGTTTCTCTTATCAGGATCCCTCTAGATGTTCCTATCCTGACTTAGCTCAGGCAATTTTGTATTTATGATCATATTTAAACTCTGCTCATTTAAACTCAACTTCTTTGCTTTTTTCTTTTGCCTTCTGTTGCTTTTTTTCTCTGTCACCTTTGATTTCATTGTTACTTCAGTTTTCACTATATATTGCAATTTCTGCTCAGTGATTTCAGTACTCCCTGCATTTGTAGCGATCAAAACCACTGAGTTAATCATAGATGATATTCCAACAAATCTTAAGTTACTGATTATCACTGACATGTGAAATTTGTCTGGTAGAACTCTCTTAGAGCAGTCACAGAATGGTTTGGGTTGGAAGGAACCCTTAAAGACCAGCTAATTCCAACACCCTGCCAAGGCAAGGACATGTTCCACTAGATCTGATCCATCCAACATGACTTTGAACACTGCCAGTTACGGGGCATCAACAACTTCTCTGGGCAACCTCTTCCAGCATCTCATCCACACTTCTTTAGGTTTCTGAAAAAACTGTTTCCTTTGCCACAAATCAGCAGAGTACTGAGGGAGGGCTTCTGAGATGCCAGAAATCAAACAGCTTGATCTTCTCCTGCTTTTGCAGATCGATTTTAAGTCCATTTTGAATACATTGTCATTTGCTTGAGTATTCATCCAGAAATTCAAGGGAAGGGGAGAAGCAGTTTTCATTTGATATATAACATGTCAAAGCTGCAAGGCTGTAGAAAAAAGTATCCTTCAGTTTCAGATCACTTCTTTTGTCCCTTTCTAACAAATCCATGACAGTCAAAAAACTCCAAACAATAACAACAAAAAAACTCCAAGACAAATCTCCCATCAGTGTTGGACAACCATTTTTTATTTTTGTTAAGACCTTTTTAATAGCAGTCATACTAATGATGCACACAGAAGGAAGAAAATGAAGTAGAAAATCATTACATAAATGTGGAGCCTCAAAAAATGAGCAATGACAGAGGTAATAGCTAGAAACCAAGCTAAGTAAAACATCCAGGAGTAACCTCAGTGGAAGGCTGACTCATCTATATTAAACCTACCTCTGATTCCTCCCTACTGCCTTAAGACAAAGAATCTAGAGACTAGCTATATAACAAACTACATTTATTTCTGTCCATCAGATAAAGGAAAGTTAGTTAAATGAATGCCAACCTGCCTTCACATAATTGACCCATGGGACTGCAAAATTGGCCACAATGCCCAAATACTGTTACAACTTGAACAACATTCTAAAGACATTTTTCCAGGAAACATATTTCCTCAGTGGAACTTTAACACAAGCACTTATCTTTCCCCTCTGCAAAATCAATTCTCAAATTAGTACCAGTCCTAAAATAAGAATAAACTGGAGAGTTACCTGGGTAACAATTTTGGATCCTTCTCTGACAGAGAGCCCTTGCAGAAAGATTTTGTGTAACTAGTGCTGCCTTTGACTGCATGAGATACTTCTGGGAAATAAATCAAGTGGAAGTTCTGTACATTCAGGTTCTTGCAAACAGATTTACTATATAATACATACATACCTACCATACTGTCATTGTGTTATATTCTCACTGTCAGATAGAAAAGGAAAACTATGTCTACATGTACACTGGAAAAAAAGTATCCCACCAGTTTTACCTTTTCAAGCACACTATCCTCCATTTCTAGTTAGAAAGGTACAGAACACAAAGTGAAAACAAATCTTTCCTGAACCATTTCTGAGACTAAATTAAACCTTATCTCACTAAAGTCAGAGAACCTGTGTAGTTCAAATACAGTAAAACTTAGAACCTTGACCTGGACAGGACCGGACTAAGGAATTATGAAGCAACCTGCTTTTTCCATAATCAAGCCCATCCTTGTTTGATCACATCTATCAACAAAATTTTTACTTTCCTCTTGAATATCCTGAAAAAGAAAAATCTTACAAGAAAATAGGCTGGTGCTGTCATAGGTCTATCATCATCTTCCTTGTACATATATTTTATTGGTGTCTAATGCATGACTCCTCAAGACACCACAGTTTAACATGCTACCAATGCCAGCTGCTGAGCAGTAACTGATTGCAAGTTTGGTACAGGTATGAAATACAACGTACAGTTTTAAGTTTCCTCCTCTTTTAGGGTCAAGATTAATATTTAGTCAAGATCAGGAGCATACTCTTGAAACAAATCATCACATTGCCCTTACCAGGCTTTGCTTCACCTTGCCCTGGAGGACATAGGCTACATACCCTTCATATGAAAATAACACAAAACATGCGTTTCAAAATTACACCACCTGCAAAGGCCACAGGACCAAATTAAAGCAAGTTCAAAATAAACTCCCTTCAGCGTACCCTGCTTGGCTCACAGGACCTTAGAACCTACTGCTGGCCCCTACAAACCCCCTTTTGTAGGCAGCCCAGTTCACCAGTGTTGAAGTAGCCTTACAGCATCAGGAAAGCAAGTGCTGAGAGTGCTCACTGACCACATCCTCTCTGTGCTAAACTGTAGCCCTGTGAGTGCACAGCTGAGCTCCTACTCCTCCCCCTTGGAGGGCCAAAGCAGTTCCTCAAGAGACACTTCGCAACGTAGCCAAACTCACTGGGTCCACAGTAGGTACAGACTGCAGTGTCATGTGCTCCTCAACAACAGCTGCTTAAACTTCTTGTGAGACCTTTCATCAATCTGATCTTTCAGTAAAAAACATATAAAAGGAGAGGAACTTAAGTTTGGAAATCTTCCTCTAAAGACTCCTACTACTTTAATAAAGACTTGGATTCTTAAGTATCATTTATTCAGTACTGGATTGGGTTTTTTGCTACTCAAGTATGAAAACTTTTTCAGTGTACTAAGCAAAACAGATTGTTTAGGGAAGAGCATGTACATTTTGGCAATTTAAATTTTACAATGTTCATCTGTGACTTAACTGTGGTGAGACAAATAAAATAGTATAATTCACTTTTATAATATTTTAAGTATGGTTAATGTTCAACCCTTGATTTCTGATAAAAATGACTAGCTTTTCACAAAAGTCTTTGAAATGTTACATCCAATGAATGAGTTGTCATCGTTTGAAAGGATAGTTCTGCCTTTTTATGATGTGATTTAAAGCATATTTTAAAAAAGAGGTTGTGTACAAAATGAATACTATTCATTACTATACAAGTCATCCAAAATGAAGAGTATGAACTCAACAGCACGTGGGAGTAAAAAAGTTATGGCATATGCTATAGATTTGCAAGCTAAAATACATGGATTGCCATTTTAATGAATTCTATACGCATCAGTGTTGAAATACAGGCTGCTAGTTTGCCACTGAAGCACAGCTGTTTTAAAACTCTCTTAGAAAACCAACTGACAATAGCTTGGCAAAAGCACTACAAGAAAATTAAAACAAAACTGTCCTGAATGTACCCCGCAGGCAGAAAATTCTGTTTCTAAACTGCCAAATGTAGGATCTGGCCTAAACTTTCACTGAAAATATTTTTTCTCCAATTTAATTGTTACAGACTGTTTCATTAAAGGCCAAATTAGATTTGTCCTCCTCTAAAATACTTAGTCTTGAATGGGGAACAGAATTGATAAGAGAGGGAAACACTTTTGAAAGTCTTAATGATGAGATTACTGTGTTACCAAACCAGAATGCAAGAATGAGAACCTTGAAGTTTTTATTAAAAACACTGGCAAAATTTCATTTGATAGTGCACAGCAACAATGCTTCATTGATTCAATTGAGCTATTCTGAGATACACTAACTGGGCAATTAGCTTTCCATGTTTACATGTAAGGAGTCTACAGTAACTGGAGACTCAGTGAAATATCCAGGACCAAGCTTCTGGGGGGTGGAGGAAAAAAGGTGTATTGAATTTTGTGCATTTTTATTGGATTTTCTAGATACTATGGAACATCCTTTCCAAGCAAGACTACTTCTATTATTTGATTCAATCTTTATTAAATTTTCCCAACATATCAGCCTACCTTTAAAACATAAAAGATTCAGATGAACTTGAAATGCAAACTACCTTTAGAAATTAGAAGATTAAGCAGCTAGAATTTATTTGCTGGGCATAATTAAAATAATTTAGGCACTGGTAAGGATGTTGTGGTCTATCTGATTTACTTAAAGGCCTTGCTTTGAAGTAAATGTGAATAGAGCCATATAAATCACATTGTTTGTTTATTTCATTCCCTCAACCAAACAAGAGGAATTTGAAAAATAATTATCAAATGGTCATTTTTCCGAAGGCTCTTTTATTTTTTTTTTTTTTTATTTTTCCCTTTTAAACTACTCAGTTAAACTGAGTTTATAATGAGAAGAAGTTTTCTAGGCAGACACAGTCATTGACCACCTTCTTGGGATTTTTCATCCCTCTGCTCCAGCGCACACTCCTGCCCAGCGCTGCAGGCTTTAGTCATAACTGAATTAGGTGAATGCTATTGCAAACACTGCAAAAAAATCTTAGTAACAAATCCTTAGGGAAATCACTACTTGCTGAAGGAGTTTATACTGAATACTGCACATCTACCAGTTTCCCACTGTAGTTTCCCACTTTAACATTTCACAGTTTTAAAGGGAAGCTAATCAAAGTCAGAAGATACCTGTGTTTTGTTTTTCATATGGTTTAGGTAAATTAAAAAAAAAAATATTTCTGTCACTCATGCATATTATCATTTAAAAAAGAGCAAGAGCCCAACTCTTTTCAATCAAATAATTTTTAATAAATCAGAGGAACACCACACTCGTGGTGTACAGATAAAAGTACTGCTTGTTTTCAATCAGTGCCCACTATCACATTGACATTAAGCTGCTTTAAAGCCTGTACTGTATTTAGCCTTTCATTTTTACACAGGACTCTAGCATTCCTTAACATGGAGGCTTTTATTTTCAGTCCTCAAATGGTTCTAAATTGAGCATGTGCAATTAATTCCAGGCATCCTATATATTTTTCCTTTCAGCTATCTGAACTGTAAACATTTCAGGAATAAATGCCAATTATAAGTAACAGAAGGATACACTTTGTGAAAACATATTTAACATTATTATTTAATTTTGTAAAAGTTTAATTTGTAGATGCAATTTCACCCATTGTTGTTTTTCCCAAAGCTTATAGAATTTTTCATATTTTCCATTAAAAAATAAATAATGCTTACTATTTCAACTGTACCTCTAATCTGATATTTAAAAAAAGAAGAAAGAAAATCAAACCCTCCACCACTGTTTGTTACTACAGTAAAACTTGAATTATTTATTCTTCACAAGTTAACATTCACCCTGTGCAGAGAACTAAAAAAAATGTATAATTTATTTTGGTGGGTTTTTTTTGTTGTTTTGGTTTTCTTGTTTGTTTTTTGGGGGAGGGGTGTTGTTTTCAGGGGTTTTTTTCGGGGGTTGGTTGTTGGTTTTGTTTTCTTCATTTTGAAGCAAGTATAACAATAAACAGTGAGGGAAAATATTACTTCATTACATTTTGACAGAAAAACAGCTTGCTTTGTTTGAGAGAACACATGCACATCCTCAACACTGAGAAATCTGGACGGTAAAGCATGTTTACACATGAATTGAACTGTATGTGACAGGATCTCGGTTGGGTTTGGGGGTGGAGGGGTGGGGCTGCTCATCTTTTAGTCATTTAGGCATTATCTTTATTTCTTGTAAGAAAATTCTTTTATGCTTGTCTAGAGCAGGTGATCTAGGATCATGCGTTAGCTCCTAGAGCCAGCTGCACTATCAGTTGCACCTTAATTTGGTGTCGGGGCAAAATTGAGACATCCAGGAAAACCTTTCTTCTGATGTTGGTTTCCACAGAAAGGAAACCCAAGGATATTGGCTGGACGGAAGCTGTGGTACACTCCAGCAGAAAGACCAGACACAGCCATAAAGGCCACTTGGCTGATGAAAAGGATGCTTTCTTTGTGGTTTTAAGAAGTTTTGCTAAACAGAGGGAGCAAGATGCAGAACCTTGTAAGAATACAGTCTCCTCAAAGCTTTCCAATTCCTCACCCCAAACTCACGTGCAAAAAAGGAAACTGCTAGAGCATGTGTCACCAGGGCAAAGAGAAGAACAAGAAACATGTGCAGCCCTTTCAGTATTTGAAGGGGCCTATAAGACAGATGGGGCAAGACTTTTTCGCAGGGCCTGCTGCAAGAGGACAAGGGGTAACGGTTTTAAATTAAAAGAGGTTGATTTACATTAGATATGAGGAAGAACTCTTTACAATGAGGATGATAAAACACTGGAACAGATTGTCCAGAGAAGTGGTGGATGCCCCATCCCTGGAAACACTGGAGGTCAGGTTGGATGGGGCTCTGAGTAACCTGAACTCTTGGAAGACATCCCTGCTCATTGCAAGGGATTGGACTAGATGGCCTTTAAAGGTCCCTTCCAATCCAAACTATTCTATGACTCTGAGATTCTACAGACTTCAGAGGTATGGTTTTCCTACAGAAAAAGGAATTAGTAACTAAGGACTTCTACTAAAACTTTATGGTGAAAAAGTTGAAAGAGATTTGCAATTTTTTCTGCTCTGAAAACCTGCAAGATTCAGCAACTCACTGGAAGTAAGCTTACTAGTATGTACAGGGAGAAAATTGTGAAACTAGACAAATGCATTGCATTTCAGCTTCACAGTCTTACATGCATTCTCTACTTCTTATACAGAAGCAACAGCAGTTACGAAAATTCCCATTCCCTTTTCTGAAGAACACCCTTAGGTATATACAAACACACTTTCACAAACAGAAGCACATCACAGCAGATGCAAGAGAAATATTTAAAATGCCAGCAGATGGAACTTTAACAAGTTTTCAAACATTTTCTCTGGCTTGCTTTTCTTCTTTGATTTCATGATTTTACTGTTGTATTTATCAATAATAACAATGAAACTTTGCAAAATTAATCTGTACTTGTTACAAACATAGTTCTCAGCTGTAAAAAAAACCCAATCTGGGGTAGTACATCAGGATAGTTGACAAGCTAGAGAGCATTTTCAAGACAAACTCACTATGCTTAGTATCTGTTTTGAGTAACCTACTACTGCATTGGCCATTGGGTACACGGAACATATGCAAAGTTGAATTGGCTTTGAAATTATTTTTCTTTACAGTTAAAAGCAAATAAGAAGGAAGACTGCTTTCCTTTTCTAATAGCAATATACATTATTGTGTACTTCAGAGCTTGAATGCTCTGAATCAATGCTCAGATGGTATACTAGTAAAACTAGTAATACACTGCTCTCTAATGAAAGTAGTAACTGAGTATCACTGAATACTGATATTCCAAATAGGCTATACTCAGACAGTAAGTGTATTTCCTACAGATATGTTGAGAGTTCTCATTTATCACAGAAGTGACTTCAAGATACTGCTAGGAGAAATTGTACTTACTTTTGCAAATTTGTTTTTAATAGCATGCAATACTTGGCAATAATAGAGGCTCATTAGTTGGCAATTGGTCATATAAAAACAACTGCTCATGACTCCTAAGCTTACAAGAAGCAATGAACCCTAACCACAGAGTGCAGCTATTTAGAAACACCTGTATAAAGTTTCGAGTTGTTTACAGCTGTTAAGCTTGTGATCTGAATGCAAAAGGGTGCTTTTCAAACTCAACTATACCTTTGCTTGAACTATCAAACAAATGTAAGGGTTTTCTTATTTAACTGTACTAGAAGACTCACAGAAACATTGTAAAAACAAAGTAATGATGGGACTGCTAAGACCAGTTTGCTTTAACTGTCAGTCCTGCAATAGCATAAATTATACATTCTGGCTTAATACAAAGCCTTATTTTCTCAATCTGCAGGGAGTTAATGAACACTAAGTAATTATCGATATCACTACATGAAATAGATCCCAGTCTAAAATTTAGATCTTGGTATTCATGACTCCCTTTTTATCTTCACGGCAGTTTCAAAAACTATGTAAAGTACCATTCTGAACTTCTCACTTCTGATTAAACTTAGTAAAACCTAGTTGCTTATCACAGTTCACATAGTAATAGTCTGATTTCAATTTATACAAAAGGTCGGGCAACTTTATTTTTTTAATGATAGCAAGAAATGCCTGGACCTCCCAGGAGGATATAA
Source organism: Anabacerthia variegaticeps (assembly GCA_035583185.1). Lineage (NCBI taxonomy): Eukaryota > Metazoa > Chordata > Aves > Passeriformes > Furnariidae > Anabacerthia > Anabacerthia variegaticeps. The sequence continues at coordinate 23,280,929 of JAWWEW010000131.1, read as the reverse complement.
TTACATCACAAGCTATTGCTGCTGTCCACATTGGGGCATTTAAGCTTATTCGAGTAGTTAAAACATTCTTTATTACTACAAGCAAATAAAGGAGTATATAAGCTAACCAAATGCTCAGACAAGCTTCAAGAGACGCACAGACAGGAAAGCAGTCACAGTGTGGGTTTTGACTCCCTGGACACAAATGTTCTTCTTTTCAGAAACTGAGATCACAGCTATCACTGCTTGCTTTCACCTTTAACACGACATCAGTGATACAATTTTTCAAATATGGGTGTTCAATTGCTCATATGCAAACTTCAGTAACTGCTGTTTGCAGTAGAAGGGAGACTAGAGAGTATTAGCATAAGGAAAACATCTTGTTAGGATCAGCTTTTGAATCTGAATGAGCAATCCAACACTTCCAAAGCCACAGATACCTTTGTGTTAATTATAAGGTACTTGGGTTCTCCCTTCTTTGATACTCAAATTACTAATACATTTTTATTAGAAATATTAATGTTCATGTTATGAACATTTACTTACTGATGAATCTGCTTCAGAACTCCACCTTGAGACCCCTCAGATTTTCAATCAAATCTTGGTCTGAGACCCTTTTCTGTCCCCTAACAAAAGCTACCAAAAATTCAAGCAATCCCTAATTCTTGAGAAAAACAAAAATCCAGTATTACTTGTCTGTTCACTGGCTAGATTCTCTCCCAAAACATCTGTCACATAAACATTGCCCCAGAAGCAGTTGGAGACAAGAAAATGTTCACTGTGTAAATAAAGAGCACACGATGAAAGATCTCAATGAAGATATTTACATTCAAGGGTGTCGAGAGGAGTGATAACTCAAACACAGCATAGCAATTAAGTTATCCTGTCAGTGCTTCCCGTCTCAGGTGAAGACAGTTGTCATCAAGGCTCATGCATTACAGATGTTTTATCTCTACTAGCTACAGCATGTTTAATGGAATTCCCATAAAGAAGTTCATCTAGGCTAGGGTATCCTACAAAACCCTGGCAAATAGCAAGCCTGTCTCTTCCACCAAGCATCCCAAACACCTTTCAAATTTAAGCTAGACCAGGCCTTGGGCAATCCACCTAAAGCAACTTCAATACCTCACAGCTAGTGTTCAATAAGGAGGAAGCAGACCTCTTAACACTGTGGAAAGAAAGGTTTGGTGTTGTTGTAAAACGCAGGACGGAAGTCTGTGCGTGGAGATCGCAAGTGAGTGAGGCTAACGCAGAGCAATACAAGAAAAAATGACAGAGACAAATGATGACAGAGTAGAAGACCAGCATCTTGTCTGCTGGCCGAGCCTACAGTTACTTGTTCCCCTGCCAATGTGTGGAACTGGCTGTGAGCAGCTGGGAAACCAGCGATCCCTCTTTGGTGTTCTTACATATTTATTCAACAATTACTCCAGCTATTTCACATATATACTCAGGATTTGACTGCCTTTATTCACCAAAAGCCAGACTTTATAGTGGATGTCCCCAGGTCACACACAGCTGTATACTGTCATTGATACAGAACAATTCCTAAGGAAACTTATGTGATTATCAGAATACAACTGACAACTAGAAATACCAGTTTGCCTAATAACTGGGACAGAACATGCATATTTAGAAATGCTATTAAATGTAGTTTTGTTGATATCTGCCATTTTTTCTTTAAAGAAGCTTGTAATACTCCAAGTTTAGTCTAGATAGAAAATTCTATCAAAAGCTAGATAGCAGTAAAATAATCACACCATTTCACAATCAGCCTTGGGTAGAAAGCAAAGTGGTATTGAGTTTTGATATTTTATCTACAACTAACATCATAAGATAGATGGGAAAGGCACTCTTTGCCTTTCTTCCCCAGTGTTTTCACCTGTCTTACGAAAGTAGTAGGTAGAGATTGCTTGCCATGCTAACGTCATTAGAATGTTGCACTTGATAATTAATATCTCACATGGTTACTCTGATGTTATAAAATGATACAAATATAAGGCACTCTGTAAAAACAACCTGTCTTGACCTCTGAAGTACTCATTTGAAATGATGAACCAGAACAGTAAACCAAAGCACTGAGCCAACTTTGCAGGCTCAGGCCTTCAGACTTCTCTTTCTTGATTCCTCATTCAGAAAATGAGGATAAAATACTGTCTCAACTAAGAGAAGAATCAAAAAAATAAAAATAAAGCTGATCTCCTTGTTGCAAGCAAGTGAAACCTCTGGTGCCTGGATGTTCATCTTCCATTTTCCCGTTACTGAGTGCCCAACTCTGCACTTTGATTTGTGTTGTTGAGCCCAGTAAAGATACGTGAAGAAAATGGGAGTACTAAATACACAGTATTTCTGTGAATAAAGAAACATGATGGGGAAGAATGTGCGCAGGGACAAGGAATCACAGGTTTCTGGTTCAGATAAGGACTGCATACAGTCCTTACATAAGACCTTTATAAGTAATTTTATCTTTTCATAAAATTTTTCCACCAGTCACTTGGATAATGTGTTCCAATACTACCAAGGGAGTAACAAAACATACACTGACAGTTTTGAGGCACACAGACAATGGAATAAACACCAATGAAAGCATAAGCAAGGAAATTAATATTTCTGTGCAAAGTGTAGCACAGTTTTGCTGTACAGTACAGACTGGACCCCATACTGAAAGCTGGGAGACTGAAAAAGGATGATCAGTTTTTAATTAATAACACAACACAGGATTAGCCAATTAAGCCTATCTCAGAGTGGATATACACACAGGACTGAATTAACATTGCTCACACAACTTTTACTCTTTAATTTCCCAGCTTTTTGGTGTCAAGCTTCCCCCTCTTCAGGAAAGTTACCCTGGTACTGCGGGACTGCAGTACGCTCCTTGGACACCATTCGCACTTGAGAGCTGTTTTCAAGCAGAAGTTATCCCAAACTGCCCTGAGGTACTGAGAACAGCAATAAACAGCCAGCAAAAGCTCGGGCACAATTTGTCGTGAAATCACGCACACAGGTAACATGAGGGAGAAAAAATAAAAATAAAAATTAAAAAAAAAAAGAAAAAGAAAAAGAAAAAAAAAGAAAAATAGTTTTGGACAGACACGCTCAGAGGGGTGTGCACCCACGAAGCACCGAGCTTGTCCCCACGCAGGGCTCCCCGCTCTCCAGCCCCGCACCCGCACAGCCACCCCCGCCCGGGTACCCCGCCCCGCACCGCCCCGTCCCGCACAGACCTGCCGCACGCATGGCTGCCCCGCCGCTGCTCTCACCCCCCGCCACCGCCCTGTCCCCCCGCAGGAGCCTGTCCCCCCGCAGGAGCCTGTCCCGACTGCTGCGTTCGCCTGTGCCGGGACGGAAGAGTGGGGCCGGTCCCGGCTGCTGCTGCCTGTGGGGCTCTGCCGCCCCGCCGGCCACACCCATATCCCCCGCTGAACACACACACACACACAAACACACGCACACATACACACCCTCCCACACACCTACACCCACAAACACACACCCGCACGCACAAACACACACATACACAAACACACACACACACACAAACACACGGGCACACACACCTCCTCCCACACACCCATACCCACAAACACACACATACACACACACACACACACACACACAAACACACACACACAAACACACACACAAACACACGCGCACACACACCTCCTCCCACACCCCCCACACACAAACACACACACACAAACACACACATACCCACACACACATTCCCTCCCGCACACACCCCC
>JAWWEW010000131.1:23194306-23277104 GCA_035583185.1 Anabacerthia variegaticeps | reverse complement strand
ACATTCCCTCCCGCACACACACACTCCCTCCCCCCCCCCCCCCCCAAACACACAAACACACAAACACACACACACACAAACCATCGCCCCAGCACCCGCGGGGTGAGCCCTCAGCCGCCCAAGTTGTCTTGGCTGTGGGGAGAAAGCGAGGAGGGAGCAGAACCTTCCCAGCTGTGCAGCGTTGGGTTTTGGGGCAAAGACTGCAGCGGAGAGACCAGGTCATCCTGTGTGGAAAAGCCCATTGAGGATGAAAGGCAGCTGGGAGGTATCCCCCAGAGATCCCAGTGTGGCACACACTGGGAAGGTGTTGTGGTGTTATGATTAGCCCCTCCACAATATCATGCCATACACTTATTTTTTTGCATGGGAGAGAGTATTAAAATCAAAACTAAAGAAAGCCAGACAAGCAGCCCATGAGAGAGACTGTGAACACTTCACTCACTGCTGCACTGGCCATCAAACTTAGTCAGGAAACATCAATCAAGGTAGCATCTTTCAAATTCAAAATAAAGTCCAGACCCACCACAAGGAGCTGGAGTTGCCCCATAAAATAGGATTACAGGAAATCTGAAAGCACCACCTGAATTAAGTTAGTTTCCAAAGGAAGCAAAGCTTTTCAAACTGCACTTCAAGCATAGGTGCGTGCTTCTCGACCATCTGAACCTGCGTTCACCTTCCCTGCCTGAACTTCCCTGCTCTGTGGCTGATTTTAGTGAAATTTGTCAAAGGTTTTAAAGATCTCAAAAGGTGAATTTGCTAAGTACCAGTTTCAGTAATGTGGGTGTCTAAAATAAAGAGACTCTGCCAGAACAGAAGGACAGGCTGCAGAGGGAATTCAAGCAGTATTAGAGAAAGGAAAATCCACATAGAGGCAGACTGTATAGATGCCTCAGTGTGAGAAAGCCTTCCCAGTTTGCAATCAACCACAAACCACAAATCCACAGGAGGCTGGACTTCAGTCAGAGAACTACTTCTGTAAAGGCTTTGCATGCAGCAGGGAGCGTGTCCAGCTGAATACCTGGAAAACTGAACCACTGTGAGCTGTTCCTGTTTCTGTCATTATACAGGTAGATACTTGGGGGACAGAGGGGGTTATTTGTTATGTTTTGGGATTTTTTTTTGGTTGCTTTTGCTAACGTGTGAGTGGTTTTGATGAATTCTGATTAGGCCTGGCCTACCACACAGAGGAAACATCTAGACAAAGGGAAAATCCAGACTAGATCCAATCATTTCAGTCTAGCTTACGTGTGCATCAGGAAGAGCCTGGAGTATCTCCTGTTGTTCCTTGTTTTTTCCCTTCAGGTTTCATTCATTGAAGTGACAGGTATCTAGGTAATATCTCGTTCCAGTACTGTATTTTTGGACACAGGAACACAGCATTACGGTGTCAGTAGTCTTGAATTGTATGCAGGATGAACATGAACAAGATATCATATAATGGAGGATGGAGTATGTCAAAGATAAAACATTTGGAAATACTTTATCTGGCTATTTTTCCATAGCAATAATTGCTGCTTCTTAAAAGATGGGTTAGATAATGTTGGATGTGGTTGGGATGATTCAGCATTTTGAGTTGCGAGGGATTTTCACTGTAGAAATAAGAATTCATAAAAGGAAAAGCAATAATTAAATATAAATATACTTTAATATAAAAATAATTGAAATGGACCTCTGTCATTCCAGTGAAAACACAACACAATTAGGAGGTTTTCCTGGGTGTTAGGATGAGGGACAACATGGAATTGTGATAGGCCAATATTTAAGTTTTGAGAGAAAATGAAAATAGGCCAACACCATAAAAATGAGTCCTAACAGGAAGATTATGATTTGCTCCACTCAGATTTTAAACCAAACAACAGGAAGTCTACTAGTCACAGAAAGAAAAGCTTTCAGCAGAAGCCAAAAGCAAGAAGCTCTGCTCCACGTGGAGGACTTGCTGAAATGTGGGTCAATGTGCATAGCATACACGAAGGCTTACAACGGTACAGGTGGAATCCATGCTCTCATCCCTTGGGCATGATGCTAGGTGTAGGGTGACCTGGATGGGGCCAAAAGGAGACCATCTGCGACAGGTTGCTGAGAAGATGGATAGAGATGGAAGGTAGTGCAGGAGTTGTGTTGCTAGATCGCAGTTTGAGGGAGGATAAAACTTGGTGAGGAATGTGGTGGTCCTAAGGACTGCTTGGTGTAATGCAGGTCATTTGTCATGGTGTGTGCACTCTCACCTCTGCCTGCTGAGAATTAGTCTAAGTCTGCTGGGTCAATGCTTTTAGTAGAACCCAACTCAGCCTTTGCTACTGAGCACAACTACTGTGCACTTGAATATGGGCTTTTCCTGAGCTGTGGTGCTGCCATCGCAGCTTTTGAGACAGTGATCGTGGCCTGTCCAGGACAACAGCGAGAATAGCAAGGGTAATGGTGAGCATGGTGATGGTCTGACTATTTGCAGCTCAAGACAGTATTAGGTATACTGAAGCCTACACCCAGCAGAATTATTTCTAAGAACGAAGCAGGTGAATTTTCTAACTGCAGGTTTATTGCCATCAATTTATACTTCTTCCTATACCAGCCAAATCACAAAGGTTTTCTCTAATGCAGTAGTGTCTGCACATGACTAGATTATTACTGCCAGTGCCAGCAGACTCCTGCTGACAAATTAAGGTTGCTGTGAAGTCTGTCACATCAAGGTCTTCTCTACAAGTCCAGCAGAAGAATTAGGTTTCCCCAGTTCTTCAACCTCCTAATGACTGCACTTTGCATGTATCATAAAGCCAAGGAATTTATAATTCATGCTGGAGGTGTAAGAATGCTCACTGTTTCTAGGCAAGGGAAAACTAGTTAAATTATTAAGCAATCTCAGTGCTTGTCATGAAGCAGGGCTATATTAGAAGGAAGACAAACAAAAAATCCATGTTAAATCGTGAAAAACATGTCTTGGGGATGACATCAGTGTTGTGTTTAAGTTGTCTGGCTGTCCTCAAGTATGCATTTCAGCTTCACTTTTAATGAATTTACTTGAAGTATAAGCTTACCTTCAAATATATTCATAACACTAATATGGGGATAATTATATACTTCTGTAATGCTTTGGATTCTCACTGATCTTGTCAAAACTAATTTCTTGCTAATACTGCTTTTGGTTTTTTCCTCCTTTGTGAGTATACTGCTATTGTTGGAATAGTGGCTTCTCACTTGGATATAATTAAGATTCAATACATTGTCAGTATAATTTCCTACACATATGACATGCTTGTTTCCTACAGGTCTATGAAGGTTTAAACAATGTTTTATCTGTTGAAGAGCTTGAAGTGGTCTTGAAAGATTTATTCACTGTTCACTACTAACTCTTGGTTTTGCTTGCAGATTTCATTGTGAAATCCACACATAGTATTGCTAGGTTATACTATAATACAGGCAATATCGCTGAAATTGCTGACATAAACAGCTAGAAGTGTTGCATGTCAGAGGATACTGTTAGCTTTTGTATTTTAACACAGGTTTGCACGTAGTGGGTTCTTTTAGATTCATGCTGTGTAGTCATGTTAGTTTTTCAGTTCATGCACACAGATACTGCATTTTGATATCCGATGTTACTACAGGAATTAAAATGGATTTAGCTGAGTGTCTGCTCTCCTAGTGGAAAAAACCAAGAAACTAAGTACATGATGTATCTATAAATATTGGCTAAATCTTATGAACAGAGATAAAAGAATAAAGAGTGCTATTTGGTTTGTACGACAGCTTTCAGAAAGCCAGAAAATAGTGCTTGAGATCTTCTTTTCTGTTACTTAAATTCACACCTACAAAAACAAAAATAAAGCAGATCTAGAATGGAACATGATTCCAAAAGAAAATGTTACTGTACACAGTAACACTCTCAGGAAAAAATGGGTCAAGTGAGACAAATCTAATAGCTTCTTTCTCTAGTACCATTATAATTAAGTTGGTTAACGACACAGATGAAGCATAAGAGAATATAAACTAGGTGGCCTGGAACATAAAAGTACTGCCAGTATGTAATGAAAATTACTTGTGTCATTCTTTAAGTTCATTCTTATACGTAAAAAAAAAATCTGTTTCCTCTCATAGCATCCTCAGTGGTCATAATAGAGTTTTATGTAGTTTTGAAGAAATTTTGGATACACTATACATCTTTGTAGACTTTTTAAATTTTTTTTTACAGGTATAACAGAGAGCAGAAGTAAAATTCCCCCCTCTCCCTCCCTCCCATCTATGGAATATAATTTTATGAACTATTACCTGTTACTGTGATTTAAGTTTTGGTATGCATGTACAGGTCACATTAATCCTCAAGATTTTGCTAAATGAAATCTGTGAATTGGGTTACCACATTTAAGCCTTCAGTGCTAACAAACTGAATTAATCATATTGTGCTTAGAAGCCAATTCAAATGCTGTTTCAGCGTAAGAAAGTCAATGCTCCAATATAATGCTATAGCAAGATGACCTTTATTTGAAAATTTATATTGAAGAACTTCCCACTAATAAATAACTAAATTACTCTCCTCAAGGTCCATGGACATACCTTCCTACGCATCATTCTTCTTCTCCTATATTGTAATTTTTTTTCAAATTAGTAAAATATCTGCCAGTATGTGTAGCAAAGTAGTGACTGCTTGAATCACACAGGAGTAATGCTTGTCTCATCTCTGAAATTAGTTGTTAAGAATGGTGTGGAAGATAAAGGAAGGCAACGCTTGAATTGCATTCTCGAAAAATAGCAGATATCTAAGTTGCAAATAGGGAAGGACTATTTTAAGATGACTTAATAGGATGGTAGCAAGATGTGGAAATCTGAAACTAATTAGGCTACTGACTTTGATGTGTGAGAAATAGCCAATAATGAAACCAGAGCAAAGCTGATGTGTAGTTCCTGACCAATAGTCAGCACTTCGTTCTTATTGATCATATGTGCCAGAGAACTGAGGTGATATAATTTTCTTCTCAGTAACCATATGACACTATGCAGTCCTGACATTTGATTTGTGGAGAACTATTTGTTGTTTTTCACAATGTAATTATTGTAATGTAATGATTTGTTGAACCAATGTTGATTTACAACCTCTGCCTATTAAGTCAGTAATGCTCATACCTTTAACCATTGACCATAGAATTAATTTAGTCCAGATTATAGTCATTATTCTTCAAATAAGAAATTCCTTTTCAGATACAACTGAAGCAGTATGAAAAAAAACCCCAATAACCTGTCTGTTTAGAAATATTTTCTAATAGCACAAGTTCAAGTACTTTGTGGTAGTTTTCAAAGACAAGTTGTCAGGTGGCAGATTAATGATAAAGAACCTTTCACTAGAATGATCTTGCTCATTTTTTAATTGTAGTTACTGAAAAAGCAGGTTGGAGAAAACACTTCATAATGAACACTCAGTCCTGTCAGAATAGAAGAAATAGGCCATGTGACCTAAGACATTTTTGTTGAAATTACAGTCTAATTTGCCAATATTTTGCATTTCCACTAGTGAGAAAATCTAACAGTTCCTATTGCAGAAACAATTTTAGCATGCATTACATTGCCATTTGCCTGCAGTTAACTACTTGCTAAGATACAGTTCTTTTTCATATTTACCTGAGATTGTGGTTTTGCAGGGCCTTTTTAAAGCTTTTTTTTTTTTCTTTTTTAGAATGTGCTAAAGTAGATTGTTTTTTCTCAGCGTCTTTTTTCCTCTCACTGAGGTAAAAGATCTGAAGAAACTGAAGCCAGTCCTTCAGCAAGAAGAAAGAAGAAAGGAGTGAGACAATTCAGACAGGAAACTGAAATTACCCAGCCAGACTTAAAAGGTCGGACTTGCTTGTAAGGAAACCTGAAGATGGGGAAGGATTTGAGAGGAGGAATGATGCTAATGAACATACCTGGAACAGTTCTTTAAAATATAATAAAAGGAAAACTTTTGAAGAAATAACTGGGGTGTAGCTGATGTTTTTATACCTAAAAATTACTTGGTCCAGAGTCTGCAGAGCACTCTGTTAGTGATGCTGGTGGTATCTTTCCAAGCATCATGGCCTTGAATTATACGGATAGAGGTAGAGTTTAGGAGCTTTTAGGTAGGAGCTTTAGGTTATTCTAAAAATGCAGTCACTGGCCTTGACTGGAGATAGAGAGGGGTGCCAGATTTTTCTGGGGCATCTGGCTGGCAGTGTTGATTCCACATGCCTGTCCATACAGTTGCAGCACGCTGTTTTGAATTAACTTCATCTATCTTTGCATGCTCTGAGTTTGTAAAGGTCTAGGTCTTCCTGTAGAGCTCCTTCTCTCTCTAGATGTTTGTACATCTACTCCAAGACAAAATCGGGTTCTTCCTGCACTCTCTCCTACTCTCCCTTATTCTTGCTCATTTAATTGTATCCATTCTCATTCCTACTGGTGATGACAGCTGTATCCCAGAAGAGGCAAAGGGAAGAGTTGAGACTATTGTTCTAGGTGAAGGTTGCCCTAATACAAAGGGTGCCACTCATGGCCAAGGTATCCAGTGCTTAGAGGCCAGTCTTCCACTTAAAGGACTGTATTTCAAGGGAAAGGAGAAGGGGAGTACATTAAGAGATTGATGGAGGGGAACACTGAGTCTAGTGGTGAAAAAGGAGAGAGAACAGGAAAGGAAAAATCTCCTGCTCTTAAAAACCCCTCCAGAGAGATGAAACTTAGCCAAGAAACTGGCAGAAAGAGTGTGAGTGCAAAAATGGTGCCTTTCTTCAGGGGGCTGAGGAGTGGGAGGATTTTGTGAATAGAGACTCACAATAGCTTTCAATCATGTCTCAGCAAGTCTTGAAATGGTGGTGTGGATCTTCTTGTGGCACTGTCTACAAAAATCTGCTTCCTCTGTGTCCCATCAGGGGACAGATCTGGATTCTTCTTGCTCACTGTGAGTCACTGGAAAGCCTGACTGATCTGTGAAGGTTAAGGGGGATATTAAACTCAGAGGAAATCTATGTAGGTGGTATGAACCAGCCTGTGGCCTATATCCCCTCGAGAAGAAGGACCCTGAAGAAAGGACAATGTCTCCTCAAGGTTGCATCATCTTACAGATGGTGACATTTTTGGTCATGGTGTGCTTCTTCCTGCCCAGTTATAATTTTTTCCTTCTAATCTTCAAAATGTTCTTAATAGGTGTTCTGGGTTTTCCCAGGCCAGGTTGGATGGGGCTTTGAGCAATCTGGTCTAGCAGAAGGTGTCCATGCCCATGGCATGGAACAAGATGATCTTTAGGGTCCCTTTCAACCCAAATCATTCTATGATTCTGTGACTTCCTAAAGGAAAGTAAAGTACATGAATCTCAAGGATCGATGTTTCTCTTCTAGGTTGTTTGCTTCTGGGTCATGTTGAACTGGTGGTTTTTTTTTTGTTTTCTTCAAAACAATATTGCTCTGAGGAAATAAAATTCGTATGGTAACTTTAAATCCGCATTGAAAAAATCATAATTTTATACCTACTTTCTGTGTGGGTTGATACTCCTTTTCTCACTTTACTGAAACTTGCCTTGTGAATTCTGATCTTCTACCTCACTATCTCACTACAGACAAATCATCATACATCCAGATCCATCAAAAATATGTCATTGTTTTATCATATCTTTGCCTTTATGAGATTGGAACATATTTCTTATCTCAGTTGGACTAAGTCTCTGTTGAGGATGGATTTTTTTCAGTACTTTAAGGGGAGAAAGAAGTGAGTGGTTTTGTAGAAGTGTAGAACATGGAAAAGGAGCAAGTCTAAAAAAAATGCAACTTGTACTGTGGTTGGTCCCACATCCACTCTGTTGAAGCTGCAGCAAAACAAGTGTAAATATGACTCATTTCCCTCTGTGCTGGAAAGAAAGAGTTCAGACAGTCTACCAGACTGCTGGACTCCCAGAAATGACCTCTCCAGCACCTGAGGCAGGACGTTTGGTCCTACTGGCATCTTATCTACATTGCTTTGCACATAAAGTGGTACCACAAAGACTAAGGTGTAACAGAGACTGACTGTCTTTGCACCATGTGATTTGGTATCACTATTTTAGGCTTTGTGCCTTGATAGTGAGAGGTAGAAAATAGAGGACTGAAAGCAACTTTTAAGAGTTGCATGTTTGGCATATACAGTGTGGGGTTTTTTATTTTCACTTTTTAAAGTGTCCATAAGTAGGTGGGTGCTTGGAAAATAGGACAGCCTGATGAGAATAGCTTTTAATATTAAACATGCTTTATAAGCAGTAGATTTGCATAAACTTGTACTTCAAAAATTACTTTTTTAGCCATCTATTTTATGTGACTCTCTTGGTATATTACCATAATCAGTTTTTCTTAAGTCCAGCTTGGAAGTCCTTTTTGTTAAATAATTTCCTTCCATTTTTATAAACTTCTTTTTCTCACATTATCTTGTCCCTCTGTGGGTAAATTAGCATGTATTCAAGAAGGGGCCCAATCATTTTAAAAGCCCATCAGAAGAGTGGGAAAGATGTTCAGCCAGAAATGCTTTTACACTTTTAGCCTCTTGTAGCAAAGAGAACCCAGTGGAACCTGGCATTTTTGAGAGCTATAAAGCTCTGGGTAACATTGTTCCACTTTGGATGGTACATAGAAGTATCTTAATATACTTTTTATTGGAAAATAAAAGCGAGATAATTTTCTGTCTGAATATATAATGTATGAATGACTGCTTTTGAGACACTGATACATAAATTATAGATAGCCTTTCAGATTCTGCACTATGTATTATTAATTAAAAACTGAAGATTTCATCTACACCCTGATATCTAGGCCACTGGAGAACATATTATAGTGTTGGGGACTGTATAACACAGGCAGAATGCTATAAAATGCTGCCTTTTTGTTGTTTATGGGTAGCATTTCAGTACAGAAAATGGCCAGAACTTTCTCCTATTACAGTGGACAGAGGATATTTTGCTTTATGAAGAGGAGGTGTAGATGAGAATGAAGTTGATGTTTTATTTTCCTTTGCACACGCACAAAAAATGAGAAGAAATGTTTGTATCATGCTTTGCCTAAATTATATAATTTCCCACACGGCACAGTGTGCTCTAGGAAATCTGTCTATTTGTCCCTTGCTCTCTCTTTCCATCTCCTCTCTTTGTAATAGATTTTAATGTCATTTGATCTGTGTTGTGGCCTGTTAGAGTCTTCCTCAAATACAGGTTTACAGGGCAAATGATGGAGGTGATCAAAATTTCCTGATATTCTTAATAGCTGATTTCTAAACTAAAATCAAAGAGATATATAACAAAGCACATAATCACAGCAAGCCATAGTAAGCACCAATTCCTTTTAAATTAAAATGGAAACACCCTATCATAGACAGTTAAGATGTTGGCTAGAGATTGCAGATCCATATTGAAGAATGTATGCGGGGAATGTCCATTTTTTGTTGTAATCTGAAGATGATATGCTATAGCCTTGAATTTGAACAAATAGCTTGGAATTTGTCATGTAAGACAAAATACAATAAAAGATAGTATCCATCCCATGTCTACATTCACAAATTTAACAGCAATCAGAATATGTCTGCCCAATTGTGCACTTAACTTTTTTTTTCTAGTTTTACATGGAGAACTACAGATGATTGCATGTTTGTTTACATTCAATGAATCAGTTGTAACTGCTACGGTAATACATGTTTGTGTAGCTTTTCATTTTTACTGGCAGAATTGTTCATGATGGAACTGTTACACAGCTGGGCTATGAATCTCATGCAAAAGGCAGGCACTGCATATAAAAATAAATGCTAGATACAAAACCCATACTAGAATGAGAACTTCACTCATCCTATAGGTTATGCCTTGGGAACAGAGAAATAATTTCTTTGAGGAATGGACTGCCTTCAAAACCTGTACTGATCTGAGGTGTTTATTGTCCCACACACCAGGTTTTTTTATAGCTTCCTTAAGCAAAATTTCTGAAGACTCCAAGAGAATTATCACAGCAAGACTCAACTCTCCAATGTGCATACATAGTTACTTAGAATAGAAATTGATGTCTTATTATTTTACCCAGGGAAACTCATCTCAGGCAGTGACAGTAACTACCATTTATTTTCTTTTAGTGATTGGAAGGTAAAATAGGTGCTGTCTGTTGATGATCCAAACAATTTTCTCCCCATCGTTGAGCACTCTTGTGCCTGGAAGTAGCTGCCTTACTATCGCCTTCCTTGCATGTAGACATCTTGTTTATGAATCAGAGACCAGATACCAAATACCCCTCATGTGACTATTTCAATGAGTTATTTTCTGATGAATAATCTCCCTGCATTTTATTTCTGACTAAATGAAAATGGAAGGAAGGGGTCAGGGCAGAAAGTGTGTGTGATTATGATGGACTGAAGTGGAGTAGCTCCTGGGATTTATAGGTTGCTTAGCTTCATTTTCCTTAGAGAAGGAGCTGATTCAGCAGTGGCTGTTGTGGTTTATGCTGATGGCATTCTGCCCGTGCAGTCAGCTCAGTCAGAACAATGTGATCACCCAGTAATGTGACTTCAATTGACTTTTAACTGACCCACAACGTACCCATGTTTGGCTGCTTTGCAGTGGTTGACAACAGGAGGACCCAAACTAGGGAACTCCCCCCCAAGATTTCCAAAGCCTCCACAAACCAAGCGCAGTAGTGTCTCCATCCCTCACTACTCTCCTCCCCTTTATATATCCTTCTTTACTGCTGCCTCCTTCACATGCCTTCCAGAGAAACTGATAGGTCGTGGCCTGCCAGTGTTGACCTACCCTGAGTGTTGCAGTGCATTGCAGCGTGAAAAGTCAGAGCAAGCTATAGTGGACCAGGGCATGAGCATATGAGCAGCTCAGGGAAGAGGTCATGGCATGGGCTACACCAAAGTGGAAAAGGATGTGGCATTATAGGGCAGAGGAAACCACTGAACTTTTTCTGTTTCCAGATTCTGGAAAGCCCATGTCACCAGAAGCTGTCCTCGTTATACCCTGAGTAACCCTCACAGGCACAGTGATTCACAGCTACACCACTGAGTCACAGGTCAGCAAAGTGACGATCATTAGATACTTCTCATGCAGCTTCTAGCTAGAATGGCACCAAGGTCAAAAATTATGCAGATCTGAAAAATTCATGGAAACACATCTGAAGTTATAGTGCTTAGAAATACAAACTTTGAAAGTGAGATTGGATCTGGGATATTGAACTTGGGACAAGATTTTAGATACAGACAATGCATCATATCTGTCTCCTTTATTTCAAAATTCTGATGCTAACTTTTATCTGGGACAGTGTTCTGGACTGGACGTGCAAAAAGTCAGATACAGACTCACGTTTCTTTCCTGCTCTTCTGTGCTCCAGGGGACAACAGAAGTTAGCTTTTCTCCCTTATCATTAATATATCACACCTTCATTCATCAGTTCATATATGCAGGAATACATACATACATGTATTCTTGAAAGTAGGAGTCTTGTAGTGGAACCATATTTGTCACCCACCTACTTTAGTATCCTGTAAGCAAGCAATTAATGCTATTTTGAGTCTTGTGCAGAGTTTTATGGTGCATGTGCAGGTACAAAGTCAAAGGATTCGGGTAATGATGACTTTCCTGTCATGTTCCTATGCTTCAGAATAAATTGTACTGTGTTTCTGTTAGTATAGTGCAGTTTTGTGAGCCTTGCCTTTTAAATATACTGTTTCAAAACAGTTTTTTTAGAAGTAACTATTGTGGCAGCAGGATACTGACTGGTGTGTGGGCTGTGTGAAGGTGGCTCAGAAATGTGAAACTCCAGAATCATGGCTCATAGGGATTATTGGACACCGAGCAAGTAGTGCAATAAAAGATACACAGTGAAGACAGCCAGTTGCTGACTTTTACAATGTAGAAAACTAATTAATTGTTCCTGTGAGCCCTTTCACCTATTATGCTTGTGCAAAGTGCAGAAGATGAGACATGATGCTCAGCAACTGTGTGCAATATTGTATATTTGAAACCCTCAAATCTAGAACCAGGATTTTATCACCAGAAGTAGAATTACTGTGCACACTGAGGAGCCATTTAAGTCATATGGTTTTTGACTGTGGTTGTGACTAGTGCTGTTTCAAGAGAAAGAATAATAGTTTTTGTTGAGATTGACAGTTTAGGTGGAGGCTATGGTGCAATGTCTGTTTCTAAAGCAACTAATAATGAAAGATTTAGCTTAAAAAGCCAGGCAATAGTAAACCTAAAAATAATGGCATACTTGTGTTCCAGACAGCTGTTATTTCTGGAATTTTGGTGTGCTTTATTGATTATTCTATTTCTCAACTTTTGAAACCTAATAGTTAACCAAGCTCACTAACAACAGTGGAAAGAGTCTTGGTGGTATTAGTGGATATGGGGTCAGTCCTTTAGACCTGTAGCTGGTTTCATATTCAGAATGATGAAAAATTAAATGACAAAATACAAAAAAATGTGTGTGTATGTATGTATTAAAAAAATGCTTATACATCCCCCCCCCCATATATGTATATGCACTTCAAAACATTTCTGAAACACTTGTGTAGGATAAATGGTGTTTGTAGAATAATGGTTTTAGTGGCAGCCATTTTTTACGCTTTAATTACTATGCTTTTCATGAAAAGTTTGGTGCATTTCTTGCCAGCTAAACTCATGTTACACCACATGTATTACCTATTTAGCATCTGAATCCCTCATGTTCAGGTAATACCTTGAAAGTGTTTTAGAGCCTTATAACAATTTGTTTTTCTCCTATATATTTGATTAAATAAAATCAAGACTCAGAATTGAAATACATTAGACATGTTTTGGTGTTTTAATTGACCCCTTCTAAGTGGTTATACGTATTTATTTTGTTCCTTGTAAAATGTCAGCATCATGTTTATAGATTTATATATATCTATGGATACTGCCTAGATGTGTTGTGCATATGTGCATACAGGATCTTTGGTCACATGTAATGATTTTATGTGTTTCTTCTGTTTATCCTCTAAAAACTGAAGAGGAAAATAATTTTAGGTTCAGCTGTTAGAATTATGCATATGGTAGACAATTATGTTTAAGTAGACATCTAAAAATGATAATATGTGAGTGCTATAAATATTGGCCATATTTTTAAATGAATAGACATAGCACTCCTTCCCACATCCAAAGCTGCCACTTTATATTTGGAAAGAAAAGCGATACCTTTATGAAGCGCACACACGCATCTCCTTTGCTGAGTTACCTCCTTACTCAGTGCAGATGGTATTCTCTGCACTTTGCATTTTAATTAAACTGTAGGGTAAAACTCCTGTATTTTTTAAATACAGCAGACATGTTCCCATTATTAGCATGGTGTAATGGAACCCAGCAGATGTTCCTATTTCACTTGGACATTCTTGTATAAATACTGAAGATACATACAAATACAATTTTATATCAAAACATAGCAGTACAATGAAATACTTAGGTCACTAGTAGGGTGAAGGGTTTAAACTTGAAGAGTTTATCCCTCAAACTTAGAAATTTCAAAACTCCAACCTGAGTCCAGAGCTACTAGTACAATTTGTAATGTGAAACTACTGCAGGCCTCAGGAGATAATCTGATTATTTAAACATTACAGGTAACAAACAGCATTAAATTGAAGCTCTAAGTTATTAAGTTTTTAAATTAACCTATTGCCTTTTTTCCTGTATGAGAATTGCCACTTTTTTATTTAAATGGGTTGCATGGTTGTAGCAAAGGAGGTGGGTACAAGACATCACTTAAGTTGTATGTTATGTGGGACACTGTGACACGACATTTCAGGGTCTTAGTGTAGGGGGGAGGACAGAAGGACCCTGTAAAATACACTAAATGCGCAAAGAAACATCGGGGTGAAGAGATATGGGTGCCTCACTGCAAAGCGGCCATGATGCCAGATCCCAAATAGACAGACTTGTGTTCATGAGGTTTAGGGCCCTTAAAATACTTCCTTTACTGCCTTCTGAGTTCTTTTATTACTTGGATTAGGGAAGTAGGAACCGAAGATACCTGACTTGTCTCAGTCAAATCTTTTGATATGAACAATATAAGGTCTTCCAGTGCAGCAACTAAAATGCTCAGAATTCTTTGTTTACTGTAAAGTTTTTTAGTAACGTGGCCACTTGAAATGTCCATCAGAAGATTCTGAAGCAAAAAGTATAATAAATCCTTTGTGTGATGTTCGCCACCCCTCCAAGGCTCTGAATCTTGAATGGCTTTGGGTAAAAAATGTCAGTGTTGCATCACCACCTCAAACACTGAAAACTGAAAATCATTGGAAAATCAAACAGGCAGAGAGGAAACCCACAACATGTGCCTGGTCTGAAATAATCACATGGAACTTAAAAAATACAAGAGCTGTTTGAACCTTTCTTATTGGTTCGTAATCCTGGATGCTCTTAGAGGTAAGTCAGAACTGCGCCATGCAGAAGCTTCAGTTTCTTTAGAAATGGAAACTGAAATTCTGTGGACTCTACTGGCTGTTGTACTTGACCCACAAGAAAAAAAATATCAGATACTATGAGTACTTTCCGGTAACATGAAAAATTGGCAACATTGCAGAAGCAATTAAACAGAGGCTGTTCTCGCCACAGCACAAGACATATCCTGTAGTTAGAATGAGGCAATATTGAACCTCTTTTTTCTTTTTTTTCTTATAGAAACTTCTTAGCTCTCTGTACTGCTCATTCTGCCAATCTGTGATGTTGTAGGTGGTGAGAAATGGAAGAAATATGCTTGAAATGATAGTTTCCCAACAGACTGAAACTCATAACTGGCAAACTGGCCCAATCATAGAGGCTGTTTCTTCAGAGGGGTAGAAACCTTTTAACTTTTTATGGCCTGTAACAAATTTTTCAATTACTTGAGACATTTATAGTGTGGGATGACATTTGGAAAGATATATAAAGGATGTATGAAAATAGTGTAAGCAAGAACATTTTATGGTAGTTTACAAGTATCTGGTGTCAAAGTTGTGAGTGAAGACACTTGACTGTAGGGTAGTTCTTTCATTCCCACTAATTGTCAGATCCAAGACATTTATCTTTTGATTTTTTGCCATACATCAAATGGTTACTGGATTGAGCAAAAATCACTGCCTGGATGTAGGCCTCTAATGAGCTTAATTGCCCTCTGACATGCAGGTAGGGAATACGTGGCCATCTCTTCATACTGCACTGTTGCAGTCAGCAATAATAGTTGTATCAGCCCTCAAGTTGTAATTCAAGAAGACAGCAGGCCTCTCTGGGCAGGGGATGGAAGCCACTAATAATTTCACTGGTGGATGTTGTGCAATAGGTTGAATTCAAGAGGCAGACATCTCACATACCCATTGTCCTTTTTGCTTCCTCTTTTAGCACTGCACATATTTTCTGGTCAGTTTGATTACCTACAGTGCTTCCCCCCCCCCATCATTTGCCATTGTTTTCCTTCCATCTTTTATCTGCTGCTTCCTTTCGCCACTTCCCTTTTGTGTTTCTTCATTCCCATGTTCTGCAGGAAAATACACAGTTGCCATCGTAAGAACCATCAATATTATATTAGAGAACTGTTTCTTTGATATTTTTCCAATGAAGTCATCACAGGAAATTTCTAATTTGTTCTGAAAGAGCATTCCATACATCTTGCCACTTTCATAAACGTCAACCTGGCATTTCACAGGGTTGCTTGAAAATAAATTACCGAACACATTTAGAATGCTATAACTATAAATACAAGGTATTCAAAGGATAAATCTTCTTCAAAGAAGCATCCAGTGACCAGTGGATGGTGAAATTTGTAAATTTATTGTCAAACCGTGTTCAGTTTTCCTATTTTTAGAATAATCAGAAGTATTTTTTCATTCATAAAGACACTTTTTGAAACAATATCAAATACTTGGTGAAGTACAAGTACAGAGAGTCCATTGCTTTGTTTCTTATTCATTCTGCCCACACTGCACCTACACAAAATGAGAGAATTCCTTTTCTGAAATCACTTCCACTGTAGGCAGACAACAGAAACAGGAATATGATGGAATTAATATTATAAATGTCATTCATTTTATATGAAGCTGAAGTAGTTAGCTATTTATTGTCCTCTTTCATATGTGATTAGTGCAACTTTTTTCACTGTTTTCATTCACTTTGAATAGCTTCCTATCTCTCCCGCGCTGAAGCAGCAAAATAATCTCCCATGAAGCCTGGGTTCTTTGTGAAAGGTTTCTGTGGAACCTGAAAAGACTTCACTTAACCTCTTCAGGCTCTGTACGGGTAACTCGGCCGGTTTTCCTCTTGTCCCTCTCTACTGTGCCTGTGCAGTTTGTGAAGCTGTGCAGGCTCCCTCTGGTGGCCCACGGCCACTGGCCTGGTGAGAAGTATTGCCAGTAACAGGGAGGTAGAACACAGGAATTTGATAGAGCAGGTAGTTCTTATATTTGCCTTTTTATTTACGGGGACCGTCATTAACAATCTAAATTTATATGTCTATCTATAAAAGTTATTACATGTAAAATTACATAAATATAATAAATATAAATTTCTTGTGGTAGTCTAACAGTGTCTAAGTGAAGCTTCCTATTGAATTTAACAGTATTTTGATATCTTAGCTGTTACCCAGAACCAAACATGGTTTCTTCCTTTCAAAGACTGCAAGACCAAGAACGTTCATTTTATCAGTCTTTATCACCAGGCTCTAATTTCAGGGCTGAAAAAGAAAAACCATCTTGTCTGATCACAAACAAATTCACATTTCTGTCTTTCCAGGTGCTGTTTACACTTCTTTTGCATTTGTTATTATGCCTTGCAAAGCTGGAAAGTTTAGTGAGTTTAGTCACTTATATTTCATAAGAGAACATTTGAGCATTTGTCTTTTCCCCTGAATGGCAGCTGTGTGGTCCACACGCAGACCTTTTTCTTCTTTCCTGCTTGGGGCAGACTGTGAGTGGGATCCAGGATAAGCCCTCACTTGTTCACAGTTTGTAGTACAGATAAGACATGATTTTTAAAGCAGGGCGTGGCAATATTGACCATTCACTGGAATAAAGATATCAGGGCATCTTGAAGTCTTTTATTTCTACAAGGCATTTTTCTAACATTTTGTTCTTTGTACCTTGTGTTGTGTAAGTTTTAACAGCAGAATTCAAAGTTTGAATCTAAATTATGAACAACTATTGTCTTTTAAGGCTAATTCAGTGTCTATTCACATCAGTGGTAGCTATGGTCTACATCAAAGGTAAATCATGCTCTTATATAACATATTAAGAACAGAAAAGATAAAAGATCGTCTTCATTCATGTTTTTAGAATTACAAAACGTGTTGCTATTTTTTCTTACAGTGATTTACTTTCACCCTTTATATGTAGTAGTATAAAAGTCAAGTGTTTCAGACCCTTTACCATACTGAATTGTAGCAATGTAAACTTTATTAATAACTATAAATGCTGTGCTGGCAAGTGTAACAGAAAGGAAATTCAGTGTTAATAGCAAGAAGTACATTTTATGTACATGTCAGGAGTCCGAAATCCAAGACAAGCAATTTGACCTAGTGAAAGGTATTTTGTAGTAGGTTTTTTATTTTTTATTTTTTAATTTTCCTAAAACTGATGATGTTACTCCAGTATTCTACAAAGCATAGTTGTGTTGCCTTTGCTGTAGGCAGCACAGCCAGTGGAACAAAGTCTGTAGTAGTGCACTTCTGGGAAAGGACGCACAGCCTGCCGTGGGAGGCAGATGAGGGGAACAGACTCAAGGGCGTGACAGCTCTTAGGGGACAAGTGCACTGAGGCACTGCAAACTGCACTGAGGCACTGCAATGGCTTCAGCTCCTTCAGAGCCGCACAACACTTATGACTCTTGCCAATATTCAATGGAATTCACGCCCCTGGTTACCTGCCCCCCAGCACCAGCAGCCCTGAGCCTGCACGCTGGCACTGCACTGCACGGTGCGTGCCTGCACTTTTGTCATGTGTGAGGACAGCTCAGCTGCCTTTGCCGTTGTAACCATCTTTTCCTCTTCTCTCCGCCATCTAGAAAAGCAGAACCAAAAACACCCACAAAAACCAACCGACCAAAACACACACAAAAAACACCCCTACCAAAGAAAGCACCCATTGCAGCTTTTCATGGCTATCTAGTATAAGGGCATACAACTGTTAATTTGTTACCCTGTATCACATGTGTGATCTGAAAGCACTTTGCTTTGGTGTACACTGGTGCAACTTCAGAGAGTTCACTGGTGAAATGATGCCAAAATTCTCATTGTGGTTAATCCATCAGGTAGGAATTGACTATAAACCAGACTGAACAATCCCGAGGTTTTTATGAAACATTCTTTAGAAGCAATTCTAGGGAGAAAAAAACCCCACAAACCTGAAAGAGTATATATGACATTTTCTTTGAGTCTGTAAATGCTATGGTGTTTCTGTAATGTGTTTAGGTTTGTTTTATGAGGATTTTGCTTTGCTCCTAAACTCTATTTTGAATACAGCAGAAAGAATTAAATAAACAGACCTACACTGTTTTTAAAACTCCTAAGCATGGGAAATAACTTTGGTCTGCAAGGATGAGTTCTTAACATTGCCAAAGATTTTAGTGTATGTTGGCTGAAAAATCTTGGTTTCCAAGCATGTTAAAAGGTCCCTGGTTGGTTCCTAGACTATTTTGAAAGGAAATGAATCTGTGGAGCCAGTAAGGCTCCAGTGTGTCCAGCTTGTCTAACATAGAGGAAAAACTTCAGATCTCCCCCTTTCCTTGAAACAAAGGAGACAATAATTCTTTATGGCAAAGGATCATCTTCTGTGGCATCCATTAACATGTTCCTATACTCACATGAAATCTGATCTGCATGACAAAAATGTTCAGGTGACTTCCACCAATTTCAGCAACTTCTGGATAGATTCCAAACTACGTGAATGAGATTTAGTTTTTCACAATAACAGAGTTCTCCTGGCATTTAAAATACTTTTCAGAAAAGTGAAATCTAATATATTTACTTCTACATTCAAAAGGTTTAAAGAAGCTTACTCTGAACTCCAGAAAACCATTCATCTAGGGCCCACCTGAGGTTCTGTTTGTAGCTCCTAGAAAAATCTCATTTCATAGAATAATGAGCTGGTTTGCTACAGACAACCTATAGGAATCTGAATATGGTCTACAGATCTTAATCAATTCAAAAGTGAACATTTGCATTATGTATTAAAGTCTCTTCCACATGCTAGCAGAGGGAAAGACATCTCTATGAAGGACTGTATCTAATTCATACTGGTTACGAGAGTGAATGCTATCAGTTCCAGCTCAGCTAGGTGCAGTAACTTAATTTACTGCTCTTGCAACACAAATCAATTTCAAATCAGAGTCCAGGTAGAGTGGGCATGTCTTCTTTGGTAGTCTAATTATAAAAGTAACTCTTGGTCGAGATTAAAAAAACCTCTATGCAGTTTATACAGAAGGAAAACTCTTATCTTTACTATGTCGAAATCCTTCTTAAGAAAACCCTCTATGTGGCCATAGCTCTTTGCTCTGTGAACAGAGATGTAGCAAGAAGAAAGCAGGAGAAGTCACATCAAAACCATCAGTGACAGCAGGAGGACTGAGACAGTTTTGAAGCTAGTTTCATACACTCATTTCTTTTTTAATTGCTTTGATCTTTTGAAAAGATAGAGCACTTGCATTACTACATGAATTTATCAGCTGTAGTGGAGCTGAAATAGACAGGCACTTTTTTTGTGTATGTGTGTTTAGTAACACAAAAGCATGAAAAAGTGAAAGTTAATATATTTGTATTGCAAAGTTATATTTTGTGTTTTATGCTGTATTGTGAAAGATTATTTTCCTGACTGTAATGTTGTGACTGGTTAGGAATGTGGCTAGTTAGGGGATAGAAGAGCAGGGTTGAGAAAGGGATATAAATGCTATGCTGTACTGCTCCAATTGTATTTTCCCAGCAGCACAGCAGCATCAGTTGGTTGCTGTAACTGGCACAGGGAAAAACACTCCTGATTGCTGCACAGCCTCTGGAGTGGCATGGGAAAGAAAACGCTTGGTTAAGCAGCTTGGTTGAGAGTATTTCAGAGAGTTTCTGCATGGCAGCTCCACCAAAAATAATTGCTGTCAGAGTGTTTTACTGCTTGTTTGCTCTGCCCTCTACTATATTCTTCACTGAATTAACATTGTATGACAGGAAGGAAAAGGTGCTGCCTAACAGGTAGAGCACTATTTATTACAGGGAAGGGAGAGGCAGGCATGGACTCTAGTCCTTCTACCCAATATTCGGTATTGTTTAGTGAATGTTTAATAGAAAACTGCAGAATTGGGCATTTGAGTGGGGACTGGGCCTGTAACTGCTGCAGGATTGTGTTTGTTCCATATTTTCTTTCTCCCACTGTGTTTTGAAGATGTGATGCTGTGCAGAAAGCAGGTGCCAGGAGCTGTCAGTAGCATAGTGGTCAGATCACTCTTAGGAGAGGGGGGCTTCTGATGAGCTTAGGAGAGCACCACCAAATTTCCAACACACAATGATACCAAGGTGGAAGAGAAGGTTGAAGAAGTATGTATTTTATGAACAACATGCTCTAAGGGTATGCTATTTTAAGCAATGTGCCTACAGTAATTCCAATAAAAGCCTAAAAATTTGAGCAGAAATATCAAGCCAACAATATTTTGTCAGGACTCATCATAAAAGCCTTACAGTGCACATCTTATGGAAATTAATAATCATTATTGAAAATCTTTTTGTGCACTGCACTGCTCTGAAGGCATTCTTGCATCACCCGAAAAAGTGTTGCTTTCAAATGCTAAGCACTGACTGAAAGAATATAACCATTCGACATATTTTTATGTCATTGTAGGGACCAATAAATCACAGCTGATGGGTCATGTGGAATTCTTTCTGGAATCACAACCTTTTCACTTCATATAAATCCTCCAACCACATGGTTCATGGCCAAAGTCACAGAGAAAGTTATGAAGGATCCTAGTTCTTTCTTTAGGAAATAAATTAATAAGCCAAGAAAACAACTCAGCAGGTTGCAGGAGAGCAGATCCTGGAGGAGTTACCACCTGTCAGCAGATATCTTGGCTCAATGTTAAAAATTGTAGTATATGTGCAAGGTCAGCATTTGCTAAGCTAGCTTGGAGACCACCTCATTCTCTGTCAACAATTGGATCACTAGATTAGCACAAGCAATTTAACAAGAGTACTATAAGAAAACACTTAGAGGTACCTTAGATCAGGAGACAAAAACAAAACAAGGTAAAATGGGGATGTTACATGGCTCTTAGACAATAATAAAGGTGTGTTAGCCTGCAAGGGGTAGTCTAGGGAGCATATTCACCTTGCAGGCCAAATAAATTGCATAGAGAGGGAGCAGATAGTTTCTTCCAGAGAACAAATTAGAAGGTAAGGACAAAATAGAGTTTCTGAAGCAGAATAAAAGGGTTTTCTAATGAAGAAATAAAACCAGATAACTGAAAACTATTCAGGTTGATGTATAAATCTTTAACACCCCTCATAGCTTAGGCGGGAGACAGCAGCATGAGTTAGCACGAAAAAGAAACCTTTTTGTAAAAAGGATGCCTCCCTGGATATGCTCCACTAACTCATGAATCTGAAAGCTCTAAGAGGGAATATTGCCAGCTAGTAATGCTGAGGTCTCCTGTGTGTGAGGAATAAGTTTGTAAGCCTAGATATCTAAGTGTTGTCTTGCAGTGGCAGCTTTTTCTTACGTCCTGTTTGTCTGGGGAGGATCTTCTCTTTCGGCTCATGCTGGAAATGTTTCAGAGCAAGGAATGAGATGTTTTATTGGCTCAAGTTTTCAGAATGCTTTAGTGTTTTTTGTTTAGTAACCTTGTCCCTGGTAAAGAGTTCTCTTTCAAGGTATATTGAGGAGGTGATGATGCAGACTGGATGGTAGATTGTGCAGAAGGTTGTGAAGAGGTGCCATTTTCCTTCTAGATGAATATGGGAGAGGACCTCCCCATTCTCAGGGAGACTTAGAATGGGAATATCTCATCCTTATGACTGGCATAAAGGTGTTCCTGTAGTTTCCCAAGTACTTAAATGAAGCACAGCCCCTGAGACAGGCAGAAACATTGTGAAAGGTCCAGATTATAGGAGAATAATCACATTCATTACAGTTAGTCATTCGGGATAATTCTTTTTTCAGAATTAGTGGTTAGAATTCCATGTTTGTGAAGATAATTAAAACTGCAGCCTAGCCAGGTCTTGGTTGCCTTCTCTTCTTGCTTTGTTTGGCGAAATGAAATTTGCAAGATTAATTTGCTTCAAACATGCTAAATGTGCTTTGTTTTTTTTGCACAGCTGGGCAATTCCTGAATGGCTGAAGGCACTGAGCCCTCACTGCAGTACACGCAAAATGTAAAGAGACAGCTGGGTAACAGGCAGCCCATTAGGCCTTGTTGCTGTACTCCTTCCATGCTCTGCAGTAATCCTACATACAAACTCTTGCATAATGTTACACACAGTAGCATGCAGTGCACAATTCCATTCTGGAAGGAACAGAAAGGAATAGTTCCTTGTATATAACTTTAAATATCTTGGTTAATGTTCCACAAAAAGAGCGGAAAGAAATTAGGAAAGTAAGACTAAATCAAACTAGGAAGGACTTTTTTGTGTTCTGCTATTAAAGGAGAAAAATTAAAAAGCATCCTTTCTGCAAACTAGTAAAATTATATGGTAATTTACCATTCGTTATTAGGATCAAACCAACTGGTATTATAGCAAACTTCATAAAGTAGTCCTACTGGAATTATATCACTGTTTTAATTACCAAACTCATCATGCATTTTGGTCATTTATGCCTGTTTTATATATCAGGAAAAATAGGCTTCATCTGAAGTTGCATAACTGATGGTTGTACTGTATAATGATTTGTAGCGGAAACAACAAGTGGGTAGCTCCAGTCTATTATTCTGTAAATCACATTATTTCAGCTTGCACTCCTCTTGTTCTTGATATTTGGGATGAAGTTTTGATGCGCTTTTTTATCCCCAAAATACACATTTGGGGGAGGACATGAAATAATAACAATACTGTTTACAGTGATGATAAGCCTAATGGAGAAATTCGTGGACAGTTAAGCTGAGAACTAATTTCAGCTTGCTAAAATTAGAACAAGAATTCTTAAGCACAATTTTAGAAGTCTTCATTCTCCGCTATATGATTATATGTACATCCTACTCTGAGGTCGTGATGTTTGCTGACAGAAGTTACTCAAACTCTGCAATACTGGGAAAATTTAGTAAGCTCTTCTGTGGCTTTCAACAACCTGGTAACAATAGCCATTGCAAAGAAACACAGTAGTGCTCATGCAATGCTAAAGAGTAAGAAATAATTAGAATACCTGGATTCTATTATAATACAAAGATGTGATTTAGATTCATGTGAAGATAGAGTTAAGCTTATGAAGTAAGGAGATGTAAAACAGATCTGTGGTCTTGCAGAGGATTCAGTCAAGCTAAACAGTGTTACAGACATAAGCATTTGGAAATTTTCACAGATGTGATAGTTTCTTGCAAGCTCGAACCTGACCTATTTTGTTGACTGCAATTTAAAGCAATTGAGACTGCTGAGGCTAGAAGAAAGGTTAGTGTTTTTTAAATGATAACATCTCCAGAGTTGCTGAGACCAGCAGTTAAAAGTAAACCTCTAAGACAGGGGCTATCAGGCTGCAAGAAGTTTCTAGGGAGATAATTTCGATTTTCATCTGTCAAGTTCCTTCTGCTGCTTCTACTTCCTCGCTCAGTTCACCAGCTCTTACAAGTACACAGACCTTTCTGGTGTCATAGCTAAAGCAAACTCCACTGCTTACCCTTTCTGAAGCAAACTCGCATGAATGTAAGGACACATGGCATCAGACTGTTTATGTTTGCTTTGTGTCTGTGTTCAAAAATAAATGCGGAGATGCAATGAGAGATAGAAAATAGACATATCAACCAATGCAACTTGTAAAGAAAAGGCAGTTTCCTTGGAGGTGCAAGACAAAAAAAATAGCATTAATGCATTAATTCTATGAATGCTTCCAGGAAAATTGACCATGGTTTGTTTGTTTGTTTCCTTGTTTTATTGGACCTAAAGGGTTATTGAAATACTGAACACAGAAAGACAGTTTCCTCAGCAACTGTGCCTCCAGGAAAAGGTTTTGGCTTGTTCTTTGGCCTGTTTTATGGCCTATAATCAAATTATTATCACTGGTAGGAAACAGATACCATGCCTAGTGATCTCCAGTGGAGATCCTGTTGGTGTCAGAAGCTGTGGGAGTTGCAGAGGCAAACCCAAAAGTCCTGTTGAAAGCAATCATTCCAGCTCTGCTCAGGTTGGTGCAAGCTGACTGCCTGAGTGTGATCCAGGAGGATCAGTTTTCCTTTAAACCTCAGAGAGCACAGCCCTTGGTGCTCAAAAGAACCCAGTGTAGCCTACCAAGAACAATGGTCAGAGTTTAAGTGGAAGGAAATGCAAGCCCTAATGTGTTGTTTCTTCTTTAGCAGTGTAAGTCAGTCTTAGTATTTTGCTGCAATTGAAGAAAACTGTCTTACAGGAGCACTGTGATACACTCTGGGAGACAGAAATCCTAAAGCATTTGTGTTATATATTGGGGGCATACATGATTGTAGTCTGAAATATTAAATATTCGGCCAAAGAGAGAGAGAACATGGAACTACTTAAATAAGGGATTTGTTACTCACTCTTAGTTTTATTCATCTCAGCTACTGATTTAATAGCTCAGGAAGAATTCTCTGACTTTAAAGATTTGATGAATTTATAGATTAAAATATTAAACTAGAATGAAACAGTCTACACATTCTGTAATTGTAAATTGACTGAGGACAGGCTATAGCAAATGGATTGCAGGTCTGTTGTGCTGCTTCATTACTCGGGTGAGGGGCTGTGTTTTCAAAGGTTATGACTTTGAATTCATAGAGTTGGTAGGCAGCTGTTCATAACAGGAAATAAAACTATCTTCTGTCTGTTAAGCTAGTTCTTTCAAACTCAGTAGTGATCAATATATTTTTAATTCCTAGGCTGGGGCATTGATTATATGATTATACTATCATAGCAATTAAACTATGAAACCTCAGTAACTCACGCCACATCCAGAAGATGGATTATTTATCAATAAGCAGATTCCCCAGCATGTTGATTTGGGTTTCTGTTCTCCAGTGCACTCAAAGGCAATGAAAACTAAAATCTCCCTGTTCATCTTAAAAAACAAAACAGAAAACAAACAAACCAAACTCAAAAAAAACTCCCAAAAAACCCCATCCACAACAAATGAACAAAAACCCAAACACTGAAAACCTTGACTCTGTGTCCAGGGTGTCCCAAGCTGCCTCTAACCATGACATGAAGAAGGATGAAACTCATTGATGGTGTGGAGTGGGAGTGTGTTTATATCAGGGCATTTCCTGCAGAAGATGTGACAGCCTTCTGTAATGTCTTCAGGACAAATGCACGGCCTCTGTAACAACCTTCTTGTTGCTGTAAGAATAACTTGTAGTGAAGAGAGAAGAAACAGAAGAATTCTTGTGGAAAACATTTTCACCACTGGAAAAGAAAATAGTATCTATGTGGTGCACCTGATTTGTTCTGATTTTATCAAATCCATTTTGACACCACAGAAAACCACTTCAGATACCTTGAATTTAGGTCATTCTTCTTTATGCAGATACTTAAATGGAGGAATCTAGTTCCATCTTATATGTTTGAGTGGATGCCCATTATGTCACAAACCCTACAAAGTCTCTATACCTTTCTTGACTGACAGCTAGAGGATAGGGGGGAATGAATATCCAAAAGCATCTAATGCTGCAAAGGGTAACTTTATATTGATCCTTAAACCTTGCTCTAGTGATTGGGAAACTTGACTAAGTCAACCAAATAGATGAACACAGAACCTCTTTCCACCTAGTGCCTGCAAGCCAGAAGCACATGGGAAATACTGGACCACTATGAGAAATGCACTCTGCTCTGCTTCCTTTGAAAAACATTTTTCTGCTCTGCAAAATCAAGTGGACAGCAGGGCAGCAAGAAATAGTGGGACTGAGTTCGGTTAGTACCCAGTGGTATCAACTGTATTCCATCAATCTACGCAGTCAGAGTTATCCTCTGAGTCTTTAATATGTCAGGGTACAGTTGACTCCTTCTCATAGTCTCCCTTGTGCCAAAGCAAATTAAAGGCTTTGGCCAAGACAAAGGTCTAATTCCAAAGTGTGAGTTTGTACCATGGAATAAATACCTGGTAAAACTGACATCTGTTAATTTGTGCTTAATTGCTGCTTAATAGCCCCTTTCTTTGAATAGACAGCTCTGTCTCTGAAAACTTCTACAGTATAGGCTAAATTGTAAAAAGGGGCATTATGTATTTTCTTTTTTATTTTCTTTTCAATTAAGTACACACTGGATGTCATCCTTTGCACTTACTGATTTTGTTTGTCATAACTCAGTGTGATTTGACATTTTGGGGCTCTGAATCTCAAAGCACGGCTTTTGTTACTGCTGTAGTCCAGTTAACATCTAGATGGGAGCTTTTCAGTTCTGTTGATGTGTTAAGCGAGTTAGTCATGTATGCATGACTGAATCCATTTCCTTTCAGGTTAAATGCAAGTAATATCACATCAGGGAACTGATTAACATCCCTAGTAGGGACAAAAATGTAGAATTCAGCTCTTTAATAAAATTACCGTGTAATACACTGAAATTCAAGGTAATCCTTTTCAATCAAGTTATGTTTGAACAGATCTTTGTCTACAAATCAGTAGATGAGGTCTTTATAAGAGCTACGTATTTATTTGTCCCATTGAAAAGAAACTAATTTTAACAATGCGTGTTTTTATGCTTCACTGGCCTGCTAAACATATTATCTTGCAGTTCAGTGACTTTCAGATGTGCATTACTCTAAGACACTTAATGGTAGAATTTGTTCAGTGAACTCCGTCACAGTCCTTTATAAAACTTGCATACATGTCCTAAAAGCTGCTCTACATCACACATGTCAAGGAAAAGTGAAACCCTGTTACCTGGAATGGATAGTGTATGCCCACAGAGTTCTACAGGAATGGCCAAGAGAAGTTAACGCATCTATAGGTAATATTTATGTGTCTGTGTCCCAGTATATGATGGGATGGCCACTTTTTGTTTGTGATGATGCCCTAATCTTTCTACATGCCTTGCTAGCTGCTAGTTCCTGTAGTCTGAAGAGAGCCGCAAGGTGCAGACTGGTCTGTATGGCCTATATAGATCATATCTATATTTGGTATTCTGTCTAAACTGCTCCTGGAAATGGCTCTGGGGCCATGTTAAGACCTTAAACATCCCTGAAAATGCTTAGAAGAACTCAAGTTACTACAGGACAAATCCGTGACGGGGATAGTTTTAGTTAATCATCTATAAAGATGAGAGAGAGCCAAGCTTGAACACATACTCTGTCCTTGACTATTTTATTAGTATAGACTTAATTTTTTCACTTTCTAATTGACCTGACAGGAAGATTATGGAAATGTTCTACAGCAAAAGAACCTATGGGTAGGTTCAGAGAGAAGGAGTAAGACAGGTTTTTTTCTGAACTGCTTTAGCGTGTGTGTAACATATGCAGTCTAGTGGCTAGCTAATGTGAAAAGACAAGGTTCAAATGCTATTACAAGAGTTTAGCCAGGTTGTTCCAAATCTTTATCAACAACTCAGTTTTCATCCAGATAAGTGTATTTGTGTTATACTGTCTTTTCTCTTTTCTTCCCCATCTTGAATCAGAAGATGAAGATAATAGTGGGTTCCTTTCTTTCCATTCTGAATTTATTTTTGCAATCATCTTACGTGTTAGATAGCCTAACAGGGAAACCAACACGCAAAGGAAGGCAAAGTTTCTTTGAGATATTTATAAAAGTTATCAGGCAACAGCTATACCAAAGGAAAGCAGGCATTTGAACTTAAGTGAAAGTCTATAAGTAAGTTTATAAAATTATGAAGTAATGAATATATTTAAGCATCAAAACCTTAAGCAACAAGCACAATTCCTTGTCTACTATTTATTCGTGTAGTGCATAGCATGTAACTTCCCTTAACATTTTAGGAAAAAAAAAAAAGAAAATGTTGTTACTGTCTTTGAATAATTTTAAAACTAGAAAAAGGGTCTAGTAGTAATAATTCAACCACTTGCCTACTGTGGGACTGTTCAAAGTTCTGTTCAGTTTCACCCCAATCTTAACATTAAAATATTTTTCATCTGGTTTAGTTC
Organism: Anabacerthia variegaticeps; assembly: GCA_035583185.1. Taxonomy (NCBI): domain Eukaryota; kingdom Metazoa; phylum Chordata; class Aves; order Passeriformes; family Furnariidae; genus Anabacerthia; species Anabacerthia variegaticeps. Next base: position 23,248,913 of record JAWWEW010000131.1, on the reverse strand, counting down.
ACTCATTAACTCTATTCCCACCATTACCTAAACGATACTCTTTCTTTTCTTTTCTTTTTTTATTCCTTCTTTTAAAAAAATTCATAACAAGAACTATAATTTTATGGATGTGCAGATACATTTACCAGTGTATCAGTCCTGGGTGCCATTTTTGTTTCTTGTTGGTGGGCTCTCTTGTGTCTTTAACTTTGTACAGTATCTTCCATACTTTTTCTTAAGACTGGAGGTTTGACATAATCACCAGGACCTCGGGAGTTCTCTCCCTCCTTGTTTCCAAGAGAGTTCCAGGAAAGAGTAATGAAGCAAATCTAGGGCTTACAGTGCACATGCAAAGCTGTGCAGTAACATAAGGTTGATCCCGTCCCTCCTGTGTTCCTGCTGTGGTAGTTATTTGCCCACTGCTCGTAGACCTGGCATGGAAAGTTGAAATTTGCAGTTCTGCCTGTGTTATTCAGTTTTCACAAGACTGTGATAAGCTCTACGGAGGTGGTTTCCTGGCTGTTTGGTTTTTTAACTCTGAGAATCAGTAGATGTTTGAAGGAATGTGTTGTTGAATGTTGCATTACTTCTGCACATCAGGAAGTGAAATGCAGTGGGACACCCCGTGATTGTGCTGCATGAAGCATGTAAGTGACCTTCTACAGGTTTCAGAACTATTGTTAAACATTCGGGCTGCACTCTGCACATACTCCTCATCCATCTCATGTTATTTAAACAGTAGCTAAGGAGAAGTAATGTCCTTGAATTAATCCAGTCTCCTGTTTTTGCCAATTCTGTTTTATAGTCTTTTAGATACACACCCGTGTAGTGGGCTCCTGTGACAAAGTGGGGGAAAAGAGGCATTTTGCAATGCTATTGATTGTAAGGCTCCCATAAGTGTGCAGTTATTAATCTTTCCAACATTTGTAATTTCTACAGTTTATGTATCAGGTTAGTAAAGAAGGCTTTTCTTTTCAGACCTTAAAAAATGTGGTTAAATTGTAATTTTTATTTTTTTTCTCTTTAAATGCTTCCAGAATCTGAGTCTCAAAAATGTCGAGCCCCTAAAGGGTGCTATTGTATCCTTTTAGTCAAGGGATTCCCAAACATGCTGACCATGATTGAATACGGGTTCCTAAAGCAAAGGCTGAAATTCTGCCACCTTTACTTATGTAGTTCCAACCCAGCTGGGCATTTAATGCAGGAGTTCTTCACTGAGGAAATTGACAAAACGTGGCCTGTGATATTCATGTTTGAACATTTCAACCAGCTCAGCCATGACAGGTTGTATCCCAGTCTCACAGTGATTCCCAAGGATGTGCTAGGCTCAAAAAACTTCAATCAGATCTTGAAATTTGGCCCTGAGGAACTCTCAAATCATGTGAATAGAAGGGGGGGGGGGAAAAAAAAGGACTCTATGATATTGTGGAAGAAAAATAGCTTTTCTCAGAAAAGTATTCCTAAACTTTGTTGTTTTTTCTTTTATCACTTAGGCTTTAACTGGAATTCAGCACTTGTTTAGTCTAATCATTGGATTTCATATGACCTTTAGATTTTCTCATCCACAGACCAACTCAGAAAACAGTCCTCTCCTGAGAACATCAACTGGTCTAATTAAATCAGATCACCTCTTGGGAATTTAAAATAAGAGATTCTCTCTGTTCAGATTCTTTGGCAACTTGTGAACATAATGAAAAATTCCTTAATATACAAATTAAGAGTTGTTGGAATCAACGGCTCATAGTTGAGGTAACTTATTTCTCAAGATGTTTGGAAGGAAAATTAAAGCATAAATTACTCTTACTGCCAGTAAAGTTATTCCCTGTCACAGCCTTTCCATTCCTCTTCTCCTCTAAACCACTAATGAACACTCTAGCTGTAGAAAAAGCACAAACGTTGTGCTCCCCAGTTTGTACTTTTGGCTGTTTACAATATATCAATGTCTGCACTGTCAAATTCTGCTTCACAACAGTTGGACACAGGTCTGGCACTAAGGCAAGTATGTTTAAATTGCACACAGTCCAAAAAAGTGGGGAACTCGCTGCAGGTTTATGTATGAATGCGGCCCTTTCTTCAGTCAGGTGTTTTGAAATTAGAAGTTTTCACGAAAATTACTGGCGTAATCCCTGCTACAAACAGTCTCTGTTTCCTCTCTGTACTGCTAAGGTACTACTCCCAGTGTATAAACAAACGGTGATTCATTAGCACAATGACACAGAACAACAGACGACCTTGCACATGAATGGGTTATTCTTCTACTTCAGTTACGGTAATGAATCATTTCCCTCTTGTGTTCCTCCCTTCACTTCTAGTCGAGTTCACTTCTTATTATTCAGAACTCTCTTCTTGAAAGATCAGTTGTCCATGCAGGTCGAGAGGGGAAGGATCCTTACTTGACCCTTACTTGTACAAAGCACAGAGGAACACAGCTCCTGCTGAGTTATCAGGCAGCCTCCTGGTTTATCAGGCAGCCTCCTGGTTATCAGTGCCCATATTTATTGTTTTTCTTTGGACCGTACTTTCCTCTTAACAGTTCGTGTCCTACTGACAAAAGGTATGTTTCATGAGTGCAAGCATAAATTGTCCACAAGAATTCTTATTTCTTCTCTAGAGATCTCATTGAAATTTGGAGACTGGGTAAATGTAAATTCTGCAAAAGAACTTCATGATTGTTCACTGGAAAATCCATTAGAATAACTCTCTTTTGTCAGTATTTAGAAAGCAGTTAGCATGTTTCAGTTTTCTCATTCTCCACTCTACCCGAATACAGGGAAGGCTTGTTCTGAACTGGCTGTCCCCACAAGCCCTTCATGTTTCTTAAAATACCTCAATATGTAGATTTCCTGAAGGGCTTCCACAAACTGGTACCTAGTAGTGTCTGGATGTTTTTTCTGGAGCTATGTTGCTTAGGTAAATCTTTTAAACATAATCTCACATTTATATAATGCTTTTGGCACTTGGCCATTTGTCCCTGTTGTGTATCAGTGATAAACAGCTGAGTTGCCTGACTTTTAAATACAGAAACATTCTGTTCTAGCTGAAGCTGTTAATGAAAAGACTACTGAAAAGACTGTTGGTGGAAGTTGACAATTGGAACAATCCTGTTCCTAGAAGTACAATGTCGGATATTGACAATAGCTTTGTAGGTCTGAACACTCCCTTTGGTGAAGGGATATAAGCGATATGCCACCCAGCTAAGCAATTTCTAAAGCATAGGTTTACACATCTGAACTGTTTAAATAATGGTCAGACTTGAGGTGAGAAGAGTGGAGAACCACTGATATTCTTCAAATGTTTAATAACTTGCTTCAAAAGAAGGACAATATTTCAGACTCCATGATGGATAAGACAAAATCAATGGGCTTAAATTGTAGTAAAGGAAGTTTAAGCTAGATATTAGGAGCAAAAAAATAGCTTTCTAAACATTTTTCTAAAGATAAGGACTTTTCTCCATATTCTCATGAGTAATTAAAAAGCCCCAAACCCACAATTCAACAAAAATAATAAAGCACATTATAATATAGCTATAAAAAATGAGTTGTGTAAAATCTGAGAATGCTGCAGCTGCATTCAAACTCACCTGAGAGTGGACCCAGCCAAGGGGTTTCTCCTCATTCATATTTTTGCATTTCTGTTTATTTCATGTTGATTATTATGATACTGCAACTAGAAGCCTATAGACCCTGAGAAGAATGAAGTGCATCTGAAATGAAATACACCACTGTTGTAGTTTAATTGCTGGTAAGTAGAATTATAATGATTTGTTGTAACTGTGATGAATATCTATTTGCTGACTATGATGCAAAAATTACAAGGAAAAAAATAGTTGTTTATATTTCATAAATGAGGTAGAGGTTATGGATTTATGTCGTATACAATGAAAACATTTTTCCATAGTATCAGGTTATAATTCTAAGCAATTTAAACATGTGGCTACATAAATCTATTAAATCTTCTGAGAAAAGGTTAGATGCAGCAATTTTTTTATTTTCAAATCTCATGTGCAGCCATTCCAAGCAAAAGAGTCTATTTAAATCAATGTGACTTCTTTCATTACGGGATTGCTCTGAAGAGAAGTACATGAAGAACCTATCAAGAATAGACTAAGGTAATGCTGATTTGGTTGCCAAATTCAAATTCACTTTCCAGTTATTTCTTCATCATCTAAAGGTTTCTATGGTCTTATGGAGAGCCTCCAGGCAGCTGCAGAACCTGACGTGTGACAGAGTTAGACCAGTGGGTGGAATCAGTCAGAGGAATCTTTCTGGTGATGTATACACTGTCCTAAAATATTTGTATCACAACTTAGAGTCAACAGATACTTAAGAGAGAAATTCTAATGTGTTCAGGTAAACAGACAAAAAACCAGGCACTGTGTCCTAACATATCTCATAATGATCAAGAAAAGGCAGCCCTTGACCCTGCCATTTGTCTCTTTTTCTCAGGAAGAGATTGATGGAAGAAATTACTGACTGGACTGAAAGTACCGACACCACTCTGGTGGATTTTGGGGTTTTTTTCTAGAAGGTCATATCCACAGGTATCTGAAGGAAGAAAAAATTGTTGTAAAAATGAGTATGACGGAAGTCCTGAAGATGAAGCTAGGAAAATCACTGAGGAATATAATGTCGACTTATGAAGAGAACACAGAAATATCCCAAAATCTGCTTTGACTTGCACCCCAGAAAAGCAAAATCATTTAGTGAAACATGAGTGGCAGGTTTGTCTGTTAGAACTAAAATTTATTGCACTTCAGACAAACATGTTTAAAATATTATGTAAGCATTCCAGAAAGAATAGGAAGTTGTTCTGGGTTTTTTTCCCCTCTATCTCCTTAAGAAGTCATTTTGTGCTCTGTAGCAAATAAGTGCCTTCAAAAGAGCAACATGCTGTAACAAGAAGAGAATCAGTTTAAAAATCAACTTGAGTCATACCTTCAGTTTTAGTAGGGTCCTTACTTGTAGTAATTTGACACTAGCCATGTTTCTAGGTCAAATATAAATATGAAATGTTACGAGATGCAAGAAAAGATTGCCCACAATTGTGTTAACCAGATCTGCTATGTTTTGGAGGTTTCCAGTGCTCACCCAACTCCTGCTTACAGATAGGGAACCCTTACCACGTGCATTCCTTTAAGTAACTTGTTCAATATTCAATCTCTCCCTTTGGTTTTCAAATGTTCTGTACTTCCTTCAACTTCTCTGACCCACTTCATCGGTTACTAAACCCATGTTTTCATCCCTTTTGTACTTCCACTTTGATCACTCTTTTTTTTCTGGGTCAAATATTCACCAAGTCACCTGACTCTTATCAAATGACTTCATTACTTGCAGGATCAGCAGAGTATGCCAACTCCAAATGTTGATCATGGTACAGGTAAGTTGAAAAAATTCAGGAGATGTGCATAACTAGGTAGATGACAATTGGAGAGATTGCTGCATTAGAAAAAGAGCATGGCAGAGCAATAGCCAGCAGATCCATGCTCTTATCTTTCTCCCTGATAGAATGCAAGACACTAAAGCTCAGAAAAGGTTCATAAAGAGTATTTGGTCACATAAAGTATTTGTGGCTCTACGAAAACTCTAGGAAGCTAATGCCTGAAGATTATACCACCAATCTTCTGCATACCAAGTGCTAATGTAAGAACATGGAATGCAAGGGGGAAAAAACACACATTATTTTGACAAAAGAATTGGAAAAATCTGGAGTAGATAAATATAGAATCATCTCTGCAGTGGAATAATAGGTGCCATTCTAGGATGAGGAACAGCTACTTGGGCTGCTGCTTAAGCTCAGAAAAATTAGAAAAAACTTGCAGTGTTTGTCACATCCAAGAGGAGATCAAAGTGTATGCTTGGATATAGTCCAATCAGCAATAAAATCATTACAGTTCTTTTTCTAGCAAATCCAGTCAGTACGTCGATCATATAGATTAACACTCCTACGATAGCAGATGACAAAGATGCAGTTGATGAGTTCTATCAACAGCTTGAAGAGGCATTCATTAAAAATGAAGCAAAGCTATCACCCTTGCAACTGGGGACCTAATTATGAAAGTTTGGCTGTCGGATTTTTGGCTCTCCAAAAGAAGTAATGGGAAATGACTACTCAGTTTACTGAATGAAAGGGGCATCTGATTGAACTTTCTTGCCTTCATGTTTATTCCTTCTTTATTTAACACCTAAATTGCATGTCCGAGATATTTGTATGGATGGCTATGGCATCATGACTAAGAGTCAAGTGATGCTGAAGGATGAACATGTAGCAAGCAAAAAGCACCCAGAGTCAGAAGATCAGCTGTTGGCTTTTAGAATGTCAAAAAATGGATATTCAGCAGCTCATTGTTTCTTGTCCACACAGAGAAAATCTATGTGATGTCTGTCCAGAAGTTGGTGGTATCAACATGGAGGAGTAGTCAGTTAACCTAAATGGGCTATGGAATAAAACTGCCAAGTATGAGCTACCAGTAAACACATCCTGGTAAGTCAGTACTGTGCTCTGAACATCTGGGAACAGCAGCAAGCAACCATTTAATTACACAGCATGTGAACAGTAACATATGCTGCCCAGAATTTTTCAAAGTGTATAGAGAATTTTCTTTGAGAGAAACTCAGAAAGAATTTGCAAACTGAAAAGGAATGGCATGTTCCATTCCCCCACACATCTCCATCCTGCCCCAGGGATCAAGTCAGATATGCCAATGAGATGACAAGGCAAGGTCCCAGATAACAGGCAACAAATGCTGAAGCTAGTGAAAACCAGGAGTAAAAAGCAAATTAAGGACATTAATGTGGGAGGGAACGAAATACCTGCATGCTGACCACAGATAGGATGCAAGCAAACCTTACCTAGTGATCAACTGCAGAAGAAATAGTTAAGATTCTGTTATCTGGAAACTTTTACATCCAGCCACAAAGATATTCAGAAGGAAGTGGAGGCAGAATTCCAATTCAGCTGTATCTTCTCACAGAGAAAAGCATGAGAAACCCTAGAAATGTTTAATAAAGTACAAAGGTTCAACAAGTGAAAACAGGAGCAGCTGAGGGAGCTGGGTTTGTTTAGCCTGAAGAAGAGGCTCAGAGGGGACTTGATTGCTGTCTACAGCTACCTGAAAGGAGGTTGTAGTCAGGTGGAGTCAGTCTCTTCTGCTGTGTCTCAAGTGAAAGGATGAGAAGAAATGGCCTTATTGTGCCAGAGGAGGTTCAGATTAGATAATAGAATGTTTTCTTTTGCTGAAAGAGTGGTTAGACGTTGGAGTAAGTTTCCCAGGGAAGTGGTGGTATTGCTGTCTTTGGTAGCATTCAAGAGCTGTGTGGATGTGGCACTTGGGGATGTGGGTTATAGGTGATTATGGTGGTGGCAGGTTGATGGTTGGACCAGGTGATCTTGAAGGTCTCTTCCAACCTTGAGGATTCTGTGATTCTGTCAGTGTATGAAAGGCAACTTACTGCAACTTTGATCATTTTGAACAATAAAGATTAGAGACTGTTACATTTAAGACTCTTTTCAACACATTTTAAGTCCAGGGTAATGAGGGAAAGAAAAGCAAATAAAAGCTTATTCTTCACCTCATTTTCTTCCCATTGTTCCTGGATCAATACTTTGATAGCTTAGCCTGTGTTCCAGGTCCATCTTCTAAAACATCAGCCAAAGCACTGCCACAAGCAGTATCTGCACATTATTTATATAGATCTCTTTCCAAATTATTTAAGCAGGTAGTAGAAAGAAACAATTAATGTCATCAGGGTGCAGTGTCCACCTTTTGGCAACTGTCCTCCCTAAGAAGCTCAGGTTAGTTGGGTGCTACATTACTCTAATGGAGTAGTACTGAGAGGTAAACAGTAGTTAGCCTTAATATGAATAAATCTTCTGTACTTTTAGATCTTTGAAATCCAGTTATTCTGTACTTTTTATCTCACTGCTTTCACAGCCTTTCTCTATGGCCCACTTGTATTTTTCTGAGTCATGCCTACACTAAAAAAAAAGAAAAAAAACACAAACTAGTTTAAAGAAAAACTCTAGTTTTGCTTATCTGATGGAAAGTCTAGACAGACTGAAGTACAACACATTGCATCTCTGCTCTCTGCTGCTCTTATTTCCAAATTTTGAGCAACAGCCACACAGTTTATCAGTTACTACATTTTTTTTGTTCCTCCTGCTGTGCGATTTGTTTCTTTGAGACTTAAATACTATTCATAAGTGCAAGAAACCACAAAGGTATTTGAATGCATGGATTCAATAGGATAAACTGGACGTTGTAGTACATTTTTCCCTTCACACTCTTCCCCCACAAAGTAAAACCCCATACTGCCTGGTCTACTTCTGACTCCTGTTTTACCTTCATCTACCCTTTCTATCTTTTATATATTTCATTGTACTGTTTCTCTTTTGACACACAGAGACACCAAATTAAACTGGGCAGTATGTAATCAAGACACTGTTGGACTTTGTGTTTCAGTTGAACTTGATCCCATATTCATTGCTTATGGGCTGATTTAGATAATTACTTTTATTTTTTTTAATTAAACTGTTTTCATGCTGTGAGAAAGAAATTTGATGATCGGCATTCTCCCTTCCAATCCTTGTTTTCTACATGCTAAATTACAGGTTTTGTGCTGATATTACAGGAACATTTGGAGAAGGCTTCATGGTCTCCAAAACATAATGCAGGAGATTAATTTTTGCAGTCTGAAATAAAATGCAGCCTTGCAGTCATGCTGATGGTGTTCAGCCTCCCATCTTGTGTATTTTATAGGGGAAAAAAAGCCCAACTGCTTTTTCCGGATTTATTCTTAAAAAATTAAAACAGCATAATACCAGAAAAGGAGAAAAAAGGATGATGTTTGATGAGTAGATCAAATGCACAAAATGATAACTTGTGGTTTTTCCAAAGGACATTTTCCTTTACCCAGACATGCTTTTTCCTCCTTGTTGCTGTCATGATTGATTAGTGAAGCACCAAACAATCCTTGTAATTATTCACCAACTGCAGACCATCTGGAGTTAGGAGTTTGCAGTCTTTCTAGAAATGTATCTGCACTGGGTTTGCTATATGCTTTTGAGCCTAGTACTTAATCACCACATGTGGGAGGTGTTAACTAGGGAATTGCCTTTCCAGTCTAACTACATTATCACTTATATTGTGCTGTAAATGTCTATAATATTTAAGATGCTTTTCAAAGGGTTAGAAGTGGAACACACATAACAGCTCATACCCCAAGGAGCATAGAGTTGAAGTGCACAAGCGGATACCATAAAATAAAAGGCAAATGATGAGGGGAGAGTTAGAGAGGTAGAGGAACAGATGTCAGAAATTTTTTTGGAGGAGGAGGTGAGTGAGGAGGAGGGAAGCTGTTCCCATATGAAAGATGATCTAAAATAGGGAGTGGGCGAAGGAAACGATTTGGAGTTTCTCACAAGTATGTCTGCTGTCCTATCAAGAAGTGTTTGCGCTTTTGAAAGGATAGCTAAATTTGACAGGAAAAATAAACCTTTGAAACATGCTAGCGTAAAAAGAAACTTAAAAACCCCTGCCCATCACATGTCTTAAACATCCTGTGCATTACAAAAGTAGCTGTCATCAAAGTAATGCAGGTGTCACAAATAGAAACTTGTAAACTCAACATAAACTGCATCTCTTGCCCTTCAGAGACTAGGCAAAACAATGTAGCCTGAAGAAAGACCTGAAGGTCAACAACTTTGACAGCAAGGTCATCATTCTGGCTTTATGGACAAGAGGCAGGAAGGCAGGAGGCTCGTTCCTCAGCTGGAAATAATACAGAGGGTTCTAGACTCTGGCCATTTTACAGTTAAACAAGGGATTGCCCACATTTTTCACTTCAGCACTTCACATATGCCCAGTGATGACTGGGAATGACACACCTGAGTGATATGGTCTTTTTCATTGAGACTTTAGAAAGTTATTGTTTCAAGATCCAGCAGAGACAGCTCTATCATTATTGTTGAAGCTACAAATATGTGTTTGGAAGAATCATTAAATACGAAAAGACATCTATGTCTGGGATTATGTCTCCTGGCTGGGGAAGCATCCATCCTGTTTCTGCACTAATTTGCTTCTTCAGAGCTGGTTGCTGCAGCTCTTATAACACGTATAGTGAGGCTATTGTCTGTATTGTCTGAAGTAAGGAAAGCCATCTTATCTGTCACTATTTCTTTACAATATCTGTCCCTCCTTCCAAGACACAACAATAATATTTTACAAAGAAGGGATACAGACAGATTTCTTGCAGATACAGTTTTCCTCCAGAGGCATGCCACGATGCAAACATAGGGTTGCATCTCTTTGTGCTAATAAACATTATAAAGCCGTGGCCTGGTCTCTGGCAGGTCATGTTGAAGCTTGTAACTATATGACTAAGGTCTTCTGGTATAATCTGTTCTTGCTACTTACAGAAGATGGACCTTGTCCTACTGCTGGGCTACACCATGTCATTTTCTGGCAGAGCACTAATTCATATGGACCAAATTCAGACCAGACAACATGCCAACTATTCAACAATATAAACAGTAATAAGCTAGTGCTGAAATTCTTTCCCTGTTTAGACACTTGGTATGCTGGTACAGATATAACAATAGCATCTACCTAATTTAGAACCATTTATAGGCAGCAGATAATGACCAGGGAGCCTCTCAAACGTACCTGACTTTCTCTGGTTTCTTACAAAGTGTACCTGAGGAGGCTGGAATACTCCATCTCCTATTAGGATGTCAGCTACTACCCATGTTTTGCCCCACTGATTGTGTCTGATTCATTCACTCACTGTGATGCACTTTAATCTTATCCTTAAATAATTTGCCATGCATTCCCAATTTATAGCATCTTGAGTTTGTTCTCAATAATATCCATCCTATAACAAATTAATTAAAAATAGTCATTAACATTAGTCTCAGATCTCTGTGGAAACGGTCTTGATGGTGAGACACTTACTTAATGAGCTGATTTTTGTAACTAGTTGCATACAGCAAATGAAGGGGCAGGAAAATTAGGTGAGGAATGTTTCTCTCTACTGATCCTGTAATTAAGAAGAGGTGAGAAGCAGTAGATATCACCAAAGTTGCCATATAAGACTTAGAAATGTTTTACATTCTATCACACTTATTCCCATTCTGTCTCTCTGAGCAGGCAGCTGCTAGACTTAACTACAGTAAGATAATGTCATAAAACAGAAGCAAAATATTTTGATCTGGGGACTGCAGAGCTGTGGGTGGTGTTAACTGTGTCCTCCTTGTAGATCAGAGATGAACCAGGAAGAACTTTTAGAAGAGTGAGAAGCTAAACTATCCTGTTACCATATTAATGTGCTATGCTTACTTAAGTCAATGGGAGGCTCATCATAGTCTCCAGTGGTGTTAGAATTTCCCTATCAGTACTTAAAACTCTACCAGGTTAACAGAAAAAGACTCAAAAAATTGCTTGCTGTTCATTTTTGGAGACTAGAGGGATATATATAGTTGGTGTAATCCACTTGGCAACATCCCAGCTGCATGTTGGGTCAGAATCAACATTCTTTAGGTTTGCCACTCCTTAATGTCTTGATTTTCACTATGTGGGAGTCTTGGCATTTGTAATGGATAGAAATCCTGGTCTGTGCTGAGCTTGCCTCTGGTCTGGATGATCACAGGATACCTGACAACATCATGGCACAGATCCACACACCACTTCACATGCAGCCCATAAACGTTTCTATCTTCAGAATGAAAGAGGCAGATACCAAGGCATGGCAAAGCCTATTTATTTCTGGTCAAAATTCAGTCTTTTGACCTGGAGGTACTGTTGTTTCATAAAATAATGCTCATTGTCTTAGATGTCACAGGAATGTATTCATTCAACACATTAGGAAAGTGAAGAGTGAATAGTAAAATGGTGTGCATTAGAAAGATAGTGGGAACCATCTGGTAATACCTTGTCTGATTCAGCCTGTTCTTCCTAGGTAATTCATACTACTTTTTGGTTAAATTAACACTGGTCCACCGTGAAAAGGAAAGAGGGCCAAGAGAAGGAGAAACAGAAAGAGTCATTGCATCAGTCTGCCAGATAAGAGGAGTCTCACCTCTGCTACCCCTCCAGGATGTTTCTTCCCTAATACATTAAAAAGTCCCATGTGCCAGGAAAACAGACACTATTGGGGCCATATCCAGAGTGTGTACCTGCCAAATTGTAAGAAAAGGGATTTTATAACTAGCTTTACCAAAACCCCTCTTTTAGAGGAAAACAAGCAAGTCATGTGATGAGGTGAAAACGCCTCCATGTTTTCCAGAAGAACCTCACAAAGCAGCTCTTAAAACAGCAGCCCTTAAAGCAAATCCCATAATTTGGTTTTACTCATTCATGAAGGAGAATAAAGAAAGAGGCGTTTGTAATCTGACCTGCAGTGAGTAGGTCTATACTTCATGTTTTGTGTACCTTGGCAAGCTGTGGTGAAGCTGTATGGCCACTGACATTCTGTCCGCCTAGTCTCTTGTAGGAGTTTGTATTTTAATGTGCCATGCTGGTTCAGATACATCAGAGATGATTTCATGAATAAGGGACAAGAAGGGTAGGCAAAGTTTTTTAAATTGGGATATTTGCTTTCTTCCATCTAAACTAAGAGTAGTTATCAAATTAATTCATAAACACCAGCAGCCACCAGCAGTTATTTGCTGCTTCCAGATTAAACAGAATTCAGACCACTGGTCAAGAGGCAAGGGGTCTCTCACTCCTTAGCAACTCTATGAGCCATCAGTTTCCCAAGAGCGCTAGGTTTTATAGGAATGTCAGGAAATATGCAATAGTCGTGGTATAGTGTATGCTTGAAATGTTAACAACCTTGCTAGCTTAAATGTGTTTGAGTTACTGTAATTAGACAGCAGAAGATTTTTCTAAGGTGCATTCCAGGACAAGTTAAACACTGTTTCCATTACATGTCATTCTTCAAAGACAGCATCTGAAAAGCATATCTGAGGTGTAGCATCTGAACATTGTTTCATTTACCCCAGACTTCACTGTAGCAGCCTTCTCTGAATTTAATAAGGCTGCATTAGAATTAGAAGAGCCCAGGGTAACCTGAGTCAATGAAAAGCAGCTTAATTTAGTTTATGGTTGAGGCACATTCTGTTTCTCTTACCCCCTGCCCCTGCCCCCAAAGTACATTAAATGAAAATCTTTCTTGCACATTGAGTGAATGCTTTCAGGATGGCGTATCATACTGTGATCTCTTTAAAATCTTGTGTAAATTTGTATATTTGGGTCACTGTGTATTTCTTCTAAGATAGAAAGGTCAACTGAACAGAAATGAATGCACTTCTTGAAACCTACAGAAAGAAAACTATTTCATTCACTGAAATAAAAAGCCAAAACGGACAAAAGGAACCAAATTGCTGAAGCACAAGTAGTATAAACAGGATGGCCATGATAATCTGTGTGTATGGACTTTTATTCTTTGTAGTTTGGTAACACCTTCAATACCATTTATATGTGGCACACACTAGAAAATCCTGCCACTACTGCAGAGTTCAACTCTTTGGTGCCATGGCAAAGTGAAATGTCCTGGGCTAGTGTTCAAAAATACCAAAGGGTTATGTCCTGTGCCATGTGCTGCTTTGATTTTCACACTGATGCCAAGGGCCAGCGTATGTGACATCTTATATTCTGGCGATGTGGAAAGTGACAAAAGCCCAGGGACACCCTAACCTCTCAAACCAAAGAGTGATTTCATTAGGCAAGAAGAAGACTCTGAAAAGACTTATGCATCCAATTATATGAGAGGTATTATTTAACGTAATAGTAAATACCATCTCTGAACACTGTACATTAATGAAGACAAGGAAGAGTGGGACTGGACATCACCATGCAGGCACAGCACAAGTTAGTGTTCACAGCACAGGTCACTAGTAGAAACCATCCTTCACTGAAGGTATCAAAGCTGTGTGTTTTCATGTCCTTTGAGGTGTAAATACACAGAAATTGCATGAGAATGTAAGTTGCTCTTTTATTTCATGTTTGTATTTGATCTCTTTTATGTCTATTTCATATATTCCCTTTTTCATGTTAAGGTTTCTGCTAGCAGTTTGAATCTTCTTGAGGTGTAGACACTAAAATCAAATGTCTTGGTGTGGAGGTCAGCATTTATTATTCTCTGATTCGCACTGTATGTGCTAACATTTAACAGCAAAACTGAAGTGTACAGGATACAGTACAAAGTGTTTTAGTTGTTCTGGCCTGGAGGGCATCTGTACTTCATTTTTTGCTACCAAGGCAACAGTTTAGCTTCAGGCAACAACTTATGAAGTAACTATCAAGCTTCTTCAGATAATAAAACTATGTCACCATGTGATTAGTTGTAAGAATGAATTAATACAAGAATTGCAAAGCTAAACATAATCTCTGTAACTCCAAATTTACTTCTGTCTCTAATAAACTGAGTTCGTGTTGGAGAGACAAATTAAAAACCAACATGCTTAACTTCTCTAGCACTAAAAAGAAAGGTCAGGATGAAAGCAAGATTTATTCAAAGAGATGCCCGCACTTTTCTTATAAGTAGGTTTAGAGGGACAATATATCACATATGTATGCAATGTTTGTTCACCAGCAATTATCTCACAAGTCAGAGTACATAGTTCCAGGTGTTAACATCTGTACATACTAGTAACCACTAATACATAGTTTAACGATACCTTCTGTTGTTTGAAATTGTTATGGATCAGATTTGATCAGCCATTTTGGAAGACATACAAGGCTCATGCATCAGATCTGTCTGGCCTGATTCTCCAATCTGTTGTGAAATTCAGAGATAGAAAATGGCAAAAAAAATTTACAATGTGCTGGGAAAAGGTAAATTATTTAAATAAGAACCAACGGGCTGGAATACTGCACTGTGGATGTGCATGAAAAAGATAGCAGTACTTATCTGGGGAAACAAATCCCAGCAGTTATTTGCTGATTAAATTGGTTTGTGATTCAGTTGGAGCTTTTGCTGGTAGCATGCCATACAGCTACATTGCTTCTGAATGTCTAATATTTTTTCCTGTTTTATTTGTGAAGATAAGCTTCCAAACAAGACTGTGTGTCCTGTGCGCGACTTGAACAATGTTTGTGCAATGTGTGAGCAGCCCTCAGGGAAGACTGAGTACTGGGGGAAGTGTTACAGTGTTGGTGTGTTCAGGAGTGGTGATGGCATGGGGCTGGTTGTTGTGGGGTGTGGAAAGATCCACATCCTTTTGCAGTGCCAAGAGTCCAGGCAGTGTGCTGGTGGGGACTCTCAGCTAATGCTGTACACTGACTGGATTCTGGAGACACAAGGCTAGAAAACCAGGGCACACCTGGGCTGTGGGTCATGCAAGATCACAGTGTAACCTGGAAAGCTGCAGGGAATGGGGAAATAAGACCAAGATGTAGCCTTATGGTTGGTCTGCAGAAAGGTACTTGAAATTTCCATTTGGTTTCCATTAAGGAAAATATTTCCCACCCCTGTTTTAAAAAGTATAGTTCCATGTCTAAATAGAAGCAATAATGAAGAGCTTTCAGGTTTCTGAAGCCTGTTTATTTGAGCCAATTTACTCAGCCTCTGAGCAACCTGATCTAGTGATAGGTGTCCCTGCCCATGGCAGGGGGGTTGGAACTGGATGATTGTTAAAGCTCCTTCCAACCCAAATCACTCTATGGTTGTATGGTTCTATGAATTACATCATTCTAATAGCCATAAAGGGTTATATTTAGAAGCTGTTATGTGTGAAAAAGAGACTCTCAGTAAAAGGCAGCCATAGTACCAAAAAACTCATATCCACCCCAAATTTCACATGAACAGACTAGTGACATCCTCTTAGCAACAGCAACTACCTCAGTGTTGGAAGGCTTCTTGTGAATGCAGATTTCTTGGGGCTTCCCATGAAAAAGGCCTTCACTCCAAGTTTGATTGTACAGTAATTTCCTTATCAATGACTCCCTGGCACTTTATACAGTAATTGCACTGCTGCTGCCTTCTCTTTTACCCCAACTACTGCTGCCTTTTGCATACTTCTGCCTGCATATTCCATTGAAAAAGGTCTTTGTGAGCTATATTTTTTGTATGTTATTTCAGGTAGAGCTAAGGCAAAGACAGCAGTCATGAAATGAAAGAACATTGCTGTATATATGTGTATATATACACAAATTATATATAATGTTTTCTTTTTAGACATTATAACAAGCCAAGGTTATCTACAACTAGTATTCAGTTTAATGTCTCCCATCCTCTCTTACTCAGCCCCATGTTCTGTGATGAAAGAGCACATTCTTTCAGAGACAAGTATTCCCATCAATAAAACAATTGGGGCAACTCTTCAGCAGATGCAGTTCTTACCCTGGTTTACTAGGCACTAGTAAAAAAAACAAAGCGGAAAGACAGCACTGGATCATCCCCTTTGGCCCTTTTTTTCCATCCTGTTTTATCTAAGAAACCTGAGTAGAACTTTGTAGGCGTAGGTGAACAAATATAATAGAACTTAGTAGCACAGATGCAATGGGGACAGATGATGTAGAGTGTAGGCTGAATGTTCGTTCTCCCTTTTGTCTTTGTGAGGATATCTTTTACAGTACCCAAATAGCAAAAAAGTACTAAGTTCAACAGCAAAAGAGAGGCAGTCAAATTTTAAAAATATACTTGAAATTTATTATTATGTTCAACCAGCCTCTCAATATGCATCCTGGGAGACCTACCATATTACTTTCATCTCAGCCTGGCCTCTACAGAAAGATCCAAATCCCAAATAATTCACCTCTGCTCCATATGAGAGTCTCTGATAATGTTTTCATCATGATGTTTATATGAGAACATACATGAGCAGATCCATTGCTCTCATCAGCTGCGTTTTCCCATGTACCTTCTTTAATCAATTCAGCTTCCAAAAATATTTTCCAACTCAGCATCAGAAGCCTAGCCTTATCAGATTTGTGCTTCCTTCTGATCAAAGAACAGCTCTAGGAGAGGTATTCTTTAAAGACTCTGCACCAAATACTATTTCCGTTTCATCACACAGAAATCTGTGGACCATACTATGCAACAATTTTTTTTCAGATGCCTTTGGCTGTCCTTCCAACCTTTCCTTCTTCTTGGAGTGGAGTTTAAGCCTCACCTTTAATAAGTACTTCATGAAGTCCCAGACATTCTTAGTTTACTGTGATAAACTGAGAGTGTCTCACATGCCCTGAAATGAATTCAGGATTCTTAGGTTTGATTCTTCTGAAAACACTCATAGTCACTAAGTCCTACATGAAATTTTAACAGGAAGCATGTGACTAGTATGATTTACAATGCCCTTTGGTCCTTGACAGAACATGGCTACAGTAGAGAGATCATCAAACATTTGCCTGTGTTTTCTTCTGTTTTACCCCACAGTAACTAGATTAGAAGAATTTGTCTTTCTTGTTAGATCCATCTCTGTAGCCAAATCTGTTGTTCCAGATACGACTTCTCTGAGGATCATAAGCAATGATTTGATTAACCTTCCTCTGAAAAGTTTGTTGGTAGCATTTGAAATTAACCTATCACATGTAAATTAGTATTTCTCTTCATCCTATTCTAGTGTTGACTTATAATGAGTCAAGAGTGGTTCTCCAAAAATAATCTTATAGATTCTATGATTCTAAGAAAATACTAGAGTATTTATTCTTTCTTTTTTGGGTAAACACATGTTTCACCTACTTATTATCGCAAATCCTTTGCTAAAGAAAATAATGCTTTAAATTCAATAGAAAAAAAGAAGATAGCCTCAAAGAGGAGACATGAAGTTGAATGTCAGAAGAAAGTTTATTACTGAAACAAAGAAAAAAAGTCCTTGTTCAAAAGGCAGGGCTTTTATAATGTTATGTTACGTAGGCTTGCTTTGGGAGTTTTTGGTTTCTTACTCTGTCTTCTCAGTCTCTGGAAAATGTGTGTATGTTATACATAATCTACTTATACCTCATTTTTTTAACTGAAGGGGAATGATCATTCTCATTTAAATTTTTATAAACATATACCTCTTAATATATGATAAAATGTCTGTTAGATTTTTTCTGTTTGTTTGTGGGCTTTTTTTCTCCCAAGAATTAAAATTCCTCATGATATTAAGCAAAAGTCTTGGTTTTTGCATCACTGTGTGGTTCAGAATTGGAGCAGGTCTGAGAAGTCCTGTTCAATGATGAGAAGAGCATTGAATTTTGGACATGAAAGTTTTAGTAATTTCAGTTGCTACTGATTTGTGTGCAGAGACAAGAACTACTAGAGAAATGAAAATTTGACATTTATCTCCTCATATAAATGGAATGATTTATTCTTTAAATCAAAGTAACCTACTTTGGTTATATTAAAAGTCTTCATTTTTTTCAGCATCTGCAAAGAAATTTTATGTTCACTGAGTTCAAGTTTACTCAG
Organism: Anabacerthia variegaticeps; assembly: GCA_035583185.1. Lineage (NCBI taxonomy): Eukaryota > Metazoa > Chordata > Aves > Passeriformes > Furnariidae > Anabacerthia > Anabacerthia variegaticeps. The sequence goes on along the minus strand of JAWWEW010000131.1, from coordinate 23,230,545 downwards.
TCCTGACCTTAGAAACTGCAATTTCTGCCTAGAAAGTTATATTTCTGAAAACAAAGGTTGACTGTTGGTAGAAACCATGGGTAAATCTTAACAGATGGCAGCACATGCTCCAAGTTTATGAAATTCCTGCACATGACTGTATATACAACTTATTATGCATAGTTGTTGGGATCTGTGCAATTAAGTATGAATATATATTATGTGGGATTATTCTGCATAAAGCAAAGAGCTTTGTGTGGACTGACATTGTGACAGAAATGCATGTGTTTTTTACATGTGCTTGAACCTTGGATAACATTCCATTAAGCAGTGAAATTGTACAGTATTTCCTGGCATGGCCCTAGTGATGGGGGGCTAATGTGTCCCTGAGATGATTCATATACACATATGCATGAGCTGAGCCTGTTTCAAAGGTCATTTATACTGAGATATGTATACAGATGGACAGAAGCATCTGTGGAAAATCTGGTCAACCAAAGAACAAGTAAAGACCAAGAGATAATTTGGTTCTGAGGTATCTGTCCTTTCTAAGGAATTTGACTCGTTCTGATCTGCTAGGGTTCTGTTATGTTTTATGTCCCCAAGACAAGGCTGGGGTAGTGTAACATTTCCTTATGTTGCCTCTGAAAAGATTCTTTTACAAGAACTCTGCTACCTGATTCATTGTTAAGAACCTACTCTACCAGGTATTGTGGCAGATGGGCCAGAACGACCATGTCTCCCTCACTTTTGTTCTTTGAGAATGATTTCTGGCTAGCCAGGGGAAGAGCTGTATCTGACTTGCCAAGACAAACTATAATTAATCTCGAACTCCAGAGGAAGCATGGGTACACTTTCAGAAGCTTAGATGGATTGATTCATCACATTCAAGTGAATTTTGGAAATATGAGGGAACACTGAATACAGAAAAACAGGTATTAGCTGAAAATACAGTGAAAATTCTAATGTGTACTGAGGAGAAAAGGATTAAAATATTTAAATAACCTCTCTGCAAACTAAATAGTTGTTAACTAGCACAAACCAGTTAATTACAGCTCACTTTCGAGTACATAAGAATTTTTTTAATACCTGCAGGTGTCCAGTAGATTCTTTTGCATTAGCTAGCCACAAGGGGTAACATGATCCTCCACCATCTCCTTTGAGTGGAAGTAGACACAGCTTGTATGGTAATCGAGGAGATTAATAACCACACCTGAAAAGAGAATGAACACCACACTGAAATGCCTTTCAGCTCTTTGGAAGTTCAAACTGGGCTCCAGCAGGGCTCTAATCTGCCTTTGAACTTAAACTGAAACGCTCAAATTGAAGATGCTGTGCGTGTTTGAATCATTGCTATACAGCTGAGTTCCAGCCCCATCCTGTAGGAAACCCCCAAGCCCTGTTGCTCTCTGCCTGGTGTATCCTCCCTGCTGGATATGGCAATCAGCCTTTGTTTAGCAGCTCTCAGCAAAAGGTAGCTACCAGCTGTTTCCTGTGACTGAATGAAGCCAGTGCTCACTGCTGTGGCTTTCTTTTGGGACTTTAATGCCTTTTATCAAGAGTTTTCTCTTTATTAAGAAGACTACTATGACAGTGCCCATAAAAAATTCAAATAGCTTTAAGTAAGGAAGGGACTTCAAATACTCAGTGTCTTGGTGTCATAGTGAGGACAGCAATCGCCGGTGCATTCAAAAGCTGCTCTGAGGGAATACTTTTGCTGTTCTGCTTGTGGGCCCATTAAATCATTTGCAGGAGACTGCATTCCCTCTGCTGTATCCTCACACTTTTGGAGTAAGAAGGGGTTGAGTGAAAGAGATCCTCTTCCCACTCAGTTACGCATCTTATGCTGAGATATTTTTTTCTCTTGTAGACATTTCTGATGACAAGAAACTCTTCTTGAATCTTCAGATGTCCAATGCCTTTCAAAAAAGGGTTAATAGCACTAACCAAAATACTGCCAGTACACTTTGTTTCAAAAATATATTCAGATATAGCACTGCTAAATTGGACTATAAATTCAGTTTGAGTGCTGCTTATCAGCAAATGGCTTGATGTAAAAATTATGGGCCTAAAAGCTACAAAAAGTAATTTTATTAGTCATTAAGCACTTCTAGGAGAGATTCTATAACAAAACCCTTAGCAATGCTAGGATAGCCATCCTACATAACAATGCAGAAATTACTAAATCTTTCTGAGAAGTGCAAACTGAAAGACAAATACAGAGGTGCTCATTTGCTTGGGGCTCTGCTGTCCTTTTGCATTGACTTTTTGCTCTTTATTCAGACAGGAAACTGTTAGTTCTCTTGTCTTATCTGTAAAGTATATACTGAAATACAGGTGCTTGCAGAAGCACTTCTTAAAATTAGGGTTTTATTTAACTAATGAGCTAGACTTACACATGCTAATGCATACAGCCGTTGGGAAACACTTCAATAAAAATGAGACTTATAATCAGTAACTCCAGGTATGTCCCCTTGATTGACCTAAATAGATATCATGAAAAATCTTCAGACAAGTCTACAGCAATGCTCCCTTTTTTGAATGTTGCAACACCATCTAAAGACAGGAAACCTATGAGTAACCAGGACCTGACTCACAGAAAGCATCTAAACAAAGAGTCATATAAAGGTCTAATTCATTCTCCAAAGTAAGTACAACAATCTGTAGATTACAACATTATAAGATGCCACAGAGATTCCATCTTGTCTTCCCTCCAAAACATGGCTTTTCAGCTCCTTTTTAAAAAATTACCAGCCATGGAGAATTCACCACAGCCCTTGACAATTTGTTCCAGTGTTTAGTTATTATCACTTGCAGAAAGACAACTTTATTGCCCATCTAGGCAAGTCCATCTGTCCCTTTTTGCCAGTTACACTCATGCTTACTAATCCAAATGGCCTTTTACTCCTCATCCCCTTTCTCACAGAGAGGGCTTAAATTGCTTCTGAACCTTTTCCATTGTAAGCTAAATAGACCAAGCTTTCAGTTTTTCACTGATGCAGGACATTTTGTAATCCTTTAAGAATTCTCATGGCCCTTCTCTAAATTTTTTTGCATCATTTGCATTATCCTCCTTAAATTGTCAATATCAGAGCTGGAGATAGTCAGCCTGTAACTGCAGCCGGAATGCCAAATGAAGGGGTTATACAAGCTTTCTGCTCCTACTAGGTTCTCCCTGTTCTATATCCATTATGTTGCACATGTTGATGCTTTTTGACAAAAGGAAGTTAGAAAAATAGAGGCCTTTGTGTTTCTGTTTGGAAGATGTCCCTGTTCCATGTATACTGAAAGCTCTGAAGGAGCCTGAACCACTGCAACTTAGCTTTGCTCATAGATGAGGCAGGGAGTCACGGGCTTTTGCAAACGCAAGCCACCAACACAGAAGATCCCAGTTTTGGCATGTTTTAAATAAACAGTTGTATTAGGGACTGATGATTCATCTTTTCTTTTATCTATTAAAAAAGCCTGACAACAAATATGTATTAGGTGCCCAAGGATCTTATGGAGCTTTAATAGTGTCTCAACACCAAGCAACGAATTGCAATAATATGAAAGGTCAAGCTTGAAAGCAGACAGTGAAGAACAAGTGCTGGAGCTGTGTTCACCCCACCATGCTGTGGGGCAGCTGGCCAGTTGTGCTGGACACGAACATCCAGTTTGAATTGCATGTAGGGATCTTGCCACTAGATGCATCATGCGGTTGTCTGAGGTTGCCTTTCACTCCTAACTGAGTGTATGTCTCTCAAGGTTTTAAATCAAACATCAGTTCCTAAATATGCATCTCATATACACAAGATTGCAGGCCAATAATACTAACAAAAAGTCAATAGCTGTTAACAGGTAAACTTTGCACATTTAGAAACAAGGATAACAAACCTATACTGTGCACCACTATTTTCTGGGAATTAGCCTTGGATACGGTCTGTATGATTGCCCTGGAGTAGCCTGTACACCGGTCCGTTTCAAATTGTGCTGATGCTTTGCGAATTCAGAGCTTTTGGAAACATTCTCAAAGCTGAAGCACAGCCTGTTATTTGAAAGGAGGCAGTGGGAAAGTAAACAAAAGATGGCATAAAGTGGATTTTTGGTTCAGTTGGCTGGTTTATTTTTGTTTGTTAGTTGATTCACCCTTTGGACCTCTTTTGCTTTAGTTACATTTTTACACCTCCTACAATGTGGCACCTTCACAAACATAAGATAAATTGTGAAGTATAACACAGCAAAATTACGTGCCATGTGACACTGACAAGGCATATGAATTAAAAACACTGAAATTACTCATTTTTTAGCACATACACATATGCCAACAAGGGATATATAAGTGTGTGTGTTTGTGTGTGTGGTTTTAAAGAAGTTTGAGAATCTTACTTTTAACTTTGCTTCTATGGCTTTCTGTAGAAGTATGCTTGTTTTAGCAATATTTGGGAAATGTTAACTTGTATTGTTTGGGAAGTAGCCACAAAATTAATTTGATGCATCTAGAGCATAAATACTCCTCTGCAGTTAAACTGGGCTAGAGGTGATGGTCTAAGAAAAAGAGTTTAAAAATACCATGGAGATGTAATAGGACATCTAATCTCTGCAGTAAACGTGCTAACACTAAGTTTGGAGCATTAGGCTGAAATGAATATCAAGAGGACAGGTTTAGTCTGCTGAGAGGATAGTACTCAGGAGTTGAAATTAATTCAAATAAACAGATCAGGTGGGAATTAGTTAAAAAAAGGAAAGAGGTATAGATCATACTTATGAAGGGTTATGGCTGTATAAGCAATTTAGAAGTTTCTATTTCTCTTTTTAATAGGTAGGCAATGGGTGAAACTGGCAAGAGAATTGCTAGAATGAAGCCCTTTGGAAAGGAAGAGAGATACATAAACCATTCCTCAGCCTTTATCACAGAAACTGGCAATAATTCTGAGAAAGTGTCATTGTAAATAACCTGAAAGCTCCAGAGTAAATTGTTTTTCTCATGGATTTATGTATTTTAGAATTTCCTTTCATCTTTCAGTTCTTGGTTACCCCATAAGCATTTTGGTTTCTAGTTTCCATATGATGACATTCTTACCACCTGCAAGAAAAAGATTTAAGTAATGAGTTTACTCTTGACTTTTGCAAAGATGGTCTTTGTGGAAATGTTTTAAAAAGTTGATGTAGCTGTCTGACTGAGTAAATTAAAGAAATGGTGATATAAGAGAGGTACTTGCAGACAGAAGAAGCACGTGGAGCAATTACCCTGCTTTTGTATGTCTGATTTGTCATTCTGATGCTAGATGTCTTTTAAGAAAGATGTTCATTAAAAATAAATCTCATTCTTCCTTTCCACATCCACAGCAAAACCAGTGTGCTTACATTGTTTTGCTTGCATGTGTGAGCTGAATATGAATGAATGATCATTACTGAACTAGTGCATAATCTTTGTGAGCTCTTGCTGTAAGGAAATGCAGGCCTTTAACTATTACATTGTAAAGACAGCCTGAGTGTAAGGTTAGGAAATGCCCCAGAAGGAGACTTCTGCCTGCACAGAGCAGAAAGCAGCTTGGCAAAGCTCAGTGTGTGAAACAGCCAAAGCAGGTACTGCTGCAGCTGCAAAAGTCTTGAGGCGATCCATGTGCATTGGATTCACTTCATTGTGGAAGTTCACCCTGTTCCCTTTCTGCAGAGGGTGGCTCCTTTGACTTTCTTGCCATGTGAAAATCATGCTGGGCTTACCACTGAGGACTCTGCACTCAATTTTTAAAATGCCCAACAAAAATGCAGACAGTGGGAGTAGGGATGAGGAGACTGGGAACAAAAGTCCAGAAGCAGCTTCCACGTGTTCATTTTGTACTTGTTCCAGTTCAAATCACAAAGAAATTGTTTTCTTTCTTTTTTTTTTTTTAAAGAATTGTTTTCAACTTTTAAAAAATGAGTGAACTACGTAGAAAACTGTCTGCACACATAAAACCCATTAGCATTGCTAATGTGGGTGCCTTATTGCCAGCCTCAGCCAGAAGCTCTAAAGGCAAACTTTCAGTCTTAGTCTGACCATGGTTCTTCCACAGATGTCTGTGCAGCTGGTGTAGTACCCACCTGATGAACATCATTCTCCAATACTTTCAAACGAACTTCTGCTGAAAGCTCTATATTTAGGTCTAAAAAATTACATGGAATCAAATACAACCAAATTCCAATACTGTACAAAATATATGCTCTCACAGTCATAACCCAAACTGTTACATATGCATATAAAGTTTGGTTTTAATTTGCTATAACTTCAAGCAAGTTGATATGATCTAGTTTGTTATGTTATTTTAGTAAACAAATGCAAAATGTTTATTTAACTCTAAGCAGCTCTGAAACTTGCCTACTGTAACCCATAATCCTCTGATATTTTTAGATGAATGCTTTTAGCCCAGACACTATGAATGCAACATATTCTACGTAGTCTTCTGTGGTTTCGTAGAATAAAAATAATCTAGGACTAAACAAACAGGGGAAAAAAAGAAAAAAAAACCAAAACCACAGAACAGAACTATTTCTACAACTTGAAGAATTGTGTCATGTTGTTAAAAAAAGTTCATGCTTTCAGTTTTGTCATATGGAACTTTTCTTAGCAAGGATCATCTAACACTACTAGAACTAATGTGCCATCTTGCCTGTAAGATATTAAAATATCCCTGAGTAGCTAACTACAGCTGCTTCTCGCAGAGACTCACAAAAACCCCCAGGTGCATCCTTTATCCAGCTTACATTTCAAAAAGGCTGGGCTTGCTCCCTTGAATAACAAGAAGAATATCTAGCAAAATAGGATAAAAATTTACGAAAACACCCTCATTGCCAGTAGTGGCAAAAATCTGGAGGTGCCATCCATAACTCTGTCATCACGCACACTAATCAACAACTCAGACTATGAAAAGATACATTTTACACACTTCTAATAATCAGTCTTCTGTGTCCTATTATGTATTTTTCCTTTCTTTTTTTCATTTTGCCCCCTCACCTCCTTTGCCCCCACCTGCCCACACTTCACAGATCTCAGAAACAATCCAGTCATCATAAAATGCACCTTTTTTTTAATTTTCTTTTCCCAAAACCTGCATTTCTCCTACAAGTCTTTTGGATCCATGTATATGTATAATTAGCAGCAAGTCTCATCTTCCATTTACAAAAACAAAGTAAGGTTTCTGCTCATTATGACTGTCAAAGAATAAAAACCCCAAAGGTTTGGGTCCAAAACGAATATTAAAAAACCCTCCAAAGTTCAAGAATTGTTGTGTTTTTAAGCCAGCCTTTGTATGTTAGGAAGCTTTTACTCATGTTTTCAATGTTTGTATGGAACTACACTCAGAAAAATTAAAGGTTATCAGAGGAGCAAATCTATGAGTAAATATTTAAAAAAAAAAAATGGAATGCATTAATAAGGCTCTATTAACCCTGGAACCTGAAAAGGGATATTTTTCCCCACAGATTTCTGTTCAGAAATCTCCGTCCTCCAGGAAAAGAAAAACAGGTAATACAACACACTATGAAGAAAAAAAAAAATGCTTTCTAATCTAATAAAACTATTCATTTTAGTGAATTTAAAAGCTACCAAAGATGTGGATCAGTACATTGTAAAACAATAGAAAATACAGTAAATAAATTCTCCAAAGACAACTTTATCAAATATGTTGAATTGAGAATTTGTTCTATTACTGTCTCATCACAGCCTATCTGCATGGCATAATATGCATCTATAAATAACCTCACTTGTACTGCTATTGTGTACTGCCTATTTATTTTGAAATCTCCCTAGAATAGTCACACAGTTTTTCTGCTTCACTGTCCAAACCATGCATGATTTCATCTTTCAGTAACATTCAGAGGAAACACACATTTTCAGTACAAAATGGGCTTAACATACCTCTTACATGCATGGAAGAAAAATCTAATTACAGAGGTCAGGTCTATCATATGAAATACAGTGAAACTTTTTGTCTTTGATGCAAATATATGGGAATGCAATTGTAAACTAGGCATATATGCAAATTAAAGGTATGTAAGAAATCTTACAGTTTTTGTAGGAGCCCATGTTCACAGTAGACTTAGCAGAGGACTGTAACATGGTCGCCAATTAAGCTGATGGTACAGTGTCAAGCAGCCCAAAAAACTTTAAGATACTTCACAAGCTACTAAGATTCAAAAACCTAATGAAATATACTTGTTCCTGACAATATAGCAGGCAGGGAGTGGCCATGCACAGGCACAACAGTTCTTATTCCAATGCTTACAATGTTGCACACAGCATCAAAAGGCTTTAATTTTAATTTCCTTGGCACAATTATTTTTACTCATAATTAACACACTGGCTATTTAGAAGTTTAGCTTGAGTTACCCTGGCACAGAACCAGATTCAACACAGATTTGATGGAACAATTTCTCCCTTAGTTATCCATCTGCATTACAACAGTGTAAACCACCAGCAAAATACAGATCAATATTATACTCAAGTTCATTCTGATGCCCAGCTTTATAACACAATATATTGATTGAGCAGAAAGCATTGACAAAATAAAGCAATTAGTTTCAATCTTGAAATAAAATTTCCAGTGTCTTTCCACTCATCACTCTCAACAACTCCCTTGTGCATCTTTTCTGTGGAACAGCCTCAGATTCTTCAAAGTTTTTAGGTGCTAAACTCATTGTGAAATAATACAGTGGGGCTCTGTTCCCTGGAGCTATTTGCTGAGCTCTTCCTATTCATAACAAGCTTCTACACACAAAATATTAGAAACCTAATTAAAACACTTCCAGTAGTCATATTTTGATTATGCCTAACTGAAAATGTACCATTGTAAATTTGATCTGCAGAACCAAAGTTCTACTCTTGTCAGGCCAACATTTGGCTTACTAATTATTTTTTTTTCAACAAATTGTTCACATCAAGATCTTAGAATGGTTTTAGGAAGTCGAAAAGGAACTCCAGCATCCTCCAGAATACTGGTGAGGCATGAAAATGCCATTAGTGATGCTCCTATGCTTATGCAATGTATTAAAATTAAATTCAAAAGAACATACAAACAAATAATAAGTTTGTTTATTATGAAATTACTTTGAACAAAGCATAGAATCATGTCATTTTTACATATTTTTTTCCCAGCTGATCATGGAATTTGAGTTTATAGTGGCACACAAAATTGTCACAAAACATTTAACGCTATTTATAAGACAAAGGAAAAAAACCCAAACAAACAACAAGATACCTTATATGACACTTATTCCATGCTTGTTTCTTTTACTTGTGCATCTTGTAAGAAACAAAGAAAATAACTATTCACAGTTTGAAGAGGGTGATGGCAAAATCCACCCCCAGTATCTCTTAAGATTTGACCACATGCTTTCGGTTCTGCTGGCAATACCTGTCTTTGGTTGTGTTGGAGTAGGCTAGCTCCATGACATACCCTCTGCAGATAGGATGCAAAAAGGCCAACCAGAGGTTTGAGTCTGAACATTGTATTGGATCAGCACACTCTTTGCCCTTGCAGACCTGGTAGTTGGGGAATATCTCGGTTCCAATAGGAGACGGGGAGATTTTAATCCATTTATACAAAGGCTGACATTTCTAGGACAAAGTAGCATCACATTTGGAAGTACATGGATGCAGAGATGCTAAGAATCAGGACTGAATGAAGTACCAAAAAGCAATTAAGAAAGGATGGCAATTATTATCTGCTATTACTGAGACATTATAATTGCCTAAAGACAAAGATTTAAAAAGTGTTCACAGACATCTTTCCTCACCGGAATGATGATTTTGCTGCCTAGATCTTATTGACTCTAGTAGGAGTTAGGCAGCTCTGGAGTGTGGAACTCTTTGTAGCAGTATTTTACAGTCTTTCTTGAAATATGTATAGAAACACATACTACAGAAATCTTGCTTTTGTTATATAATTTTAGTATTAAAATGTAGCAGTCACCCTTCTCCCAAATGCAGTGTGACTGACTGCTCTTCAGTGCCTACAGACAGTAAGGCAGAGCAGTGCACTTAGATGCTTTGAGTGAAGAATTCCTTGACCACACATTCTTCTGTAATTACTGCCCTGCTGTGAAACGACCTGTCTGACATGTGAACAGTCTTTGACTTTTCTAGGTCTGCTACAGACTGCTACAGTTCCCTTGTCTAAAGGATTAATGAGTTTACTTAGTGAGGGTTATGCAATTTGCTATCTGGAGGATAGCATAGACGTATCAAATTATATATTTTAAAGTGCCTACTTGATTTGGGCTTAAATACCAAACTTTTCGTGAACACCATGATTATTAAAGTTGTGTTATAAACTGGACTAATTTTGCCATCACTTCTAATCTAGGCAGGACTTCAGAATTCCTGCCTTTGATGGTGAACCACTAGGGATGGATACATTTTCTAGTACTACAACTGTGTTGCTAGAGTGGATGGAGTATTTCCCCCCATTTCTAAGGTCAGGCCCATTTGCTGCTTAGAGAACTCTTTCAAAATGAACTGAAGTAGGTAGTTAATAACTTGGCAGTAGGGAGTAGTAGGTAGTGGTTTTTAGAATGAACAATGGTAACAAAACTGAAGGGAAACATTTTTTCACCTACAGGGCTTGTGCTTCCTGCTCCTTAATTTAGGTACAGATGATTAAATCTTGACTGACCATGAAAATGTATGGTACAAGCTAAATATTGGGTACAGGCTGGACAGAAGATATTTAAGTACTTACTACCAGAAAGGACAATTTTTAGTGAGTATGCATGCTTAAATATGAAAGTTAATTCCTCATCACTGTACACTTTAACATATGGCTGACCTTCCTCAAAGCTGCTTCCTCAAAAGCAGCTCTGTATAGCTTTATTAGGTATACATTCCCCCTGCTTTAAGGTTTAACATGAACCCATCAAATGATAAAGATACATAGTTACATAAATTCTGCATCGCCATTAAGCCTTAAATGGATACAAGTGACTATAATTCATTTGCTACTCAATTTATATACCCTGTATACAAAGTCTTTTACTGCATTTCTGTCGCCATTGTATTTCTTCAAGCTTATGCTTCTATTTCACCGATTTCAACAATATGCCAATGAACAGAACAGATTGGAATTCTATTTGATATTGTGCCTGAGAGTCTGAAGATACATTATATTAGAAAGCCATGTGAAAAAATCAATGCTGTGATCAGTAACTGTACACTATAGATTAATTAAGGCCAGAGGCAAGGGATTAAGCCCAGCACAATCCTTTTTGCAGTTTGATTGCAAACACAGTTGTAAGCAAACTTCTCTAAGAGTTCTCAAAGTTGAAGGTCACGGTGTATGGCATTGACAAGGCTTTTTTTCCCCCCAGAATTTCAGTGTATCTCTCAGTCCCTCCATGTAACAAACTACCATGATGCTGTGGTCATGTCAATTAAAGCTTCAATGTTCCCTGTGCTGGTCTCCTGTGGAATGGCATGTCATTTGTTTGGGCATTTTCTCCAGACTGGTAATTACATTTTAGATTTATAAATTTCTAGATTTATATCATGATAAGTCATTGTTATCAATGCACATATTCCTTATGAGGGAACCTTTGCCTGCTGGAATGAGTTCTACATTATGTCTCATCCGTATGACTTCCTGTGATAATTAGAAGAATAATGCTAAGTAAGTAGTCCCAAAAGTGACCAAGAGATTGATTTGGTTCTGCCTTGGACTGTAATCAATATAATCTCTTCTGCACCCTACACAGAATATCTTGCTCTCATCCCATTGCTCAGATGTGGCAAAACTATTTGCAGCAGTTAGCCCAATAATCAGTAATATTTTTAATTACCGTAGCAAAATTTCAAGGTTAGAAGCTTCTTTTTTAAAAATTAAAAACAAATGAGAGGTGAAGTCTTTTTCCAACTTCTGTACCTTTGAAGCAATGCTCAGTTGGCATAGTGGCCAGTCACTAGAGTAAGGAAAAACATGTATGGTGAGAACATGAAAATTCTGATAAAACAAGTAAAATCCCAGCTGCAAACACATAGCAAACCCTTCATTACTGACCTGATAATCTTCATTTCATGGAAAAAACCAACCGCTACAAAACTAGTTAATGATTGTTGTGGTAAATTAAAGTGCGTAAAGTCATCTATTGTTATAATCCCAACACAGTTAGGAATAACTTTGTATATGTAATGTTTTCAATGTCTCACTGAAAATGATGTATCTCAAAGCAAATGCTGTCCCTTAATGCTTGAGATGCAGCTTTCCAGAACTGTGTTCTCTGCTGAATGTTTCCCGTAATGGTGGAACAAAGCTCTTTGATTTTAAGCACTTTATCCCTGTGCAACTCTAGTGCATTGCTCATCCTCCATAAAAAGTAGAAGCATTTCTATCTTTGCACATCCCACACCTACTGTAACTCCCAAATATCTCCCAATTTACAGAGCTTCTGTAACAATTACTCTCTGCATAGTGTTTTCCAGGTCAAACAGTTCTTTTCAAATAACTAAGTAGCTCTGTTTCAGTTAAATAATTATTCATGACCTAGTCTCAGTTTCCTCTGGTTTTTTTCATTATTTGTAATGCTAACCCAGGTAGTCCCACTAAAAATTATGGTTTGTTTGGGAATCACTCACCTTCGCTTTGCCTTTATATTTGTTACCAGAGCTAGTCACCTCAATTATCAAGGGTTTTTTTTTTAATTTTCTGATTAGATAGTTGACATTTTTTATGCAAGGCTTTCACAAATGAGCTCTGCTGCAAAGGATGGGGATATAATTACCCTAGTGTAACTATCGGGAGGCTAATAGTGACAAGCATTCAATTAGCAACTAGAATCAGTTTGAATGCTTCAAAATAAGAAAGTATTGCATGGCTTATTCCAAACAAAATACATTCATTTGTTAAAAATGCATTGTCAAATTGAGGATTAGACTTGTGCTTTTAGGGGAAGGTTGAGGTTGTCAGTCAGGGCTGTGGCACACACTGGCATCACAACATTATTGTGTTGCCCACTGATGTCTGAAGACAACACAGAGTACTGAACAAATTGTACCTGCAGCACAGAAGGTGCCACTGCCAGTGTAACTGACTGTATAAAATCAGCAATTCTTAAATATATAGGAAGGAATAGCATAAAAAATTTTATTTCCTAAGAGGGAGAGTGGAATATATATAAAACAGACTTTGAGTGAGAAAGAAACAATCATACTGTGGAATCTCTGAGGAAAAGAAAGGGAATTTTGCTTCCCAAGATTGTTCCAGTATATGGTGTTAAACTTTTATTATGGTGCATTATTTTACCCAGCTCTCTTCACAAGTAAATCAGCACTGTTGCTCCTTAGGATCCAGTCTGACTGATCCAGAAATACCTGTCTCTCATGCTCTGCCATTTTTAATTAGACAATATTCTTGGCAGTAGTCATCTTCATTTGCAATAGCTCACTGAAGATCCAGCACCAACACCCCCCTGTGGTCTGATTCCCAGAGCTTGTGTCTGGCAGTTTGGTTACAAAGACTTTGCTGTCACTTTTGCAGTTTTGTCAGGAGGGGATCCAGGAGTCTCTCCACCTATCTGCCCCTTTGCCTTTCTAGTCTCCAGCCAGCAAGGAGCCTCTGAACTTCAGAATTAACTTTCCCATGCCCTATTAAACACAATTATTTTATCAGTCTTGTAACGATTCTACCTAATTTGATTGCAGCTGGTGCATAAGAATCTCTTCAGACACTTGCTGACAATGTCCCAGTAGCTTTTGTTAGTTTGTCTAGGTCTTAATTGTAAAGTGCTAATCTTGGGCCATGCAGACGATGCAGGGCACCTCAGGACTGCATCAGGACAGTGGGCTGCAGAGCCTGTGCCCAGCTGGGATAGTGTGGTCTCTGTGGCCAGGGACCACAGCTTTCCCCTGGCCCTGTCCCCAGCCCCAGGAACCCCTGCATGCGTGCACCTGCCTATCTCTGTGTAAGGCTTAAAGGGTGTATGCTGCTCCTAACAAGATGAAGAGCCCTTTTATGCTAAGGGGAACACAGATTTTGCAACATTAGAGACTCGTCAGAAGTGTGGGGATGAGACATAATTTGCATGTTCATCCACTTCTACCTGCATGTACAATAATGGATACAGTAAAATTAAAGCTATTTAATGGCTTCTTTTGTAAGGTACCATCTGCTTCAATGCAATATTTAACACTCAGGACTCTATTTATAAACAGAAAGAGGTGTAGACTTCAAAGCTGGATTTGCTCATTGCAGCACTATGGACATCTCACAAGCTATATATATATATATTTAACATGATACAGATCTACAGACCAAGTCTCGTATGTTTAAGTGAAGGAACAGAATGTGAAAGTGAAGGCTCATACACCCTCCTCCCCAAGCTTAAACTAGAAGAAATCAGTAGGTGACAATTCTTATCATTCTATTTTCATTAAATAGTCACCAGTATGTGAAAGTATATTAGAGAAACAGAAATTGCATAACTGCTTTTCTATGATGCAGATGTAAATAGACACTGCAAAAGGATTCCTATTTTATTGACCTACCAGTTTAGCTTTAGTCTTGCCACTAAAAATTGTTTTTTATTGGTCAAAAGATAAAATTGGTTGTCCACGATATGTTTGCACATATGATATTTGGATTTGATCAAGTTTCTGCCTGAACCAAGTAGCTGAAAGACTGAAGGAACTGTCCAGAGAGGTCTGTGGCTATCAGTCTGAGCTAACCCATGAGGCAAAGCAAGCCAGGGTTTGTCTGTTCTCTACATGAAGGCAAGAGCAGAGGCAAATACTTATCAGCTGAATAGATTTGGGGTTGTGTTGTGTCTTTGTGTTCTAGTGATAAATTTTTCTGTGAAGAAAGGACCTTTAAAGGACAGAGTTGTGATGTTTGCTTTTCTCCTTTGTGAAAGAGCCTGCCAGGTTACAAGGCACGTCAACATATCCACTGAAATAGTTAGCAAATGCTTTAATTTCTTTTTTTCTTGTAATAATGATTTCTCTGAATCTACTTTTGTTTTGTTTTGTTTTTTTTTTTTTTGTTGTTTGTTTCCTACATTAGATTTGAATTGGGAAAGATAGATATGAATTTGTGTTTCAGATATGATCTAGAGAAAAATGAGTAGCTTAGACAGATCTACAAATAAACAGTTGAATTCTTCCTAACCATGCTCTCATGGTTGCCAGGAGTATCATCTGCTAGCAGTTTTGTGTTTAACCATCTTTACTCAGACCGAACTCCTGGATCACTGAAAGAGTGGTTAAGCATTGGAATAGGCTCCCAAGGGAAGTTGTGGATTCACTATCTTTGAAGTGTTCAAAAAATGAGTAGACATGGCACTTTGCAATATTTCATTGGGCATGGTGGTATTCAGTCAAAGGTTGGGCTTGACAATCTTGGAGATGTTTTTTAACCTTAGTGATTCTGTAATCCTGTGATCCATTTAAAAAGTTTAAGCAGTCTTTATTGCAAATTCAGATGGGTTGCAGATATGAAAAACCCCACCTTCTTGATACACCCACAAATAAACTTGAGATGAAATCTAAGTGCAAAAAAATGCAGTGCTTTTTGTGATAGAGAAAATGAAAACAAAACTACCGGAATTGTAAATGGATTTATTTCTAGAATTTCTGTTTGACATTCTTGGCTGAAAATAAAAAGTAATTTTAACACTTCACACTGAAAAGGTACATTTGCTTCCTGCCATAGTTGGCTCATGCTGCCATCAATGTGTAATCCGATTTCCCTCAGGAGGCAACGTACAGTACAGATCTTCTGCTCCAAACGTCCCTCTCATTAGACCAAGGAATTTGGGCCTTTGTGTGGATTTCAGGCAGGAAATGATGTAGAACTGCTATGTTAAAATATAAAATTTTGATGTGTCTTTCATCAAAAACATTACATGGACATTTAATCAAAAGTTTAAAAGGCTAAGGAGGAGGAGGTGGCTATAAACTTACTCAAGCATGTGTTTGCTTTGAATGTCACTGGATTACAAAAAAGAGAAGAACAGATCTGTGTTCCTAGGAGTTCAAATGTTAAGCAATGCTGAATTTAATTAAGATGAGGTAGTTCTCTACACTGTGTATATTCTCTGTCTGTCCTAAATGAATCATGATATTTGACCAGAAACACATCCAGCTGTAAAAGTGATTTCCTTATAAGATATGTATCTGCAAGACAATTGTAACATGACTAAAGACTATAAAACCACTGCTAAATTCAAAGAAAATTGCCACCAAGCTAAGAAGATAGAAATACCCATAACCTGAAACACTTCAGACTTGCTTTCCACATATTTGACAGTGCAGGTTATTTATTTATCTCCTATTTTATATGCTAGAATTGTGTGTGTGCATATGTTTGTAGGTATGTACTAATCTGTTTATAAAGAATGACAGTTATTTATTGCCACTAAGATGAACACAGAGATGAGTGCTCAGTGACTCATAGGTCTTATGTTGCAAGGTTTTAAATGTACAGAAGAGATGGGGAGTGTCTCAAAGTCCCTCCCATTGAACCAGTGGAAGGAGATTTTTTTGTCTGCCTTGGAATTTGCTCAGGATGTTGCAGATCCTAATAGAAAAGACATTAAGATTTATTTAATTCCATGAGCGTATTAAATGTGTAGACACATCGGCTGAGGAATAAACGTTTGGTTTGTTTGTTGTTTTTTTTTTTTAATTTGTCTGGTGATAGGCATTAGTGAGATAAGATAGGTGGTTGACTGGATTATTACAAATAATTTCTGAAGGAGATCTGAGTCTGCTCAGTGAGAACTGGGTACAGAATTTGTTTTGAGAACATTCTGCATACTATACGTAATTTTGCGGTAGGGTTAGAAATGCTCTTATTGAAAAATTAAAAAGCAACAAAGAAAATGTTGATTGCATTCAGATATTTAGCTAAGGGGCAGCAGGGTTCATTGTAAACAACAACTGTAAATGCAGAACTGATGTAACTTTCTGTGTAAATATTTAGATGATTGGTTTTAGTAGTGGAAGCTACATTTGGGGCCAGCCTCTTTATCTGGGTACAAGAGAGAATTTTTAAAAATACTTTTAAAACAAATATATCAAGAGTTATAATATTAAAAGCACAGAAAGTACATAATCAACTTGCACATGTCAGAGAACCAATAAATTTCAAATTATTAAATTTTGGGAGGAATTTTTTTTCTGGAGACATATCTCAGAAATTGAGCACTGTGTACTTTTTTGCCTGTACTAATAGCAAAATACTAGATTAGATGAACAACAATATGTCTTTATTACTCACGGCCCAAAGTTTTGAACTAGCTGGTGTGCCTTTATGTTTTTAAATACTTGGGAATCTAAGACTCCAGTGAAATTTTCTTAACTGCTGGAACATACAAGTAATATAAAAATCATAAAAAATTAAAGGGATTGCTTTCTGCAGAGCTTAGTGTTATGCCCCTGGGAATACCTAAAACCAGATTAAAAGCTGTTGTAAATTACAAAAATACCATAAATTGTCCACAATGCTTGCTAAAGCTTATGAATTACTATTGTTTGGTCATGGCCCTGTTGTATCTAGATCTAAGCCTAAATATCATGCATCCTTTTACTTGATTCAGCTCTTTTCAAATGCTGCATTAAATCCTTTCCCCCTTTCAGAGCCCAGGGAAAACCTCTGATATCAGTAGACAAAGAATTCACCCACCTCATTAGTGCAAGATTACTACTGAATGTCTAAATTCTGATTATTAAAAAAACTAAGTTAATTTTACCATGGAGAGTACTTAATTCATCTCACCTGCAAACCTAACTCAGCTACACTTCATAGGCAGCAGAAAGCTGAGTTTTCTGAAGGCAGAAGGAAGAAGCCAGTACACAGATAAAATTCTGGGATTAAGGAACTGCATGTGTGCTAGTGCCAGAGTAAACCCCTGCTCCCCTCCAGTCTTAGCCATATATATACAGACATAAGTATCACACGCAGGTAGAGACACACAAAAGGTTTTGTCCAATTTGTTTGTATACCCAGCCTTTTCTCTTTAAATTGATACTTGATCATGAGGCAGATATTACAAAAGTTATATGGTTGTAAATAATGATCAACTTGGTTCCACAATGTTTACACTTCTAGGGTCTATATACAGAAAGCATATATAAATTCTCTCCATAATCACTTTTTCTTGCATCTATAGCTGTCCTTTTTTCAAGTTTTGACAGCTGGATAGCTGGTACTAATTTAAAATGAGGACTAAGAAAGAATTCCAGGTACAAAAAGACCTTGAGTAGAGACTTAAATCTGAAACACAAGCAGAACAATGATAATTCTGGACATCTAAAATTTCTTGTTTTAAAATGAAATCACTTGCTAATTCCTTATTTAACCCATATATGTGGAAGGTGAAATCTGAGCAGCAATGACTGGAGAAAGGATAAATTCTAGGTAAGATGTTGTGCAGTGTCTCAGTCAGTTGTTACCTGAAAGAGATGGTTATGGGCCTTCTGTGGAATAATATAGATTTATGAACACTCAGTAGTTGTATTTCTAAACTTATTCGTATGTTTAGAAACCATATTAATCAATGAGAATATTTATGAACCATATTAATTGATAAAAATGTGTCCTTGGGACAATGTTTTTTGCTCCATCATGTAATATCTTCAGCTCTTGCTCATGGTTTATTTCATCACTTGGCAGTCACTAGCCTGGGAGTGGATTGTGGCAGACGAACATTCACTCTCAACAGCTACCTGAAAGGAGGTTGTACCAAGGTGGGGATCGGCCTCTCCTCCCAGGCAACGAGTGACAGAATGAGAGGAAATGGCCTCAAGCTACACTAGGAGAGGTTCAGTTTGGACATCAGGAAGAATTTTTTCACTGAAAAGGTGGTTAAATATTAGAATAGGATGCCCAGGAGGGTGGTGGAGTCACCATCCCTGGAACTGTTCAAGAGGCAACTGGATGTGGCACTTAGTGTTGTAGTTTAATTGACAAGGTGGTGTCTGGTCAAAGGTTGGACTCGATGATCTTGAAGGCCTTCTCCAACCTTAATGATTCTGTGATTCTGTAATTATTTTAGTTTTATAGCTGCACACTATTTGATGTACAATTGACAAATCTCCATTGAAACCTTCTGATTGCTGAATTTATAATACCATCTGATCTTGACAATTATTTTTGCAAACACTGGCCCTCGAATCCAGTCAGCCTGCTCTGTCCTATCCTTTCTGGCTGCCAAGTCCCCGTTCTTTACTAAATGTTGACAAAACACTGGTGCTACTGAGTGTCTATTTAATTTTTGACTGATTTTCCTGCTGCATGAGATCACTGGCAACAGCTAGAACACACTCTTGCTTTCCCAAACTTTGTGTTTATTTCCCTGAAGATCTTGCCATCTGCTGTGCTCAGCTGCCCAAATAAGTAAAATTTTCCATGTCTTATAATTTTTTCCTGACAATATTGTCTGTTTCCTCAATCTTTCCAGTTTTCATCGGGGTCTTTATGATCAGTTCACTTCTAAATAACATGCATCATAACAGGCCATGTTACCACAAACAGGAGTATTGATTTTGGCAGTAGGACAGCGGTTACTGAAGCAACATTTGGTAAGGGGCATTCCAGATATTATCTAAAGGTCAGCCAACAGAACTGTGGGCAATGAATTCATATATGATGCTTTTCATGCACTGTATATTTCTTTGGCCTTACTTAGCATTTACACCTCATTTGTTCCAAGTTGCTTACTCTTGCCAAGCCCAAGTGTTCAAAATCATGAAATTGGCTTGAAAATGGTAATGCTTTAAGCAATAATACATTCTGAAGTTCTTAACCCAGAGTGCTTATATTTTCAAGCATTTTCCTGTAGCTAGCAGGAAATGTACTTTCTTGGAGGGAGGGCAGAAGTGACAGCAGATATTCACAGAAAATATTGTGACCTTCTCTGAGCTGAGAAAACACCAAATATCTCACTTTTGAGAATTCCCTCAGCCGGCTGGGTGGCTGAGTTGCTCTTGATTTATACCAGCACAAGTAAATCAGAATACTGCATAAAGAAGGTATAAAATGACTGTGTGCAACAAAATAATGCATTTTTTACCTGTTAGCATTTACATGATCACTTCCCCTTCCTAATGGTTCCATACTATTTTACTTTAAGAATCTAGTAAGCAAAAGTTCTTGTAGATGGAAAGGCACACTGTGCTATTACATAGAGAACTGAAGCAGTGAAGACATCTGTGCTGCCAGACTGGTTAGTTCTCATGTTAATCTGTTTATGCCCATCATCTCTACTGCTTTACAATATCAAAAGATCAGTCTGAGCATACCCTGGGTTAGCCTGAGCCTCATTCGAAGTCATTGCACTGTCAGAATGGGAATTGGGCTTGATTGCATGAAAGTGCTCTTTTCCTTTGCCTTGAAATATGTTCAGAAATAGAAATGCGGCAAGGCAAGGCAGGAGGTGAAAAAAAATAAACAAAAAAGCAAGCAAACAAAAGACCCCAAATCTTGAATACCTGACAGTCAACTCTGCAAAAACTGGGACAGGGACACAGAGCAGAGATTGCTTGTGAATTTTAACTCCAAATCTATTTTATCTAAAGCTTCACCAGCAAGCTTTACACATTCTTATATGCAGGTCCTCATTTATTTTTCTCTCTTCGGTGATTTCTAGTGGGATGAGAGTGGGAGGTTAAGGGAGAGAGCAGAATGAAGAATGAATGAGTGTTGCTCCATGCAGATCCTGGGGACTCCCATACAACCTAAAAAAGAAACGGTGGAGGAGGATGTGGCTGGCTGCTGAAAAGCTCTGTGGGCTACATCCTGTCTGTGGCTCGGCCAGAGCTTGCACACCCTTGCTGTTTGTTTTCTTATGTGTGCAGTAGGTCCTTAGACAATGCTTGCCACAACAGCATACATAGCTAATATAGGGACTGTGCCTTGGCACTACACCCTTGCTGTCAGTGTGCACATGCTGAGCACACTTGGGTGGGTAATTATCTACTTTATACAGACAGGAAGTTCGTGTGAACTAGCGCGATATAACAAGGATGAATTTTCACTGTGGGAACCATGTAAAGGTTTTTAACAACCTTGAATTTTTGTCCTACAGTGCAGCATTTTCCCCCAGCTCTGTAAAACTTTTCTGAAATGTCTTTGTATCACTTCATGTAGTTCAGCAGAGTACAAAATACCCTCTTGGCATTTGCTTTAATTCTGTCATATTCTGTTTACAAATTCAAAAGGACCTAACATAAATAGCTGTCAACACTTACATATTACTGTGATTCACTGACTTCACTACAGGAATTTTTGTACAGCAGCAGAAAGAGCATCAGTATAAAAATCTTATCTTGAAAGCCACTGCAGTTGTTCATCTCTTGTTCAGTGAGTGTGTGCATAGTAAATCTAATTATGCTAGTTGAGATATAATTACACAGTTGCCAGAACAGGACATCAAATGGTACCTCAGCATTAGTGTGTGGGCCTGAACCACTGAGAGTGAAGGGCTCTCTCCTTCTTGTACTGCTACAATACATATTGCTTTGATCATCTAGACTTAAAAACTCATGTAAATGGGGGGGGAGCAGGGAAAGGAGAAAGAGAAGAAATAAGTAAAATCAGAGTATCATGTATCTTCTTTTGTAACTTTTGTTTATTCATAGGTCAAAGTTTCCTAAAATTCTGTTGCATTTTTGGTGGGGGGATCAATTCTGACAGAATCCTACTCTGCAGTTTTCAGGCTGGAGGAATTTAGCTTTAAGGGAGGACTGTTTGGAGTCTCTTGTTAGTTATAGCTATTTAATATCTAGTCACAGACTAGGGAATCTTGCAGCTCTGATAGCTAGCCGCCTATCTGTGGTCCTGTGGCCTATGACATCTCAAACCTTTTATGTGGAAAGACATCAGCACACAGCAAACATCACAGACTGGGATTTAAATCATGTCTGCTGTGCCATGGGAAAGGAGAAGCAGAGAGACTTGTTGAGCCACTCTTACATAACCATGCAGTGGACAAATATGCATCTGGCATATATCACATTTTGAGAAAGCACTAAGCTCCAGGCTTTCCTTCTCAGTTCTCAAAATCAAAAATGTAGAAACACTAGAGCAAGAGTTTGTGTTGCAAGATGACGAATAACTAGCTCACTACTACAGAAGGCCTGTGCAGGCAGGACTGTGATGTCCCCAGCTGGTTCAGTTCAGTCCAGTCTTACTGTCTGGAAATGCAGTCCTGGGGACCTCAGTTTGACTTCTCACCTAAGAGGTCTGGTTTCTCAGAAAGGTACCTTGGTACCACCATGGTACATTGCTTCAGTGGTGGCTCAGGGAGCTCTGAATTGCACAAGGACTATTCTGGGCAATAAAAATATCCTGGGAGACATATTTAGGTCTTGTGGAAGATTGTGGAGCTTCACTGAAATAAATGGACTAATTGAGGAGTAAGGTAAAACCACTGGCTTTAGTGGTTTTCATGCACAGGCTGAATGGATTGAATGTTGCTTTTCTTTTTTTTTTTTTTTTTAATAAAATTGTAAACAAGGTGCATCTTAGTTCTGCCTAAAATATTGCACCTAGCTAGTCCAATTGGTGAAATTCATCTGACAATCAAATGACTAGCTGGACAAAGTTAAGCAAAGTCATCATGGACTATAAGCAATAACTTGTACTACTATCACCAGAAAGATGTCCCAAGTGTCAGTGCCAGGAAACAGTCAATAAAGAGACTTTGCCATTGAGGGTCTAAGAAAAACAGTTCTCTGCTTTCATGCATGGCATCTTCTACTTGCCAACAGATATCCAGGGTGGAGTATTTAGAAAAAAGACTTGCATAGTCAGCAGGCTGGATTGATAAATTTGCTGGCACATAAAATGTCATAAAGAACTTCCCAAATTCATTGGAGATGGCAGGGCATCCAACTTTCAAATATATGATTCCTAGGAATGAGAAGCTGCCATGGATTCCATGGATTCTGTGGATAAAAGCCAAATTTTTATGCAAACCAACAAAGCATGTGCTCCAAGGGAAAGCTCTGTCAGTGGGGCTGAAGTTTCTTTCTGGAAATGGCTGGTGAAAGCAGAGTACAGTTTTTCTCTTTATGCTCTGTGACAAGGATTTTGCTTTGCAGGGGGCTAATTATGACAAAACTTTAATTATGCTCAGGTTTACTGTAGCTTATACAAATTAAATGATGAAGACATATAGATGTCTCAGAAGAAACTCAGACTACAGTGCCTTGGGAGTCTCAGCAGTTTGGTCTTGGTCATGCAGGGTTAAGAAGTGTGACTTTCTTAAGTTGCTTCCCTTTCCTTCTCTGGCTGTAGCTGGTCACCATGTTAGTTTTACTGGAATACACTTCTTCATTTTCAGGCTATTAAAAAGAACTGATTTTAAAAAATAAATACATGGACAAAAATGTGCAAATGCTGGGTTCACATTTAATTGGAATTTTTGTATAGTTGCACTTGAAGCCATGCTTTCTTCCATTTGTACACATTCTCTTGTACACATTATATATTCCAGTATGACTAGTGCACCCACAAAGAGCTCACTTTAAGTTCAAGTGCTTGACATTCTCAGCAAAAGTGAATTCATGAATAGAGCACATTACCAGTGTTTGTGCAAATTGTTTCACATTTGGCTGTGTTTCTGAGTATACTTTATGGCCACTAAAGGTCTTGGGACCATCTTAATCTAAGTTTCTACATAACAGGGCCAATGGGTTCTCCACTGAGTTCATTACCTTGCAACTGAACAGACAGCATCTTTTTGTGGACACCCTGACTGGATTTAAAAGCTCTAAGTGTCACAGCATATTCCAGGGCAAGCAATTCCGGTGGTTAATTATTCACAGTGTTAAAATATGTGTCTTGTTTCCAGTTTGAATTTTGCTGAGTTCAGGTTCCAAGCTCTGGATCTTTGAATGTGAAATGTGAAACTTCTTGTTGTTGGTTACTTACATAGCTTGTCTGCACACTCTGCAATTGGTGAGTAGGGTGGACAGAAGGATGTTAGCATTCCTTCTCTGTTCTTCCTACCTCATCCGGAAAATCAGCATACTCTTAGGAGAAAGTCAGTGTAACACCTTTAGCATTACTTCATACAAGTTTTCATATATAGTCTTCATAGAATGTGAGTATTACAAATGAATGATATGCAAAATATACAGAACTTTGTGTAAAAGGCTGGTGACTGTCCCCAGTATGTCAGCAGTTTCTTATTCCTCAGTTTTATGCTAATATTGATTTCATTGTTCTCCCTGATTAACTTTATTCATTGTCTCTGCATTGCATCACAATCTTTTGATTATTGCCACAGTTAAGCAGTTTCTGATATTGTACAGCTTGACTGGGAAATCTCAATGCTGAGAAGCTGGCTGCTATGTGTGTTACTGTTGGCAGTAACTATATGTTTAGAGCAGTATTGGTAATTCTTTCTTTTAATAGAAAAAAAAAGATTTACCAAGCTTATCTCTGTTTGTGAGTGACATAGTCAGAGTTTACCCTAATTTATTTATGTAGAAAGTTCAAAGGCAGTAGCCAAAGAAAGAAAGCCTGAAGTCATTCAAAGTACACACTCTGATGGGAAGAAAGTGGTGACCACTTAAAATAATGTAGTTTAGAATTAAGAATCTCTGGAATACTTTGGAAAGTGATTCTGGACACTGTGAGAGTATAAGCTGGGAATGCTGTGAAATGGTTCCTTCCTGGGAAAAAGTCACTGAAAAATGTCACAGCAGGGTCTTATCCATCCCTTCCTAACACTGCCTGCCATGGTCTACAACAGAGTTAAGAAGATGAGGGGGGAAAAAGGGGAGGGAGGAGGGAAGAAAAGGTTGGAACAGTACCTCTAACTGGGTATTACAAAGGTTCTTGTAGGAGAAAGGGAATGTGTATGGTACTGCAAGGTGCAATTTACATTCTTTTCTGAAATGTTGTTTCAGATGCTTCTAAAATGAGTGAGGAGGGGGAAAAAATCCAAACTAAAATGAGATAAGAGAGGAAGGGAAAACAAGGGAGAAAAATTTTGAGGACACAGAAATGGAAAGAGGTGAACCAATCATTCCCCACTGTGTATCCTCCATCTAAGCCCATGAATATGCAAGTGAGTATCTGAACAAACATTATCACTGACACAGATTCCCTTCCACAGTATATTTGTGTTGCCATGCATATGAATAATTGCGTTAGTAAGGCAGAAGGTCTGGTTCCTGTATTTTACATGCATCTATGTTTTATCTGTGGCTATGCTTTGCATTCTAATTATATGGTGTTGGAAGCATCCATTTGTCTTGTTTCTTTACAGTGAAAACCACTTTTTTTTTTTTTTTTTTCCCCAGCTGATCTGATGGCTAAAAGAAATTGGAGTAAGAATACAAAGTGACAGCTCAAGCTAAGTCTGGACAGGACAGAGGCGAAAGGAAAGCATTTTAGTGAATTGGTGGGGGTCAGGTCATCTGTCATCTGCTAGACCATGTTTAATTGTATATCTGCATAGCAGCAATCACTTTCCTCTGTCTTATCTCCTGCTCCTTTCTCCTCATGTAAGCTTCATTACTAAAATAGGTAGATATGTAGATGAAATGACATGACACTCTTTCCAGATGGGGGGAACATGACACAAGCGCATGGTGCTAGCACTCTCTGTGACTTTCATGTTTGGCACCAGTCACAGTGTCAGGGCTGCTCCCAGCCTTCAGGTATCAAGAGACTGATGTATTGTAACAGCATCCAGATCCTCCACTGGTATAGTTGTCATCAGCACTCTGCCAGCAGGTATATTTAAGTGGAAAACTCCAGAGAATCTAGCAGAGCATGTGCATATTGGACTATTCAATTTTGGAAGTCTCACCAATCCCATTCTGAGGTCAGGGTAAGCACTTGTTCATTTTTAACTCACAGCAAACCCATTTTTGCAGATAATAATTTGCTACTGAGCAGAAGGTCAACAGTGTAGTACTTAAATGTCATTTATGCCTTATCTGAAGATTTTTAATGGGACTTATTTGGTATATGATCTTGGCCTGGCCTTGGTACAAGGGTTATTTTCACCCGAAATGAACTACTGAGGAGCTGACAACATCCTTTGGAAGACACCCAGCAAGAAGTCATTACTCTTGGGATAGCTGTGAACTCTAGGAGAGTTAGAGAAATATTTCCTTCTTAGGCAGAAAGCAGTGTCATATAAAGAAACTAACACAAGCGCTGGATTTATTGGCAAAGCTAAGAAAGCAAGAGTAACAGAAAAGTCTTTACTCAATAAGCAACACCTTCATAGTTTTGAATAATGTTAATGTCTGCTCCTTGTTTATAGTTTAAATTATTTTCACAAACCAAGATGACCCTGTAGAGCACATCTATTTATAGAATGGATGTGTCCTGTAACCAAAAGGATCATAGAATCATTTAGTTGTAAAAAAGATCGTTGAGTCCAACTATTAACCCAGCGCCACCAAGCCCATCACTAAACCATGCCTCACATCTACACATCTTCTAAATACCTCCAGGAATGCTGACTCAACCACTTCTCAGGGAAGCCTGTTCCAATGCTGACAACCATTTCTGGGAAGAATTTGTTTCCTAAGATCCAATCTAAACCAGTCCTGTTGCAATCTGAGGCCATTTGCCTCTTGTCCTGTCACTTGTTACTGGGGAGAGCAGACTGATCCCAGCCTGGCTACAACCTCATTTCAGGTAATTGTAGAGAGATATAAGGTGGTGACCTGAGCCTCCTTCTCTCCAGGCTAAACCAACCCAGCTCCCTCAGATGCTTCTCGTATGACTTACCCTCCAGCCCCTTCCCCAGCCCCTTTGCCCTTCTCTGTACTTGCTCGAGCACCTCAATGTCTTTCTTGTAGTGAGAGGTCCAGAATTGGACAGAGAACTCGAGGTGTGGCCTCACCAGTGCTGAGTACAAGGGGATGATCCCTTCCATGGTCCTGCTGGCCACACTATTCCTGACACAACCCAGGATGCCATTGGCCTTCTTGCCCACCTGGGCACACTCTGGCTCATGCTCAGCCACTGCTGACCACCTCCCCCAGGCCCTTTTCCTCCAGGCAACTTTCCAGACATTCTGCCCCCAGCCTATAATGCTGCATGGGGTTGTTGTGACCCAAGCATAGGACCCAGCATTTGGTCTTGTTGAACGTCATACAACTGGACTCAGACTGTCAATCCAATCTGTCCAGATCCATCTATAGAGCCTTCCTACTCTCTAGTAGATCAACACTCTCACCCAATTTGGGGTCATCTGCAAAATGACTGAGGAGGCACTCAATCCCCTTGTCTAGATCATTGATAACGGTATTAAACAGGACTGGCATAATTACTGAGACCTGGGAACACCACTTGATATTGGCTGCCAAGTGGATTTAATTTGATTCAGCACCCGTCTCTGGGCCCAGCCATCCAGCCAGTCTTCTATGCCGCAAAGAGTATATTGGTCCAAGCCGCAGGCTCTCAGCTTCCCCCGGAGAACACAGTGGGAGACAAGTGTCAAAGGCTTTGCTAAAGTCTAGGCAGACAACATCCACAGCCTTTCCCTGATTCACTAAGTGGGTTACCTTGTCATAGAAGGACATGAGGTTAGCCAAGCAGGACCAGCCTGTCACCAACTCCTGTTGACTAAGCCTGATCTTCTGGTTGTCCCCTGGTTGTCCTGTGTATGCTGTGTGATGGCACTCAGGATGACCTGCTCCATGACCTTCCCCTGCACCAAAGTCAGGCTAACAGGCCTGTAGTTTCCTGTATCCTTCCAACCCTTCTTGGAGATGGGCATCACATATGCTAACTTCCAGTCAGCTGGGACCTCCCCAGTTAACCCCACATCCAGTAAAGGATAAAGATTCTCCTTATGCCCCCTTATGTTGGTAATGTATTTACAGAAACTTTATTGTCTTTTACAGCAGATTAGCCAGATTAAGTCCTAGATGGGCTTTGGCCCTTTTAATTTTCTCCCTGCATAAACTCATGCCATCCTTGTAATTCTCCTGAGCTCCTTGCCCCTTCTCCCAAAGATTAAAGACACTCCTTTTTGTCCTGAGTTTCAGCCAAGGTTCTCTGTTAACTCAGGCCCATCTTATTCCCCACCGGCTCATCTTTCACCACAGGAGGATGGCCTGCTCCTTCCTATGACTTGAAGATTTCCTCCTGGAAGAATGTCCAGCCTTTCTAGACTCCTTTGACCCTCCCAAGGGACTCTGTCAGCTAGGATCCTAAACAGGCTAAAGTTTGTCCTCTAGAAGTACAAGACAGCGGTTCTGCTGACTTCCCTCCTTATTTCTCCAAGAATCAAAAAATCATTTTATGATAGCTCTGGCCCAAGAAGGCCTCCAATAATCACATCACCCACCAGTCCTTCTCTGGGCACAAACAGCAGGTCCAGCAGGACACCTTCCCTAGCAGGCTCCCTCCCCAGCTGTGTCAGGAACATACACTCCAGAAACCTCTTAGATTGATTACTCTCTGCTGTGCTGTATTTCCAGCAGACATCTGGTAAGCTGGGGTTCCCCATGAGAACAAGGGATAGTGATTATGAGACTTCTTCCAGCTGCTTATAGAATATTTCATTTGCCTCTTCATCCTGGTTGGGAGATCTATAGCAGACTCCCACCATGATATCTGCCTTGTCCTTGCCCGGATACTTGCCCATGAACACTCAACTCTATAGTCATTATCATTAAGCTCTAGACAATCAAACCACTCCCTATAACATATAGGGCTATCCCACCAACTCTCCTTCTTGCCTATTCCTTCTGAAGAGTTTACAGGCATCCATTGCAGCACTCCAGTGGTGTGAATCATCCCACCCAGTTGCCAAGATGGAAACTGTCATAGATTTCCTGCTGCCCCATGGCTTCCAGCTCCTCCTGTTGGTTGCCTATGTTGTGTGTATTGGTGTAGATGCACTTCAGTTGGGCCATTGATCCCACCACCATTTTGAGGGGTGAAGACTTAATTCCAACATGATCATTCTCAGGCATGTCCATAATTTCTAACACATCAATAACACTCACGTCTTTGCTGCTAAGGATCCTTTAAAAAGAAAATTTATTGTTTGAGTGTTTTTTAACTGTGTTGTCCAGTCCTGTGCACTTGATTGTCATCATGTAGAGCCTTACCAGCCTCTGGGTAGTACTTTTTTAGCAATTCAGAAGATTTATGTGTCTGTTGTTGTGCTGAATGCCATTCTTTGAGTAAGCACAGAACAGTGAAACTTTCTTTTGAGAAGTGAGGGAGGAGGAGGAAAGATTAAAGCAGATCATGTGCTTTTTACATAAAATTTGAGGAGCTGATGAAAAGCAATTTGATTAAAATGTGATTGAAAGGATGGTCTGTGGCATGCCTGAGGCTAATGTTTTCAAATGACATAGGTGCATGGGGGAGGAGGGGGCAGTTTGGTTGTTGATATTTCAGTTGTTTTTTTAAGGATATTAATATCTAATCTTGCAAGCTGCCCTGCAGGAAAGCCTTGTGGGACTAGTAGGGCACTGCTACAGTGACGGAGTCCCTTTGCAGCAGTTGGTTAAGGCAGCACTGAATTTGCATCCTTGGTTGAGAAAGTTTGTAGTCAATTAAAAGCCTGGTTCTGCCTTACATTAGGGCTGCTCTACATCACCCTGGGAATATAAAATATATTTTAAGTGAGTGTAAATGTAACTTATAACCATTATAAAGCAGCTTTGCATCTTACAGCAGTTTAAAGCCTTGGGGTAAGTGAGAATCTGGATTTCCAGTGTAAAAATTATGGTTGGTATGACTGAAAATTAATTGAATATTTTTATATTTTGTAATGTTACCACTAAGGAAACTTGAACAAGTTATTTACATCTAATTCAATACTGCAATTGTATTCATTAGAGCTCCTTAAACTGTATGGTAATCTCCAGGTTTCAGTATTTTGCTTTGTAAATATTTGGGAATTTTACAAGCACACATTTAGAGATCATGCTGTTCTGTCCTTTTTTTTTAATTTTTTTTTTTTTTTTTCATTCCAGAGTTCCTAGGAAGAGACATAGCACAGGAGGTCAGGATGGAAAATGCTTTCTAGTCCATTGTACCATTTCATATTCGCTATGCTTCTGTAAATAATACATCACAAGACACTTTATATGCTGAGAGGTTTTGGCAACTAAATTAAAGTTTTCAGTGTTTGTTCCTTGAGTATCATCTTATTGTGATTAATTATCTCACTCCTAGCACCAGTTATGGTCTGTTACCACTGAGCCCTCAGCTGGCATTGATGGCACTTGAATAAATCATTTACTCCAGAATGTGTTCCATGCATGTTACTTTTAAAGTGGCAGGGATTTAATCTATACTGTTTTCTGGTCATAAGGGCAGCAAAAATAAATAATAAATCATGACATCTTTATGAAAACAAATAAGGCTTACTCTTGCAAAAGCAATTACATACATTGCTCTTTTTTCTTGTGTCTCTGTCAAAAGCACTGCTCCTGAAAGGGGAGGCAGAAAAGTATCCTGGGTATTAAACATACTGAGTATCAGGTCTTCAGGATCTCTTCAGCTGCTTCCAACAGTAGTAGTTTTTAATAGCACACCAGAATGAAATTAGCTATATATTAGATACTTATAATACAAAATGAACATGTATCTTATTTTGCTGTTCCCCTTTCCTTCAAATGTTGTTCCTTTCTCTCAAGAGGCATTGGTCTGTCATGTTCATCATGATGTACTCCATGAACACTTCTAAAAAGCAGTGAGCTTTCCTTCTATTCCATTTTTAATTTATATTTTTTTCTGGCAGATTTTAATATTCACTGGAATAAAATCTAAAAGCCCGTTGCAAAATCTGTATTCTGTAGTCTCCCATTAAAAGTAATGTCTAGTTAACAACCAAAGCCTTCAGGATGAACTGTCTGGGAGCAAATGACTAATTCTTGATAGCAGGACTGTGGTTTTAAGCTGTTGCCAACATCTTGAGAACAGTTCGATGCTTAAAGCTTCTCCCAAGGGTCTTGTGGAGGGCTAAGGGTTGGACTCGATGATCCTTGTGGGTCCCTTCCAACTCAGCATATTCTGTGATTCTTTCAGTTTCACAAAGTACTGGCATAGGAGG
Organism: Anabacerthia variegaticeps; assembly: GCA_035583185.1. Classification (NCBI taxonomy): domain Eukaryota; kingdom Metazoa; phylum Chordata; class Aves; order Passeriformes; family Furnariidae; genus Anabacerthia; species Anabacerthia variegaticeps. The sequence goes on along the minus strand of JAWWEW010000131.1, from coordinate 23,199,564 downwards.
AGGAGGAGGTTAGCTGCTCCTTGTCACTCCGCAGAGGCTCGGGGACGTGCACACCAGTAGGGGGAGATGAGGGGATGTCTTTCCACTTCTGGGAACCTTGGCACTGTTGTCTGCCCTCAGATACATCTATTGCTTCTATAATAAGGCATTTTCACTGCAGTCTTGTAGTGCTTACTTAAAGCTATAATTTTAAACACATTTAGGCAAATCAGTGCAATGTCCTACTGGATACATAAGTTGAGTTAAACCTGCTGCCTGCACCAGTAAATTTATAGGGACAAGCTACTCCTGCAGATCGAGTTTTAAGTCAATGCACATTTAACTACAGTGTTGGGCTCTGCCTGGGCTACTGGCCCTGCAGCTGGATGCAATAGGGCAATTGGGACTGTGGCCCAGCTGTGCAGGAGTTAAAGCTTGGCCAGTTTCCTCTAATAGCAGATGTGTCAGGCAACTCCACCAGTTGCTCTTGGCAGTCTGCAGCACCATTTGGCTGTAGTTTTGCTTCTGATTCTCTTGCCTTTCGTTCTTGTTTGCTTAGTCTTGATTCCTGGTTCCTGCTCCCTTTGTGTTATGATCCTATCCCTCACCTTGTCCCAGCCCTAACTTGACTTATAACAAGGACTCTTTGGTTTTCAACCTTCTGGTTCTATGACTTTCTGACTCTGCTTTTCAGTTTGCAATTACTTTTTCCATCTCTGGTGTCTTGATTTATTTGTATGCTGGCTTTGCTGTAGTTGTAACCAAATTTAACTCTAACCTGGTCTTCACCTTTGGCCTTACTGGAGTAGTCTGATGAAAGTACGTGCCTCTTAAGAAATCTGCAACTGCAGTGAAAAAAACATGTATTAGCTTGCTTCTCAGCAGTATTGAAATGGGGACAGATGTGGAAGTCCCTTCCATGACTTCTCTTGAATCTGCATGCTGTCAGGGATTACGAGCATGACTTGTGGATCAGTTTTGCACCAGAGGTTTAATCTGAATGCAAATATTCATTTGCAGCCTTAGATGACCACAGTTATGCTTCTTTTGTATTGAAACCTGTTGAAAGCAGGCCAGTTTTGGCAGGGGGTATAACCATTTCCAGTGCTCAAGGTTATTTTCTCTCACTTGTGTTCTTTTCTTTTACTATTTGTTGACTTTTCAAATGTCAGTCAAGCTCTCTGTAACTGTTCATGGCACCAACTGTTACTGTTTTCCACGTTGATTCAGCATCTTGGAATTTGGAGCTAACCTGCTTTCCCTCTCCTGTATTCAGGATGCCACTTCTTGCATTTTATTGCAGCACAATTCATTTTGGTATCATCAATTCCATGACTCTCTGTAGAATTATCTATTTTGCTTTGCTTTCTAAACCAGGCACAGTATCGTTAACAGTGTGTATAAATTCTGCTAAAAGCTTCAGGACCAAATCCAGAGCCTGTGTAATTAGCTGAGCCAAAAGCCGAACAGATGTATGCCAGTGAAAAACACGCAAAGCTCCAGAGGCTGATGATGCAACAGGTTAAGTGCCCACAGTGGATGCATGAAGACCACATGTGAGGAAAGGAGAGGATACATCTAGTGATGGATTATCTGTCTGTGTTTTGTCATCTGAACTTTTCATCTCTTTGCAAACATACCCAGAAAACACTTGGATGATATAGAGAATTGTTACTTGCTCCAGGCCCTTTATCTATCTCCCCCTTGTGTACTGAGGTAGAATAAGAGTGTAAAAAAAATCCTCAGACAGTGCCCATTGATAGTGATCTAAATTGCTGTGTGATCCTTTGTATAGGCTCTCTGCACTGGAGTGAATTTCCTCTCTTGGATAAGATGGAACCAAGGGACATGTGGAGTACTGGTAAATTCTACTGGCTTTCCAAAGCTAGTGGTGGTATCAAATTTATTTTAGTCAAACACAGACGAATCTAGTTCTTTCAAAAGTTTTAGGTGCTTGTAGTCTGTGTTGTGACTGTGAGCTGTAACAGAACATTAATTCCACTGTGGAGCATCTCCTGAAGACACACTGCCAATGCAGACTAGTACATAGTCATTTTAATCTGGTAGATAACTGTGTTATAGAGAAAATGGCCCAGGCAATAGACCTAGATACAGGGATTTTAAGAATCCCCAGTAATTTTTATATTGAAGGGAAGTAAACTGAAACAATTACAAATCTCTCTCAAAAGAAAAATCAGGAAAATGATCTGTCAAGGCAGCACCAATATCCAGACTAACCTCATTCCATGTATTTTCCATTCAGCCATTATAATACTCAAGAACCCTCCTTAATTCCCCCTTCCTTTCAAGATACTGTCAAAAATACATTTATTACATGTGAAGCCAGAACTTTCAGAGGCTAAAACTGATGCGTGAAGGACAGACTCCCTGTGGCTAAAACAGTTTTTCTCTAATAATAATGATTAAAATTTTAAACACCGTCTTTTGCAATCAATTCTTCAAAAGAGTATCTTAACTGGTTGAGTCAGTGTGCAAAAGTATGGTTACATTTCTATAAAATAATCTTCACCTTGCTGCTGAAACAGAGTCAAGACAACTTGATTGCTAATTTTTGGTGGGAATTACGACACAGTTTGGAATCCATTAGTCTGTATGTCTTTGTGAAAGTCTGGCTTAAAATTGCTGGCTTCTCATTGTATGTGCATTTATTCCTTCTTCCACTTCAGCTGGATGCTGCTACTTTTCAGGGCTAATGTGTGCTTAATAGAATTGTCATGTCTCAGACAAAATGGAAAAGAATTGCTCATCTGAGGCAAAGAGGTGGGTGCTGACTTATTCCAGACTTGAAAAAAATTCTCTCTTCCCCAGCTCTCACAAAGCTTGTCTTCAAAATCGGTAATCAGAAGTGACTGCTCTTCAGGAGATCAGAGCTTTCAATGTATCATGCTGGGCTTCTATTCTACTAGGGGATGAAATGACTAACGATGCTACTAGGGATTAGTGATGCAAGAGGTCAAAAGTGTTAGAATTTTCCCAGAATCTACTGACTGTGTTCTTTTCATTCAAATATATGATCTCCATGTTCTCCTCCCACTATTAAATGAGAAAAAGGAATCTAATAGGACTCAGAACCCACAAAAAAAATCCATCTGTTATACAGGAGTGTGAGAAAAGCTGAACGACCGCCTGTGTAGAACAGGTTTAAGTCATCAGGAATGGTTATACAACTTTTACTACTAACACAGTTTTGAAACACAGAATATTTCTACTGTGTTACCATTGTCAGAGAACAAATACAGTGTTTGGTGATTTCTCCCTCTCTTCCTTTCCCTTCCTCACAGCAGGGATAAAGATTTTGCTCCTGAAACAAGTCATGGGCTTAAGAATGAACGACACCAAGACAGCACAATCCTGAGGTCTTATATCTGTGATTTGAATCTTGGCTGTATCAAACCTTGAAGAAGTGGCATGCTATGAGGTATTTGGCAGTGGTACTGACCTTTGTCTTATGAAAGCTTATCTGAAAACTCCTAAAGAAGAAATGACCTGTAATGGATGTTCTACCTTGGAAAGGAAGACTAAACACATTCAACAGATGAATAATCAAGACCCTCCACATGATAAAGAATTTTACGTAGCCTGGATGGCACATTATAATTGAAAACTAGAAGCAAAAGAAAACTGTTTTAAAAAAAGAAGTCCTATACAGCTTTCAGAATACAAACATGCTGGAGTTGTGACACTGGATGTCCTTATATAAGCAACAACGATGATGCTTTCTTGTTAAAAAATCAAGGCTGAAGCTTTGTCCTGTGACTAATGGGGGAGCAAGTGTAAACTGGAGAGACCCAGTCTCCCTTACTGCAGCCTATGAAGAAGAATCCGGATGACTCACGCAGACAGCTTGCAGTCACAGAGAAACGGACCCAAAGAGGTTGTCTACATCTCATGAAGCTGTGGCCCATAAGGTGCACGCAATACTGGCCATGCTGCATTCCTGACATGCTGCTTCTCCTTCTGTGTCCAAGCACTGAGTGCCATTAAGCAGCGCTACCCAGCAGTGGGGAGGAAGATGCAGGGTTTTCTTCTGTCCGGATTCTTCTGTGCCCTTGGTGCTTCATGAAGTATGCCTAACATATGTGGAGGTTTCTTGCATCCTTGTCATGGGCTTCAGGGTTTTTCTGGGCACATATAAAATACTGTTGCTTGAACACTAGTTCTGTTTCATATTCTTGTGTTACCATTGTGATAGCAGTGTCAGATGACAACTTTATTGCCCAGCTAGTTTGTGCTCCTGGGACAAGAGGATGGCCAGAGCACATGGAGCTCACCACGGTTGTTGGAACAAGCTGAGAACTCATGCTGTTGTACTGAATGTCAGTCACATATAATGTCTTCTCATGTTCAGTGAAAATACCAAAAAGACAGCCAACAAAATGTCCCCTAAAAATGTCAGGCAAATCAGAGCAGAGAATATGTGTCGTAACTGCAATCTTATTTTCTTTGTGACTTTCTAAAGCAATTGTATCTGCTAAGCAAGCAACTTGTACATCGCTCTGGAGGGAAGTCGGTTTAGGTGTCTGTTGATTCTTGGCTCATCTACACAGAAGTTATTCAACAACAATTCTGTAAACATCCCTCTTCCAGAATAGGTGTGCCCTCTTTTCCCATTTAATTAAAACTCGCAGTGTTAAACTAAACCGGAACAGCTCAGCCTTACTCTGGAAATTAGTCATGAAATTAGTCAGAAATAGCTCCTCCTGAGCAACTACATGTATAAACAAGCCCTAAACAATATTTATGTTGTCTGGAACCACGGGGGACACCGTCACCGATGTAAATTACTGTCCGATCCTCTAAGAAGCGCGATGTAAAGCGCTGCTGTCTTCCAGCCGGGGGCGGCGGACGCTTCCCACCCGCGCCTGACCACCGCGTCTGTCCTCGCAGGGCGAGGCGCGGAGCCGGCGGTGCGGGCCGGGCCGCGGCAGGGGCGGGCCGAGCTCTGCCAGCTGCGCCAGGTGCGCTCCGCGCTGGGCCGGCTGGGCTGTGTTTGCCCGCTCCCGCCCGGGGGGAGCCCGGGGCAGGCCCCGCTCCCGAGGGGTGCCATTTCGGGGCGCTCCCTCCGGCCGCTGCCTGCGCGGTGCGCGTGCCCGCACCTCCCGCTCACCCCCCCACACGGCACGGGGCAGGTGGCCGCGCGCGCCCGGACCCGCCACGCGCGCCTCCCTACGGGAGCGCCCGCCGCGGCCGCGCGCCTTCGGACCCGCTGCGCGCGGGGCGCGCGGCCCAGCCGGCCGGTGCGCGCGGGCCTGCGGGCG
>JAWWEW010000131.1:23036498-23192902 GCA_035583185.1 Anabacerthia variegaticeps | reverse complement strand
GTCAAGACACCAAAATGAACCCCTTGTGTCTCTGGACACCCCAAAATGAGCACATGGTCTCTCTGGACACCCCAAAATGAGCCCATCGTGTCTCTGGACACCCCAAAATGAGCTTGTCGTGTCTATCAAGACCCCAAAACGAACCCCTTGTGTCTCTGGACACCCCAAAATGAGCTCATCATGTCGCTCAACCCCCCCAAAAAAGCCCATCGTGTCTCTCGTCACCCCAAAACGAGGCCGTTGTGTCTCTGGACACCCCAAAACGAGCCCATTTTGTCTCTGGACACCCCAAAATGAGCTTGTCATGTCAGTCAAGACACCAAAATGAACCCCTTGTGTCTCTGGACACCCCAAAATGAGCCCATCGTGTCTCTGGACACCCCAAAATGAGCTCGTTGTGTCAGTCAAGACCCCAAAACGAGCTCATCATGTCTCTGGACACCCCAAAACGAGCCCATCGTGTCTCTGGACACCCCAAAATGAGCCTGTTGTCTCTCTGGACACCCCAAAACGAGCCCATCGTGTCTCTCATCACCCCAAACCGAGCCCATCTCCACACCAACCCTCTCACCTTGTCGATGAAGGAGGCGAATTTGTTGTTGAGGGTCTTGATCTGCTCCCTCTCCTGCGTCCGCACCTTCTGGATCTCGGGGTCGATGTCCAGCTTGAGCGGGGCCAGCAGGCTCTGGTTGATGGTCACCTCGTGGATGCCCCCGGGGGGACACACCGGGAACCCGGGGCCCCCTCGGCCCCCAAATCCTCCTCCCCCCATCCCAAAGCCGCTTCCAAGGGCGTACCCCGCTCCACCAGCGCCTCCTAAACCAAAGCCAGCGCCGCCACCGTACCCCAAGCCCATGGAGGCTCCTCCACCGAAGCCGAACCCGCTGCGCAGACCTCCCCCCATGGAGATCCTTTTGCTGCCCCCCAAGTTGTAGAGGCTCCTGCTGCCGAAACCTCCACCTCCTGCTCTTCCTCCTCCTCCTCCTCCCACCCTGGAGACGGAGACGGAGCTGAAGCTGCTCCTGGTGCCTCCTCCTCCTCCTCCTCCCACGATGGCAGAGCCTGAACTAAAGCCCCTCATTCCCCCTCCGGTAGAAGATCGGAAAGAGATCCGGCTCATGGCGAGCTGGTTGGGTTGGAAACGCGGGGGGGTTAAAAAAAAAAGCAAAAAGCAGGAGAAAAAGACCCCAAAACCCGAAAAACGTGGAGGGATCAAAGCAGGGCAAGAGCAGAAGACACCGGCGGCAGAACCCCCTGTGATGGGAGAGCTGGGGAGGCTCCTCTTTTATCTGCTTGGGGAAAAAAAACCTGGCACGGGAATGGCCCGACTTGACGTGCCTTGCAGCGACTTGCCTGGAAAAATGCATTGTTTGCAGGCAGGGATGGGACGGGGCGAGGGAGTTCCCACCCCCCCCGAGGCTCTGAGTCATGGGGTGGGAATGGGATGGGACGGGAGGGCGCTCAGGGGCAGGATCCGACACGAATTCCCGGGAATCCGGGAAAGCGGGAGCCGCTCCGCCCGCGGGGCTCGCCCCGTTGAGCAAGAACTCCCGAGCTCGGGGGTTTGGGGGGAAAACGGCGAAAATCGGGGCTTCTCCAGGGGTTTGGGGCGCTGGGATTGGGCTTGGATGTCCCGTTGTTGGGTTGGGAGAGTTGGGTTTGATGGTCGAGGCACACGTTTTAAATGTTTTAATTTTGAGGAGCCAGATTTGAGGGGTTTTGAGTGAGAGCTGAGAGGGAGTTCCCTCCTGGGATCCCACCAAAATATCCCTGCAGGGCAAACTGAGGGGTTTTGCAAGTTGGATTTTGGGGTTTAACAGCAAAAATTGGGGCTTTTCCATGGGTTTTGAGCTCTGGGATTGGGCTTGGATGTCCCGTTGTTGGGTTGGGAGTGTTGGGTTTGATGGTCGAGGCACACGTTTTAAATGTTTTAATTTTGAGGAACCAGATTTGAGGGTTTTTTGGGTGAGAGCTGAGAGGAAGTTCCCTCCTGGGATCCCACCAAAAAATCCTTGGAGGGCAAACTGAGGGATTTTGGAAGTTGGATTTTGGGGGGTTGTTTTGTAAGGAGTGAAAATTGGGGCTTTTTCAGGGGTTTTGAGCTCTGGGTGTCCTGGTTTTGGGGTGGGGGAGTCGGGTCTCAACGTGGGGTTGAGGGTCAAGGCACAGATTTGAAATATTAAGTATTTGAGAAACCAGATTTGGGGATTTTTTGGGATCCAAGTGGTCTCAGGCTCGAGGAGATGAGCTGAGTGGGAGTTCCCTCCTGGGATCTCACCAAAAATTATAATTTGGGGGGGAAATCGAATCAAACAATCAAATTTTGTCGTATTTTTATGCTAAATGGTCTCAGGTTTTCTGGGATCCCACCAAAAAATCCCTGCAGGGCAAAGGGAGGGGTTTTTGCAACTTGGATTTTGGGGTTTAACAGCAAAAATTGGGGTTTTTTTAGGGGTTTTGAGGTCTGGGTGTCCCGGTGTTGGGGTGGGAGAGTTGGGTCTCAAGGTGGGTTTGATGGTCAAGGCACAGATTTTCATTTCAGAGGGAAACTGAATAGAAAAATCAAATTTTATTGTGTTTTTTATTTAAATTTCATCTCAGACTTGAGAAGATGAGTTGAGTGGGCGTTCCCTCCTGGGATCTCACCAAAAAATCCCTGCAGGGCAAACTGAGGGATTTTACAAGTTGGATTTTGGGGTTTGACACCAAAAATTGGGGCTTTTCCATGGTTTTTGAGGTCTAGGTGTCCTGGTGTTGTCTTGGGGTATTAGGGTCTCAACGTGGGGTTGATGGTCAGAGAAGACATTCTAATTTTGGGGGGAAATTGAATCAAATAATCAAATTTTGTCGTATTTTTATGCTAAATGGTCTCAGGTTTTCTGGGATCCCACCAAAAAATCCCTGCAGGGCAAAGGGAGGGGTTTTTGCAACTTGGATTTTGGGGTTTAACAGCAAAAATTGGGGTTTTTTTAGGGGTTTTGAGGTCTGGGTGTCCCGGTGTTGGGGTGGGAGAGTTGGGTCTCAAGGTGGGTTTGATGGTCAAGGCACAGATTTTCATTTCAGAGGGAAACTGAATAGAAAAATCAAATTTTATTGTGTTTTTTATTTAAATTTCATCTCAGACTTGAGAAGATGAGTTGAGTGGGCGTTCCCTCCTGGGATCTCACCAAAAAATCCCTGCAGGGCAAAGTGAGGGATTTGGCAACTTGGATTTTGGGGTTTGACACCAAAAATTGGGGCTTTTCCAGGGTTTTTTAGCTCTGGGTGTCCTTGCAGGGCAAACTGAGGAATGAGTTGAGACAAGTAAATCCCTTTCCCCAAATCCCTCTCAATTAAATTAAAGAATCCCAGGAGATTCCTAATGCAGCCATTAAAATCGGATTGTTGCTCTGTAGGATCTCCTTGTCAGGCCCAAAAACTCCTTTTGAAGTGGCATTTTTATCCCTTTTTTCCACCCCCATCCGTATTTATCCAACACTTCCCACATCATTTCTGCCTCTTTGAGGGGGAATTTCCTCCCACTCCCTCTCCCCTCCAGGACCTTCCAGCTGGAAGATATTCCCTAAAATATTTTGGGTTCTGGGTGTTGCCCCCCGGGGGACCCTCGTGGTGGGGTTCGGGGTGGTGTAAGAGTAGGAGAAAGGGGGATTCTTCTCTTGTGTCCATGACGAGGTGGATTTTTCATTCCCAACTAAAACAATTCCCAAAATTCTTCCCCAAATATCCAGTGGATTGAGTTGTGCCCACCTTGGCCAGGTGGAATAACAGAGATGAAAATGCTGAGTAGACAAAGCAAAAATAATCCTTAAATGGTCTGATATGAGCGATAAAAACCCTCTGAAATTCAACAATAAAAAACCTGAAATTCAACAATAAAAACCCTCTGAAATTCAACAATAAAAAACCTGAAATTCAACAACAAAAAACCTGAAATTCAACAATAAAAACCCTCTGAAATTCAACAATAAAAAACCTGAAATTCAACAATAAAAACCCTCTGAAATTCAACAATAAAAACCCTGAAATTCAACAGTAAAAACCCCTGAAATTCAACAATAAAAACCCTGAAATTCAACAACAAAAACCCTCTGAAAATTCACCTTTTTGAGCAACGAAACCCTCTGAAAATTCACCTTTTTGAGCAACGAAACCCTCCCAAAATTCACCTCTTTGAGCAACAACCCCCCCCAAATTGCCCTTCGTCAGCACCCGAAGCTGGAGCAGCTCGAGGGGCTCTTCGGCTGCGTCTCGGAGCTTGTTTTTATTGACACCTTTCCAACCCCCCGTGTGTTTTTTTCAGTCTGGCAACTTGAAAGGACCTGAACTGGAGGCTTTGGTTGGCTCTGCTTGGCTCGGGTTGGCTTCGGTTGGGGTTTTTCTTGGCCAGAAAACGCTCCCAAACTCGCATGTCTCGGGGCTGTGACATTGCCAAGGGTGAGTCACCGGCCCCTGCGGGATCCTGGGATGGGCTGATCCTGGAAAAAACCCTCTGGGAAGGGCGATGGGGCCGTACAAGGGGGGTGCTCTCACCCTGGGAATGGAAACCAGGGAATATCCCCCAGCGGCTTGTCAGGAAAACCCCCCCCCAAACCCACCAAACCTCCCATTTCCACCCCAAAAGCGACGCTGAAAATCCAAATATTGCCACAGAAACCCTGAAAATGACTCAGTTCTGTTCCAGAGCCCTCGGGATTCGCTTTCCAGAGCCTCTGGATGCCAAAATTCCATGGACGGGAGCCAGGCAGGGACCTGCCTTTGACTCACCGTGCAATCTATGCAAAGTCACACCTGGGAACTCAAGAACAGCCTGAGAAGGGATTAATTAAAGGAGGAGAAAAGATTCCTGGCCAGGGTTGTCATTGGGACCTGCCTGGCTCTGGCAGGAAGGCTCCAGATGGGGGGAATTGGTGGGAATATCGTGGAGAAGTTGGAATATCATGGAGAAGTTGGAATATCATGGAAAATTTGGAAGAGCAAAGCAAGGGGTGGACTAAGCATGAAAAAAACAGGAAATTTTTGAGGGATTTCTCAGGTCCTGCCTGATTTTCCTCAGGGAGGGACCTCCTGGAGGAGCTTGGGGAGGAAGGTTGGAGGTGTTGGACAATCAGGTGGGAGAGTTGCCCATGGAAGGGTTGGGTTGGCCATGGAAAGGTTGGGTTGATCATGGAAGGGTTGGGTTGGTCATGGAGGGGTTGGATTAGCCATGGAAGGGTTGGGTTGGCAATGAAGGGTTGGGTTGGCTATGGAAGGGTTGGGTTGGCAATTAAAGGGCTGGGTTAATCATGGAAGGGTTGGGTTGGCCATGGATGGGTTGAGTTTGCCATGGAAGGGTTGGATTTGCCATGGATGGGTTGGGATGGCAATTAAAAGGTTGGGTTGGCCATGGAAGGGTTGGGTTGGCCATAGAAGGGTTGGGTTGGCCATGGAGTATCCCCAATATCCCATCCAATATCCCACCATCTCCTCCTTCTCCTGTTTCCTTCAATTCTCCAGTTTATTTTGGTTTTCATGGTAATTTTGCCACAATTTAAAGCTTTTCCCTCCGAGTCAACCAAAAATCCCCCTCCAGATCTGGGTGACAAACTGGGAATCAAAAGATAAATAAAAAGGACAAATAAATTACATTAAATCTGGTTTTATTGGACACATCAAAAAACAGGGAGAGGAAGGAAAACACGGAGAAAGGAAATCACTGCCATGGGAGAGTTTTAAAAATCCTATAATTTAAAAGAATGAGCTGTTTTTCATTAATTTTGGGTCATCCACTGATGGACCCTCCCACAAAACACCTCCACTCTGGGCAAATCCATGGAAGAAGAAGGAAAAAGAGGAATGGGAGAGGAATTTGGGAAGAGCCTCTTGAGAAGCTCGAGTTGTCCCCACTGAGGGTGGCCCTTGTCATGTGGGGGTATCTCAGGGGGCTTCCCAAATTTGGACACTCTGAACCACCAGCCAGGCTGGTGGGCCTGGAGATTCCTGATTTTCTGGGAATTTGGGAAAAAGAGGGATTTTCCATCCCATTCTGTGATCTCAGAATGAGGGAGCTGCTTGGGATGTCTCAGGGACATCCTGAGGGGGTTCCACAGGGCAGGAGAGGAATCCCAAAGGTTTCTTCATGTGGAGGGTGAGGTGGGATGGTCACAGCGGGGAAGGCAAAAAGGGGGAGTTAAAAATGCATTCCCAGAGGATTTCCTTGGAATTCTGGGGATCAGAAATGGAAAAAACAAATGGAGAAACAAAGCAATGGGAAAATCAACCAATGGGAAAACAAACCAATGGGAAAATAAACCAATGGAAAACCAAGTCAATGTAAAACCAAACCAATAATGGAAAACTAATGGAAAAACAACCCAATGGAAAAAACAACCAATGGAAAACCAAACTAATGGGAATACAAAATCAATGGAAAAGCAATGGAAAGCCAAACTAATGGGAAAACCAAACCAATGGAAAACCAAATCAATGGAAAAACAAATCAATGGAAAAACAAATTAATGGAAAACCAATGGAAAAAACCAAACCAATGATGGAAAACCAAATCAATGGAAAACCAAGCTAATGGAAAACAGATCAATGGGAAAACAAATCAACGGAAAATCAATCGATGATGGAAAAACAAATCAATGGAAAGCCACATCAATGGAAAACCAAATCAATGTGAAAAGCAATGGAAAAACAACCAATGGGAAAACAAACCAATGGGAAAACAAAACCAATGGAAATCCAATGAAAAACCAATGGAAAAAAGCAAACCAATGAAGGAAAACCAAATCAATGGGAAAACAAACTAATTGAAAACCAACCCAATGGAAAACCAATGGAAAACCAAACCAATTGAAGAACAAACCAATGGGAAAACAAATCAATGATGGAAAACCAAATCAATGGAAAACCAATGGGAAAACAACCAATGGGAAACCAAACCACTGGAAAACCAATGGAAAAACAAACTAATGGGAAAACAAATCAATGGTGGAAAACCAACCCAATGGAAAACCAATGGGAAAACAAACCAATGGGAAAACAAATCGATGATGGAAAACCAAATCAATGGAAAACCAACTCAATGGGAAACCACCCCAACCCCCCACCCCGGGACAAGCCCCCGCTCCGTGTTTTCCTTCCCACCCCGGGGCAGGAGCTCGGAGCGCTCCGGTTGACGTTGCTCCGAGATCCCCGTGTGGGACAGGGGGGTGTGGAGGGGCTGGAAATGCCAGAGAAAAGCAGGAAAAACGCCGGAGGAGTTTGGGAAGGCCCCGCCCTTGGATCTACTCGGGCTCCGCCGCGTTCTTCAGGCTCTGGCTCTTGATGCTCTTCTTGCTGGAGGAGGTTTTGGAGACGATTTTCACGCCTGGGTTGGTGCCTTTGGCGCTCCCGGAGCTGAAATTCCCTCCACTGGTGCTGAGGCTGCTGCTTCCTCCTCCTCCTCCTCCTCCTCCTCCTCCAAATCCACCTCCAAGGCCACCCCCGGCCCCGAGTCCAAGTCCTGCTCCACTTCCAAAGCCTCCTCCTCCTCCTCCTCCAAGGCCGAAGCTGCTTCCTCCTCCCCCTCCTCCTCCTCCAAGGCCAAATCCTCCTCCTCCTCCTCCTCCAAGGCCAAATCCTCCTCCTCCTCCTCCAAGGCCGAAGCTGCTTCCTCCTCCAAGGCCAAACCCGCTTCCTCCTCCTCCTCCAACGCCAAAACCGCTTCCTCCTCCTCCTCCTCCTCCTCCTCCGGGCTGCGCTCCCCGGAGGCCCCCCCGCAGGCTGCGCCGCCGCCTGTCACTGCCGTTCTGCTCCCCGCATGCAGCAGGGATGCCTGGAAACCTTCCCGCGCCCGCACCGAGCGGCGCTGCGGGCCGCCCCGCACCGCCCGGCCCCGCCGTGCCCGCTGCCCGCAGGGCCGGCCCCGCCGCACCCGCGGCCGGGATGCCGGGCGGGAGGGGCGGGCCGCGGCCGCCGTGGGAGGTGGCGAGGGCTGTTTCCTCCTCCTCCTCCTCCTCCTCCTCCTCCTCCTCCATCGCCGTCTGCTGCTGGCGGCCCGGCCTGCGTGGATGTGGAGTTACCCCGCGGGCGGGCGGGCGGGCGATCCGTGGCCGTGCTCCCGCGTGTGCGTGCAGATGTGCCGGGTGGTGCTCGGCACAGGCGCGCCGGCTCCATGATTTGTGCTCCGTTCCGGAGGTATGCCGGTGCTGCCAGCCTCGGCCGTGTAAACAAATGAGAGTTTGGGTTAACAACACACTGTGCCCTGCAGTGCAGACCAAGGGCTTTCTTACCGGGGTAGTGCCTCGTTTAAATTGCACTTGTGCATTTCGCCTTATGTATGAAGTGCATGTGTATTTAGTGATCTGTTTTTTGTCTGCGAGTGTGTGGGGCTGTTTGTTTTTTATTCCCGTTCCCTTCTACACTGCTCACATAGCTGCATACGCTTGGCTATGGTAAATTTCATCCGATTAGGTCATAATCCGTGGGGCTGTTTGTTTTTTGTTTATTTTTTTCCTCTTCCCTTCTATACTGGTCACATAGCTGCATACCCTTGGCTATGGTAAATTTCATCCGATTAGGTTATAACCCGTATATACCGGGTGTTACAGTAGACAGCACAGATCCTAGGTGTACATTTCCTGGGAGGGTAGAAATGCAAATATGGCCTTGATGTATGTATGCTTTTGTATTTACATGAGTGTACACCAAAGTTAAGTACTCAGTTATTTGGAAAGATATGTTATTTATGTTTGTGTTTTTATTTACACTTACCTTCTTATGCGTTTTGCCCTCTTACTTCATTTTCTTCTCCTCCAAAGGAAATTGTAGCTCTTCAGATGTTGTAAGAAACATAATTATGAGATTTTTTTTTTTTAATTACTTGGAAATTCACCTTTTTTCTTCTAATATCTGGCGTATTTACTGTTTGTTTAAGTAGTCAGTATATTATATCACACCAGGAGTAGGCTTTGGAAGCCCGAAACAGCTATGTTTAGCTGGTACTTTTCCTCTGTAGAAACAGCAAATGATCATCCTATCGGGAGGACTTCATGATTATGGGATGCCTAATTTATTTTTTTTTTTTAAATTTCCTTAATCTGCTGTGGTCCTAACACATGACCAAATGTCCTGATCTTTGCTATGGCAGAACTTTCTTTGGCTTAAATTGATGTTCATCCTGAGCAGGAATTATCTCATTATTTACAAAACCCTCAGTGGTTTCAGTGCATCTTAATGTGTTTTGTCAGCAATTGCTCTTTGCATTTTTCACACATGTAAACATTTCAAACATCTAAAACAATATTTCTGAGGAAACTTAGCAGTATGTATAGTTCAATATTTTTATAATGCAACTAAAACAGAAGTCAGCTTTGTTAAACTGAGTTCAAGTCTTGAACAGCAAGAACAGAAAGAACATACATGCTGCTTAGGTGTCCATCACCCCTAGTAACTACTGACTCATAATGTCAGTGTTTCGGTGGAGATGTGAAGATTTGTTTAACTGGTTCAGCCCTCTATTAAATACTGAAATCCCTCTAAGGTCTTAAAATAGCACAATAAACTGATTCTTAATAGGATTATTCTTGGCTGCATCATAGGTACTTCACACTGTCTGTATGAAGACAATAAAGAAAATCTGGTAAGAAAACATTTGGTGGTAATAGAGGTAGGAAAAGATCACTGTTCTTTCTGTCCTGTAGGACACGACTTGTACCTTCTTGGGATGAACAAGTGAAATAGGCTTGCAAACTTAAATTAATAAAGAATAATTAAATAAAAAGGCACCTTGTAAACACCTACACAAGTAGTTGGAGAGTCTTATTATTGTAGAGGGAAAACCCAATTATTCTGACATTGCTAAAATACAACCTGAAAAAACAACTTTCCTTTTATGTTAGAATATCACATAAAACCTTACTTGAAAAAGAAGTGCTTTTAATGTTTGGATATGTACTCTGGATTAAATTTTTTCTTCTTTTTGCACGTATGGGTTTTTTTTCCCTTGTTTTTATTATGTTTTGTTGATATTTTTCAAAAAACACTTTCTAATGCTGGTGCATGACAGGAGATGTCTCCTTCTGACAGTAATTCTGGGCTGGCTGGTGAAAATCCTGGCTTGGCACTGTTACGTAATGGTGGGATGGGCTTGGGGGGTTACCATTCCAGCAGTTTTGTGCAGATTGCTTTTGGCTGAGATCTTCTTCGGGGGATTGCTGTGGGCTTTTTTTTTTTTTTGGCTTCTCATGTTTAAAATACTCAAATATACTGAGAAGTGAGGGATTTCCATAGGCGAGGAGTTCATCTCACACTCATTTTGCTCTGCTTATTGAACTGTGTCAACTGTGCTTTAACTGATTTGACTCAAAAAATAGAACATGCTTTTGGGAGGAGGGGAAAAAGGCTTAGGAGCCCCTAATTATTTACAAAGTCCTGATCTCCTCCTGCCTCTGTTATGCAGATCTGGCACTGTTGTGTAATGAGCAATATAAAGAAGAAATTCAAGTTTGTGTGTAATGTTAAGTTTTCAGAAGCAAATTAACTGTCATTAAAATTGTCAAAACCATCTGTTTTGTTGAGCTAATCCAGAGCTGAGTGAATCCAGAGGAAGTAGTTATGGTTATGTTGTTTTTTTCATTTACTCTTGTGCTCTCCTTAAAATGGTACACATGTCGTGATGCAAATTAATCAATTCACCTTTACTCTTTGGATTTTGTGATCCTGTAGAGGAGTAACACTTTGGTCTTTTGACTGCAAATAGGATAATCCGTATGACCAGGTACATTCAGAAGTTTGTGGGATCAAGGCTCAGATCAGGACAACATACTGTTGCAGTATATGCTGACTTGTACTTCTGAACTAAAAGTCCTTGCCTTTTTGTTAGAGGTATGATGCAGCTTTCACCTGAACAGAGCTGTCATTAAGTTCTTCAGGACTGAGGACGCTACTCCTTATCCATGCTGCTTCTCAATCCTGAGACTTGCCAGCCAGAGTGTGGGCTTGGTTGTTCTTGTGAAGGTAGGAATACCTGTCCAGAAAAAAAACTGGACTGAGAATACTAGCTCATTCCTCATGAGTCACATAACAGCTGCCTGATGTCAACAGCTTTTGGTCACTAGTGACATTGGCAAGATTTGAACCCCACCAATGTGGAAGAAAAAGCCATGTATCGTGTTACTTGACCTCCTCACAGTATTTAGTGTTGCATTACTGCCTCCTAGAAATACTGCTTTAAAGCAGAGAATCCTAAATAAAAAAACTTAGAAAGCCAAGTGGAATAGTCATACAAAGAAGTGAAGTCAGTATTTCTTGGAAATCTTGCTGTTAGCGAGGATAGTGATTGTTTGTGATGGGTTTTTTTTGGGTTTTCTTTTTTTGGTGTGTTTGTTTTTTTTTTTCTGGCAGGTCAGCTTGTTGTGTTTCTCTGTGGGTTTTTTGTTTGCTTGTTTTGTTGTGTGGGTTTTTTTCTTAGAAGGAGAGTGGAGTTTTAATGAAATCATTCTATCTTGACTGTTTAGATGGGCTGCAGCCATGGCTTGTGAACCTTGGTGCTGGCAGTGCCTTTTCTTCTTGTGCATTGCATGCTGAGGTGTACACAGTTAATCCAACAACTGACAGCACACAATAAAACTAGACACCAGTCTCTGCTGTCTCTGAATTTCAAACCATGTCATTGTTAATGCTCTTCTAATGTGCAGGCTGACAATTGTTTGTAATACCATATGAATGCCAGCTCACAATCAATATGTTCGCCATCAGTGTTAATTTCAGATTTGTGAAAGGTAAAATTGCTGTCAATAATGGAAACTCTAAACTTCACTGCTAATTCCTGTTAGTCCAGGAAGACTTCTGTGTACTCTCCAAAGGCTTGTGCTCCAGGCTGGAGTCCAGCACTGGTGAATTGCAGAAGCCTGCCTCTGTCTCTCTGTGAATCAAGTTCAATTTTTCCAGCATAGATGTGCCCTGCAAGTGCTGGGCTGCCCTTCAATGGTTTTTGAGTAACTGTGTGATGACTTAAATGTAGGTAGTGTTGGTGAATTTGATATATATTTTGGTGTAAATTTGAGCAAATGATGACCTGCCTGTCTTTTGAGAATGCTGAAGGTTCAGCGTCTATCTGATCCTCATGAAATAAGGAGGAGTTGCTTTGTAGCTGTTCTATTGATATAGGAAACTGACTTAATTTTTCTCTCAATTAATTTATCCTTTTAGTATTTAAGAATGTACTTGTTTGATCTGGGGAAGCCTGCATCTAGGTTTAAGGAGTGTTATTAACTAGAGAATCCACCTTTAGCTATACCAGAAAGGTGGCACTGTACATTTGGGGTTTATCTGCTCTTCTCCATGCACTTTTACCTTCATTTGAAGGAATGGGTATACATCCACTTCAGCTTTGTTAACTGTAGTTGCAGATCCCCTGGTATCTTCACGAAGCAAGCTGTGTGAGAGCAGAAGACAACTGAATGTACTTGCATAGACTTTGTGGTTGTTTAGGAAGGAAAATGATGCTGGTGTGTTACTTTTTTCTTCTGTATCTAACTGCTTTGTTCTTATCTTGTGGTCAAAACTTAAATTAATACTTGAAAGACCAGTGGATTCTGTCAGCTGGATGACTCTTGAGTATTGCAGTGTTTGTAGGTTTTACACTGTGTAAACCTGTATGTGTATGTGACAGATGTATGGCACTTGTGAAGGATTGTGAATGTGGCACTGAGAAACTGAAGCAAAGCCAAAGTACAGTGCTTGATGACTATGCGTAATAAAGGTGGTGATTTATTTTGATTTATGAACTCAACCGAGCCTCCTAGTCATTAAGATCATTTTGTAAATAAGCCCGTTAGTGAAACAAGTTTTTTTCCTGTATAGGAATAGGGGGAAAATCATGCTCACGCTGAAGGGTGCCTTTCTTATGTAGCTGTTGCTGCACTGCATAGGTGGGAGGCTTTCCTCGTGCTCTGTGTGATGAGAGTGGCTTGCTGAGTGTGCTAAGCCACAGGACCGATATGAATCAAGGCACAAAATTGCCTTGTTTGTGTGTTAAAAATCTTCTGAATTTCATGTTGGCTAAAGACAGCTAAAGCTGTCTTCTGTTGGCTGCTCTGTTTGACTGAACTTAGCAAGGGAGCTGGTGCTTTTGATACCACTGGTGATGATGAGAATTGTCAGAGGAGTACATCCTGGGTGATGTCAGCATTTAACTTAATTGGAAAATATAAGCCAGTTGAGATCATTTTCCATAAAGAGCGATGTTGTATAGAACAGTAGTTTTCTCTCTATCCATTCCCAAACTGAATGGTATTTACTTCCATCACCTGTATCCCACTTAGAGATGATGGCTCTTGCATGGTTATGCTTGTGTTTCTTTGCAGGTTGTGGCAGGAAGATCAAGTGCAAAGTATATTTATCTTTGAATATGTAACTTAATATTTTAAATTGTTTTTTTGTAGTTCCGTGACTTCTAGAACTCAGCACATTCTTTTCTGTCTGGTATTTCTAAAGGGATTTTCTATCAAAAGTAATTTTGGGTAATGTCAATAAATAAGTAACTGTAGCTTGGATCTTTTTCCTTTTTCTTCCCCCCTCCCCCCCCGATTTTTCTGTTTTGCAGAGTGGCTTCTACTTAAAAATACAAAATCAGGAATATAATTTAAATATTCATATTTAAATGGAGTACCAAATTAATTTAGTCTGAGGCTTCTCAGTGATGTTGAAGCGGCATGTAGTGGAGGATGGTTTGTTCTTTATATCTTCAAGGAATGTGGAGAAAAGTACTTCCTTAAGAGTATTTTAAGATGGAGAGATACCGCTTCACACTTACTGTAAGTGTGCCATAAAAGAAGCCACAAGTTTCTGAAGTAAAAGCCACTTCAAATCATCTTTGTAAAAAGGTGTCTTCTTATATTCTTCTGTATGTGGTTTCATGAGTCAAATGCAAGCTATATTTTCACAATCGTTCTTCATCTGAACACTAAAATAATTTCCTGTTGATTGTTTAGCTTGACTTTCCCCCATAAAACATCATTTTGTGGATACCCAATAATGGTGGAAAGTATCATCCCAGTTGTGAAAAACATTATGGTGTATGTGCAGCCTAGTTCATGTGAGTGCATGGCTCACTGAGTGGTCGGTCTGCCACTCAGGTTGTGGATTCAGACGTACAACTGCTAGAGGTAGTGCTCCTGGTACATACTTGTTGTTTTCCTGTATTTATTGAATGACAGGAGAGACAGGAGATCATTTATGTGGAGAAACAAGGAGACAGTAAGTGCTATTATGGTAAGTTTTCCTTTTAAAGGTGAAAATCTGAAGTAGTTATTCCTACCCTACTTCTCCCCCAGAGAGCTGCCACTGTTGAAATAGCACCTCCAGAGCAGTACCTCCTTCACAGTCATCTACGTGCATTTTAAACTGACTGATATCTCTATTTATAAGAGAGGTTAGGCATGGTAGCATTGATATGGCAACACTGCTGTATGAGGAGAACATGACTGTCTTATTTAAGATCGAATTAGGATGCCGGCATTGTCTCCAACTAATTTCCAACTAATACTGTTTATGTTTGGAGCTGGAGAAGAAAGGGACCAGAGTGCAAAGGCACCAGATATCAAAAATGATGGCTTTAGCTGGAAGTTAGATGCTGTGTGTCTGAAGGTTGCATGCTAAAGGTGTAGATGGCATCCTTTCCTTTTAGGGTGTACTTTTTAAGTTTTTGAAAAGATTTAGCTTGAGAACTGTCAACCACTGAAACTTCTTTCTACCTGGCAATCAAATCTGTGCTGTATTGAACTTCTCTTACAGCTTGTTTTTCTTTTCAGCAGGTTGCTTTTTTAATGCATTCTCCCTCCTGTGTTTCCATATATCCTTTCTTTACCTGTCTATTTCTGCCCTGTATTTCTGCAAACTCTTCTCTCTGTGTTGCTAATCACTAAGTATGTCAAGCAGCCTAAGTTCTTCCTGGTAGATTTGGGTAATTTGAGTGTACCTAATGCACGAGGATCACGGAGCACTGTCTTTCCTTTAGTGCATCTGTAGGTGCCTGGGAAAGCCCGTGAGAAGAGGGGGAAGTATATTCTGCATCTTCTCAGACTTCTGTTGTAACTTTGCAGCCAGCTGCTGACTCTCTAGCTTTCGTTTCAGTGAATAGCTCCACTGTCAGTGTGCTGCTCAAGCTCTACGCAGCTTGTCACAGAAGGATGTCTCTATTTTGCAGTTCAGCTGCTGCTTGCAGGTTTCTTAGCAGTAATGTTGAAACCTCAGTGTGACTGTTTTAACTCACATAATTTGCAAAAAGCTCTGAGAGCTAGCATAGGCAGTGGTGTTTTTTGCTTAACTTGGAAGGAAGGTGTTACAAGTGCTCATGCTTTGGTGTCTTGGTAATCAGGCACAAAACTTAGTTAGCAATGAAGGGTAAGATTTGGTCAAATTGATAATACTTGATAAAAACCCTGAAGTTCACCACACATGAGTGAATTTTACCCCCATCCCCCCAGAAAAAAAAACAAAACAACAAAAAAAAAAAACAAAACAAAAAAAAACCTTTAATGGTAAAAGGTGGGGAACCTAGTCTACATGGAAAGTGCACAAAATCTTTGTGGAAAACAAGGGCAAAAAGGTATGCTAAAAATGATTGTATTAAATTTTCCAAAAGTAACAGCTATTTTTTCATCTTTCAGATAGGCATATGTGGCTTAATAAAATTGAGCTTTCAGAATTAAAAAGTGCTGTCGTGGGCTTAAACATGTACTGATGGAGACAGGTATTGATATAACAATGCCAGTATTCTACACCATATTCATTTTCTCCATCTCATCTTTTAGAAGCATTCTGCATTTTATTGCATCAGATTTCTCTTGACCAAAGTACTTTTTTTGAGCAGTCTTGACTGTTGCAAAATGTAGGACTGATGAAGATAAAAAGTATTACTGATATGCTATAAAGGAAATTCTGCTATAATGTTGGCTCTAATACTTGCTAATTGTACAAAAATATCAAGCCTGCACAATGTTGCCACAAGAAAGGAAGTGCACTTTGAGCTTCTGATTGGAAGGGGGAAAATAACGTGTTAATAATGGATTGTGCAGATGTGGTGCTGCAGACAGTCTTTTAACACTCACTCTGGGCATTGTTTGATAGGCTTAATTAATAGAATCCAAATGACAGGTTTTTGGCCTAATTTAATCTGTGATTAGATTTTTATTTTTAATTTAGACTTTTGTGAGTGTCTTTGAAGGTAGGTTGTTCGACTTTATGTGGGGGTGTGTTAATACTATCTTTTTATTTGCTGATAGTGTCAGATAAGTAACTGTGTGGCTGCATAAAGCAAAGCTTCAGTGTTGTTCATGTTTTGAAGTAACCATCATTTGAAAGGAAACCCTCTGCAGTCTAGATAGATGGCCCAAAGTGAGGAAAAGAGGCTCAGCTTCTAACTTGTTATCCATTGTTATGTTTGGTTATAACTACACATTTAGCTATTATTTCTACTGTTCTTTGGAGAAGGAAGCTTTGTTTCTATCGTTGTTTTCCTGTGGCTGTGTTTGTTACTTGTTATTAAGTCCCAGGTTGGTGCCTATGAAAATGGGTATATGTGGTGTACTATTAGGTGGCAGTCTTTCTGAAGTACTTGGAATTCCTCTTAGAAGTGTTTTTGTGTCCAAACGTGGAGAAACGGATAAAATGAATGCTAGTTTTCTTCATGAATTAGTCATTTTCTTGGCAACTAGGAAAGAGAAAAGCAGTGTAGGAGCCTGTGATTTCTTTCTGGTCTATAGCTCTGTATGGGTGATTTTGGAGGGGAAGACACAGAGGCTAGAGAGGAGCCTGTACTCTTCCATAATAACTTGAAATAGTATGTGTCAGATTTTCTGGAGATTTATGTGGGAATATATGCTTTCCCCTAGCTTTTTCTCCATCTGTCAAGGAGTAATGCTCCAGTAGAGAGAGTTGTATCTGAAAATTCTTCTTGCATCTATATATATATATATACATGGAGATTTCTATTTTAACCTTTTCTTTGCATTTGTGTACTTGAGTCATTGTGAAAAATCTGATTTGGTTCATATATAATATATATAGTTAACAAAACACTTAAAAGCTAGCTGAGAAAGCCAAACCCTGTTATTGGCTTCAGGGAAGGGATGTTTCATCATACTCTTTCGACTTGAGATACTTTTAGTCAGCACACCTCTTTTCAGCAAAAAATTTGGGATTTGTTGGCTGAATTTTTTTTTACTACTAGAAAAGAGATTTTGGTAATTTAATACCTTTTATTTGCCATGATTTTTTAAGCAGTTGAACATAATTGATAATTTGAATACAGAACCATTTATAAAAAATCCTTTTTTGTCCCCTCAAAACATATATAAACAACCCATGAACAGAAGTTAAAAAAAAAAATCAAAATTTAAATAGTTTTTTGGTCTTTTTTCTAAGTTTCAGTTTGATGTAGATTACAATGGTCATACTGTGTTACAATCTTTGAAAAAGTGCAACTGGTCATTAGCTGTAATGACATGAACAGCTGTAGTATTTTATGACAACAGCTGGGAACAATCTAGTTCTCTTCAATAACTTTCTTTTGTTGTTCCTTTCATGCCATTTTTAAAATGAGAAAGCAAGATTATTGTATTTGTTCTCTATTTTACACCAGGGATTTTTTCATAGGCAGTGGTGGCAATTAGGTATCAAAATACGGCATTGCTGTTTGTGACTTGGAACTTTTCCCTCTGCAGGACCTGTTTCATAACTCGCTGAAATCTGCGGGAGTTGAAGTCTTTTCATTAACTTGAATAAACTGTGAATCAAGTTGTCATCCTAGGATTTCTTATTTTGGCCTTCCTTTTCAATGCATGATTTCTCTTTGGTTTAAACTGCTTTGTTTTATCTGATCCTACGCAGCTTAGGACAGTACAGCATTAGCTCTTAATAAGACTGAGCTAAGTGCCTTTCTACTTTGTGATGATCTCAATTACCAAGTGAGAAGGGACTTGTGTACTTGTGGGTGGCTGGTTTGCCAAAAAATAGTTTGCTGTTCTGTTGCTGTGTCTTGAGAAGTGTAGTCTAAAATGTTTTCTGTGTATGTGTTATTTTTTATTATTGGAAAAACAAGTACAAGCCTTTCTTATGTATATGTTTTTTCCTGTGCCCCTCTACAAAGGCGTTTTCTTCAGTAATGAACACATTTGGGTCACCTTGAATAAAACATTTTTATATAAGTTTTATATCTATAAACTTACGTATTTTATTTTTCTCATATAATAGAGTAGGTCTTAAATCACACCAGTAGTACTGAAAATGTACATACCAGATCTGTGTGGGAGCATTATTTTCTTGCCTGAGAAACCTTCTGTTGTGTGTCACCCAAGTGGTGATGTCTGTGATTACTAGAGGGGAGCCTAATGGCATAACAAGGTATGTTGGTCTTACAGATGGGGAGTTTGGGAAGAAGAAATGAAGAGCACAGTAGGGAAGGGTATGTGTTTTCAGTGCAGTGTTACCTGGGGAATCCTATCTAGTTTAGAAATCCAATCTGCTTAGGGAGTACTTTGCCTAATGAGTTCTGTTGGATTGGGTGAGTCTCTTGGAGGTGGCTGTGCAGCAGGGCAGGAAGCTATGGAACTTGACTTTCAACAAGCATAGAACTGGCAAAAGCAGTTGGTGAAATTTTTAGTTACTCATACACTCTATGTGTATAACCCTAAGTTAGGTTTAGATTCTCAGAGAATCAACTTTTCTGCATATTTTAAGGGAAATTTCCTGACATAAAGTGCTTATGGTTTCTGTTAGCTGTAACAACTTTTAAGCTGTTTGTAATTGTGTTATCCGTAACACGGAGGAGAAGATTACTTTTAAGATGCTATCTTTTGAGCATCCTGAGATGGGGTTGTTTTTGGTAGATGAAGAAAAGGAGTGAACTCAAAAAAACCCCCAAAAATGTACTACAAGAGGGGAAGAACCTGCTGAGAGATGAGTTTTAGCTTCTGGGTTGCTGACTACCTTATGAGGTATGGGGCTTTTTTTCCCCATATAACTTAATCTTTTCCTTTTCACTTCACTGATGAAATAGTCTATCCTTAATTTTTGTGAATGGTATATCAAAGTACCTTTCCCATTCACCCATAACAAGTAAGCATGAGATCTGACCACTTCACAGAAGAACAGAGTGGTTGAAGCTGGGGGCGATCTCTGAAGGTCATTTGGTCCAGGACCATGTCTCTTAACCTTTCATCATAGGAGAGATACCTTGGTCCCTTAAATCATCTTAGTGGTCCTTTTCTGGACTCTGAGCAGTGCTCAATATCTCACAGTTTGTGTGAAATATGGAAGTATATAAAAGTTAATTTATGCATACAAAGAACTTGCACATGAGGGAATAGCATACTTTTATCCTTTTAAACAAGGTACTGTTCCTTCCCTGGAGCTTTGAATCTCGGGTGACACCTCATGTGTAAATCCTATTTGTTTACCACAGAGAAGATGAAGCATATCACTGTAATTAAAGAAAATCTTAAATGCATATGAATTTTTTGTACAGTGTTAACCACCCCTCTTGTATCCTGTTGTCACAGACAGTGTTTTGCTGTAGGATATTGTTTGTATAACCAAAGCTAATCTTAGAATTATCGCCCATCAGAAAGTTACTCTGCAGATATAATTTTAGTTATAATCCAGTTGCTATGGCTTCTGAATGTGTTGGACTCTTTTCCCCAACCCCTTTATTAATGGAGAAAAGAAACTTTTACAGGTCATCTTAGCGAATTTGTCAACAGCCTTCTGGGCTGCATTAGGAGGATTGTTGCCAGCAGGTTGATGGTGGTGAACGTTCCCTTCTCCTCAGCACTGGTCCGAGATCCAGTTCTTGTCTCCCCAGCATGGGAAAGATGTGAACATACTGGAACAGTTCAGTGCAGGTCCACAAAGATGACCCTGGGACTGGAACATGTGTAATGTGAGGAGACGCTGAGAGAGCTGTGGTCATTCATCTTGCAAGAGACAAGGGCCTCATCCATGTGTATAAAAGCTGGTTGTAGGAAATGAAGAAGGGGAAGCCAGGCTTTTTTCAGTATCGGCCAGTGACAGGGCAAGAGGAAACAGGCACAAATGTACAGCTCTCAAAGTGAGTGAATTTTCTGCTTTTCGAACACCGGGGCAGGTTGCCCAGACAGGTCATGGAGGCTCCATGCTAGGAGTCCTTCAAAAACCATCCTTATGGGGCCTTGAGCAGAGGGCTGCAGATGGCCCTACTTAAGTGCAGGTGTTGGACCAATTGACCTCCAGAGGCCCCCTTTTAACCTCAGCCATTCTGTGATCATCTTTTACTTGAACTTTCTTAATTAGGCTACTAAAATACTTTATCAACTCACAAACCTTTTGACCAAAAATGAAATACAGAAATCTCCCTATGAAAAGAAAAGGTTAAATTTGCTAATAAGGTGTTCTACGGGAAGAATGCTTTGTGTGATTGTAGCTCTGCCATGCAAATAATGGTTTTGGAATAGTAGCAAGACACAGGTTGTGTTAGGAAATCATATTTATTTTTTAATTGATGCATCCATGTTTAGCTAGTAGCATTGCTGGCAAAACATTTACACAGATCACTCTTGACAAGTTGCAGCATGTGTAGCTCTGGAGTTTGGTGTACCCAGAAAGCAGGGAAAAGAGTATGACCACTGTACTTTGTTTTGGGCAACTGTAAAAAAAAAATGGGAAAGAAGCTTTTATATAGAAATCTTTCATAGTTATTACCAATGCTTCTGATATGACCGTTAGAAACGTCCATTTTCTAATTACTAGAAGGAAGTGGTTATCTTTTACTAATCATTCATTTGATTTTTCCTTAGTGGCACAACAATTGAAACTGAGGGTGATGACGATTGTCTTTCAGCTTTGATACTCTCTGGCATATTTTTTTCTTTGCTGTTTTTTCACGATTTCTCTTTCCTTTTGAAGATACATGCTGCCCTTTAAACCTGACTAGGAAATACCTGAGTCTTGGACACGTAAAAGTAAAATCAAATCTATGGTAAGGAAATCTGTTGATGTGGGTGACAGGGAGTGAAAGTAAACGTGGAAAAGTTTCTGGGACAAAATTATGCTGACTGCTTCAGAAGAGTCGGTAGAGCTACCATACTAGAAGTCTTGAGCAGGTTCTCTAGGTGGAGTGACCTCCATGGATTATTAGTCTGGATAACGGAGATAATTTTTTTGTTGTGCAAATGCGGCTTCCACCTTTGCTTAGTTGACTAGATGCATTTGAGGAAAAAGATGGACAGATTCTGTAATTTAAAGTGTGAATTGCATCACTGTACTACAGATCGTGCTGTAAAATAAAAAATCTGGGGCAGCACACATCCCTATGAAAAAAGTTTAAATGCATTTACTGTCTTTGCAGCACACTGAACAACAACTGTAAAGAGGGCTTGCTAGTACAGACATTAAGTCTTTGACATAATTATTTGTAGTTAGAAAAGTGTATGTCAAAAGTTGACTTCTCACACTGGAGAATCTCTGGTTGCAAAAAGGCAAGTAGACTGTTGAAAATTTACCCTAAAGATACTCAAAAACAAACAAAAAAAGTTAGGTTTAACATAGATATCCTGACCTAGAAGGATGTTCCTGGCAATTAAACACACCAAAGGAGCTGAAGTGGTGCTTTGAATAGATGGAAATGAAGAGCAGATGGGAAAGCCCAAATACCTGCAGGTGCTGTTAATAGCATGTCTTCAGCTACCTGAAACATGAATGGCTGTTCCAGGGATATCTCATCTAATTGTGCTGCAGGACATTTCTTTTGAAGTGGCTCTGACGGTTATGCCATTATCTCCTGCTCAGATACAGGCCATGCAAAAAGACGACTTTTTAGAACAGTGGGCACCTGTCGTAGTCACAAATAAGTCACCAGAGGAGGTTATTTCTATGGATTATATTAGAGGAAAAACTTACTTAGAGTGACCATGGAGGAAATGTTAATGTATAGGTAACAAAATTTGTCTGTATTTATGATGGGAAATATACGATGCTGGGATCTGTTGTTGAGAATCTGCTGTATCCTGATGCTCTGATACAGTGAGCAAGATTAAAAGCTGATCTCGGTTTGTGCCTTACTTTGTCTGAATGGATGATGCAAGCTGCTTCTCATAAATAATTTTATCAGCAAATCCTAACAAATAACCGTGTTTTTTTAAGACTTCAGGAAAAAAAAGAAGCCTTACTATAACAAAACAGGCTGAACTAAACTCTGATTCTGTCATAATTCCCAGAAAATAAGGGGCTGTGGGAGGGCAGTGGCTTCTTTCTGTGCCTTGATGCATGGCCAGGATTTTAACTGCCTCCCTAAAGGTTTAGCAAAATCATTTTTTGGCTTCAAAAATGCAAGTTTATGTGACTATAACTTGTGGCAGTAATAATACTTTTTCTAATGTGCAGAGCAGACCAGCTGAGTCAACTTGAAGAGTCAGTGAGATCAGATAGCCTGTCTAGCCAGAGAATGCAAAAAAATCCTTTCATGACTGTATTTTAACTATAGAGCGAATTATGTTTGTGTGAGTTTGTGTTAATAACAGTACCATGGATTACTGTGATGAAAACAGTTTCTTTCTAAGTGTTCTTTTTTCTTCCTGAGCATCAGTCTTTTAGGAAAAAACACCTTTTTTAAAAAGTCTGAAAGAGCATTTATAAACAGTAATCTGTAAATATGGGAATAATACTTGGAAACTATTTAACTCCTGGAGTCCCCCTTGAAAGCAGTGTGTTGGGGTTTTTTTGTTTGTTTTTGCTGATGCCCCCCTGCCCCAGTTTCTCTTGAAAGAGACCACCAGAACAAAACAGGTCCACAAAACAGGTGCATATGGGCAATGTGTTTGTACATGGCAGGACTGTAAAATCTTACAAACCTCTTCCCTTAGTTCAACAGGTGCTTCCAACCTTTACTTCTGAGCCAGAAATAGAAGAAGCCTTGGTGTTTGCAATTGAATGGTAAATACCAGGCATACTCCTAGTTTGCTTCTGATAGAACAACATCCCTTGTCAGTGTCTGTGTGTCTGTTTCTGGTTCACTGGCATTGCAGCAGAAGAGGCAGTATTTGAACCAGAACCACTGTATGAGGGAAAGGTGAGTGTTAAAAGCTTTCTACTTGAAACCCCACCAGTTTTCTTTTTAGCCTTTAGCTTCCCATTCAGATGGGAAAATAGCTGTGGGTAGTTGCATGGCCAGGCAGGTCTTGCAGACGCAATAGCATTAATGTTTGTGCTATGTGCTGGATAGACTTTGAAGCTTTGCATAACTTTTTGTCTGTTTTCAACCCTGGAAAAGTCTTAGATCCCAGGTTACTAACCTTTTACTGAAAATGAATGAATTTGTTCGTGAGTTAACAAAAATGAATGCTTTGTGACTATTTAAAATGATTATTAGAAAAATCCAAAGCAAACAAAAAACCCCCCCTCAAAATCAACAAACATGTTAGAAAAATGTATGTATTTGTACATGACTATTTTTTTCTTTCATTTACATTCAAGTTTGGAGTCTTAATGAAGAAAAAAAAAAGGATGTTTTCTTGCTTTGGTGACCTAACAGCTATTAAATCTATGTTAATACAGCCTGTTTAATGTCATAGGCTTCTGTACCAAGAAAACTGTGGTGACTGGAATGCATGTTGTCAACTTCTGTAATCAGGGTACTTGAAATATTTACAATACTGTGATTACAGTAAAGCATGTTATGTACACACACACACACATACACACACACGTGCTGTAGCTGCTTTATGTATTTTTGCCTTTCAAGTTTATGTCCTAGTTTGTCTCTTATTCTATTTTTTATTTTTAATTTTTTTTTTAACCTAAGGTGTTTGACAAAAAATTAATAAAATATGAACTTCTTTCTCTGCCATGTGAGGCTTGCTATGCAAACACTCACAAGATATCCTACGAAAATTAAACAGGAAAAAGGAGCTATCAGGCATAGTTTGAAACTTTCACGGGCCAAAACCATGTGCTCCAGTTTCTACTGAAGCTGCCAAATTCTGTATCAAGGGATTGTCTGTCACTTTTCATGGATCCAGTGAATGGAATTGATCAGCAGGGGCATACATCCTGAAACAGACTTGCTGGAAAGGCCTTTGTGTTTGGAAGGACACTTCAAATGGCCAGGACCAACCTACAAATATCCCCCCCATGTTATTTTCAGTAGGTATGAGATACAGTGGGAAGTCCCAGGGCAAGTGTCATAGGTCTAATACTTCTTGTTTCTGTTGTGTGCAAGAGCTGTGAACAGTTGGTGCTGTGCTTGGCTGAAGAAAACAGCACATTGTAGATGCAACTTCTTGTTTCAGATCCTGATAGTCAGTCCAATGGGAAATAACAAGGTAGCCCAAAACAATTACAGCTGTAGTATTTCCTGTCTGACAGGCAAAGTTCACAGAAAACTTTCTAAACCCTGATTTACGGTCTCATTTTATTAAAACTCGTATTTTTAAATAGGACTTACCTTGAACTGAATCTGGGACATGGAGAGGATTTGGTGGCACTAGTAGATGGAGTTCTTCTGTAACTGGATTGCCAGGCATCTGTTGCCTGCTGAGGAGGCATGAAAGAATGTGCTCACCCAGTGGCAGTCAAAGAAACTTGGATTGCTCCTTGCTGGGGAACTTACAGAATCTTTTATGCTGGAGCCTGGAGCTTCTTGTGGTACGAGGGAAGTGGACACAGCAAGAGGGCTATGGATTTTGTTTTATTGCTAGATTGAAGTTGTTGAATAAAGTCTTTTTTCCACTCGAGTGAGGGGTAATCCTAGATCTTGTGTTCTGTGCACCTGTGTAAGATATTTGACCTTTCGTTTTCTGATGCAATTTATAATCTGTTTAAGACCTGAGTGATTTGCACCAAAGTTAAGTGCTCTATTTGCTTGCTCCTTTCTCTATGGAAAGTGAGAGTTCAGGCTTCACATTACAGATGCTGATTGTTGTTTAATTCGATTTGGGTTCTTGGCAAGAAGAGGATGATGTAAGAACAAGAAATGAAGAGAAAACAACTATTGTTAGAAAATCATGCCCTCATGCGTGGCCATGTAGCTTTAATCTTCCTTCAGAGCTGAGGGCTTCTCAGCTTGTCCCTGGCTGACTGACCTGCCCTGTTGGGCTGTGCAGTCTGTCTGCCCTAACAGGCTTTAACAGGTTGGTTTTTTTCATTTTTGTCTGAGAATCACCCTTTTTCCACCTTTTTTTGTTTTTTTTTAAGTACTGTCCCCTCTCCTAAAGGTTGTCTCTTGTATGCTGATGTACATAAACTACCTCAAGGTCTTCTTAAAGAATAGTGGAAGCAAGCCCACTAGTCCTCCCAGGAGGAAAGTGCAGTGAGGTCAGTATTCCTTTTGCTTCCCTTTTGGTTTTGTTCACTCTTGTGCCTTGTAAAACAGCCAGGAAGATTTGTCACAAATGCCTTTTAATTTCCTCTTTTGCAGAATATAATCCAATATGGACTTCTATTTTCCTTACAATAAGTCTACCAAAATCCCAGTAGTAGAGTCAGGAATGTCAATTT
Organism: Anabacerthia variegaticeps; assembly: GCA_035583185.1. Taxonomy (NCBI): domain Eukaryota; kingdom Metazoa; phylum Chordata; class Aves; order Passeriformes; family Furnariidae; genus Anabacerthia; species Anabacerthia variegaticeps. The sequence continues at coordinate 23,167,408 of JAWWEW010000131.1, read as the reverse complement.
AATCTTCTCATTTGGAGTCTAGTGCCCAAATCTGTTATATCAATATTACTCTCAAAATAATGCTACTTGGTGCTACCTATGTGACATAAACATTTGATTTGGCATACACACTTCTGTATTCTTCTACCGTTTTACCTCTTTTCTTAACTTAGACTATATATATTCCCTGCCCCCTCCCCTCACGTAGATGATCTCCACAACTAGGATTCCAGAAGAAAAGCAAGATTTAATCTTCAAATGAGAGTATGAGTTGTTACCGTGAAGCCTGAACTTCAAATATAGTCAGTTGTCCTTGTGTTTTCAGTAGCAAATCTCTTCTTTGTTGTCTCCAGGGCAGTCACATCTTCTCTTTTTTGTCTCATTTTTTAACTGGAATATTTGTTACCTCTGATTTGCTTTACTTGAACTGTTGTGGATGGAAAGTAGTGGAATTGCTGGCAGCACAATATTTAAAAGTTTACAGTGAGAAAAGTTGAAGAGTCTGTTGCTTTCTCAGCACCTTTTGCTTTTGATTCCTCTCTCTGATGTGACTGCATTGAATTGCAGAGTCTCTCTGGCACTGGGTTCTATGTGAAAGGCCAAAATGTCTCATTCTGACAATGACTCATGTGCAGTCACTTAACTTTCCTAAGGCTTTGTTGTATCTTAAAACAGTGTGTGTACTGCTCTGGTATATCCTCAGACCTTGAGGATGTTCTTGGGCACTCAGCCAAATACAGATTACCCCAACTCTTGAAAACTGCTTGGATCCCAGTATAGTTTGCAGTAATTTGTTTTTATATAGAAGTGATTAATTAAAACACTCTCTGGAAAGCCTCTTAAAATTTTAGAAAGAGAAGGTTTGATTTTCCCTAATACAAACTTTTCAAAGGTGAAGTGATTATTCCGTAAAATCTGAATCCCCTATCATGATTTTTCTTCCCTTGTGAAAATCTGTGAAATTCATTAGAAGAGCTGTGTATAACAGTGTTCAGAACTTTTCAGAAGAAGAAAGCGTTGTTATAAATTGAAAGCATCCTAAATTTACAAAATTAGGAAGGGCTACTAAGAAATAATTGTTCATGTTTTTACCTTGATCAAGTGGCAACAATTAAAAAAGTGATTTTGCAATTCAAGTAAAAATTAAACATTGCTATTCGTAAAAGGCTTATGACTTGTGCATTTAATGAAAAGAAGGGCCAAGATTTGTCCTGTCTGCAGAACATTCTGAGGGTTAGAGATGATGGCTTATGGGGGAAATGATAATGTTGTCTGGGGAAGAAGCCCTGGCCTGTTTTATCTTTCCTTCTGCTTTTGTCCCTTGCTTCACTTTCCCCCCCCTTTATTCTTTTTAACTGAACTGTGACAATTTGTGATATGATCCCAAAGACAGTGAAAACAAAGTGTGTTGAAATGTTGATGTTCTTTGAGATCTGGTGTCAGAAGGCTTTTGGAAAAAATACCTAATTCTGGCATGTACAGAAAATCAGATCAAATACTATGTGAGGGACTACTTCCATTTTGGTGACAAAAGAGGATAATATTATATCCTTATGACACTTTTTCTGGCTCAGGTGGACTGTCAAGAATATCGTCCTTCTTGGGATATTTGTATACAGAAATAAAATAGGTAGTAGTTTTAAGTTGGGATTCCATATATATATGTAACTCTAAAATTGCTGTTACTTTTATACTTAAACTGACTTTCCATGTAAATTCACAATTAGCTGAAAGTAAGCTGAAGGGGATATCTGTGGATGTTTATAGATTTTTTTTTTCAATATTTTGTACTTGAGCGGTATTCCTCAGCCTCCACATACTGGACTGGACATGAGTGAAAATGGACCACTCTCTTCAGTCTTGTCTAATAAATACTTGCTTTAGTACTATGAAGATTGTGTTTTGCTTTTAATTCAACTAATGTAGCAGCCAGTGAAGGCTGTCAGGTGGTTGGGTATCTGCAAGGAGCCATGGTCTGGCTGCTGAGCGTGCAGAGCCATCACTAGGTAGGATGGCTCAGCACAGCCCAAGCCCACAGCACTTCGTGCAAGAAAGCCTCTTCAGGGAAGGGCAGCAGGCTGCAGTTGAGGTTGAGTTTGTTACAGAGTCAGCCTAATAAAGTAACAAATACTGCCATTTCTCTTCCCTGCCACCCCCTTGTTTTTTTCTTCCTTTTTTTGTTATTTGCTAATATAGGTTTGCAATATGGCTGAAGAGCCAGTTCATCCGCGCAGGGCGGCTCCCTATACCAGCAGTCAGTCCTGTCTAAATGTATCAGACAAGCAAAACAGTTTATAGAGGGCTGAGGAAATTCACTTGAAGACTAGTAAATACTGTTTGGCTTATGTCTGTTAACCTAAACAGTTTTTGTAAATGACTGGGGGTAAATGATCTTCACTAAGTTCTATGAAAAGAAAGTATTTAATTTTAGATTAGTTCAAGAGGCCAGTCAGAGTTTACTCGTCTGTCATGATAAGTTCTCAAAATAAATCACAAAATCTTTTATGGGTGGTCTTGAGGCAAGCTAATTAAATATAGTAGGAATCTTAAACTCAAATTCAAAGACCAGGCTTTCTTAGTTTTTTTGGTTCTTAAAAGGTTAGTTATTTTTTCCAGAATTATATAACCTGGTGTCTTACAGAAATAGTTACTAAAAACTGTAAACCTTTCAGCATCTCCTCAGAATGAATAGAAGAACAATTTAAGTGTACTGCTTTTGCAAACTTCTGCAAGAGGTTTGGCACTTTCTAGTTTTGTAGAAGCAGCGATGGATCAACAGGCTTTTTCCTGCTGGCATCTCATTTGCTGTTCCATGGTCAGCTGAAAGGATAATTAAGAGGCAGGGTGTCTTGTCTGTGAGGGAGATACAACCCTTGACATTTTCTTGCAAAGCTTAGATAATGACTTCTTTTCTCAGGGTCTTGCCTAAAGCCAAGTGCAAAATGCTGGTTCAGTAACTCAATGTTGTGTTTTTGGTAGTGTTGCCAAGTGTTGCAGTTCTTTTCAAACTTTGTCATTCTCTTGCTTTACCTTTGTGGTATAAAGTACTAGGAACATCTCTGACATCTATTTTCCCTTGCTTTGCTTGACTTGTGAAATGCTTTTGATTTAATAATTTTTTTAAAAGTGTGTTTTAAATGAATTCTGCTGCCACCTATCCTTCTGGAGGGCATAAAGGGTCACTGCCTAGGGCTTCTGAATTACGGAATACCAGTAACCTCTGCTTGCTAAGGGTCTTGGTTGCTGTTTCCTCCATGTGAGAAGAGGACTTACTACTAGTGGCCTGGTTCTTTCTGTAGTCTCCCATCATCCAGACAGAGCAGCTTCAGCATTTCTGATGCTGTTACCATGATCTCTGTAACATAATACAGGTGAGGAGACTCTCAGCTATGGCTGGAAAGGGCCCATGATCCTCCACATGGTGTAGATTCTTTAAAGTCTCTGTGCCATTTTAAAAACGTTTTTATTTCTGTAGAAGGAGGAAAGAAGAGAGAAGCTCAGGGTCTCTGATCCACCTTTTTCCTTCCCAACATGAAGCTCATTAGCCCATTGCTAAAACTTACAGTGGTTTCATTTGTAATGCAAGGAAAAGCCTCTGTTAAAATAACTAAAGTCACTTAAATGTCCATTCTGAAATGAAGAAATATAAGACCATTTTGTAGAACATTTGATAGCATGTCTGAAGGTCATGAAGTATAGCTGTGGATGTACTTGTCCTTTTTTATTGAATTTTGTGTACTTGAAAAACTGCAGTAACTTATTGGGTTGTAGATTTCAGCTTTGTAAATGACCAAACACATATGAACTATGATCTTCTCTGAAGAGAAAGTGTAAGAAAGAAGTCACATGCATTTTTTTTTTTAAATCAATAAAGGAGGGAGTAGACTTGCTGTGATCTAAATCTGTCTTTCAGTTGAATATTCTGTACATTTTGTATTCATACAGAAATCTTTCCCCTATGCTGGAGATTCCTGAACTGATGCAGAGCTGTTCTTGCACTGGAACATTTGTCCCTGGGTAGGGACATTTCCTTGCAAATCTCCTTACCAGTGTTGTTTGAGCAGAACTTTTCTTGGGCTGTGCACAGAGCACAGGCTCTTGTGACTTTAAAAAGTAATCCTTGCTGTTTATGAGTGCAACAGTGAGAATGAGGCCTCTGTAAATAGATCCAAATCCATATTTGTGTGTGGGAGCATGTGAGATTTTATGGTGGTTTTTTTTTAATCTGATATCTTGAGACAGGCAGCTGCAGTGCTTCTAACATCACTCAAAGGGCTGCAAAATTGAATTAACCAGGTGTGTTTCTTTGATGGATATTTAGAAACTAATAGCAACCTTGTCACTGCCCATGGTCAGCTGAATTTCACACAGCTGGAAATCCCAATGCTATTCTCTTTTCATAGTGGGGAAAGCTGAGCCACTGACCAGACCATTGCCTGTTGACCTTCTGCAGTGATTTCCATTTTCCCTAGGGAAGGCTTTCCTGCTCATTGAGGGGTGAATTACTTGGTCCCTGTGTTGGTAGGAATCTTCTGTAATCCTGAACATCCTGATTTAGGGGTTAGAGAGTGGAAGATTATAGACCTGGGCTTTCAGGATGAACTTTTTGCATCCATCTCTCTTTGGGACCCAAATAATGCAGGCTGAACAGAAGTTACATTAGGCCTAATGATTTGTGCCTTATTAGAATTCTTCTTTTTTCTTTTTTCTTTTTCTTTTTTTTTTTTTTTTTTTAAATGTAGAGTCTACATGTAATTCCTGTGTTGGAAAATAGAACTCATAAGCAGAAAATGAAAATATTTAGCTATTTGTAAAACAGTTGACCAACGCTGTTTTCTACTGGAATTGCAATGCTAGAAATCCTTCTTGTAGTCTCTGTTTTCAGTCACTGACTTTTTCCTTTGAAGTTTAGAAAAATAATGCCAGTACTTGTATGTCTAAAGGTGCAGTGTGAATGTATTTCATATAATATTCTAAAATCTGCCAGGTTTCCTGTGGGTAAGCATATTAGGTGGTGGTTTTTGACATTATATACAAAGCTAAAACTTAGAAAGCATGAATCTGGTGAGTAAAATACCTTGCTCCTTTACTTATTTCTGTATCAAATTTTTTAAAGATCCATTGGAGTGTGCTATGGCAAAACAGAAACAAATGCGTTTATGCCAGGTTAATGTAGGATCAGTTATATGTACAATGTACCGCAGTTTTCCGATCTAGCATGAAAAGTGCAAAACTCTTGAAAGGCTGCAGAATGCATGGCAGGTATGGGATAGTGGCTGCCTTCCTCTGCATCCCCGTGCTCCCTGGCAGTTCAGCAGGGGGTGGGAAACTCCTCCAGGAACGTGTGGTGGCTGTTGAGCACTGCCTAGCAACTACCAGGCATCTCCCACCCTTCTCTGGAGGCCAGGTATTCATGCTCATGAGGTCACGGGGTAGAAGCTTTTCACACGTCTGGATGTGGATGGTGCTTCAGTACATTTCCTCACTCGTTTTTCTTTTAAATGTGGAGATATTTGCCTGGCTCACAGATTGGAAAGTAGACTGGTTTTCTTGGTATGTGGCCTTGTGTCTTCCTGAGCTGTGACTATGCGGCTTTAATTATGGCGTGGAAGTAAAAGTCAGGGAGGAGAGTTGTTGCTCACATGCAGTGTACCATAACATACATGCTGGTCACCAGAGGTGCAGTAAGGTAGGTGTGTTTTGCCTTGGCTATTTATGCCGGAAGGTGTCAAGCTGAAGGCTCTGCACTCCACTGGGCTGAGGAGGACAGTGACAGTGGCTATGGCTCTCCTGGCAGCACCGCAGAAGCTCTGACTCTTTTGAGGGTATTTTCAGTTACCTGACCCATTGAACATTTTGTCTGTCGGCCTTTCAGATTAATCCAGATGCTTAACCACCTCTCAGAGCAGTTTTGGATATTATTAGTTTCACATTAGTGAAAGCCTTCTGCTGGATAAATTTTTCCTGTGTGTGTTTTATAACTAGGGTGCAAAGACCAGGCTCTGGTAGTGACAGCCTGAGGGAGCTCTGGCATGAAATGTGTAATGAATGAAAATCTTGGCTTGATTCAAAAAGCAGGGCTTCATTTCTTTTAGGATGGCTCTCTTGCTGTTCAGTCTGAATAAATACCAGATCTCACCTTTACTATGCTCAATAAAACCTGAATAATTATTGCAATTCTGACTAGTGGTTGACAAGAAGAAGCAGTGCTCTTGGAGTTTTTGTGATTGTTGAGATGGCTGCTTGTTAACAATTAAAATGAAGTTTCTAAAAAGTGAGAATAGAAAATTTATTTCAACTGGGGTCATACTTTTGTTAAATACTTCTTTTTTTGGAAGTGAGCTTGCAAACCTCATCAAACAGAAGCATAGTGATAAGAAATAGATACCATTGAAAAGGAAGACAGTATTCATGCGTTTCCTGTTTTATCATTATTTTGTGTTTAACTTAATTTGTCAGTGGCAAGATTCACATGACCTAAAACATCCTTTTGAAGCAAATTTGCCAACTTGTATGACTGTGCTTATTAGTTCTGCATTTTGAAGAAATCCTGAGTGTGTTCATGAAAAGGCTTACTTTCATTATTATACAATATATTGAGAATTATCAAATATTGCTTTATTTTACTTCAATTACAGGAAATGAAGTATGGATGACCTTACTTTAGTTTGCTAGTAGACGGTGATCCTTGTACTTTTTGGTATATAATTTGTAGAAAAAAACCCATATATGAACTAAGTGTGGGAAATGTGCATTTTTCTGTTCCTATAATAAACAAAGTTTTAATTGCTACCCTAAGGAACAGGATTTAGTTTATATATGTTGTCTCCTTTTAGAATGTAACAGATAAATTACTGTTCTCCTTGGTCAGTCTTGCATGAAACAGGAAAAAAAAATGCAAAGCTTTCTCTTTTCTTCAAACTACAAAATCACTATACTGTATAAAAGCTGTCAAAAGCACTGATGTGACTTGTAAGTTGATGCTTTCTGTTAATAATGTTTTCCTTGGCCAGTCTCCAAAAGTACAGAGAAGGTTCAGTGGCAAGGTAGAAGAAGGAGGACATGAATTTGCTGGTGCTCCTCCAAACCAGTGGGATCAAGGTAGCTTTCCAGGCTTGCATACATGTCTTGGTTGCACCATGACTCCAAATCAGGATGAAAAATTATGACTGGCATGTTTTTTCCCTTTCCCAGGCTTTCTTTCCTTGTGTTTTCCAACAAGAGGAAGCTTCTGAGTGGTGTTTGGCAGAGAGCCTGGATGCTCTGCAGCCTTGCCCTGGCAGGAGCTGCTGGACCCTGGGTGGGCTGCAGAAAGCACTTGCAGCTGGGCTTCCTCATAAACTCTCCTCATTCCAGAATAGGTGCCCAAGTGTGTTGTGTGTAGAAAATGAAAGATGTGAGGGAGTTTTACAGGTGAGGTGCTGAGCTAAGAGCAGGATTATTATTCATCACCTCCTTGTTTTAAACCCAGAAGCAAATCTAAAATGTTGTAGAGTTAAGAAATTATGCCAATAATGGGTGTTGGAAAGAAGTGAGCATTTATGTGCAGAACAGAGCAACAGGAAGGTAAGAGGAAGAACTCCTGGAAAGGCTGGCCCTGCTCCTACTGAAACGATCTGTATAATGTTACAGTAGACTGCTGATGCTACAGAATTTTGATAGGTTAAACTGTAGTTTGTTTATATGGATTTTCCTCTAAGGTTCTGTGATTCACATTGAAGATTTACGTCTTTAATGAAATAAAATTATTTTCATCTCTATAGACAGAGCTTGCAGAGTTTTCAGGATGAAGAGTAGTTGCTCTTTTGGGACGTAAATATTGAGTTGCTTTTTTTGTACAACTTTGCAAACATGAAATAGTTTCCCAACCAAGTGAATAGTCTTCTCATCTACATAGATGTGTTTCTGCTTTATTTGGAGTACATGGATCATTTAGTATAGTTTTATCACCCATGTCTTTTATGTGCTTGGGAAGGGTGGGTGGTTTTTGTTTTGCTTTTTCCCCACTTAGGGGAGCACATGGTTTCTGCAAGAGTTGCCTTACATCTGAAAACCTGTCAAGGGGTCTGCAGCTCTTGTAGTTAGTTTCCTTCCTTAAACGATGACTTCTTTTTCCAGATACCTTTTGGTTCCTGCTTGATTACATACTTTTGGCAATGATAGTGTTATTTAGGACAGTACATAGGTACACGTTTATAAGAATAGGCACTGTTCAAACTCTGACCACCAAGCTAAGTGTTACATTTGAAAGTCTATCAACAGGAAAGAAGCATTCACAGAGATGAGATGACATTAGCTTGGTTAAAACAGATGCCAAAGAAATGATTTGAGTGCCTGGATGATGACAGGCAGTGCTTCGGTTCACTGAGAAATTAGGCTGAAATGTTGAGCTAGGCTCCATTGTTTGCTGTCAGACTGTTAATTCCTAGAGGAGACTGGCTTACGTTGTTTACTAGTCGATGTTCTCTGTATTCATCATCCATTTATTGCTGTCGAAGAGGATAATTTGAGCATTTTTGGAAGATGAAGCGGGAAGGGATTATAAACAGGCGGACAGATTTAGAATTTCATATGATGAATTGGAATAATGGCTTGAAATCGATGAGGTGAAATTTAATAAAGACAACTGTAAAGTGTTATGCTTAGGAGAAATCAAATGCACAAATATAAATGGGTTAGGCAGCAAGTTGGCCGGGAAAGATCCAGGAATCGCAGTGGCTTTGCAAACTGAACTTGTTAGGGGTGGTGTGCATGACACTGAGATTTCATTAGGGCTGTATAGGTGATGAAACCTGTCAGATAATAGCGGAGTAGATAATTATTCTTCTGTGTTTAGCACTGTGGTTTTAGCCTCTGGTTTAGACTTTTTATTAAAGAAGGATGTGACGGATAAAGGGGCAGGGTCTAAATGGCACCAATAAGTTTTGGACACAAGGTTTGAAAAACAGCCTTTGGGGGAAGTCTGAAGGCTTTGAGGGGTTTTTAGCCTAGAAAAAGATTGGAGAATGCCTAAATCTTCAATGCTACAAAAAGATGGTGTAAGTACAATAGAGATCAACTCTTCTTTTTGTTACTGAAGCTAAAAGAAATTATTTTAATTTGCTTTGGTGCAGCTTTAGATTACACAAGATGGAAATTTTTCTGTACTGAACATTTTTCATGGGCTGGAAGAAATTCTCCAGAGACTTACAAGAGTTGATGAAACATTGACACCACTGCCAAGATGCACAAATAAAATCTGGCCTAAGTAGGGAACCCCCTCAGTCCCCTAGCCATGGTGTACAGCATGGGAAAGGAGGCCATAGATGGACTCTGAAAGCAACAAAACAGCAACTTAACCCATAAAGAGACTGTCAGCTCAGCCTTAGAGCTGCACTGGTGCAGCCAGCGATATCTGCTTCTGTTCATGTAGCTGCCTAGGATACTTCTGCAGAGAAATTATGCTGTGTGTGGTAGAGATGGCTTAAAGATGCCACAGTGTGCAGGGACTGGTATTAGTTAGGGCTTCTCAGGTTTTCTAGTCAACATCTAATTTTTACTATTGAAAATGCTTGTCTTATTATAAATATGTGGTCCTTGGAGCGGGGAAGGGTCTTTACGACTTGTTTGTTTTCTGCAATGTTTCAACAATGAGTTGCACCTCTCAAATTGGGAAGAACAGGCTTAGGAGATTGCCCAGGGCTGTCATGAGCAGGCTCAGAAGCAGGTACAATAACAAAGTAGGTTGTAGTGTACACATCTGAGTCAATGCAGGGTTAGCTTCTCAGCTGAGCAAATTTGCCTACGGGAGGCTCTGTGCTACAAGGACTAAATTGGTTCTTGTACCTGAGCTAATGCATTGAGAAGTGGCAGTGGAGTCCCTGCAGCAGTGACCTGCCTGAGTCTTGGCCATGTCTCCCATGCCCATAGCTGTGGTACAGGGAAAAGCAGTCTTTCCCCTGCCCTATGTCTGGCAGGACTGCTCATTTTGAGCCAGCCTGACTAGCTAACTACTGTGTTTGGAGAATTAGGTGGTAGCTAGTCAAAATGCTTTTTCTTTTCCTTTCTGGATCTATCCAACTGCACAGAGCACTGGACTTGGATAATTTGTTCACTTGCCTTTTGCTGTGACCTGGAGTAGGAGCCGTTTGCACTGACGAATAAGAGATCCTATAGATTGTAATGACTTTTTTGCTTTTTAGATATGATTACTCTCTTGAAATGACCATCTTAACACTTGCACACAAAAGGAAGGATGAGACCATTTTGGGGAAAGGTAACTTAACAGTTTTTATAGAAATTACGGCATTCTAGTTTGAGGCTTTGCTGGAGATTGGCTTCTGAGCTCAGTGAAGTTGCTTTTAACTTACGTGCTATTGCAAATGAGAAGAATGCTTATTTTGGTAAGTTAAGAAGGGAAGATTAATATGAGCCTCCTGTGAAATTATTTTATTCTTGTGGGGGAGGAAAGTGCATAACAGTGAACTGATATTTATAATTCAGACAACAAATTGGCTTTTTAACTGTGATTATGTAATTTGCAGAGGCTAAAGTTTTGAAACTGATTTTTGTGTAAGTTTGTCACTTCATAAGTGACTTTTCAAGTGCTACAAACATGAAATTCATACCTTTCTATATTATTGTTTTGCTCAAATGAAAGGTACGAAACCAAAACATCAGCTTTCAACTTTGAGGCCATTGGCCATATCATTCTCAGGGAAGTAGAGTTAAAATGTCAGGTACAGCGGGGACACATGTTCTGGATAATTTACAGGAGATGATTATTACATTTTAGTACAGTACAGTAATTCCCAGGCTGCAGCTGTTAATTCCTTACTCAGGTTCCTCTTGTGGTGAAGAGAACATGTAATTTGGAAAATGTTGTTCCTTTGGCAACTTCACCTAGTGGCATTCTGACTTCATGACTTCTGGCATGAAGTGAAGACTAGTCTTAATCCCTACCTTTTGTCTTTATTGGAGTCTCTATATTACAGCTCCAGATCTGATAAAAACACTTGATGTAGTTGCCTCTTCAGCTGGTTTCAGAATTACTTTGGAAGCCCATCTTATTGCTTGGAGTAAAATTAATGGTGTAAGATTTTCTCAGGTAGTCCCTAGGTCTGCTTTGTGGAAGTTATTGAAATGCAGATTAAATGATAAAGTGGGAAGTCTTCTAATGAGCTCTTTGTCAGCAGCGAGGATGGTTGCACTTGAACTGACTCCTTCATATAGCAGCTTGCATTAGCCTAGCCTTTTTTTAATTTAATTTCCTTCCTTGACAGAATACCTACAAAAGTTTCTCATGCAGTTTTTCTCCAGTGAAAATAGCTTTGTTAATTGGTTAACATCACTGTGAGGGTTCCCTTTGCATCTGGTCACTTCTCTTTTTTTCGTTGTGTGAAAGTACTAGCTTTGCTGTTTGCCATAGTATAGTAATGTTTTTTCAGAAAAACTCAAATATTTAGACAGCTGTTTCCTTTATTCAGTACAGCACTGAAGAGGATATTTTACTACCCTGACACTGTACTTTTAAGCCAACTGATTAATTCATTTGGCTTGTTTTGCCTTTTCTGTGCTAAGGCAATTGGGTTATGATGGTCCATTCTCTTGTGTCTTTGTGACGCCTTCCGCTCTCGCCATATGGGGTGTGGCAGGTATTTTATCAAGGGATTTGGCATGTGTAATATCAAATGGTATGAGACACGGACTCGACTTCCCTGAAAACCTCAAGTGAAAATTTTCAGTGTTGTAAATTCAGGCTTCATAAATATTTTATGTGTATCTGATGTAGGCTCGTTGCACTAAAATGAGACTAGTGCTCTCTTACCAGTCTAGGCAGAGCTCAGTGTGGGTTTCTGCACACCAGCATTTGTGAAAATCCCCCCTTAACCACTGAACGCTTTTCACCTCACTTGTTATGTATTATCTGATAGACTTCTATGTACCAGCAGTTCCTGCTACTTTTTCAGGATCTAAATATATTACTTAAATGCCACATGCTTTAATATACTGATTTAATTTTAATCCTAAAGACATTATTTACATTTTCAGGTGCATTTTTGTTTGTCCTAGAGTCAGACAAATCGGAGGCACTTCTTGGTAGAAGTTTGTTGAAATTCTTTGTGGGTGGCATTTACTGTCAGTTCCTCTTTGAACATCATGTACTTAATGACAATTTGTAGTCGCCAAAGCAGTTGCATAGGAGGGCTTTTAAACCTGTAATTCTATGTAGCATGTATTCTAGGTTTTCTGAATTACTAAATAAACCTTGTCGTATTTTGAGAGAAATTGTCCCATATTTACAATTCTATAAAACTTTTGAAATATTCTTCAAGGCATGCAGAGCTAACATTGGAAATGTATGCCATGCTGAGAAAACAGTACAGTGCTTCCCTAAACGAGGCTTTTGCAGTTTGCAGCTTTGTTTTTCGAGGTTGCAAAGCATGGAGTGATGTTTCTCAGCGTGCAGTGTCTCTGTCAGAGATTGTTCTGAATAGCAGATTCGTGTGATAGAAGTACATTTTTATGAATATAACCTTGTGTGTATTCCTTGTGCATATCGTTTCCACTTCTCAGATAATTTTAGGAACAGTAGCAAATTTGGATAATGGATTTTGCAGAGTTATCACATGACAAAGGTGTTTTCCTAGGGGTTTTCTCCTTTTTGTAAGAATTTTAAGTATAGATGTTGAAAGATTAAAACCAGTGCATTTTAAAATGTTTCTTTTTAAAGTCTTTCTCATTTCTTGTTTTCCTCACAATTCTCTAACTATCCTTGTTTTCCCCAGGTAACTATTTATAGCCAGTATCTCTTTTACTGGGAGGGCTGAGCTGGCAGGGCTTGAGGGAGATTCCAGGAGGTGACATCATCTATTCTGCACAGCAGTCTCCTGCTGACATGGCAGGAAGGGAAAAACCCTTTACTACAAATGAGATAAGAGAGTTTGCAAAATGCCTTTTATAGAGAATACATGCAAAGATGTAATATCTTACCTGCTTCTTACTGCCTGAAGAAGTAATGTCTCAAAACTCTTGTTGCAGGCTTGGTCTTGAATTTTTAAACTGACCACCCACTCTCTTTCTGTTTTGAGGACTCTTTTGTGTTTCTTTTCAAGTGGAGCTTAAGAGCTATTTGAAGCAAACAGGAGAGAAGATATTTTAATTTCCTTGTTTTCCAAGTGGATGACACTTGAGAAGCTTCATTCTGACAATAACTGTGCCTTCACTGGCAGGTATGGCTAAGGGGCATATGCCTTTTATTGTCTCTTGGTCCTCTTGGATACTCCTTTTACATATCCAATGATTAGAACAGTGTCATCAGCAGAAAGGAGTGTACATGAACCCCGTATGTAGCTATTTCCCACCTGTAATTTTTAATATGAGAAAGAAGAAGGCTTTCTATGGGGAAAAAAAGGGCAATCAGTATTTTCACCTATTCATGGTGTGTAATAAAGTTTTTTTTGGCAAGAGGACCTCATCATCAGGGAAAGTACAAGTACCTGAGGAGGAAGGATAAGCCTTCTTGTCCAGTTTTGCAGATAAGTATAAGGAGTGGTCGTGGGCTTTTTTTTTTTTTTTTTTTTTTTTTAAGGAATAATTCTAACCCTTTAAAAGTCATGGAATACAAATTCCTGCACTTGATGGTTTGCCTTTGTTGCAGCTGAATCCAGATAGCAGCGCTGAGCCGTGAGACAGTGGTCACGTAGCATGCAGCACTTGGGCACCCCAGAATGATTTTGGATTTGCAGTGTGGCAGGGCTCGAGCAACAGCTGATGAGTTGTTGAAACTCGACCAGCTGTATCCTTGCTTCACTTGGCTGAGTACCAGGACATTTACCTTCCCCTTTGTTGTTTCCCAGTGGTCCAGCAAACTCCAGTTCAGGGTTGTGCTTGCTCTAGAGATTTTGGTCATGGTGAATTAGGTTAAGGGATAAAGCTGTAGCTAAAATGCAGAAGAAGCAAGTTCTTTTTAAAATAACATGCCTACAGTGACCTGTGCGTTTCAAAAATGTTTGTGAGAAAAAAGTAGTTTGGAGAGGTGCTTTTTAAAAACAAACTGTTCATTGTTATGGTTGATGTTATGACATTTATTGTTGCGGGCAGGACCAGAAGAATATAGGTATGTATCACATGGAAGTATTTAGGCAGTTACTTGAAATAGCCAGTATGACTTACCTGTGCAGTTTGGCTCCATTTTGAGGCACAAAGTGATCTAGGGAAAAATAAAAGTTTGTATTCAAGATATGTTTGCAACTTTGAAAATACTGGGTACGCTAGTTTTTGTTTGCTTTGAAATTATGTAGTCTTGAATCTTGTGCAAAGAGATGGCTAAAGGTGTGCAGGAGAGATGGTCAGTGCTGCAGCTGGAGGGTTCCTCCGGCTTCTCTCTTTCCCTTACAAAAGCAAGGGGGAAAGAAATCTGATTTCTTGGCTGAAAACTACACAGATGTTTTGTAAAAGCAAAAAGATTTTAGTCTCCGTTGTTGAAAACCGATCCTGAGATACCGCTGGTGATGTGCTATCCTGTGAGAAGCTTGAATCCTGTCGCAGGTGACAGTTGACCTACTTACCGAAGTGTGGAAGAGCAGTGGCCAGCCCTGGTGTCCGCCAGGGACCGGAACTTGGAGCCACCCTGCGGGGACCCTGCCCTGGACGTCTGCCCTACAAGAAATACTCCGTCTCCTCCGTGTAATTAGTGGCGGTGTTTAAACCAGCACACTGGCAACAGTTTGGTGCCTTTAATAAAAGCCTGTGCCCAAGGGAGGAGAGATAAAAGGGTCACAGTTTGCAAAATGCCTGTGTGGTTGAAGCTTGTGTAAGAGGAAGGTGTCTGCTCGCTGCGAGGTTGTAGAATCTACAGTGTAGATTATACCACTTAGCACAGTGATTTGCATATCCTTTAAAAAATGTATTTTTTAAATGTCAGAATGAAAAACCTCACTTTGCTTCATCCCTTTTTAAACTCTTCAAAATAAGATTTACTTGTTTAAGGTGAAGTCTCTGATCAGGCTCTTTTACTCCCAGTCATGATTAACTCTTCTCTCTTAACTTGCTAATTGCTTCAAAGAATGTATTAATTCCCATCAAATGTTAGCAGAGACCTGCCACTCTGGGATTCTAATTTGCTTGTTTTCAGAATTGCGGTGGGAGGGAAGGAGAAGGACCAAGTATGCACATCAGTAGGAGTTTCATTTATTGCTACTCGTATGCCGGTCTTTTAAGTCAAGTGAAACTGTAAATGTGTTGCATGCCTTGCACTCTGGCAGCCATCCCGAGGAGACAAAACAATTAGTTCCTCTTCATCTCACTGGGCCATGAGTGTGTGCTTGGGGCTGAGTGCTGTCTTCAGCCGGGGCCATTAGTCATACTGTGCAGCCCAGTCATTTTCTTTGTGAAGAACTGATGTTTTTATGAACCTTAAAATAAAGGGAATAATGTGCATGGCCATGTACAGTGCAGCTTTTTAGAGTTTTTTTGTTAGGCTTTTATCCTTTATCTTCAAGAAGAGGTAAAGGACGAAAGAGAAAAGAGGCAAATGCAACTGCTCAACGCACAGCTTTTATTGGTGCGAAGGCCAGCATGCCTTTACTTGGGACCTGTGACTGTGTGGAAACCAGGTAATACTGCTTTCTGACAAAACAGGGATGTCTCCTTAGGCATCTGTCTATTTATGTAAAAAATAGACCTTGATGTGTGTATCCTAATAGATCTGTAACCTTTGCTTTGTAAAAACTTCTGCTAGTGGCCCTTTTGTTCTTGATGATTTTGTGGAGTCAGAACAACTTGAAAACAATATTACTGTAATGCAGAGGGCAAATATATTTGTCAATTGGAAAAGAAAAAGCATGAAGAGGGCTAAATATTCTCAATATGCCTTAAGGGTAGTTCTTCCATTATAGTTGCTGTGGTTAGTGAAGGCTTGGTGTCATGTAAACCAGCTCATGTTTGTGTTGATGTGCAAGCTTCTGGTCTGGACTCCTCTGAATTCAGTTCTGATACAACATACTGACTGTTCTAATCAGTAATGTAATGGTATGGGGGGTTGAATTTCCCCCCCTCTTTTTTTTTCTTTTTTTTTAGCATGATGTTGGAGATTGAATGATGAGACACAGAATAAAACAGATTGTAAGAGTCAGTTTACCTCAGAATTAAGGTTTCTGTTTCATTGCCATATCAGTTTTACTGAGAAAGTTGGTATTTTTCTTTTAATTTAAAACCGACCTCTGCATGTTGTATCAGGACATCAGGATCTGATTTTGTGGATGAGAAGTACCTTGCAGGCAGCAGCGCAGATGTGATGTTTGTTTGGTAGTACATCTTCCTTTATTTTGGTTGACTTTCCTGCTTAGCTGCTAGGCTCTTAGAACATGGGAATAAACTGGAAAATGCTCCTGTCGTGGTTCAACTTAACACTGGCAGTCCCCTGCATTGACATGAGTCCTGTAAGTGTGTTTGGTCTCCTGGATGCTGAGATGCTCAAGTGTCAAGTGTGGTGTAGACAAAGGTACAGTAAGTTCAGCCACTGAGTAAATGGTTGCATCTAGGTTTTGCTTCCCAGTGGCTCTGACTTGTCTCAATCCCAAAAGCAAAATGCAGGAATGGAAAGTGATTGAACCTGCAAAGTGTAAGAGGTGAAGAACAGGCCCCTAACTGGTCCTGTCTCATTCAGTCACCCAGAAGCTGCCATTTTTGTCCATGGCAGCTGAATGCTCTGTGTAATATCCAGTGTATGTGTGGGAGCTATGGCAGAGTCCTTGGGTGACTGAGGATGTCACACCCCCATTGTTCACATCTCCAATATCCCCCTTCACAGTGACATTGTGTCATGAGGTCTCTGTGGCTCTGAATTCAGTGTTTGCCTGCTCCAGATTCCTTGTACGTGGTGCAGTATTGAAAACCTGTAAGCTGTCAAGTTGTTATATCTTAACACCATTTTTTCACCCTCCGTCCCATTCTATTTCTTTGAAAAGTAAAGAGTGTTTTTTCTGTTGGTTATGATTAAAAAACTGTAAAATTTGGATGCAAATAATTTAAGTAAACTTTTAACTGATATTCCTAAGTAACTATATAATCTGCAATAATGAACTACAGTAGTTAACTTCTTACTCTCAGTCATACTTGTAGAGTTGGAAATTTTTTTGTGTGTGAGTCAGGCCTACTTTTAGCCTAATAGCCATATTTGAAGTCCTGTAGTCATTGTCAAGGCACTGGCTTCTAATTTTCTGCATCCCTTAGTGTTATATCAACCTTGCAATCTGTGCTGGAAGTTGAAAAACCTACATGATATTTCTGATGATTTTTAAGTCACACATTTTAGGCCATCAGGGGTAGCCTTACCATGTTTCAATAAGTATCTTACTGCAGTTTTGAGCATGTTCCTGGAAATATACTAACTTGTAAAGATTATTATTCAAGTAAAGAATTTTACAAAAGCATTCTACTTGCAACTTTTAGTTACCTCTATTTAAGAATTATCATAGAATAACAGAAAGCTTGGGTTGGTAGTGACCCTATAGACCGTCTAGTTCCAACCCTTGTGCCAGGGTAGAGGGACACCTTCCACTGGACCAGGTTGCTTCATACAGCCTGGCCTTGAACACTTCCAGGGATGGGGCATCCACAGCTTCTCTGGGCAGTCTTTCCCAGTGTCTCACTACCTACCATCTGAGGAAAGAATTTCCTCCCAATAACTAATCTAATTGCCTTGTCTCTCAGTATAAAACTCTTTGTCGTCCTCCTATCACTATCTGCCCATGCAAATAAAAAAAAGAGTATTATTATTTAATAGTGAGTTTTGATTGTAGTATCTTGTCAAATTCAATAACTGCAGTTGGTGGTGTCTTAAGAAGCAGAGCAATAGAGAATACTTGTTAAGTGTTTTCTCTGGTTGGGCAAAATTGAACTTTGGAGTGCAGACAGAGCAGCACACTGAGCATCTTTAACAGTTCTAGTGCATGTAGCCCTTTGGAGATCAGCTTGTGAGATTGTTGGGACACTGACTTCATTGCGAGTTAAAACAAATACAGGGAATAATGCTGGAATTTAGTACAACTATTTGGTATTTGGGGATTTACAAAGATAGCACTGTACACCTACATTATTTAAGGGGTGGATAAAGGCAAAATTGCTTTCTAAAATTTTGCAAACCACCTGGTTTCCTTTCCTCCACAAGCGAGTGCTGTGTTTTTCCCAAGTGTGTAGTGGGAAAAGGGATGTCGGAGAGCAGTGCTGCTGCTTCCAACAGCATCCTTGAAAAACCTGCACAGCTGCACTATCGGCAGCTAAAAATTGGCAGAGGTGGGGGAGAGAGGATATTCCTTACCTTGACAGGGACACAAACACTGTCTAACAGTGCCACCCAGTGATGTCTGCCATAACAGCACGGCAGATCAAGGCACTCCGTGTGCCCGTGGGAAGGGGATGGCCGAGGGTCCAAGCCCCATGGACATGAAGCTCTAAGCCACACACAGTTTTGCTTGTGCTTAAGCTATCTTCTATGAGTTTTGCATTCAGAATGAGAGAAATAATGCTACATGTTGACAAGTTACATCCACTTCCAACTTGAGAGGGGCATCTTATTTAAATATAAACATATGGGATGAAGCGTTGTAGGTAGATCTCAGGAGAGATGATTTTTGAGCTGTACAGAATGCCTTGTTCGTACATGGTGATGTTGAACTGACACTGCAGTTCTGTTGCTGTAAGTTCACTAAGAGCTCAGTCTAGCACTTTGGCCTGTTTCTAGTCCATATGCACTAAGAACACAATAATTTTGAGGCTGGGTTCAGTGGATAAATACAGCAGTAATTGAACATAACTGGGCTGTTGAACCAAATCACCCCTGAGTATTTCTTACTGATGTAAAGTATAAAACAGTCTATTCCAAACACACCTATCTTTCACGTTAAAAAAAAAAAAAAAAAAAAGGTGATTTTTGAAATGTTAAGAGAAAAAGTGACTGTACAATTTCATCTTTGACTTGCATCAGTCATTTTCTGTTTTCTGGCTGTGTTTTCCCAGATAAGATGCTGGAGAACAACAAAATCAAGAAAGTTGCAGTTCAACTTTCAAGTGCAGAGTCCAAGGTTGGGATTAGTCAGAATTGTAAGTTTCAGTCTCTGACAGGCACATGGGGAGGTGAATAGGTGACTGGGCTCTGCACAGACAGGCTTAGCATTTTAAGAGTGTAACAGCAGTTGTCACATTTTTTTAGGAAGGTAATGCAAACAAATCAGACTGTTTTCACAAACAAACAATTTGTATTCAAATCTGTAAGGGGAGATTACTTGAAATAGAAGATTAATGTGTATTTAAAAGAGAAAGACACCTATAGTGTGATAGGGGCTTGAAACGAAAAAGAATGGGTTTTATTATTATTCAGCACTTTATTTTCAAGATATAATCAATAAAAGTCACTGCAAAGCTACAGAAGATGAGCTACCTTTTATGGTTTACACTTTTAAATTGTATCTGATGTTGAAACATTTTGGGGGAAAAGTGAAAGCGTTCTGGCTACTCACGATATAATTGGCTAACTTTTGCTACTTCGCATACTTTATGTAATTAATGCTATGGCTTCAAAATGTAGAATGTTAAAATGCATTTTGATATCATGGGAATGTTCATGCACCATGCTTCCTAGAAATACTTTGAGAAAAGGAGGAATAAAATAGGTATTAACTTTTAATTTTCCTCTGAAGTCAGTGGTGAAGCTGCCACTTCATTTTTTTAATATGAAATGTGCATGATGGTATATTAAATAATGTTTCCCCAGCTTACACAAATGATAGTCCTTTGTGCCGGAATGAAAAAAAAAAAAACATTATCAAGACATCACTTTTATCAGGGTACAATCTTTTACAGGACCACATACTTAGAATTTATTTGGTCTCACTGTCTGAATTCTGGTGCTTAGCTTCCTTTTGGCAATTGTTCTAATATGTTCTATAACTAAAGTTAACCAAATTTTTCCCCCTTGGTTTTTTAATGTCAGATTTGCAATAACATGCTGTGCATGTACCAGGACATGAGTATGTGTGGGTGTTTTGTTCTGTGTTAGTTCTTTACTCAGATAATTGTTAGCACTATTTAAGTATTTGCTTTTCTTTGCTTGTTCCTGTTGGGTTTGAAAAAGAGTAGACTGGTACCATCTGTTAGTTTCAAACTTCTGTATAGCTTGACCTTTGTAATCCTTGTCAGATGTAGCAAGAGCTGCCTTTGCTGGAAAGGATTTCACAAGGGAGCCCTCTTCTCCTCTCTACCCATTTATAAACAAACCTGGATGATTTCATTATTCTGTGGGATTTCATTATTACTGTATGTTTTGCAAAAGCTTTTTCCACAGAAGAAACTTGGTCAGCATATAGGCTCCAAAACTACATCTGCTTATTGTTTGCTGCTGTATGCAGGCCATCATTTTGGTCTGCTATTTCTTTTACCGCATAGGACTGTTCAAAATAAGAGACTCTATAGGAAACTTATTCATTTTGGTCTGTAGAAGTATGTAGAAGTATTTTTTCCTTTCTTAAATAGGTAAACCATTATCTTTTTAACTCTCAACCCAAAACATGGAAAATCTTTTATTAAAAGTCTGTGTGCAGTCTTCCTGGTGAAGAGGGAATGAGGAAAAGGCACTAAAGGAATAAGTGAATTGTAAACACCAAAATGTTCATTTTGAGTAATTTCTGTTTTCTGCCTTGCCGCCTTATTAAGGGACTCATCTCAGTGAAAGGTTCATCAGAATTTCAGTTGAGAAAGTGAACTCTCAAATCACTGTGGTGCAGTTTCAAACATATGCCACTATTAAAAATTTATTTATACTTAAAATTAATTCATGTATTTATGGTTATGATACTACAGTATCTTAAGGAAAAAAAACCCAGAAAAGTCTAGCAAAGGAAGTGATGCTTAAGATGCTTGCATTTTCAAATAGGATGTGTTTGGGAACTTAAAACGCTTGTACATGGGGAAAAGGTATTAGCATGAATAGTCTTTAAATATTTAATAATGGTACTTCCTAAGCCAAAAGTGTTCATTGTACTTCAAACTGTTGAATGCATCTTAGTGATAAAAAAGTAGGATTCAGACAAAGCAAAAAAACAGCAACCCCCCAACCCTAAACTAACTACTCTCTCAGAAACACAGCAGTATGTTTGTCTGTCCAGTTCAAAGCTGTTTATCGTTTCAAGTTAGTTTCAAGTTAAATAGTGGAACATGGGACTTGGTTTTTGTTTAGTAAGATTTTTAAGCTCACATCTCTTAAAATTTTCTTTATTTACATGATTAAATGTCACAAGTGTATATTGGTGTAAGGAGAGAAAAGTACCAAAATGTTAGACTTAAGTACAACTTGAAAGTAGTCTAATTTTATAAATAAATGTCTGTACAAAAATGCTGATCTTTATATCTGCAAATGTTGATTGCCAAAGAAATTCCTGCCTCTGAATCTAGAGCTTATGTACACTCTCTGCTGTAGAAATTAAATGGTCTGGGTTGGAAGGGGACCTTGAAGATCATCTAGTTCCAGCCTCCCTACTGTGCGCAGGGACACCTTCAACTAGACCAGGTTGCTCAGAGCTCCAGCAAATGTGGCCTTCAAAAACCTCCAGGGATGAGGTATCCACAGCTTCTCTGGGCAACCTGCTCCAGTGCCTCACCAGCCTTATGGCTGCCGGGGCTCTTCTCTGTGTTTCTGCATACGTAATTCCTTGGTTGATAATGAGCAAGCAGTTGTTATTCCTCTGGGAAGCTGCTTACATGAACTCTGTGGCTTGTGTGCAAAAGCAGAGCACTGTATGCGTAGCACTGCTGATGAAATTAGCAGAGTAGTTAATGGCAGCTGATGGGGAGTCTGGTGGGATTATTTTAAAATCACAAAAGGAGGAATTATAGGAGCAGGAAGGACCTCTTGTGGAGCACTGAATCCACTCATCTATCACCTCCAGAGCTCTTGCAGCCCGCTCCAGAAATGGTTCAAGCTCTACTTTAACACTGTTGAGATTTGTTTCTCATTCTGCCTGGATTCAAAGACTGTGTGAGACCTCTTTAGTGCTCATACCTGGCAAGCTTCTTCTTGATGACCCAGTTTAACACTGACTTGTTCTCTGGTCAGTGCTGTTCACCAGTTTCTCTCCAGCCCGTCTTTCCCCTTTTTGACTCTGACGTCCCTATAGCAGGCAACCCTCTCCCTCTCTTCCCCCCACTTTCATTTTTACCTAGCAGAAGGAGGCAAACTCTCTTCATAAAATGGACCCAGCATTGCTGTGATCATCATCAGAGCCTTGCTCTGCATCTTTTAGGAGGGTATGAATTTATTCTTGATTTCAGGTGACCAGAGCTGTATATGGTGTTCCCACCAATCGCTCACCACAGCATTCCCAATTACTATATCTCAAACTTGCTAGTAACGGTTGGGCTTGATGATCTTGAAGGTCTGTCCAACCTTAATGATTCCATGATTCTCTGATATGTTCCAGGGTTTTACGTATTAAATAAGTTAAGCTGTTTACTGCCTTTCTTTCATTGCTCTTAAATGTATTTAGAAACTGAAAGGCTGAATGGATGGAGCTAACTAAAGCAAGGAATAACGTGAGGGTGAGAGTCGGGAACCAAGGCGTGTTTTGAAATTAGAAATATAGAACTTGGACTAGTGAAATGAAACAAATTAGTGAAGTCTGTCAGGAAGAAACCAGAAGACCCTCCAACCTCTCCTGGTAAATTGGTATCAGTGACAAGAATGGATTAAAAAGTTACTGCCTGATATTTTGAAGTTAGACTGTGCAAAATAGTTGAAATCCTGACCTGTCAGGAGAATGCTCTCAGTGATACAGTCAGCATTTCCTCAATATTTCTGTAATGTATCCTTGATACTTGGTTCTGGAAATCTTGTACAGAGACAGTGTGAACCAAATAGACTGCAATGGAAAAACATCTTAAAAATGGTTTTAGATGTGATACACCAAGTCTCTAAGTGCAGTAACCAGCTTGAGAGGAATCATCAGCTCGATGTGCTGGAAACAGTGTTGATACAGGGATGTTTTCCTTACTGCTGAGCAGAACTTACACAGAACCAAGGCCTCTTCTGCTCCTCATCCTACCCACCAGCAAGGAGGCTGGGGGTGCACAAGGATTGGGGAGAGTACACAGCTGGGACAGCTGACCCCAACTGACCTAGGGGATATCCCACACAAAATGGTGTCATGCTCGGCATATAGAGCTGGGGGAAGGAGCAAGGGGGAGACATTTCAGAGTGATGGTGTTTGTGTTCACAAGTCACTGTTATATGTGATGGAGCCCTGCTTTCCTGGGGATGGCTGAACACCTGTCTGCCCATGGGAAGTGGGGAATGAATCTCTTGTTTTGCTTTGCTTGCTTGCACGACTTTTGCTTTATCTATTAAACTGTCTTTATCTCAGCCCATCGGTGTTCTCACCTTTACTCTTCTGATTCTCTCGCCACTCCTGAGGGGGGGCTGAGCAAGCCCTGACTGTGTGCAGCTTAGCTGCTGGCTGGGGTTAGACCAAGACAGTCTTTGCTCAGGAGACTCTTAAGTTCAACATCTGATGTGAACTGGGCTGAATTTTCAGTTGGTACTTGTGGCATAAAGTGCAATTTGAGAAATACTGATGTATGCCTGGATTCATTTTGATTTTTCTGCAGTAGTTTACTTTTTGCAAAGAGATACATCAAAAGTTGAGGAGAACTTAATGTTTGCATTTAGAAAGAAATTAAATGTTTTGTAAAATTTCAGTTGGTTCAACATCTCTTAGTCTAAATAAAATATCATTTAACCTAAATCAGGCTCTATAAAATCCTATTTGTCCTGTTTCCTATGTAACAGTCTCACAGGAGGTAAGCTTCAGTGAAGCACTGGTGAACCAGAGCTTGTGGGCTTCCATAATGCTCTCACAATCTGTTCTGAAAATTTTCGCTGCTGTGAAAATGAGGAGAAGAAATCAAGAAGACTGATGTTTGGCATTTAGTTAAAAAATAATAAAAAAAAATACAGAAGTAATCTGTTTTAGTATAGTTACTCTTCAGTAGTTATGTCTCAACCCATCATCACCTTCTTCTTGATGGAAGGGGGACAGTTTGCCATTTTTCAGCTCATAGCCCTCTCCTGCTCCTTCCCACAACATCCTCCAAGCTGACTCCCCGTCCTTGAATAGATTTTGTACCCATGCGTCCCTCATCCTTGCAGTTGTGCTGTTTTTAACAATCGCTTTCCAGCAGACTGAGGAGCACTGAGCAGCAGGCAGGGGCAGCTGGCAGCTGGCATCTTGGGGAGCTCAGCTCCACCAGCATTGCTCTAGTTGGCAGCCAGCCACACTGAGCTGCTGTGCAGTAGCCTGGTCAGCTTTTGGACCTGGCGCAGCTCAGCTGTGGTCTGAGGGAGCAGGAGAAATAGAGCAGTGCTTTCCAACCTGTTGCGAAAGAGCAAACTCAGGTTACTGCTCCTTAAAGTTGAGCAGAAACCTTTGCTTCATGCACCTGAGTCAGCATCTTGGGTGGACTTGTCGCACCCATTCCAGTTCTTTCTCAGCTCTGGCAGAAAAGTTCAGTAAATGAAGGAGGCAGCTGACATAAGGAAGCCCCCAGGAGGGAGGATGGTATCCTAACATGGGCTGGTTCTTGCAGAAGCAGTGTAAGAGATGTAAACTAAGCAATGAGGTAACCTGCTGTCAGTGCAGTGATGGAGGGGATCTATCAGGGTCATCTCATTCTTCATTCACCCGCAAATATTGTTTGCTTTAATATGTATGTAATAAAAGGTGAAAGATGTTGCAAGGTGACTAAAATATTTTTTCTGGCTAGTGTTTTCTGTAAGTTTTCTACAAGAGTCTTTTGGTTATAATTTCTGTTTCTTAGAGTAGTAGATAGGTTCTACTTTTTCCTGCAGAGGACTTTGCATAGACTGCTAGGATTATGGCATTCTAATAAAGCTGATGTGATTTTAGTGTCTTTTTATCAATTAAAATAGAAGAGGTATAGGTATATTACGAGTGCAAGTTGTGTTGCCCTTATGATATTGCAGATTTATGATTGTGTTGGAGTAAGTGGGAACAAGCTACCCAAGTTATTTATTTACAGTCGTAACAGGAAAGAAGATGGCTCTTTGCTTCAACAGTATCGGTCCTTGTCTTTAATCTTTAATTAACTCTGAATTTGACTAGATCTGCAAATAGCAGATGGTAAAGTGTTGCCAAATTGTTGCTCATCATCTGCTTCTCACATACATAATTTGTAAGAGTGTAAGTATAAAGAAGGTATATAAAAAGTCTTCAGTACAGTGTTCCCCAATAGCAGGAAGTTGTGTTTGTTTTTCTTTTGGCATTAGCAGTGAACAAGAAATTAAATAATGTATTAGCACAAAAGAATACTTTCATAATTGATTTTTGAGAAACAAGCAAACGGGGCAGCTACTCCAAAACTTTGCACTGTACTAAACCAAATGAATAATTAATCTTTGTGTGATGTTCAAATGAAGTGGTTAGTTGCCTACATACGAAGCATTTTGCTTGTTTCAGGTGCTAATAAATGATACCTTTTGTTATTTTCAGTGGTGCTTCTGAACTCTGACCGGGTTGTAGTAATGGAACTCAAAAAGGGTAAGAAGGACTCATTAAATGCAAGAATCCTTCTGGGGGACTGGGGTGACTAATCTTACCTGGTAGAAATACATGTAATTTTTCCTGTCAGCGCTGAGGAAAGCTGGAATCACAGACTATTGTCTTGACAGCATTTGTAAAAGCTCTTCCCTGCTTACTGAATATCTGTTAGTACCTTTAAAACAAAAATATATCAACACAAATTTGAAAGTAAAATTGAAATACTGAGAAAACTTGCAGCTTGGCCAGTCATGAATTCCCTGATTTAAAGGTATTTCATGTGCAAAGCTACTTTTGCTTTATCTTTTAAAGGCATTAGTCTTTTTGTGGTACAATCCTCAGTGTTACACTTGCTGTAACTCAAATGTGGGGTTACATCAGCAGGTCTTTTTAAGGCTGTGATTTGAAAGTTAACAGTGTGGGCTTGACACCATCCTCTTCCTGAGGGTTCATTTAGAGTCCCTCAGTTGGGAGATGAGTATGTGAAAACCTGCAAGATGGAGGAGAAAGCTGCTCCTGTCCTCTTAGAATTTATTATGTGGAAGTTTTTTCTACCAGAGGAAAATAGCTCAGAGTTTTATCCTAGGAGCAGAGGTTTACAGCACTCAGATTTTAGTAAGTGCACGAGTGAGCAAAATATATCTGTAGAAGTAACAGCCTTTAGGGGAAGACTTCGGCAGAAGAGTGGGTATTTTTTATCTAGTATCTGTACTCTTTGACAGTATTTTATTAATGTTTTTTATGGCTTCTTAACTTTTCAATTCTATTCTAATTAAGTTTGCATTTAAAGTGTACCCACTACCTGATAAACTGATATTTATCATACTGTCAAGGTCTTATACCTATTTTTGCTGTCTAGTAGAAGATGTGGAAAACTACGTCTTGAGTATATGGGTTGAAAATGAAGGCATGAATTTTGCCTTCTTCACACATCAGTCTGTCATGTCACTTAAAAAAATGTGCTTTCAAAAAAGCTAGTTACTCTGAGCAGTGTTCTAAAGTGCTTGGGAGGGAAGAAGGGATTCCTGAAAGGGAAAAAGTAAAACATGTTTTGCTGAATGTAGTTCAGGAGGTTGGTTAACTTGAATCAGATTAAACCTCAGAGCTCAGATGGTTTCAGTTCTGCTGGTGGGAGGCTGGTGGAAGTTGGCAGTTTCTCCTGCTGTAGGCATTTATGCATGTGGGTAGTGTGGTTGCCATCTTCAAAAGAAATTTACAGAAAGAGCCATAGATATCAGAAAAAAGCTTCTCATTTCTGATTGCTATCATGTAAGCAGTCAAACCACATAAGTGGACAGCCCAGCTTTTACATTTAGGGGTTTATGTGTATTCCTGTCACACTGCATGTAGCCAGAGGATGGACTGTGACTGGTGGGGTTCATGTTCTGGTTTGGTTTGCTCTGCTGACTCACATCTTTCAACTGACTCTCCTGTGGAAACTGTGTGATGGTAGCTCCTTTGCTGAGAGGAGGGGCCATTTTATGGCAGATATATGGAAACCTGGGCCTGGATTCATCTTACTTTCGTCTCTATCTCCATTAATTGCCTTCATCTCCTTTTCTAGGCAGTGAGGAACAACATGCACATGTGGAACAAATTCTAGCTCTTTAAGATTCATACCATAGAAAGAGCTCAGTTGTGTTTTCAAAATTCTAATAAAGGGAGTCTTAAAATACCTAGTTGTGCGTGTTGGTGGTTTTATGTTAAAGATAAGATTTGCTCAGATGGTCTTGCAGTTGAAGTCTCTGCTCTGTGAACATTTTTCACTTTAGGACAGTGTCTCAGCATTTGGTTAGTAGATGGAATTTCAAAGGGGTTTGAAAAGATCTTTAATGTAGTTCTGTCTGTCATGGTCATCCAGATGGTTTTGTGATCTAGGTTCTGGTTTTCTTGTGAAATTTGCTTGGAGTCATGGAGCAACTTTGTCTCAGAGCCAGAAAAGTTTAAAGCATATGAGAGCCAGTCCTCTGACTGAACAGTTAGGTTCATCTAACGAAGGATAAAGAAATAGGTTGGTCTAGCTTTGATGTTCAGTATATTAGGTCATCTCTGGAAGTCTAAATATGACCTGACTAAAATTTCATAACTGGGTCAGGCATCGCTGGAGGAGTTTTTTTCATTCCAGTTTTAGTCTGCTGAATGTGAAGAGGTCTTCAGTAAAATAAGGGAGGTCCAGCATTCTGAGGAAAAAACGTAACTGCATCCCCCCATTCCTCTTTTCTAAGTAAAAGAACACAGGCCAAACCCTTACTTGCTCTGTTCTTTATTTTACTTGGAAGTCAAGATATCTGGTATTTTCATCTGAGTTTCAGCTGCTTTCTCCTGAGTGCTGTGGAAAGAGGGTTATGCTTCTTATGCTAATCTACAGATTAGATGTATAATGTCCTATATTTTGTCTCCCAGCAGAAAAAAACAGACGGCTTTTGCAACTACTAGACATAAACCCAAACTGAAAACCTGCATTTGCAAGAAAATCATGGGGACAACAACAAACTAAACGGAGTTAAAGTGACGAAAGCATGTTGAAGCCAGTGTACAACTGTAATTTTTAAAACCTAACATTTAATTTCTGCTTTGTAAATCTCTATCCTTAATGGCAGATAATGAGATTTAAGAGATAGGAAGACATCTTGATTTTAGATTCAGACGTAGTTGGGGCTTGGGCTAAAACCTCATTTTCTCTTAGCCTGCCAGTCCCAAAAAATCTGACAAGGAAAAAGAAAAGTGTCAAAAAATATAGCTGGAATTAACACTATGTTAGATGAAATACTTTTGTTTGTGTCCTTGCAATTTGTTACATGTTCTAAAGCTAATTTTAAATGTTAATGTTTGGCAAGAGTTGCTGATAGAAGTGAGTTGTCCTAATCCCTTTTACGTGGGAATGTTATAGAAGTACATGGAAGGGGAAGAGAACCCCTGGCAAAATCAAACCCTGATGTCAGGGTATAGGAGGTAGCAGACAGCTCTGTCTGAACAGCAGAATTGTGTAAAGAACTGGAGATTATCCACTTCTTTTTCTCTGCATCTCTTGGCTTCAAACACACATGAGTATTTGACTCCAGTATACACATGGAAAGCGATGGGTAGTAGTAGTTTATGGCTTTTCCTGTTACCTTTTAAGTCTGTAACCTTGCTGGGTTGCACAGAATGGCTTTATCTTGGCAACTGCTTTGTTTGCTGTAAAGCAGATAAAAGGCTGTGTAATCCTTGCGGTTGGCACTTGCAGGAGATTTTTAAAGTAGATGTGAAGTAGCTGCCGGCAGTCCCCCAGGCAGAGTGTTCTCCCCTTCCTTGCAGTGTGCGGAGAGGGAGGTGAGAACACCGTTCCTCGGTCTTGCACTGATTTCTGATGGAGACCAAATGAAGGGCATGTGCAGGGATTCATTTTGTTGATTGTTAATGAGTGACTAATGCCAGTACTCAAAGGAATGGAGTTCCTCATGGCTTCTTGCAGCTGTCAATTCCATTTGAAGAGGTGTTCACAGTATATGGATAGCAATATTCAAAATGATTAAGAAGGCCAGTGATGGTAATCATTGAAGAACAAACCTATTGGAGGGACTGAGTGTGTAAACGCTAAGTATTCAAGGGGCAAAGCTCTTCTGTCTTGTGTGTGCATTTGTGTCTTCCACTTTTGTGAATACATTGTTGAATAGAGAGTTTTTGGAAGACAACGTTTTAGTTTCTTGATGACTCCCTGAAATTAGGGCAGTAGGGAATACAGATCAGTAAGATTATCTGATACATCTTTTTGTTCTTGCTGGAACTGGTTGCAGGGAGATGTTAAACCAGAGAATGAGAATTACTGACTGGCCACCTTATTCTGGAGGCAGCAGTATCACACCTGAAACCAGTCATTACCCAATTTTAATTTCCAAGAACATGCTTGTTGGTTTCTTATTTTAGAAATAATACTCCCCTCACTCCATTCTTCTGTAGGTATATTTTTATTTTTTAGCAAGAATAAAGGCATTTTATCATGTTTCTGGGGAAAATTACAAATTGATTCCGCCCTCAATCATAGGCAAGACATAAAAAGATATTGTAGGTACTGATAACTAACTGATCAATATGCTGAGTGTGCCCTGTCTGGTTTGGCTGTTGATACTAATCTAGGTAAGCTTTAATCAAAATTTGCTGCTGCTGCTTTTTATTGAGAGTTTTATCGAGAGAATAATGGTACAGTCGCAACTGAGAGTCCCACAAACCAAGCACTCCTTCTTGGTAAGATTTATTTAGGTAGTAGGTAGCCTTCTGTTGGTCAAATCTCAATAAAAGATAATATTTTCTTAAGTTGTACCATAAAAGAAGTACCTGGCTAGCTTCTGATAGGGTCAGGCCTTACGCTGCAGCTTTTGTGTAGTTGCACTGTATGATGGGGCATATAATCTCTTTCAATACGTTTTGTTCCAGTTACTAACAGTTTTGTGCTTTTTCTTTTGGGTGTTGCTATTGCATTTAAGATTTTTTTCTGTGATCTTAGTGAGAATAAAGTGGTTGTAGGTTTATCGTTAAGTTAGTGCATGGTTGCAGCCCAGAGAGAGCTCAGCCGCATCCTGGGCTCCATCCAGAGAGACGTGGCCAGCAGGTCTATGGAAGTGATTCTGGCCCTCTGCTCAGCTCTGGTGAGACCTCACCTTGGAGCACTGTGTCCGGATCTGGGATCCTCAGCACAGGAAGGATGTGGGCAGCGTGTCCAAAGGAGGCCACAGAGATGCTCAGAGGATTGGAGTACTTTGCTGCAGACAAGCTGAGTTAGCTGAGGCTGTTCAGCCTGGAGAAAGGGAAGCTTTATTGCAGCCTTCCAGTACCTTCAGGAGGCTTATAAAAAGAAGCAGGGGGGGGACTTCTTTTATGAGCAGATAGTGTCAGGATAAGGGGCAACGGTTTTAGACTGAAAGCATTCGATGTTAGGAAGGAATTCTTTACTTGGAGGGTGGTGACGCACTGGAACAGGTTGCCCAGAGAGGTTATGGATGCCCCGTCCCTAGAAGTGTTCAAGGCCAGGCTGAATGGGGCCCTAAGCAACCTAATCTAGTGAGTGGCAACCCTGCCCACAGTACGGACGTTGGAACGATATGATCTTTAAAGTCTATTCCAGCCATTCTGTGGCTTGTGTATGTGTGTGTCTTTTGGTGTTTTACCTGTGTGCTGAGTTAAAATTGCAGTTGTGAGACTGATTCCATTGTTTAACATTTAGGGATTTTAAGTGAAATTTTTTTGTGACAAAAAAGTCTTTAGTTACAGGTGAGATTTTTCTCCCTAACATCAGTGAACTATTTGCAAAAGTACAGATAATTTTTAGAGCACAACTGGTCATGATTGAGTTATGCTTTTTTTCCTGACATTGTAATTGCAAGCTTTTCAATCATAGCCTAGAGTATGAAAATGAAAAAAAATAATATAATATGCATTTTTTAGTACATACTTTATTCTGGTTACACAGAGATTCTGCAGTTAAATTTAAGAGCTCTTTTAATGATGAATTAGTCAGAAGAGAATCCAGCACCTGTTCGTGTAGGTTTCAGCAGGTGGTCCTGCATTGTTAGTAAGGAGAGTGGGACACAGGCTTGTCACAAAGCAGATGACACAATGTCAGTACAAAATATTAGAGCCTACAGACCAAGCCTTTCTGAAGTGACAGTACCTGTTCAGCTGCTGTTTACACACACATCGTGGTATACCAGTGAAGTCTCTCCAGAGAGCTTTTTAATTTGCACTGGCTTCCCAGATTCTCATGTCCTTTGTGATACACTTTCCCTTTGCCTCTCAATTTTACCTTCTGTTTCTGTGCCATAAGGTTCCATGCATTGAGTAAGGAAGGAACTGTTTTGCAGAGTTGACTTTCTTCTTGTGGCTACTCTTTTTTAAAAAAAGAAAATATAAATGTTCTTCGTTGCCCCACTTCCTTTGGTGAGCAGGTCCCAGTGTCAGAATACCAGTATTTCTATGTGTCAGAATAAGAGCTGAGATAGTCAATTGAATTGGAGTGCAAATAGATGCTTTGGTTAGCCAGAGTATAGCAAACTCAAATCCATGTTTGTAACTCGGGGTTTTTTTTGTGTGGGATTTGTGACTTATTAACCAATTCTACTAACGTACAAGTTGAAAGCTTAGTAGAATTGTCATCTTAGATTGTGATGACATTATTCCATTAGAGTGATTCTAAATTACTGCAAATTAGGAGTGCATCAGATCAATCTTTGCTGTAGAACAATCTATAGAAATCCAGAACTCTGCTCATTATTATATTACTTGATTGTCTTTGTACTGGCTGTGAAACACGGGTGGTTCTCTACCAGCATCTCAGTGTGTGTTGAGATATCTCAGCAGAAGCAGAAAGTACTCAGTACAGCACTGGTGAGACCACGCCTGGAGTGTTGTGCCCAGTTCTGGGCTCCCCAGTACGAGAGAGACACGTCCATAGTTGAGTGAACCCAGCAAAGGAACCATGAAGGTTACCAATGGACTGGAGAATCACATGAGCACATGCTGAGAAAGCTGGGACTGTTCAGCCCATAGAAGAGAAGGCTCAGAGGGCGTCTTGCTGGTATGTATAAATACCTCATAAAGGAGAGGGGAATGAAGACAACAGAGTCAGCTTCTTGTGCCCACTGACAGGACAAGAGGCAGTAGGCAGAAACTGAAATATAGAGGACTGTACCCAACTGTACATAGTCCTCAGCTTTAGCATTTTTTCCACCTGTGAGAGTCTAAATATATAAATGGGAAATAATGCAAGATTAATGAAAACATTAAAGAGATTAAGATTCAAAATTGCAGCAGTACAGGTTTCCTCTTTAGGTTAATTTGTTTGGTCACAGCAGTTCATGCTGTTGTGCAGACTTTTCTGCATCCGTTTATTTGGAGTGACAGGAGAGTGGAGCACAGGCTGCCTGCCACCTCTTCTGGTTTTGTCTTTACTCCTGTTTGACCTCTTTCTATCTTCCACTGCAGTCTCCCTTAGCTGATCTTCCCCTTACCACTGGACTGAAGTGACAGATTGGTGTCGTTAGAACTGTTACAATCCCTGTGGAAGCAAGCCAGCATCACTGGGTGAGTGTCAGGAGCTGTGTACTGTCAGAGCGAACAGGGAGAGAACTGTGCAGCCACTGCACCTCTGACAAGCCGAGCTGTGGTTCCCCAGTGCTGGTTGTGTCCTCCATACCATGTGCTTGCAGTTCTCAGATAATTTCTTCTCCCTTCCTCCCAATACCATGTGCTGAAAATATTCTGCCTATGAAGATGCACGACCAGTGAAAGACTGTAAAGGTGTGATGTGTAAAGAGCTTTGTAATCACAGCATGATGAGCATCTTTTAGTGGGTTAAAAAGTCACTAAAATAAGCATTTTGGCAGCAAAATGTTTTATGTGGGCCTCTGAAATGCTCAGGAGTAGGAGTCTTAACTGAAATTAGGCAAATGGAAAAGGGTACACAGAGGTATAGGACCACTTCTGTGATTAAGAAGGAGGAAAAAAGGAAAAACAAGTTACCTATGTGAAGAAGCTAGACCAAAACCAATCTACAGATAAGAGTTAGAAGAAGAAAAGTCTTCCTCAAAACCAGTCTCAAATTTCTATTTGAGGCCTTGTACTGTGTCTCTTGCATAGCGCTTCAAGCAGTAATTTCTGTTAAAATCTGAAAAGACAGATGAAACTGAAAAAACACTAAGAAAATCACAGAAGGAAGAGATTTTTCAGGCAATATTAAATAAACTAACATAACTCACACTGATTTCTCATATTTGGTTGCTTGTACCTCCTATCCCACGTTACCATTATCTTCCAAAGTATTTCAAGAAGCCGGTGCTGGTGAATGATGCTACATGGCTACAATACAGATGAACAGAAATTCACATTGCTGTCTTTAAGCCAGTTTCTAGTTACTAGACATGATAAGCAGTGGTGAGGTATATCCCAGCCCTCCAATGCTGGCCTTTCATATTTTCTTGTGAAATGTTTTCTAATGTGTAGTGTGAAGAGATATGTGTAACAGCAAGAACAGTTAGGATACTTCACTGTATAGGGGAGTAATCACTCCCTTGGTACCCCACTCCAACTTATGCAAATACTTAGCAGCGTGTTTATTTATGTGCTCAAAATTTGCCTTTTCTCAGTTGATCTGAGACCAGTTTTCTTCCTGGCTTAGTTACTGCAGTCCGTAATACACTGTCGTGCTTCAGAGAAACCCCTTATTGCTATGCAGATTGTCACTTCCCATACTATTTTGAGAAATAGACCTAGATTTTTGTTTGCACCTGCTCTTCATTATATTTAAAAGGATAAGTTGCTGAAGCTGATAGGCAAAAGTTAAATCCGTTATTATCTTTTACCATAACTAGGTATTGCATGAAATCAAGGTATACTGACTGAAAGTTTTAGTCCCGATTTCCATGGCTGTTGATTTCATATTCTATCTGTTAGGTCTTGGGCATTAATCTAAACTTTGGCCACCTGCTTCAAGTTTATGGGAATTTTGTCCTTTATTAATCTGAAGTAACTTAATTGCAAGCCTCACTCTGTCTCGTTATTAAGCATAAGCTGCTAAGTCAGATTTCTTTACAAATGTAATCACTCAACTGTTTTACTGCTTTTGCTCTCTCCTCTTACTTACTACCTTGCTCAAATGTGTGAAGTGTCACCTGGTCTGCATCCTGTGTTTTGTTAGCTCTTGTTAACTCCTCAAAATAAGTCCCCGTGCTTTAGTGGTCATCGAGGCAAGAGGCCCACCAGATTGCTAGTTCATCTTGCGGAGAGGCTGCAGTAGCAGTTAGATGTGAAATTTTATACAATGTTAAGAAAAGCTGAAATGTGTATTGTAAGCATGGAAAAAGTGTGTTTTTGTGTGTGTGCTCAAAAGACATTTAAACAATCTTACTCTGGTTTTCTAAGTAGCATTGTTCAGTACTTATCCTGAAGTTAGAGATCCTTATTTTATATACTCTTTGAGCCAAGGCCCTGATAATAGATCAAACTGTCAGTCTTAATGGAGTCAAGAGCACTAAAATAGGGACAGAGTGTGATGTGTTGTAACTGTGTGAAACTGGAACCATGTCTGTTACTGCGAGAGACATAATGGCACATAGCTCATTCCTGCACACAGGCTGCATGATCTCAGAATAATGATCTCTGCGATGAGACAAAGTGTTTTGAGGGAGACTGCCAAAAATGAACACTATGAGTAAGGCAGTGGGGTGTTTTTCCCCCTGCAGAAAAGCACTGTGTTCTGTAGCCCCAAATGTCAAATTAAACAGTAACTTCCAAGTATAAATAAATTTTGGAATAGGCAGTATCAACTGTGGAAAGCTGGAAACATTGTAATACATACTGGAAAAAGTAAGATGAGATTTCTACTCCCCGTTGTGTTGGCTGCATAAATGATTTGGAAGAGCAGGTGAACAGTGAAGTAATGAAGTACTAATTTATTCAGGCTAGGTAAGGGCCAGCTCTGAAGAATTGCACAATTCCCTTACAGTCCTGCTTAACTAAGCTACAAAATTGTAAATGAAGTCCAGTGTAGAGAAATGTGAGTGCGCCCATGGGAAATGGAAAACATGAGAAAATGACAGTTCTACCATACTAGGTTCTGACCTGGCTCTTGTCCCTTACTTGTAGCTGGAAGATTGTCTTCCCCTGGGTAACTCTGGGAAGGGAGGAGCCTGATGCTCAGTAGGCCTGAGCAGTGCACAGCAAATTGAGTGGCAGGTGTCAGTAGGGGAAAGGCAAAGAACTAGTCTTAAGACATAGTTGTACAGTGGTGTGCCTGCATCTGGAATGCTTGGAGCAGTTCCGGACTGCCACACAGCTTAGTTAAGCTATAAGGCAATTCTGAATGCTGTGGTAAGCCGTGATGAAAGTTTGCAAGAATTCAAAAAGTGAATCTGGAAGAAATTAATTGATAGCAAGTCCAAAAAACATACTTGTCTTAGAAAGTGCCTCAACTCCAGGTATTTCTGTTCCTCTATTTTTTTTTAAGTAGGAGTAGCCCTAATCTAACAAAAAACTTGGCTGTATAATGATGAGGATTCTTGCTTATATAAACATAGTGAGATGTTAGATACCTGTTTTGGTATGTTAGCACACGAAAAAAGACCCACTCCCACTCCCCCCCCCCAGTAAAACCCAAAAACCTCTCACCCAGACCCTAGCTATTCTCATACCATGAGAACTATAGACTATAGAGCCATGCAGGCTGACATGCAGTGTTACAAATACTTGTTCCTGAGAAGAAGAAAAATATTCTAATTGAAAATCCTTGTATTAGCGGGAAGAAATAATTAACAATTTTCTTGGTGGAGTCTGTGAGGGTGAATGTTGCCTGACTGCTGTCGCAAACCTTAGAGAGCTGAACTAATGCAAGCTACCAGATGTTCAGGGGTTATTTTCAATTGTGGAAAAAAGTAAGCCTTTCCTTGGGCCTAAGGTTTCATGAAAAAGAAGTAAGGAAAGGAAAAAAACATCAGTAGTAAAGAGGTCAAGGCAGGCAGTACAGCCTTCTGTTTGAATAATAGACTTGTTTGTGCATTATGGATAAACTTATCTTTATAGAACTGCTCAGTATTTGGACCAAAATAACTGTTTGGAAATAGTATATTGCCTGTTACTGCTGCAGGAAAGGTTATTTGTTGTTTCTGGATGTGGTTTTGTTTTGACTTTTTGTATTTTTCATTAGCTGTACCAGTCTATTAATCAGAGAAACATACATGCCCCTGTTCTGTGTTTGCCTCATAGATGCATTTATTCTGTCCTTGTGGTTTGCCATTAAGGTTTTTCCAATATGTGCTGCTGAACACTGGTGGATGAGGGAGAGACTGTGTCTCAGCTACTGCGTTTGAAATGTCATTTCTCAGGCAACCAGGTAGAGTTTAATGGTGTTAATGACAGACTCTGCTTCTTAGTGATGGAAAAAGAAAATGAGATGTAGAGTGATTGCATGTCCTGGTTCATTTTGAATTCTGGATGAGAATGTTTTAAGCGGTTTCCATTAATATATGTGTATATATAAGTATATATATTTTGCTTTTTGATAGTAATTATTTCCCCTGTGGCAAAATCTTTGCAATAAATTCATTTCGGCATGCTTCTGTGTTGTGTTTTGCTGGAAAATGTATGAAGTTAGTTCAGCTGAGTAAGCTGTTAGTGTTCTGTGCAATACAGCTCTCCCACATGCCGTGAAAAGCGGTGCATTATTACTCATTTATAGGCCTGATTCCTTGCACTGTGAAGCAGCCCTTCTGCTTTTGTGCTGAAATGTCTATTTGTAACACAAATTAATTACATCTAATTCATTTTGAAGTTGCTCTATGTCAACATTTTTGGTGTTGTGATTCCACTATGTTCATCTCATTATTGAGTCGGAAATTCCAAAGAGAGCAGCAAATTTGGATGCAGTCCAATGTGCATCCCGAAAATTTTAGGGTGAAGGTTGAGGAAAGGGGGACTGCTGTGGAAACTAGATCAGTTCTGTTTTGCAGTATCTCTGCCAAGGCCCGTCGTTTGTAGAGGAAGGCCTAATATGTTTTATCTATGTTGTGGCATTATAAAATAAATCACAGTTCCTCATATGGAAAAGATGGATATGTAATATTTTCTTTCCATTCTCTGGGACTCTGTGAACATCAGAAAAACCATTAATCTTGCGTTTGCTGTGAAGAACAACATTTTCTTCTTACTTGCTGGATTAGCCCAAACAATCTTTACCTTTTTTTTTTCCCCCTCTTGAAAACGTAACTTCATACATAGCTTCTAGCCAGGAAATGTTCTGGGATTCCATTTGGGAGGTTTCAAGCTTGGGGTGGATAGGGAATAGACAAACAACTTAACTTGCTTGACATCTGTTGATAGAGTTGACATGCATAAATGTGTCAGATTATTTTGGCTGCCTGCAGAAGAGGGAAATACTAAACCCATAAATTCAGTAGTGTTTTGTTTGTCCTGTCAGCCAAGATTGCTGATTCAATTGATGATTGCTGGTTAAGAGTTTGTGATTTTGAATTAATCAATCTCCTGCATATCTGCCCCTGACTATAAGCAGGGTAGATTCTGACAATGATATTGCCAACATATGAAGTATAAGCGTAGGACTTGAGTAATTTAGAAATAGTGTTTTTTGTAAGACTGAGAATTTAGTAAGTAGGTGGGGTTTTTTTCCCCAAAGGAGTTAAATCAGAAGCAATTAAGTTTGATTGTAAAGATTTAAATGTAGAATTTATCCTTTTGAGTGTGCCATTAAGTATTCATTTTAATATTTAAATACCTTTAAATTATTAGGGCAGTGACAAAGGTTTTAAAATCTTCAGGTACTGAAAAAAGATTGACTATCAGTGTACTGTGTTTTTTTTAATGTATCCCACAGAACACAACTGTTAAACAGGTTTGAGTTTGAACTCAATGGCCTTAAAAGTGTGGTGTCTGCCTTCATGCAGCTGAGTCTCTTGGTTTTCAGGTTTTCTGTATAGGTTAGACCTGTAAAAGGTACCGTCAGGGCAGGGGTCTAAAAGAGCCTGGTGATGATGCAGGTTGTGCCAAAATGCATATCTGACAGTATATCAAGTAGAAAATGGTAGTAGTGCAAGAGCCAAAAATCAGTATTACTAAAAGTATTAATAAAAATCTATGTGATTATTTAACTTTTAAGGTTTAATTATGACATGCTATACTGAACTAGTATGAGGAAAAGTTGGAAACTGTAACATTATTTGCATTTAGGGGAGCAGGGGGCAGTTGTGTATGGATCTTTTAGACCCACAATACTGCTTTATGGATGATGTTGCAATTAGCCCAGCAATCTTTGAGGTTAGTGTTAGTCTAATCTTTAAACCGAGAAAAACAGGAAAGTTACTCTGTGACAACATGACAGACAATGGTGGAACTTGAGAAACTGGAGTCTGAGTTTTTGCTAACTTGCTTGCATCTGGATAAGGGATGGATTCTTTGCTCCTTTGGGAAATTCCCAGTGGCGGTCTTGGACTTTGTTGATACATGTTCAAGAAATTAAGCACAAAGGATTTTGTTTCTTGTGTGTTAAATCCTACTTAGTAAACATTATGATCTTTATGTTCTTAGTGGTAAGATAATATTAATCTTAGAAAAGCCTTTGTGTCATATGAATATAATATATAATACATTTGTACTTGCTTTTCTCCTACATGATAGAAGGGCAGGATTTTCTAGTCTTTATCAAGTTGCAGAGCAATTTGAGACTGCTTGATTCTACAGAAAATGATTCGAGTGAAGTGCGCTTAATTTAATCTCCTCTGTTTCAGTGAGTATTTGATAAAAGGTAATTGAAAATGCCTCAGCTTGTGCTCAGGAAGTTGTAGAGTTTAGTTTGCTCTTTTTTTTTTTTTTCTGGACCCTCTTAAAGGTCAGTGGATCTTACTTTCCCAGATAACTCACATTACAAATAAGCCATTTATGAACTCAGTTCAGAGCTGGTGGAGCACTTGGTTAAATGTGCATCTAAAATGTAGTTGTGGCATTATTGTCTTACAGTAGGAATGCTAAATTGGTAATACAAGCAAAGTATTTCCGGCTGCGAGGTGACTAATAATTGATTCAATATCCGATGAATTCTAGATTTTCCTAACAGATCTCTTTTAGTTCATTTGTGAAAGTAACTCGAAGTGAGAGGGACACATGAAAGGTTGAGATTGGTTTTGCAGCTTATTTCACAGACAGTAGTCTGCTGGAAGGCAAACTGGTGCTTGTTTGGACTTCGCAGTTATCATCCCAGTCACTGCTATCATCTTGATAGTAACAAGAGTGAAAAAGGTAATTTTCTGTCTCACTTGCATGTCCCCAATTTTTCTTTTCGAATACAGGGGAAAACTCTTAAATGGTCTTATCTTTGTCTTCTTTTGTTGTTGTTGTTGTTGTTGTTGTTTCTTAGTGCTTATTTATTGATTCTCTAATTCACTACAGGGTTTTCTCCATTTTTGCCCCGAAGGTAACACTAGAAATACTAACCTACCTTCAATACGGTACATTTCCTCCCTTTCTTTTACCATCCTTTTTTATTAGGAAAGGATGTCTCATTCTTGTCTAACAAAATGGTAATGATTTTATTGAAGACTGTTACTTAAAGCTTTTCAGGGAAACAAAATATCTCTCAAAAAAAGAAAGATCAGATACGGCTTATGAGCAGAGCGGTCAAAGATTAGCAGTTTGAAGGAGCTAAACAAAGGAAGGCAAAAATTTTAAACTAATAATGACTAATTTAATTCTACTATTTTGTAATTTAAATAAAATCTGAAATTATTTGCCAGTTGAGGTGAAGGAAGCTCTTCCCACAGCCTGTGATATTGCTACTGCTGTGCATTACTTCTGGTGGCATTAACTAAGAAGCAATATGGGAGGTATTGTGGGGCTTTGCTTCATGCCTTGAAGAGACAGAGGAAGTCTGAGCAGCGTGGCATAAACTGTTAATAATTCAAGCATTCCATAAAATTATTTGGAAAATGGTTCAGGAAGCTGAAGCCTATCAGTTCTGGTCAGGAACTTGAAATGGGGTACACTGATGAGCTTCTGTGCCAAGGAATTGCCGCAGCTCTTGGTAGGTCTCTGACAAAGCAAACCAAGTAATGGCTGTGTGACTCTGGTAGGGATGAAATTATTCCAACAGTAGCTGCTCTTCACCTGATCTATCAAGTCAGGAGATGAAGTAGCATAAGCAGTGTACTTCATGAGAGTGGCAAGGCAAGTGCATTGGAAAATGAGTTATGTTAAAGAAGGATTGATGGACAGGCTTTTGCAATCTGTAGTACCAGATGATCTTCTTTTTAACATACCTCTCCTAGCAGGGAGATAACACAAACAAAAGCTCCGTGTATGTAATGTGAGGGGTACATGGTTCAACTTTGAGCTGAAGTGTGCTATGCTTTGTTTGCTGTGTTGAAAACCTCCTTGCTGGTTCTGCAGTCTGGGAAGGAAGGAAATTGGCTGTGCTGAAAATGAAGGGCAAAGGCCCAGACTCCCTGGAGCTTGAATACACATTGAACTGAATTGCACTATGTATGTATTCAAAGATGGATTAATTTTTGAATGTGCTTCTTCAAATAGGAAAAAAAACCAACCCAACCTCTCCCTCCACACTTTTTTTTTCATAGACTCCACAGACTAGGTGGTCACCATTGAGTCGTAGGCAGAATGCATAGAACTAGCTACACTTGGAGTGCTAGCTGGATTTTGGAGAGTAATAGCTACACACCCCTCCGCCCCCTGCCCCCACCCAGGCCACCGCAGTTTATTGCATTGTAACAAAAACACATGAGTTAGACTTCAGTGTTCAGAAGGTACACCGTGATGTGTTTTCAAAACCAAATTAGATGAAAATCACTTAGGCCTTTGCACTTCCCATTGAGATTTTGCAATACAGTATATGCATTGTGAAAAATACAAGCTTTCTTTTATGGTAAATCTGATACTGAGTGTATTTTAGTATGTGAGAGATAGAGGGAGGGAAAGCAGAGTAAGAGAGGTAGATTCTGCAGTCTCTATAAAACACACATACTACTAAAAATGTGTGAAGTGAATGGCAAAAGGTAGACTTTCCTCCATGTTAGAACTGGAACCCAATTAATGGATTGGAGGTATTCTGATTTCAAATAGTCTTTTTCTGTTCTGACACTTCATTTTTAACAAGTACAGAAAAATGATTTTGTGTATCCAGTCCTAATAGGCTCTGAGGGAAAAAACAAAGTCATTTTCAATGTAAAGGTGAGCAATGGTCTCTGTTGACTATTTATAAACGTATTTATCTTTAAGCTACTTTCTTTTTATACTGGAGTGTTTCATCTTTTTGTTTATGTTCATACACTGTATTAATAGTGCAACTCTCAGCTGCATTTACAAGGAAGTACGGTAGGCCATTCTGGAAAGCTGTAATTAAATGGATAAAAGCAGACATTTCACTCTGTTTAGTATCTGTTGTGTCACAAATACGAAAAATAACAACCTATAAAAGAAGTGTGGAAGCAAGTTTAAATATCATTTCAGCTCTCCAGTGGTATTCCTGAGGAACAGTTAGCAGAATGGGAGGGCAGGGAACTGCTCTCAGCTCGCTAATTTGTTCTGTGCTGGAAAAGTTATTGAAAAACTAGATTATTAAGTTGGAAACAAAGGTATATTCTGTACCTTTTTGATTGTGTTTTGGAGACCTTTGTAACAGGGCAAGTGTTTAATACCTAATCAAAAATTGGTCCATAGGGTAAGGAGGAGACAAGCATCCCTCCCTCAGTGAGCCCTTACTTGCAAAGTGTGCCTGGGTTTAATTTGTTTGTACATAGTTTTTCTGTGGAGCTGGGAGGGCTTTTGAAAGGCTTATCTTTTCCCTTGAGTTTTCTGGTGATAAAAGACAGTATTTCAATGCAATACTTCAAATCTGGAGCTGCCCACTGACTGCCCATAGAACATGAGAGTCTTCTGTGTTCTCCTCTCAGAGGAATATTGAAAAAAGATAATGGCTTTGCTGAAGATACTCTTTGAACAGAGGCAAGGTTGCTGTAGTGATTTGGATCAAAATGAATGTAGCCTGTACTGAGAGGTTACTTTTGGTATGCACTTTGGGTATAATACATTTTTTGAAGGTTCTGAGGATCCAAGTTGGCTGGGGTACTCACAACCCCAAAATGCATTTCTTTTTTACCCATTCCCTCAGAAACTTGTTCAAATGGAACAGGTATTTCTGGTAGTTATGTGCCTTTGGGGGTTTGTGCTTGAAGTTGTATTGATCGAGAGTTAGTATAGTTTAGAAACCCTGTAGCAGTTCAGTGTGTTTGCTGGATATGAGCCTTGAAGCTTTTGGAAGCGTGTGGATTAGCATCCATTATCTTTCAAATTCAGATATTCAGGTGGAATCTCTTGTGTGAGGAAGTAATACTTTTAAGACCTATACTCCCTCAATCTTTTACAAAATTAGTTTAATTTCTTTGAGAAGCACTGTCAGAAGTGACCAGTTGTTCACATCAGTGCAGTGTAATGTTACCTATCAGCAAACCTGGAGAAGGATTTTTAATTTCTAAGCCCTGGGTATTGGGGGGTAAGGTTTGGGTGGGTGGGTGAAAAGGAAGTAGAAGTCACTACAGACTTTGCTACTTCTTTCCAGCACTGTATGGCTTTAAAAGATAAAATCTGTAGTCTAAAGTTTTCACTTGTGCACACGCTAACACAGGCAGGGGGTTATTTTAAGTTCATTTCAGTTTCTGTAATGGTAATTCACTCCTTTATTATTAAACATGTAAGCATGTAACAAGGGCTCAGCAGTATGTCTTGATACCACTATGGTGTGTGTTATTTCTTCAATAGATTGCCTGTTAAATACAAAATATATCAGAGAGTTTTGTTTAAAATATTTATGCATAGATAGGTATTATAAATACTTCATGTCCATGTGCAATCTGTCCACCTTACAAGTACTTCTGCTTTCCATGCATATGGTGCAGGATAACAAGTTAAAAATCACTTCAAAAAGTGTAATCACTGTAATTTTTGCAATTATTTTTAATGGTGCAAAACTGAATGTATTAAACAAAAACCAGCAAAAGGTCTTGATCATCAGGATTTGTAGGGGCAAATTGCTCTGTTTGGGATACCTCCGTACATTTTCAAGGTGTTTCCTTTTTTTTGTGCTGGTCCCCAGAGTAACTGTTGCCTTGGTCGCAGCATTTGCAGAGAAGTGGTGATAAGGTGCTGGCTATGCAAATCTTCACGTACCTTTGACGTACCTTTCACATCACTAAGGCATATATTTTGACTCTGCCTTCCAGTTAATGATATTATGTACCCCTTTTTAATGTCACTC
This sequence comes from Anabacerthia variegaticeps, assembly GCA_035583185.1. NCBI lineage: Eukaryota > Metazoa > Chordata > Aves > Passeriformes > Furnariidae > Anabacerthia > Anabacerthia variegaticeps. The sequence goes on along the minus strand of JAWWEW010000131.1, from coordinate 23,124,043 downwards.
TTGCAGATGGTCAAAACTAGGTGAGTTTTGCCCTTCCTCTGAACAACAAACCATTTCCTGAAGGTGGTCATCCTCTTACCAAGGAGAGAACCACAGCAAGCCTTGACTGACAACGGTTCAAAGAACTGATTTGGGGAATAAAAATCAGGTGTCTGCAGGATCTCCACTGCAGGCTCAGCTGAGAGACGCAGCAAATATTTTGCTCCTTTTATGATGTTCTTATCCAGCCTAGTCTGGGTTTCATCAGGGCATTAGCATGCAGCATCACCTCAGAGATTTTGCTGCATGTGTATTATTGAATCACAGGTGAGGCTGTGCTAGGCATTTTGAATGTGTGCTGCATCCGAAAATTGCCTTTAAAACAGCATGAGACGAGAGACAATTCCAAAACCATAAATATTCCTAAATTTTGGATGTTGTGAGAATTACCAGGTTTTATGTTGGTATTGATACTTCATTTGATTTTGGAGACCAGATCTTCAGCAGAGGTTTTGGAGCTGGTTTTGTGTAGAAGAAAAGGAGTCTGTGAGGAGTAATTTTATTGATCAGTGTTTCCCTAGACTTTATTAAAACTGCAGTGGTACATATGAGTATAAAGGAGTTAAACAGGAGAAAATCTTCTGTATGTGATTACAGATCTGTTTCAGGTAGTGTTGAGCACTTGAAGTCTTTTCCCAATTCTTTTTTGATTTCATGCTTTTTTTCCCAATGCCTGTTTATGATATAAAGTGTTCTTTTCCCCTGAGCTTCTGTGACCCTTCTGCAGCCTCTCTTGCAATAGTGGAGAGAGCTGCATCAAGCAAGAAGTAGTGAATTCTTTGTCCTTGTGCTGCCATGTGCCCTATTGTTTGAGTTGTGAAATATGCCTTTTATATGCAGGTCTTTATTAGACACTTAATGCAGACCCATTGCTCAGTGTGAGAAGTAACTGTGCTCTTAGAAAGATGCTACTTTGATTTGCAAGTAGCAGGAACTAGCCCCTTGATGTTTGAATGAAAGCACTAACAACCCTGTGTTCCACTTAAGTCAGTATTGTTTTCCTTGGGTCAAGATGATGCACAGAAATGAAGTAATGTATCCAACAGAACTGAACAGCGCAGCACTCAGAGAGAAAAGCCAAGCGGCACGTCATGGATTGTATATGCCGAATGGCTCTTTAGTGCTAGGTTGTGATTATGGTGTGCTTCTCTAGGTCCTACTTTGCTTCATTATGGTAATAATGTAGTAGGACAGCTATATTCATTAGATCAGTAATGTCAGTAAAATGATATTTCAAATAGATAAATTCCTGGGTTTTGCCAAGTTCGTTGAACCAAAAAAATCTGATGAACCTTAAATGTAAGCTCATCTCTTGGTAGTACAGTGAGTGAGTGGTCTTGAGCAATTAGGAACCAATGAAAATGTGTAGGCTGTGTCTTACTGTTTGTCAGTGAATGGATCTGTCTTTATATTTCCATAATAAATAGCATCTGGGGCTTCTCCTCTGGCTAGTGGTGCTTACTTTCATGTATAAGCAGAAATCTAAGGAACCTGAGTTGGCATACTTGTTAGAGCATTTGAGTCCTGTTTGTCCCTTCTGCTTTTTATGGTTTCCTAATTTTATATGTCCAAACATGAATTATTTATACCAACTTCTATAAATGTATGCACACTACAATCCTGCCATGCTGCAGCAGTAACTGGTGCAGTTGTCCCTCTATTCTTCTCCCCCCTTAATCTTGTACCCCTACCTTCATCCTTGGCTGATTAAAGCTTTTGAGTTCAAGGAGTAAAATTTCTTACCTTCTGGGAAGGTGCACTAATACTCTATTACTTCTTTCTGAAGGAAAAGACAAATTCCTCAGGTTGTCTCGAAAACTTTAGCTTAGCATAAAAAAAAAATTCAGATTCCTTAGGACTAGAGAAAAGTTACTCGTGCAGAAGTGGAACACTGCCATCAAAATTCCTGACCCTGGGACAGATGAGGCCATATTTTAAAATGTCCAGGGACCACTGAATGTCAAATGTGGAAGAGGCCTTTGGAGCAGAAGGCATGAGTTTTTCCCTGGTGCCTGCATCTGCCTAGGTTGCAGCATCACATTTCTCCTTCTTCTATCTGATCCAGTGATTTTAAGTCATCTTTGGAAAAGTATTTTGGGCTTGGTCACAGTGGGGGAGGGGACCTTCAAACCTCAGCTAGGACAGCTCTATAGCCAAGATGTGCATCAAGAGAAGAGAAGATGGTCTTGAGCTAAGGTCTCTCAGCCACCTTCACCGGGTGAGGTGAATTCTGGCTGATGGAAATATCTTCTGATCTTGGTTTGAAGTAATAATGACTTGTTCTGCACTAAGACATTGGAGAACCGAGATGTGACTGTAGGTGCCTGGTGCCACCTCGCCATTAGCAAATGAGAGTCCTAACTGTGTGTCTCTGGAAACTGTGCTTGTTCACTGACTTTTTTTTTGAAAGTGCTGGGAGTCCTGTTGTGCTATGCCAGTCTTAACAAAGCATGACACAGAGTCACCATGACCAACACGTGATGGTGCGTGACAGAGTTGAGCACCCCAGTGCTAAGGTCTCTCTGAATGTTTAGTCACTAGCATGTGAAGATTAAATTTCTTGCACACAACAAATCTGGAGTAAAACACAGGTGTCTGATTCTCTTGCTGCCTCATTAAACTGTTTTTTTTAACCTCAATGTTCTGCTTGAGAACAGGATGTTTCAGAGAGTATGAGCAAAATGGTAAGTTTAGACAGATTTATTTTTATCTAACACGTTTATTAAGCAGCAATTGAGACAGGATGGAAGATATGATTTACAAAAAAACATAAAAGCATCTCTAATAAATTAAGGAAGTGTTTGGGTTAAATATCCTTGTAAATACAGGACTGTAAGCATTTTCTGAGGGCTTTGAAACTCTGTCGCTGCCATGTATACCCAGAAAAAAGCCTGAACAGCAGTTAAAAAAAATAAAGTGCCTGTTAAAGTACATAATGGTCCAGTCAAGAAAAACTTCCTTTTAAAATATTTTTCTTCTTACGAATCCTTCATATGTTACTTCTAAAATAAAAGCAACTTTTTACAGAAGTCCAGGCTAGTTGGTGGAAATAAATATGCTTTGAAGGTGAGTCCAGGGCAGAATTTCCATGTGGATTCTCTGTGGTGTAAGCGCTGGTAGAGGCAAGCCATGAAATCCAAACAAAAATACCAGGGCTGATTCACAGCCACGTTACTTGAGAGTAATGGCAGTGTCACTGAGTTTGGTTTGGTAAGTTTTATTTAGACATCAAGAGCAGATTGAACCCAGTTTCAAAGCTCAGTGTGATCCATTAATGCCGGATTAGAAAGCACATTTGTTTAATGGCATTACAGCAGCATAGCACAGTGGTGAATGTGGTCCATAATCTTTAGTATTGATCTATGTGAACTTTATTAACATCACGAGAAAATTAGTTCTTTGAGCGTGTTGGAATAAAAACAAATCCTACATGAAACTATTTACCCCAATGTTCTGGAAGAGTTTCAATTCTTTTCATCATGAGAGAAAGGCATCATCGCCTGCAGGGCCCATGGAGGGCTTACTTGGCCTTCTACTCCTGCTCTTTCTGTAAATGAAGGGCTGAATTTCCCTATTAAATGTTCTAGTTTGAACAGGGTTATTAGTTTGAACTGGCAAGCAGTATTTCCAATATCAGGCAAGATAACAAATTGTACTGAGCAATGTGCTAAGTAGAGTTCAATTCCAGGAGAAGCCAATCATTTCAACTGTCTGGGTATTTAGTAAAGACTTTATGGGGTTTTTGTGTGTTTAAGATATGACTCTGTGTAACATGAAGTGTATGTCCCTAAATCCTAATCTAGAGAAAGCCAAACCATGCTGTGAAGACTGGTGGTATCCAGATATTAAACTGCATAGGAAAAAAAAAAAAAAGAGACCAGTACCTTTTATGTTGCTGTTTTTCCAAGTATGTGACCTGACCCCTGAGTAAGAAAGGGCTGTTATTGGATCAGTAATAGGTGTGACCTAGCACAAATTAGTTTTACTATATAATCGGGTGCATTTTTTATGCCTATGCTGTGTTTCCTGTTTATTGATTATGGCTGAACAAGCAGAATTCAGTTTAATGGAATTCTGAAATGATGTTTTTCACTCTAGTGTACGTAGAGCTTGGCCAGTTCCTCATACAGCATTAACCAGTATGAGTCAGGATAGATTCACTTGTGCAAAATTATGCTGATTTAACATTTCTGTTGAAGGCAAAAATGTTACTAAAACAAGCAAAGATCTTTGGGATTTAAAAAAAAAAAAATCAAAACAAACCCCAAAACAATCAAAACCCCCACCCACCAGCTGCTGTTTCGAGCTACTTTTTAAGATTAATTTGGCCCCTGCTACCCTTAGTCCTTACACATACTTATATTTGTAAGGCTTTACTCTTTATATTAGTCCGACTGATTTATGAAGTGCTGGTGTAGATCGGCTACTTACTGCATGTCTCATGATCAGCAAAATAATAAACCAGGTTAACATTTATCAGGTCAACATGATTTTTTTATTTAGTTCAGACATTATTGTTTCAAGTGTTCTTTACATCCTGATATTTATTGATTTCAGTAAGGTATTTGAAGTTTTTGTTTGTTTACCCCAAGGTTTGCTTTTAAAAAAAATTTCAAACAAAATAAAACTTACACATGATTTAGAGATGCTGCTTTCAAGTCCTTCGGTCAACATTCAGCAGCTTAGAGCCTGGAAGATAAAGCCAGTAAAGTACTGAACTCTGTTAGCATCCGTATCCCCTTGTCTTTGCCCTGTAGGCTGCAGGCTCTTTGGGAAAGATATCACTTGCTAGATGCCAAATTGCCCTAAATTTGAAATGTAAGATGTATTTTTTAAAGGATTACTTTGTAATACTAGCAGGAATTTCCATTTCCTCTGCCCAGCGATCTTTCTTGTAGCAGCAAGAGGTGTGCTGGTGTTGTTCCAGGAAGCAACTTCTGCAGGCTGACATTTAAGCCTAGCAATTTCTGTAATGTGGCATTTAAGCAGTGTTAGAAAACAGAACGACTGCAAATAAAGGCTGCTTTACTTGCACTTCCTCATCTGTCGTTCTAGGACTCAGTGTTCAAGGCCAAGCTGGATGGGCTTTGAGCAAGCTGGTCTGGTAGAAGGTGTCCCTGCCCATGGCAGGGGAACTGGAACTCTAGATGGTCTCTAAGGTTCCTTCCAACCCAAACCATTCTATGATTCTATTACTTGTTTTAACAAATTTTTGTAACTAGTGCCAGATTTTGCACAGTGGTCAGTTTTTGGAAGCTAAATCTTGTTGTATTTAAACCTTGCTCTGATGGAGCAGCTTTGGAAAGGAAAGGATGTTTCCTTTTCTGCCCTTTTGCATGTTGCTGGAGACTTTGATGTAGGTGTGAAAGCTAAGCTGATTTCTGACCAAACTTGGTAACGATACCACATTATGCTTAGAAGATCAGAGACGGAATTCAGCTTCTAGGTGAGGAATTCTTTGCAGTGCGTTTTTTGCTACCTTTGCCACGTAAGAGACTGAAATTTTCTAGTGCCAACTCACTGGAATAGATTGAAACAGAAAGTTGGAAGAAAACGGTACCATAAATCTGGCTTATTACTTGAAGGTTTCTCAGGTCCTACAATTGATTGTTGTTTTTTCTCAGTAGAATGAAATAATTTCATATGCAATCATTTCCTAATTGCTTCCAATTAGGAACAATTATGAAGCTTTACCATAGAAGAAATTATCCATCACTCAAGTATTTTGGGGACGGAGGAGTGCGCCAAATTCCTTATCTAAGTCTTGGAAGACCTTTGGTAATTTCCATTGCTACAGAGTTCTTTTTCCCTGACTTTGTTGTCTCCAAATGAATTGTTCCTATAAGGGAATTTAAACTGTGGATAATTATTGTTCTCTGTTCCAAAAGCTAATAAAAACAAAGCTGAACAGTATTCAATTGGAGGCCTATGGAAAAACTTGGGTGTAACACACAAAGTAGAAAAACAAACTTTTCTGATGTAGCCAGGAAGAAGCCATGATCACATTTTCCAGTTTTTACTGTATGTGTTTGTTCTAACTGGAAATGTTTCCTGTTAAACTGAATTTTTCCCCTCTATTTTATTTTGTAGTTGGTTTTTTATCCATGAACCGTGGACAGGGGTGGATCATAAATATCAAAGATACTTGCATATGATCTTGAACACTGGGAAAGGAGACATTTTGGTAACATTTTATAGGGATGTGTGTTGTTTTGTGCTCTCTAAGACTGGTAGGATTTGTTTGTTTATTCCAGTAGTTGGCTGAAAGATACTCTGGGAATGTTGCCAGTAAGTAACCACATATCCTACAATATGATATTTCAAACAGACCTATTTCTTTGAATGATGAGGATTTTCTTCAATGTGGTTCTTTTAAAGTATACCTCCTTTATTCCCCCTTTCCAGCCACAACCTCTTCATAGGCTCTCAGGGTTCCTGTGTGCTCTGATGTGTCTGTTACCTGTAAATGATGTTCTGGAAAAGTTTATGTCTTTTTTTTTTTTAGAAACTAAAAAATATTTTTATTGCTAATTGTTTGATAATGATAGAAAATTAGAGTTAGATGTGGCTTGTTACAGGAATACACATTTATCTGTGTTACTGAGATCAATCTTCAATTTATTATAAAAACGTTTAGTGTGGTTGAGATGGAGTACATGCCAATCAATTCACTAGTCGAAAGTCAAACCACCAAGGGAATTTTGTGTGTTTATCCAGGCCTTTGTGTTTTTTATTACTACTCTTCATTTGAGCCCAGACTAAGAATAATGTGTCACTGCTCTAACCCCTTTGAAGAACTCCTTTGTGTGAATTCTTTAGGGTTTTTAAGATTTCCTGTGGTGAATATAGAGAAAATCAAATCATATAGTAGTGGGTGTTGTTTTTAATGGAATTTTTTTTTTTAGGTGAATCAAGGTGACATAGCTACTTATATTTGTTCTTTCTAAGTATAACCTGACTTGAGTTTATGAGAAGGTCAGTTATGCTCTTGAAAAGAGTTGAAGAAAAGTGTTGCTTTATAGGTACTGTACATTCTGGTGAAGGCCAGTAATGCCATGAAAAGACAATAACAGTTCCTGAAGTGGTGGGGAGTTGTAGTACTGTAGCCTTTCATCCTCTGAGAACAGATGCCTGGCATCCAGCTAGGGTCAACCCAGAACACCTCAGCTTGGTAATTAGACAGAAAGGACAGGATTTCATCCCCATTCTGTAGTTCCAAGGTAATGGTGATTTTCATTGCCCTTCCTCTCTCTTATGCCACTTGCCTGTTTGCAAAAAGATCCCTGTATGGCCATTAAAATGGCAGAGATAGTTAAGAGGAGATCATCCTGTAAAAAACTTACCCATATGGTTGAGACGTAACAAATTAGCTCTTGGCACAGTGTGCAGTCCCAGCTTCACAGCTGGTTAGAGGCAGCCTTCTCCTGGGAAGTAACAAGGTGTACAGGGGTGAGACTTCAACTTTTTCTTGCAAGTTTGAGACTCAAATCCTATGAGGGTGTTTTATGCAAAGAATGCGCTTCCCTTAGGTATCAGTTATGCTGTGTGAAGTGGGACTTTTCACTGGAGTGGAGGGGTGAAGCCTACTGATTACTGTGCCACAGCAGGTGCCTTGTGTCTGGGAAGAACTTGGCAGTATGTTGGGAGCGCTGCATGGTTGACCTAGCCCTTCCTTTTACAAACACCTTCCTAGCATAGCTTCTGTCCAAAGTTAGGCAAACTTCTCTGAGGCAAGTCTGTCTTTGCTGTTATGTTCTCCCATTATGATTGAAGTGTCAGAAGATATTAAAAGCAGTCATCAGAACTGGGATATTGGATGAAGTGCCTTTTTTTTACTTTTTTTTTTTTTTTTTTATTTTGAGCTTTTGTACATCAAAAAATATTGTTAGCAAGGCTTATCTCAGTCTTGTGTGAAGCAGTTTCCTTGTCAACCTGTAGTACCTTCTGTTATTTCTGGGCCACAGGTGTTACTGCCTCTTCTCAAGTAGCCTCTTTTCCACCTTGTCAGCTGAGGTATCTGTGTAAGGAACTCCATTCTGTTTTCTCTCTAAAGTTGGTATATGTAGGCTTTGTTAAGGAATGACCCTCTTGCCTGCTCCCAGTTTAGTTCACAGGTGCTGTTACTCTGAGGTGTCTTCATGCAACATTCTTTTTGGTGGACTCTTTATGCAGTACTGACTGGCTTGTGCAGTGAAAACCTCAGCTGTCTGTGAAGCAAAGTACCTTGCTCATGAGTGGTGTTGATTTAATTCTTTAAACAAATATGGCTGTGAGCGTTTCTGATTACACTGCAAGAACTTCTTGGCAATGGGGTAAAATTCAGGTTAAATTTCTATAGGAATCCTTATAACTTCTTCTTATTTTATATTGTAGATTTATTTTCCAGACTTTAATTTCCAACACTTTCACCATCTGGTGAGCAGATTTAGTAGAAACAGTCCTCAAATACGTCATGTCTTAAAATAGCTGGTGAAAGCTTGATCTTTTAGAAGGGGGTTGCCAGTTCCAGTGCCTACTCTAATGACAGTAGCTAATGTAAAAATGAAACCTGATAGTTTTTGTTAGAAAACATCAGAACACGTGTTCCACTTATAGCTCCACTGAGAAAATTTTGGTTTGGCTCTTATGCTGTCATATTAATAGTTAGATTGGGGTTTTTTTACCAGATAGAGACATTTTCCTGTCTAAAATTCAAGTAGACAAAAAACTAGTAAGAACTTGCACATGTTATGAATGCTGTAGAGCAAAATTTCATATTGAAAAGAAATTTTGTCTTCTAAATAACTCAGCTTTCTACATGCTGCTCCTAGAAGTACCTGCTAAGGACATAATGTGTAGGTTAAAAGAGAGATCACAGCGATTCAGTGTGTTTGAATGGTGTCTGTGTCCAGATAACTTGTCTGTGGAGATGAAAACATCGTCCATGTGATGCCTGAGGAAATTTGTGGGGCAGTGATGTTTGTCACATGAGAACTCCATGTCCTGCATAGCTGAGCATCTTTGGCAGTGCCCTTTCCCTTTCCCATTGCTTTGGTGAGCCCTGCACTGCCTGGGGGTTTTCTCTCTGTTCCCCTTAGCAGCTGTGGATGGCAGTGATTCATCCTCTTGTTCCTGTCTGTCACCTGAAGTAAGTAGTCTTCTTGAAAAGAAAAAATTCCTAGTTCCTTCCCTTTTGGTTCACAGAAACCCCATAAGCCAGAAGTTTGTAGGCAACTGTACAGGGATTAGGTAGTGTTAAACATTGTCTTTAGGTCAAAAAGTCGATCTTTGACTGCTTCTCTATATATTGTTATTTACTCAGACGTGGCATAGTACAGAAATGCAGAACTCTCGATTAAATAGTAAAAGCTCCAGTACTGTTGTTGTTATTGTTCAGCAGGAATGCTCAAGATTATACTGTGTGTTCAACCACGTCATAAAAAGGGGGTAGATTTTCAAAGTCAGCCTGCAAAAAGTGTTAGTTGGCTATTAAAAATGTCCCTGTCTTTCAAAAATACAGTTTTGTTGGAGTTTCTGAGCTGATTTTTGTCATCATTTCAGGAAATTTCTATGCATACCAAGTGTGAAGGTTTTGAAAAAGTATCTGTAAAGAATGCAAAACTTTGTGTGACTTTTTTTTTTTTTTACACCTCTAGAATAAGTGTTGGCCTGTTTAATAAGTTGTGCTCTATCCACTGCTATAGTGCAAGTGTTTCTCAAAACAGAGAATTGCAAGTCGCTGTCAGACAAATGCAGTGCATTGGATTATTGAGATTTTGGCAGTTACTGCTATGTTTTCCCTACTAATAAAGAGGAAAGCATTTATTTTTTCATAAAAGTATGGTGTGCTATAAACATAGTTGCATACAGATACACAGTCATATGAAATTATAGAACAGGCATTACAGAGGGAGATAATTTGTAGGGAAGTTGAATATTGATGAAAGAGAGTTTTTCTTATGGGCAGCCTCCTCTGAGAGTATTAATTTAGTGTACAGCTTCATTTTAAAATGAATAATATATAAACAAAATAGTGCTTGCTTTGCCACATGCTTGTGTTTTATTTATGTGTGCACACATGGTCCACTCTAATTAAGCGCAGCTCTTTATGATTTATTTATTTGTTCCAGAGAAGCTACTTAATATTTGAGGGAAACAGTAACGATGTGTCTGACCTTTGCAGTGGCTGCGTTAATGCTAAGATGGGTTTTGCAGGAGCCTGCAAGAACAGTAAAATAGCAGGTTGATCTTTTCCTCCATTTGCTGGAACATGCTCAAGAGACCTGAAAGCACAAGTGAAAAAAACCCAAAAGAAAACCAAAAAAACCCACTAGTTAGTGGTTAAAGAGTATTTTCTTGTGTTTTCGGATTTCAGGAGGATGCTACTGACAGGCTGAGGTAAAGGGTTAAAAATTTTGTTCTATTGCATTTGGTTGTGATTCACATTTTATTACCAAACCACCAGGGAGTATTTCAAATGGTGAATTGCTGTTTGTTTTGTTTTTTTATTTTTATGCCAATATAAAGATATAAACAAGATGTAGACAAGTCCAGGTTTTAAGTTTGATGGAGTATGATGAAGCATACATGACTCTTGTATGGAGGTCTTGTAGTGTGATTTGTCACTAAACGTCTAAAAATACATATGGTACGTAGATTCAAATTTTATTGCCCCTCCCCTTTTTATGGTCTTTGCTTGATACAGATTCCCATCTCTTTTCGCAAAAACATCCCCTCAGCCTGTGCTGTGGTGAGGAGCTTGGTGCTGGCAGTTCAACCCCCCACTTCATCCTTTCTCCTTCCTCTCCCTGGTGGCCTCCTCTCCCAGCTCCATGCTCTTCCTCCTTGTATATGCTCTGTGCACAGTTGGTGTCTGATGAGACTCTCGAGTTCATTCCTGATAACAGTAAAGCCACTGGGAGAGAGAGTTATTTATTGCAAGTGCTAATAGCATAGGTTTTAAAAAAAAAACCCAAAAACAACAGAAAAAGAGAGCAGGAATGGAGAAGCAGATGGATACCTGTGTATTCAGATGGTAACATTGCTATATATAAAGCAGTGGAAATTAAACGTTTGTTGTATTTACAGGATTTTTGTCTGTTGCCAGTAAAGAATGATGTTTTAACATGAACATGACCATTTCTTATGTTGTTCCTTCTGTGGATGTGTATATTCAAAATTAATATTCTCATAATGGAAGATGAAAATTGTGGTCTATTCAGTTGCTCGTGTTTTTGCTAATTAGTCATGACTCATCTGCTATTGGAACAGTATCTTTTTTCTTTAATTAGCCACATCTTTGTTAGAGCTCTGCCTTCAGAACTCTTACAGTGGTGCAGTGTATATCGTATTTTTTTCTGAATCAGAAGGTTCTCTGTCATAGCTTTTGTTTGCTTGATTGTTCCTCTGTCTTGCTCTGTCTTCATAAATGTAAAAATCTCCTTTCAGCATACATGCGTATATGATAGCTACCTCAAAGTAATAGTACACTGCATAAGTTTTTACATTATGCTGTATGTACATCAGCGATCTAAGGAACACCAGGGTGGTCCCTCTCTTGAAGGATACAGGAGACCTGGATGCCTGATAGTACAGAAGGCTGAGGTACTCAATGACTTTTTTGCCTCACTCTTCACCAGGAAGTTCTCCAGCCACACTGCCCAAACTGCAGAAGGCAAAGGCAGGACTGGGGGAATGAAGAGATGCTCTCCACTGTAGGGGAAGACCAGGTTCAAGACTGTTAAGGAACCTGAAGGTGCACAGGTCCATGGGACCTGATGAGGTGCGTCTCTAGGTCATGAGGGAACTGGTGGAGGAAGTGGCTAAACCACTATCCATCATATTTGAGAAGGTGTGGCGGTCTGATGAAATTCCCACTGACTGAAAAATGGAAATATAACCCCCATTTTAAAAAAGGTTGAAAGGGAAGACCCAGGGAACTGCAGGTCAGGGGATGCCATCCAGAGGGACCTTGACAGGTTTGAGAGGCGGGCCTGCGCAAACTTCAAGAAGTTCAACAAGGCCAAGTGCAAGATCCATGAAAGGTATCTTGACTCAGCCTTGGAAGGTTGGAGCAATCAGAAGCACAAATATAGGCTGGGTGGAGAATGAATTGAGAGCAGTCATGATGAGAAGGAATTGGGGGTGTTGGTGGACAAGAAGCATAACGTGTCTCAGCATTGTGCTTGCGGACGAGAAATCCAGTCATATCCTGGGCTACGTCAAAAGCCGTGTGGCCAGCAGGCGAGGGAGGTGATTCTGCCCTTGTGCTCTGCTCTGGTGAGCACCCGGTGTACTGCATCCAGATCTGGAGCCCCCAGCATGAGACAGACATGGACCTCTTGGAGAGAGTCTGGAGGAGGGCCACGAAGATGCTCAGAGGGCTGGAGCACACCTCCTCTGCAGACAGGCTGAGAGATTTGGGGCTGTTCAGCCTGGAGAAGATAAGAGAGAAGATTCAATGGATGCCTCATTGCAGCCTTCTAGTAACTAAAGGTGATTTACAGGAAAGGTGAAGAGGGAGTTTTTACCAGGACATGAAGTAATAGCACAAGGGGAAATGGCTTTAAATTGAAATGAAGTAGGTTTAGATTAGAAATTAGCATGAAACGCCTTACAGTGAGGGTGGTGAGGCACTGTCACAGGTTGCCTGGAGAAGCTGTGGATTCCCCATCCCTTGCAGTGTTCAAGGGTGGGTTGGATGGGGCTTTGAGCAGTGTGGTTCAGTGAGACATATCCCTGCCCATGGTAGTGGAGTTTGGAACTAGATGGTCTTTAAGGTCCTTTTTACCCTAAACCATTCTATGATATGGCTGTCTTGCTCTTGAGGGTCTGCTGCAGATACTTCATCAAAGATCGACAAAATGTATAAACTCATTTTTGTGAGTGTCGTGGAATAGGCTCAACTACAGTAGCTGTGAAAAGGGCAATGAGGTTTTTTCCTTTAACAGTCTGTCTCCTCTGGTAGAAGTACCATTCAAAACATAGGCTAATTGAAAGCAGCCTACGAGAAAGATCAGCACACATCTGCTACAGGGCTTTCCAGAGCTGAGGGCTGTATTTTAACTTTGTTGGTTTTAGTGTCCTTTTGTCAGGAGAATCCTGGTCCTGTCAGGGATGTCAAATTTTCACCTTTCCCCTTTTTTTGTCCCACGTTTAAGTCTTAACAGCAATCAGGCTTCAGTGTTTAGTGGAGATCCACATTGATTCGTCCCTGCCAGACCATTTCAGTGAATGGGCTGCTGGAGCTGGGGCAGCAAAAAGGAAAAAAAAACTTGAGTCAGGAAAAGAGGAGGGAGGGGCCATTTTATGAAACTGTTTGTGTTAAAAATATCAGTGAGAAATACCTGCACAAAGCAAAATTTTTTATTTTCTGCTCTGTTACTTCTGGTAGTGTAAGTGAAGAGTGCTTGGCTTGAACTTTAAATAATAAGTGTGATTTATGGGCTGTTTTTGAAGTACACTGATTGTGAAATTAGAAGAAAATTGAAGCTAACAGATATATTGATCTGCTGGGTTGGGGTTTTGTGTCTCACAATGTGGCAAAGCTGCCAGTAAGACACTCCACAGGAGACAAGGTGCTTCGGCAGAGAGGGGGTTGCAGTGCAGATGTGGCCAGCTGAGACCACCCCTGCAGCCACCTCCTCTTCCTGCTTGGAGCTCCTGAACAACCTGACCCTCTTGCAGCTGTGGCTGGCATCGGTATAAATACCCTATGGCTGGTGAGGCCAGTACTGCCTAATGCCACTTGGATTGAACGGCAGGGGAAAGGAGCTTAAGCTGGGATAATGCTCCAGCCTCTTCCTGGCAGCTGACAGCATCACCTTCGAGCCTTCTCACTCCAGCTGGAGAACAGGAACATATAAGTTTGCCATATGCCTCAGACCTTACGTGAAGGCTGTACACAGCTCCCTATTCGCTGCCGTGTTGCTAGGACAACCTTCCTATTTATCCGTTTATTTCCAAGTTCAGCCTGATACATCATCTGCCCTGCCTTTGCTGGAGTGGTCTGTTTGGCACTGAGGCATGCTTTGAAGGGCTTCAGATGTGTCTTGTGCAGCTAACTATTGCTTACACAGGGAAAACATCTTCCATCCCCCTACCCAGAGTCATTAGAGAGAGGTCTGTCTTGGATTTTAGAATTTTAATTGGAGTGTATCTATGAATGTTCATGCAAATATCTTAAATATTGCAGTTGTTCATGCATTTTATGCTATTAATGGAAGGAGGTCTTCTAGCAATGTTCTCTAGTGATACTAGAGCAGTTTAAACTCCATTCCCTCCTTTCCCTGATATTATACCTTTTGGGGGGCTTGTTTGAAAATATGTACCTATAAATATGGCCCAAATATTCCTCTCAAGTTTTTATAAGCATGAATTAGTTGTTCTTGCGTGCATGAATAATATAAGCTGCAGAAGACATGCGTTTTAATAGTGTCTTTGGTAATCTATGTACAATTTCAACCACAAGGTATAAGAGGCAGTAGAAAATCTGTGTTAACATTGTTTTGGAGCAGAGATGTGTTTTGAATTGTGTCATTGTTAGTAATAGAAGCTTTGCTGTAAAAAGTGACCACATTTTTTTGTTTGTTTTTGTTTTTTTTTTCACTTAGCTGTCCCATTTCCTCCAAGTCACCGGCTCACAGCTAAGGAAGTGTTTGATAATGATGGAAAACCTCGTGTGGATATCTTAAAGGCACACCTTATGAAAGAAGGGAGACTTGAAGAGAGTGTTGCTTTGAGAATAATAACAGAGGGAGCTTCGATTCTGCGCCAGGAAAAAAATTTGCTGGACATAGATGCACCTGTCACAGGTTAGTATGGAGTTATGATGATGGAGGGGTATGGTTGCTGGCAGGGACGTGATAAGTAATGCAGTGGTTTATGTGGCTTCCTAAGGTGCTGAAAGGCAGCTGGAAAATCATTTTTTCTCTCCAGTACTTGATTCACTTTTTGTCTGCTGCCACTAGGATAATGGAGGCCATCAAGCACCTTGTAATTTAGAGGAAGGAGTCACATCTGCTGAGACCTTTCTGTTTCTAAGGCAGAGAACATTTTTAGGTTTTAGGAAAAGATTAGAACTACTTTCTGGAACTTGAAATGTTATGTGGCCTTTCGCTCCAGGTATTAATTATCTGTAATTTTATAGATGTTATTTACCATTAGTAGCACTGTTCAGTCATGCAGGCAGCATTGAGCTTGGAACCTCATGAAATTCAGCAAGACCATGTGTAAGGTCCTGTATGTGGCTTGGGGGAAATTCCAAGCACAAATAAAGGCTGATTGGAGAATAGATAGAGAGCAGCCACGATGAGGAGCAATTGGGTAGGCGAGAAGTTCAGCAATGTGTGCAAAAAGTCTTGGCAATGTGTGCTCATAGCCCAGAAAGCCAACCGTGTCCTGGGCTGCATCACAAGCAGTGTGACCAGAAGGTTGAGGGAGATGATTCTGTTCTGCTCTTGTGAGACCCCGCCTGGAGTACTGCATCCAGATCTGGGGCCCCCAACATAAGAAGCACACAGACGTGTTGGAGCAGGTCCAGAAGAGGCTGCTAAGATGCTCCAGAGTACCGGAGCACCTCTCCTCGGCAGATGGGCTGACAGAGTTGGAACTGTTCAACCTTGAGAAGAAAAGGCTTTGGGGAGACTTTATAGCTGTTCCTAGTACGTGAAGAGACCCTACAGGAAAGCTGAAGAGGGACTTTTCATACAGGCATGTAGTGACAGGACAAGGGAAAATGGTCTCAAACTGATAGAGGATGGGTTTAGATTCGATGTTACAAAGAAACTTTACTGTTGAGGATGCTGAGGCATTGCCACAGGTTGCCCAGAGAAGCTGTGGATGCCCCCATCCCTGGCAGTGTTCAGGGCCGGGTGGGATGAACAAATGGGGCTTTGAACACTCTGATCCTGTGGGACATGTCAGTGGTAATGGGGTTTGGAACTAGATGCTCTTTAAGGTCCCTTCTGACACAAACCACTCTGTGATTCTATGAAGGAATGATGGCGTCAGAGTAAGTGGAAATTTTAATTAAATGTTAAGGAAAATGACAAGTGCAGAAAAAAAATAGCAGAATCCCAGTTTGTGTTGCCTGGGGGATTACTGAATTGTGCCAGTTGCAGAACCCATCCTGCCCTTGACTATCAAACACTAACACCCACTCATTTATCCTCCGGAAATGCCTCATATTTGAATTTCCTTCTCTAATTGTCTCCTGCCTCCGCCTGCATTCTGAATGTATGAATGTGTTTGCTTGCACTAATGTGCCTCCTCCCATGTTTTTTTGTTGCTATCGGATATGAATGCATTTTTGGCAAGTAATTGATCTGTGGCACAGAAAGTTAGCTGGGGGGCAAAAGCTATCTAATTCCAGCCAGTTTAAACTGTGAAGCCAGAGTATTGGTTCAAGAAGGCAGATCCTTTTATCACTTTTGTTTCTCAAGAGCTCTTGACAAAAGTACGAGAAATCGGGTTGTCTGCTGCAGAAGAAGGGTTACTAGTCTTTATTAGCAGTATGGATAGCAGTTACCAAAACCCACATAGAAATAATAATACCTTCATTTTCAGGAAACATTCTCTGAAACTGAGGAGTATAGTGTCTGGACTAGAATGATACTCAAGTTATTAAGGCTTGTAATTTTAAAAATTACATCCTACTAGAGGATTGTAGCTTGACCTGAAGAGGTAATGTGTATCATCTTTTCTGGAGGAATTAGCTTGTCATGCTGCTATACAGTTCTGATAGAAAAGTTGTCAGTCATACTGCAGCTCATGGATGAATAAAGGAAACAGAATGAATAAAAGGATCCACTTAGTTGAATGAGAATAAAGTTCTACAGACATTTTCTTTGACTCTTCAGAATAAATGGAAGAAGTCATAGAGGTGCAATACCACTGTCCATAACTGAATGGCAGACACACATGAAATTCTACCTTTCTATGGATTTTCTTTTTTAAGTGTGATTTTTACTTTTTTTTTAGTCCATTGAGAGATGTAAAATGTAGGAGAACATCTCTTGTGTGTGGTGTCCCAGCTGATTTCCACAAGCCCACGTTTAGTGTTCTCTCTCTCTTTTTAATTTTTCTCTTTAATTTTTTTTTTAATGCATTTGAAGGTATTGGAATTGTTCTGAATTATATTTTGGGGATTAATCTCCTGAAGTTTACCCCATTCTATAACACTGGTATAATTTAAGTCTTTGATTCTATTTTCAGTTGAGCCTACATCTTGCTTTGTTCCTGCTTTTGAAATTATTCTCACGTGGTGATTGTGATATTGCAGCATTCTTCAGGGTGGCTATAGCTACTCTGTTTTAAGCTAGCATAAGAAAGCTGGGCTCCTAATGCTTGTTAGCAGGGTAGCTGAGAAGTGCTAATCTTCTGTATGAACAAACATGAAAGCTGTAGTTATGAAAGTGATCATCAAAAGAAGGAAAAAAATAAATTGTGAGGGGGAGTTTGAGAAAGCTTGTGAGGCATGTTGTTGTGGGCCTGACAATTTTCTTTGTATGAATAGTATGACAGCAGGTGACTGGATAAAGAGACTATCCATTGATGATGTGGTGGAACTGCCAGGTATACAGGCAGTCAGGAAATAACTGTGGAGTAGAGGAAAGCTTTTTTCAAACATTTGGAAGAAAAAAACAAAACCACTGCTTCAGTGGAAAAGAAAATAAATTTTAGATTTTATACAAGCGAAGCAGTCTTGTTGAAGAGTGACAGTCATAAATGACTAATAAATCCCGCTAATACAGACTTATTTGTGGGAGATGCATTCATCTTTTAGAAATATATCCCTTTAGCTGGTTTATGAGATGGTGATCATCAAAAAGAGGAGAGACAGAAGAGTGTAACTGTTGAAGTAGGAGCACAGTGGATTAGTACAGTGATATCCTTGATAAGTGTTAAAGAACATGAAAAAAATTTTCTTAAAGCCTTGTACAGCTGTCCATCCATTTGAAATTTCACTTTTGTTTAAAGGGTGATAAGATTTTCCTCAGAAAAAAAATCAGAGTTCTGTTTATAAGTAAAGTCATATGCAATGAAGTGGCTACATAGAAAGCCTGAATTTGAGTGAGAGAATAATAACTGGGGGCGAGTCATGCAAAGAGCCTTGATGTGGAATGCACAATCAATTATTTTGTGTTTTTGTATAAATATTGCTCTGTGGTTAGCTGGAAGCATCAATGTGATTGTCATTTTGAATTTATACTTTTTTTTTTTTTCAAATTTGGCAGGGTTATAAGCTTTTTGAAGTATTTCTGATGAACTTGTTGGTGACCTTAGCTCAAATTCTCATAATTTGCTACATATGTGCATGCATGAATAGTTCACTGCCACTATGGCTCGCAACCAAGGTAATATATTCCTGCAGTTGTTACACAGGGCTGCTGTTTGCTGGATAGGAACCTGAACAGAGCCTGAACTAAAAAGAGGCTCTCAAGTGCTCTGCTGTCAGGACTCCTCTTGCATTGGGGAAGTGTTGAGGCAAGTTTGTCTTGACTTGTGAATGTGAGTCAGGAGAGATGGAGATAATTTGGTCAAAAAAGGTGAGCATATTGAGAGGGAGGCTCAAAGTTGGGATGAAAAGTTGTGACAGGGGCTGCTCATCAAGTTATAAGGAGATGATTGAGACTGGCCACTTGAGGTGCAAAGCTTGGGAGGAAAGGAAACAACCAGGAGGCTGAGTCAGAGTTTGATAGAGGATGGCTGGGCAAAGTAGAAAGATGAGCAAGAGGTTGACACGATATTGGGACTAGCTGGGCAAGGCACCCAGTCTAGGAGACAAAGGGGCACCTGGTGGGGTGGGCCTGGCTGCAGAGTGACAGCTGTGGTAGAAGCAGTTTCTAGTACAGACCTGTCTCATGACTGGCATCAGTGAGGGGCTGGCACAACAGTTATAAAGTCCTCTGGGTTTCCAGTGTGTGGAAGAAGCAAGTCAGACACCCTGGGCTACCAGGACAATTTCCAGTTGCCTGCAGCACCATGGGGAATGTCCATGTCCAACTTCACGCCCCAGGGAAAACGCAGATGGCAAGGGGACAGGGAACCAGCTTCCACAAATGGATTGTTCGTTCCCACATTCTTCATCTATAACCTTCTCACTTGCAGACATGTGCCCTTTGTTTTAAGCTTGTGGCTGATCTACCACTTGAGGTTGATCGGCCACTGGACTACAGAAGTTCAGTGTTGAGAGGAAAGATGCCTCTATGGCAGCTTTAGAATTTCCAGTCTTGTATTGTGTTCATAACAATATAATGACTCATGGAGAAATTGGCTCATTTTTAATTTGGTTTGTTTTCTAGAAGGCTAAGGAAGTATATCTCTGAACCTCCCTCATGGCAATATTTACTGAAGTCATACTCCAAAGTACAGTTGGGAATGCCAGACTTGTAATTACCTGGATAGCATTATGTGGCTTCATTATAGAGGTTCATTACTATATAGAGTGATTTGGGCAAGTGATAAACAGTACCCTTTCTTTGCATGATGACTGACTAATGACCTGCATATTTTTATAGGCCATCACTTTCAGATCTAAAGTCTTCTGTTCTTAAGTACTGAACATTCTTAATTGCAAGCCAAGCATGCATCCCTTTGGCTTCAGTGCATGGATAACTTTCTCTGTGCTCACGTGAATATATGTACATATATATATGTACATATATATATGTACAACATATGTATGTTGTAGAATTTTCAATAAAGTTTTGTTACTTGGATTTTTAAATGTATTGTGTCAGAAAAACAAGTTCAGGCAAAGCATTTGGTGGCAATGTTGTCTTGCTTGGTTCCCAATCTGTAAAAGGGACCTTTAACTCACCTCTGTTTTGGAGACAAACAGGAATTCACACATCTTTATGAGATATTGCTGTACTGACTTAGGTTGGAAGTATGGAAGCAAGCTGACATGCTGTCTTCAGAGTAAGGTTCATATAAGTTTGTAACTATAGCACATTTCTCACAAGTGAAGAGAACACAGCTTGAATTGCTCACTGCATAAGTAGGGTTCATTCTGTCCCCACTGCACGGTAAAGAATTAGTAGCATGGTGCATATGCAAGAGAGCTTGTACTCCAAGCCCTAAATCTGTCATATCCTAAATGTAAAGTCCTTTTTTATCCCCCAACATTTATAGTGTTCACTTTAATTACTAGGTGTATGATTTATTGACATTAATGGGCCTCATTTTACTGGTCTTTTTCATAGCAACCAAACCTGCACTTTTGGAATGTGATAAATTGTTGTTTGCCAACATCTGCAAAAATTACCAGCTACAACAGGTTGAATGCTATTATTAATCTGGAAGGGCTGGGATTAATATACAAAAACTAAAAAATCATATTGCGAAATTTGATTTCACCAGCAAAAGTAGCTGATGGCAACAGCCAGTTTCAACTTCAAAGCTAGCAGGTTGTGCTGTATGACCTTCCCACCTTAACATTTCTGTGATTTTAATTTTTACCTTGTTAAATGGTGTACTTAACTACAGGATAGACCTAGAACTGTAAGTAGAATGTTTGTCTAATATCTGACCTTGTAAATCTTTGCTTGTACCTTTTGGATTATTTTTCTTGATGATATTGTTAGATTTACAGATACCAAGTGAAAATAGCACAATATCTTTTGCACATATGACTGCAAAAGTGAATAAGCTTGCAAGTATTGGTGCTTTTTAGGTAAGTTTTGCTTTTAAGATAGGTCAATATCTGTTTTAAAAGTAATTAATATGTACTTCATTTCTTCTTATCACATTTGACATATCTCATTTTTTGTGCTCGGTGTGCAGTCCTTTTAGTTAATCTCTGCCATCATTCTTAAAAAGAGTTTCCTCCAGTAAACTAAGAATGCAAACACTTAAGTCATATTCATCTATATAAACCTGTGCTTTTTGGCATATGGTACTGACATGTAATGTATGAACATTACCAAGGCAGCAGACTGTGTACAGATGTTCTCGATTCAGTTTTGTGGATACCACCATCAGCAGTAGCCATGATGGTGGTTTCTGACTTGGTGACTGTAGCCAGGCCATGTGCAGGCACAGGGGGCAGCATTTCTTACTCCTTCATTTAGAAAAAATGAGAAATAGGTAGAAGAGCATATACTTCTGTTTTAAACCTTTATGTCCTTCATTGAGAAAGTCCTGACTCTGTGCTAGCCCGTGTTCAATGCTTTCTGAAATGCTATGTGCATGCAGCTTGTTGTATGAAGTAGAAGAGCACTGGATGAAGACAGAATAAAAGTTTTTTCTTTCAGTGTAGAAAGTGTCTCAGTCTCAGATCTTCTGCTTAGACACACTGCTTTCCTCTACTAGTCTTGTTTTCTGCAGCTCCCATGTTTACAGCTGTGGTAGATGCAAGGAAACCACTGTTGCTTGCAGAGCCTTCCTTGCTATTCTCTTTGCATTACATAAGGTAAGGTATGGATGTATTTTCAGTAGGTATATAAGTACTACATTTGTGCATTCTAAGGGGAAATATACTGCCTTGCAGTTTCATTGTAGTGTCATTGGGTAAAATAATTCCATTGGCTGGATTGAATATTGCAGTGATACAGAGATACAAATTAAATATTTAACTGCTTGTGATGTTTTTATTTTAGTGAACACACAGTTTTTGGAATTTGAACTCTAAATTGATGGTAGGGGAGAGGTCATAGGCATCTGAAGACAACCTATGTGGGAACAATTGTGGCAACTCTGGTGACCTTTGGAAATCTGTGCATTATATGTCCTAAAACCTACATAGGGAAGCCCTTTCCTGTCAGCATGTGCCTTTATGATCTTTGAGGCTTCCAGATATTCTCTGCGTACATTATTCCATGGGATGGTAGAGTCTTCTGAGCCTGAACTTTTTCTCATGTTTCACATACATTTTTCCTTTGCTCAGTTTCTCTCATTTGGTAGCATGACATAATATTGGTAGGTTGCTAGTGCTGTGCAGGTGAAAACTTCATAAATATCAAGAATTTCTAGCTAAGGTATCAATGTTAAGATGAGGTAATAAAAGTATTTATGCCCACATTATAGTAAAAGGGAATATATGTATAAAATTACATTGAACTGTAGCACACATGGGAGTGATCCAATCCAATTGGAGAGTCAAACAAAACCAGTTCTTTCTGATTTTTACCTTTGAAGCAGTTTAAGATAAGATTTCAGCAAGAAAATAAGCAAGATACTTACTAGAGGCCTACAAGTATTGTAAGATCTGTTCATATGAGCACAACAAAGTATGTCTGAAATTAGCAGTTTAGTAAAAGCAATTTTAGTTAAAATTTCTTTATTTAACACTTAGGTAAATAAATTTATGCTCTAAACCCTATGCACTGTGATTGCTGTTGAAGAAACAGCTGAATTTACAGGACATGTATAACTATAATATTTACTTGTGTGTCATGAGAAAAGCATTTACACGGTCAGACTCTACAACCTCTTCCTGAGTGGCTAATGTCATCAGACTCGCAAGTCTAAAAGCTTAGTTGCTGGCTTGAAGTCTAGATGCCTGTAACTTCTGAGGGTGAGAAGTATTCTTTTCCCTTCTTTGCCATAATTCAGTCAGTAAAGTTATCTTTAAAAAGGATCTTTAATTTTGTTTGTGATACTACGTTTGTGTGAGGGGGTCTGCCCTCCAAACAGAAAACTGGTCACAGCATGACACTTCTTTCTGTATCTTAGAAATGCACGAGAGTTGTAAATGCTTATGGTATAACTATGTCGGTTTGAGTTTCTGTGTTGTGCTGGTAACACACTCCCTATCTACACATGAGAACTGGACACATTTCAGCAAATTATTCTCACTCTCATAATAAATGGCCTGCAGTTAATTCTCCTTCATCCCAGGAAAATTAACTTTGCCTGCAGTGAGGTAAATGTTTGAAGTAAACTCTGACTTGTTTCTTTCTTAATATCAATTCACAATCTTGTTTGCATAAATGAGATTTCAGCAGAACAGGTTGAAACTGGGAAGTGGAAGAAAGGGAAAGTCTCAATAGCACTATCTACTCTTGTATCCCTCTTGAAAACAGATGATAGTCCAGTTGTTTTTACATGTCTATAAGGCAGCATGTATAAGGCAGGTGTGCTGTCTGACTTAAGTTAATTAGACTTTATGAAGAAATGTTTGCCATAATTTTTTTAAATGTGTTGATGTATTCTTTTCTTAATGTAGCATGAACACAGTTTGCTGTTGCAACAATTATTTCCCATTGTATATCACTGTTGAGTATCATTAAACTACAGAAAACCTGCATTTTAAACTTATATTAAAATAATTTATCATACAAACATACTGTTGAACAACTAAAGTGAACTTGATTGGATTCTATATTTGGCTTGCTGATTAAAACTGACACTACTCCATTTATTTTGCATGCTTTATTGAAAACTCATAATACATCAAATCACTTGTGGCTTTAGAACTGGGACTTCCAAAAGAAGGTGAAAATGTAAGCCTCCATGTATTCAAACTTTTTTGATCTGTTCCTTCCCTAAATGGTTCTGTCAGTTCGAGATACAGATTGAAATATGCCTGCCTGAGAGAACAAAGCGATTGTGTCTTGTAGCTTAATTGAGCTGCTTCAGACATTAACATCTGACATTTTGGCAGAGCTGATGTTTTCTAGTAGCAGCTGCTTAAATCTGTCATTATTGCCAAGGCAGTAGATACTACTGACTGTATTCTTTACAACTACGCCACTTATTCTTACAAACAATCTATCTATAGTTCACTTTCTTTGCTGCAAAAATTATAGTCAGATAAGCCAAACTGAAATCATGGCGTCTGAGGTGTCCTTCAGATATGGAGCTTTATTTGATGCTGTGAAATGGAGGATCAAATATGTATTAGGCATTAAGTCAGCACAGGAACTGCATTGATTAAAAAATAACCACCAGCATAAATACAAAAACACCTGCTTGCAAATACCTAAGCCTTTAGGACTTTGTTCTTGCCATCTTTTATTTAGCGTGTGGGTGGTTCGTCATGTAAATACTGACACCACAGTATAGCATGTTAGCATTTCTTCTAGGACTGTTCCAAGCAGGCACAGTACATCATAGCCGTGCTGTTTATTATAGCTTTTCAAATATTTTTCTGAAACTTGTAAATCAGGTTTCTTACTTGCTTTGCAATTACATAGTGGCACAACAGTCAGAACTGGGTCTTTGACACTTTGGATTCGTTTTTTGCAAATAACCATGATGTTTGTACTTTGTAATCCTCATTAGAAGGGAGAGAACCTTTGTTCTTGCCTTTTGTATTCTCTTAGCTTTGCCTAGTTATTCCTCCTTTTGATTCTCACCTCAAGTTAATTTAACTCAATCTTAGGTTGTAGTCTGTATTGGCAAGGGATGTGGGAATGCAGTGGGATCACCACTGAAATCACAGCCCCCCCACATTCCTTTGTCTTCCATTTTGCCTGTAGCAGCTACTGAAATGAGTAAGAGCTAGAAAGGAGCAGAGGGAAATTGCAACATGTTTGTCTTCCTCTCAGGAAACAAAAATCTACAAGTCACACATGATCCATCTTTCCCCACTTTGCGTGTCATGATTTATACATGCGTGAGGCTGGAAGGGAGATTGGTTTGGTCTTTGTCACACTGTACCTGCAACAGCTGGAGAGCGGCTGTAGTGTAGAAATCAAGAAAAGGAACTAGAGGAGTGCGAGGGGGCAAACTAAGAGCAAGTCAAACAGTGTTTTATGTCAGCTGATCATTGCCTCATTGCCACTTGGAGGTGCCACTGTGTTCATCTGATTTGGGAATTGCTGTACAGGTGTGTGCCTCTGCTGTTTAGTCCGGCTGTGTTTTGGAGCTAACACCACCTGTCTCCTGCCTTCATCTGTGCTTTATTTTTGTGTGTCTAACCTTTCACCAGAATGTGTCTGAGGAGCACTGGCAAGTGCAAAGGAGATAACTAGTAAGTTCACTCTTAAAGAGATACTATAAACATTACCTGTCATCACTTAGAGCATAACTCAGAGAGCATTAGAAGTTGGAAATGATACTTGTAGAAAGATGTTTTTCTGGGATGGGTGGTTCTTCTTCCTGCCTTTACATGCTTTTTCATTACTATTTTAATTATTCTAAGAAATACTACCAGAGCTGAGACAGATGCTTTCTCTATTTGGTTTTCTGCATTTATCTAGAGAAAACATTTATAGAATAATTTCCAAGTGCATATAATATCCTCTGTGAATATATTGCCTTTTTAAATGAAAACGTAAATCTGCTATAGTTAAAAATATTTTGTTTTTTAAAAACTCATATTTTTAAACAGTCTTTACACTAAAAAATCCATGATGTCTAAATAAATGCACCAATTATGAATATTAATTGTGCTGAACAGGAGCATCTTTTCACACTGCAGTTTCGGATTTCAGAAGGTTTGGCAAGTGTCACAAGGGATTCTGGCAATAATGTACATGATTTGTACTGGTAGTAAGTCAAGCCATAACATTTTCCTTTGACACAGGGGTTATTCTATGCCTCTTTTAGGGCATCAAATCATGAAATGGTGAGTTTCAAATTATTCCTTGGTGCTGTCGTGCTGTCTCTGCAATGACTGTCTTTGCTTCTGCTTCTCCTGTTTGCTTTGGGCATCTAAATCTAGTTGAAATTCATATATTGATACCACTTGGGATACTAACTACTTCCTGATAAAATGTTTATGATAAGTGAGGGGGATCTTGCTCCTCATCCTCTGATGAAAATTCAACAGGAATTAAATGTCCTAGAGGAATCTATGTCATGTGCTATTTTGTCATTCTCTTTCTTAATTGCATTGAGCTCAGCAGTTGTGTTGAATCTCGTGGATTGTTTGGGTTAAGTCAGTGTTGTTGTTTTCTGTGAGGTTTTTATAGACCCAGCAATCGCATCTTCTTTAAAGCAGGCAACCCAAGGGCCCAACGGCAGTGGATTAAGCTCCAGTTTCAGAGCCTGTGACTCAGTCAAATCCAGTCTTTTGGCGCTCAGCACAAGGGAAGGTGCTGCAGAGAAACCTCCTGGCTCATTATTCAGATGTTACGCCTGAAAGTTGCCATGTTGAATATTCAACAGCCACTCTTACACCCCTTCTTGCTCCAAATCTACTTCTGCAAGAAATTCTGCCTTTACAAGTGGAAGATACCACAAAAGTGTTGCTTCAATAAAAATAGGTTGAATTTAGATATCAAACTGCTTGTGAGAGCTCACAGCATCCAAACAAAAAAAACCATTTTTTTTCTGAATAATCAAGTAGGTAAAATTAAGTGAATTCTGTCAGATTTATTCTTTATTAACCTCTATTAATAAAGAACACTTAAGAGTATAATTTTTAGTCTATAGCCTTAAAAATCCCTTGGAAAACAACACACAACACACTTCAGCTCATTTTTCATGAATGTTCTCTTTTGTGTCCGCTGCCCTGTGTCCATGCAGCTCGAGAGCTGCAGTGTGGCAGCATGGGTTGGGGACATTGCTGGTGGCTGTAGAAATGAATCCTGTTACTTCAGCCATTGACAAAGTGGCAGAACACTTCCATTTCCTTTCTGCTTGACTTGCTTCCTGTCACAGGCCGTAGTTGGAGTTGTCTAGAGCAATAAATTATGAAAGCTAATGTTGCTTCTTTGTTCCACTTCATTTCCTTTGGTTCTCATCAGACTTTAAGAGGGGGGAAAAAGCTAGCCTCAGTGCAGGTACACAAAGTATAGAGATGTAAACTGAGGAGATGTTTGTGAGATCAGCCTACATACATAAAACTAGATCATATATTTTTTCCCCAGCAGTCTAAAAAACTCCAGTTGAAAGGGCAAAATTCCTCTGAGGAAAAAATCATCCTTAGGTTCTAAACAAGTAAGAAAATACGTGTCTGTAAAAGGCAGTTAATTGTTAGTGCCTATGGCAGGTGATAGCCACTTAACAAAATTTTACTTGAAATGAGATTAGCATTAGCAAGACGGTGTTGACTAGGTTGTTCTCTGAGAACAGTAAAGTAATCGTTACAGATTTGGAGGTGGTTTGTATGCTATATTTGTTATTGTATTGATTGATAGAAGCAGATTGAAAATAAGCTTGTAGCCTGTTGTTTCTCTAAGAATTGCTTGGAGTTTGAGGTGGTTTTTGTTTACTTGTTTTGTTTTTATTAAGTTGTCTGTTGAGGGAAATAGACTTGATCATTGTAGTGGAAAAGCTTCATTTTCCAAACACACACAGATATTATTTATAGTCAAAACCACTTCTTAATAGTGGACCTGTATTGATGGCAATTAAATCCTGTGTGAATCAGTAGTCCCTCTTTTGAAATCCAGTGGCATTTCACCTAGATTTTACTGTAAAATTAGAGACAAATCATTAAGGAGATGTGTGGGCAGAGGACACCAAGCATGGTGCAGAATACTTCTCTGGCTTCCTGAATCCTTGTTGAGGGAACAAGTGTGTCTGGAGTAAAATTATGATTTTTAGCTATGCAAAATGACTCTCAGATAGTTGACACCAATCTAGGTCTTAAGAAGTGCTTCTTGCTTTTTGTGGTATAGAAGTTTGAAGTTTCAGATTTCAAAGTCTCTTATCAAATACAGGGTCTCCTCCTGAAGGCATGAGTTTAAAATGTGACTGGTTGAAGATGCCATCTGGTGGCATGCATTTGGTATGTCTGACTGCTTCCTGATGCACCTGCCGTCAAGGCCATGTATTCCTTAATGTGCAGGAGAGAAAGAGTAACCATAGTGGGAAGGCCAGAACGCAGAGATCTCCAGTTTTTGCTGTAGTCATGGGCTGGAAGACGACCACACGTGTGAAAGAAAAGATAACCATAAGCAATTAATGGAAGTCAGCATTTTACTTTGAAGTCTGATTTCCTATTTCTAAATGGACATTTTGGGGAAAATGTCAGGTTAGCTTACTTGGGGAGGCAATGAAAAATAAACTGGATTTCTATTGGATTGAAACAGCAGTGAAATGATGAAGATTGGCACCTTTGCTTGGTAAAGATTTTTATGACAGAAGGAAACGTGTTTCAATCACATAAGCAAAAATTCCAAGTTTTTGCAGTAGTTGAGCAAACTTTGGTGTGTATATTCTAAAACCTCAAGGCATGTATTTTTTTAATCTATAAGAATATCATGAATATGAATACCATCTTAGTTTTATATCAAAACTTTTTTACTTTGAAGAGAACTTTCAAGGTCTAACATTAATTGAATGGGTAAAGGTTAAAATTTTGTAGCAGTAGCAGTTATTCACTGTGCTATTGAAGCTAAATTACTCACTTTAGCTAGTGTAAACAAAATCAAAGCCTTAGTCTGCCAAAAGACATCTTATCTTCTCATAACATTTTCAGGTTCTTTGGCTCTTATTTTATCATACCCTTTGCCTAGGTACCAGGGACATATTCTCCAAACTAATCTTTTTTCAGCAGAAGTTTAATTCAGTAGTGAATATAATATTATTTTTGTTTTGTTCTTTTCCTACATTAAGTCCTTTCCTTAAAATTGCAGAATAATTTGTTAGCCAGTACCTTTGGAAGTCACAATAGTACTGCCCCTTGTTCAAAGCAGGGCCAGGTTTGAAGGTAAACCAGGGTGAATTCTGCCACTTCTTTTCTTAACTAATCCATCTTCTTCTTTCCAGCTTGCACACATTCCTCCTTCCATCTTAACATGATGTTTCTGAGCAGACCTCCTACTGTTCCAACTGTGTAGTAAGGGAGGTTAACTACACAAAAGCCATCATATTCTTTAAGCATCATGACTATCCCTCTTAGTGTCTGTTCCTGTTTTATCAATTATCCATATTGTCTGTTTTCCTCCAAGAACACCAGTGACTCATCTGAGCTCAGATGATTTCATGCTAAGCCTCTGAAACATTTCTTTGACTCTTCATAGAAGGAGTACCATATGCAGTTCCTTTTACTTCTTTGTTCTTTCCCCTTGTGACTTTATACTTGAAAAGTCTGCCCTCAGAAGAGTTGTTCTCTGGGCACTGAGTTGTATGTCTTCTCAAGACCAAGTCCTTTCACACGTGTTTCCCGGGACAGGCAGTGTTGACATTTCAGCTGCCATTAAAAGCTATTACTCTGCAGTGTGCCACTGATGATTCTTCCCTATTAAGCTTACCAGGGGGTGTGGAGGAGAGTGTGGTGTTCAGAGGCTGTTTTGAGTGCTCAGCCACTGTTTCATCTGCACCCACCTTGACCACTACCCTCTCTGTCTGCCTGTGGACTCACAAAGGATTGCTTATGCAAGACTTTGAAGAAGGAATAATATTGAAGAGGATGTGTTCACTTGAGGTGTCACTGTCCCAACTGAAACCCTGGCCACCAGGATAGATAATGTTTAAAATAGTAATTTGGTGTCCTTGGGAATACCTGGACACAGAATCTGGCTTGCAAAAAATCTGATTGGTACCTTAATTCCATTCTGAGGTGGCCCAACTCTCTTCAAACTTTTGGAAGTGAACTAACAGGCTCAAGCCCTGTTAGTATTTTAGGGCATAGAGGTATTAAAAAGGATTTCCCCAAAGTATTATATTTACAGGAAAGGATGGAAAAAGGTATTTCAGTAAGAATGGTATTTTTCTAGTTGCAGCAAATGATATTGACAAGAATTTTGTGGAAAATACAGATGTGAATAGTTAGAATTTTTTAGTTGGCATCTGTTCCGTTGCATTTTACATTTTTTCTTGTGAACTAGAAACCTTTTCCAGTAAACAAGTATTTGTATCTAAAGTGTGTACCATATGTGAACTCAAAGCACAATTGTTACAGCTGATAAATGTGCTGTGTGGGTGCTGTATCAGTTGTGAGGCTCTGGTGGATTTGCATGCATACAGGGAATAGTGTAATTAAGCACATTAAACTGAATAACACACAGCCTCCCCATTGTTTTTCTTTATGGATGTAATTAGATGCTGAGAGAACTATAGCAGGAAATAGGAACAGTTTCCTCCTGCCACCCCTCAAACAAGTTTTCAATTCCAATTAAAATAAATTACATTTTCAACCAGAAGAGATGACTCACATGATATCTATGTCGTTTAGAAACAGGCACAGAAAGTCTGGCATAGAGGTAAATCTTAGAAAGGAGAAAGTAGAGGAGAGTAATTCAGAAAACCCAACCAATAGGAATTCAAAAGCTAATTCTTTGAATTGCTCAGTCTTCAATGAGAAATGTCTACAAGAGCTGAGCAACGGGACGTGGAAGTGTCCTCACAAGACTTTGGGTATTAGAGATTTCTTTAGTTAAACTGTATGTATGATGTTCTTTGACACTGGCTGAAGAGTCAAGTTTTATGTTTTATGTATTTTTAGAATTTTATCTTATGAGACTCCTTAAAGAAGAAGCAACCTGCTGCCCAAGACCTTCCCGTTTAGGTCCATCAGATGTTCCCAGTGTGTGTTCCTGCACTACTGTGATAACAGGACTTGTAAAATAAACAGAAAAGAGAACCCTTCATTATGATGCAGTTAGGTGGAAGGATAGGGGTTTTTATTATTGTTTTTGCTGAAAAACCGTGTGGTTTATGTCACAAATGAAAATGGTGGTTTGGTTTTGAAAGTATCACTAAGAAACAAGAATAACAGCCACATAGTGAAAATCATGTGAAAAAGAAAAAGCCTGGTCTTTTTGGCTATGATGACATTTAAAACTAAGATCATATTTCTATTCTTAATGAAGTATGTAAGGAAAAAGCAAAAATTGTTTATATGACCTAATTTTTGACAGAAAAAGCAGTTGGAGAAACTTAACTAATCAATCCTACTTGTTACACCAGAAATTTGGAGCAACCTCACCTTTCTGTGAGTTTTCACAGCAGCTTATTTTGTGATTCTTAATATAAAGATTATAGTGTAGTTCTGGACTGAAAATCTGAGCTGCATTTGGAAGATTTGATAGCGGTTCATGTATCTGCAGTTGTGTGGTAAACTCTGAAGTAAAAGCATGGTAATGACAATTCAATTGGAAAATTAACTGCACAATGTGGAAGATAGCTTATTCTCCTCCCACTTCTTCCCCATCCTTTCATCTAGAAAAGTAATGTAATTCCTGGCAATCTTCTTATTTTCTCTGCAATTTTCCAGTGTCCTTGATGATATAGGGAAAAGTACAAGTCTTAATTGCTTCCCTTTTTGTGATCTATGAAGAGATTGCTCTTGATATTTCTTTTTTCTTTTGCTTCTTTTTTTTTTTTTTTTTAATGTACGCTGCTGCTTTTTTTTAGGTTTAAAGTTAAAATGCTGAGACAGGTTTGTAAAACTGTAGTTGTAAATTCATCTCATTACATAAGGAATTGAGAGCATGGTCTTGGATTGTCACTGCAAGTTTGCCAGCCACATAACTGCAAGTTTGTTTTTTTTTTTTTTGTCTGATGCAATCACTGAGTTATAATGCCATTGTATGTACTGTCAGTCAAAAAGAGCAAAACAAGTCCTGCAGAAGATATTTCTTGAGGTGAGCAGAGCTGGGCATCTATGTCCTGCATTTTCCTTTCACCTCCTGAAGCGCTGAGCCAGTATGTGACCCTTCTCTCCAGCGTGGCTGTGGACCTCTTGAGCAGCATTTGTGGCCAGCTTGGCTGGCTGAGGGCTGTTCTGTGGCAGCAGCCGCCCCATGGCTGTCCTGTCCCCCGGGGCTGGGCAGCTCCCCTTGACCCATTCATGTTCAGGTGTTCCAGCTTGCTGAGCCCCCTGGCATCTAAACTGGCAAAGATCATGGAATTAAATGTAGTACTTTGCTTTTTGCTGGTTTAGTATGCCTAAGCAGATCATTTTGCTTGAGGATGTCTGAGACCAGCCGCTGGAGCAAGGGAGTGAGGGGACCTGCAATGGCCAGGAGTGTGGTTAGCTGAGGCTGCCGTGAACATTCAGGCTGAAATTACATTTTCTTGTTAGAGAAACTGAAGGTACTCTGTCATTTCTTTGAAACAAAGTATTTTCCTGAGTGCTTGGGAAAGAATAAATACCAGTACCTGGTAAAGTCAAATGTGTAGTCTGGGCATGTTTAATACACTTTGGCTGTGCATATAATGCTTTTTAAATTTTCCTATGTTATGATATTTGAATTATAGGAGAAATGCAACATTTCTTGCAAAGAAATTTGCTATAATCCTTAAATTGCTATTATATGAAAAATCTGCTGATATTTTTTGAGTATTTGCAGAATAATACTGAACTCAATATTTAAGTCATTCTGTGTCAAATAAGCTGTAATTCTTTTGTCATCAAGAAATTCAATACAGCATGCTTCTTCACTGTGATTTCTATCCGGTAAATATGCCAAAATTATATGTCTGAAATTTGCTTGAAAGTTGAAAAGATTGTGTTTGCTTTCGTTGCAGTGATTCTCTGTGGAACCAGTGTAGGGGCGGTGAACTGTTCACTTCTAGGCTTAAAATCTGAAATTGGTGTGCATATGTACACACATAGAAGATACAAAGCTTTCACTTACTTTGAGTTAGGTTTCCAGCAGTCATGCATATACATCCACACATTGTGCACTCTGTGCTGGTGAAGCATTAGGTAGTGTATACATTTGATGTTGAGTTTAAAGATACTTAAAACGGACCTGTTACAGAGGGCCCAGAGGAGGCCAGGGAGGTGCTCAGAGGTCTGGAGCGCCTCTCTCCTGCAGACAAACTGAGAGAAGTGGGGTTGTTCAGCATGGAGAAGACTTCAAGAAGACCTCATTGCAGCCTTTCAGAACGTTAAGGGGGCTTATAAAAAGAAGGGAGAGGGACTTTTTCTATGGGCATATAGTGTCAGGACAAGGGGTAATGGTTTTAAACTGAAAGAGGGCAGATTTAGATTAAAAGTTAGGAAGAAATTATTTTCTCAAAGGGTCTTGAACACTGGCAGAGGTTGTGCAGAGAAGCTGTGGGTACCCCATTCCTGGTAAAGGACAGACTGGATAGAGCCCTGAGCAACCTGATCTGGTGGAAGGGGTCCCTGCCCGTGGCAGGGGAGTTGGAACTAGATGATCTTTAGGCTCCCTTCCAACCCTAACCATTCTATGAGTCTATGGTTCTCTGTTTGTGGTGTTTACAGTAAATAAAGTAACGTTCTTCTTCAAAAGGAACAACATTGCATGAGCCAGTGCTCAAAATTATGTCTTGAACTGCAATTCTGTTTGTTAGTTGTATGCTAAATACTAGCTGATTATATATTAGATGTATCTCTTGATGATGCATGTCCATACTCTGTTTTGCTGCAATTTTCCCAGGATTTTGAATTCCACCCTTGCAAGTTTCATTTTGTGGTACCACAAGGAATATCAGTCTAAAAAGCAATTTCTGGTGTCTTAGTGTCCATTTTCTTGTTTTGATTCTTTTCAAAGTTTATGAAGAGGTTTGCCTCTGGTGGTAAAGGATCTGCTTGGTTTTCTATCCTCTTTATCATAGAATTGTAGGATTGGTTAGGTGGGAAAAGGCCTCTAAGATCATGGAGTTCAACCTGTAATCCATCACTGTCATGTTCATATAATGCCAAGTGCCACATCCACATGTGTTTTTTTAACACTTCCAGGGATGATAATTCCACAGCTACCCTGGGCAGCCTCTTCCCATGCTTGACCACCCTTTCAGTGAAGAAATTTTTGCTGATACCTAATCTAAACTTCTCCTGGCATAACGTCCTTTCAGGTAGTTTTAGAGAGCAATAAGGTCTCTCCTGAGCCAACTCTTCTCCAGTCTGAACAACCTTAGCTCCCTCAGTTCTGGTGGGAAGTTTTAACTTGTATTGCTCGTCTAGGCTGTGGAGACATGAAGTGAATTTTTTGATGTCTCCTCCCCCCTCTGCCTTCTCCTTTTGCAAAAATCTTCAGCAGTTGATGTGGTGTTCCCAGCCTTCCTGGGACAAGTACCCCACATCATGTGTCTTATGTTTCAGTGAAGACTGCTTAAATAGCAAGGCTGAGAACTACTTAAGTCAGCTGGTATTTGTTTATTAAATCCTATTTTCTTGCACAAGAACCTATTGCTGAAAGTATGAGGGAATTTATATGTCTCTTTCTGGGGAGAGCTTGACACACATTCTCAGGTACTCTGTTAGATTAAAAAACAGTAACTCTCAAACCAGAAAATCTAAATCACTCAGAAGTGTCTCTTTCTTAAAGCATCATGGAATATGTTTTTGGAGCGGTTGTGCTAAGTCATCTCATACTGAAAGCACAAAAGGACCTTTGCCTGGTCATGCAAATTCTCATCCAGTCATCTTCCTCCACATCTCGTTCCCACATCAGCTTTCAAAGCTATTTGGGACCTTCTGTTCGCTCCTCTCTCTACTTTCGCAATGCATCTGGCCTTGGCTCTTCTCATTGTCTCTCTTGCTCTTTGTGGAGCTCCCTTTCTTCTCAGTCTCTTCCTTTCCTCAGAAACATGTGGAATCAGTGCAAGTTTTCACATTGTCTCAGCTGTCCTTTAAATGCTGTGTCTGTGGACTGATATCTAGATAAATGCAGAACTTTCCCTGAAAGTTTTTTAGATTGGTGAAATTGAGCTGCAGGTTTTTGATACCAGTGTGCCAGTTCTTTCGCCAGCTGTCGTTGTTCATATGTGAGGATTAAAACATCAGGGTTGCCATACAGAAGGGTGCGATCTTTCACCTACAAAGTAATCTCAGTAGTCTAAAGTCAGGAGCAAGGCAGTACCTCGTGCCCAACCCCAGAAAGTCAGATCTGGCCTTTGAAGTCTGGGGGATGTCTTTGGAGGCAAGGTGGAAGACAGATGGCTGAGGCACCCTTTCTCTGGATATAGGCAGGTGCTTTGTGAAGCCTCGAGGCATATGACACCTCTCTTACTGCTGGAATAAAGTTCCTGGCACCACCTATGGCTTAGACTTTTTGCAAGGAAGGTAGTTATATCTGCAGCAATGCAAATTCAGTTTTTGCTTTTTTTAAAGTACGTTTTGCAAAGGCTCATTATAAGTAGAGTTGAAAGGACTTGCATTTTAAAAAGAAAGAAAAAAATCCCGTTTTAGTTCTGCCTTTAATCCAGGTCACTTCAGTAGGCTCACAGTGAATCTTACTGAGTTGCCTTAGCACTTGTTGAATATTCATCTGTGTGAAGGAAACATAAAGTTTCAGTTTAACAAGCTGTTTAAATTGACTCCTGGGGTGTGAGGAAATGTGAAGATGCATTAGTTAATCTCAACTGTGTTTGTGAAAAGATTTTAATAAATTCTGGAGAAAGATGCAATATTAAAAAAAAAAAAAGCAAGAAGACTGGCAAAATCTTGATGTAGAGAAGAATGCCTGTCTCTTTCCTCCACAGAATGGAGCTTGCTTTAAATGTCTCTGAATTGGGGGTTATTGAGGGGTTTTGTGGGGGCTTGTGGTTTTTTAAAGTTCATTTAAAATACTTCTGTTCACAAAGTATTTTGTGAGCTTAAATTTATTACAGTTCTCATCTCAGACTTTTCTTACAAGTTGTAGAGCCTTTAGGTCTGTTTTTGCTTCTCATATCCTATAGTATGCTAGTAGTAATACTGCAGTGAGTGCTGGAATATTGCTATTTATTGATTTTAGACACTACAGGATAGATTTCAGTAACAGATCTCACATCACTGAAATATCTAGTATATTTAAAGGAATACTAAATATCCTTTTTTCCTCTGGAATTGGATATTGAAAGACCCTTTTTTAACTCTGGAATTGGGTATGTGCATTCTTTGTTCTCAGCTTAGGAAGAATCAACTTCCAATTCACTTACTAAGGTTGACTTTTAAAATAGGAACGGCAGCAAGTCCTGTTTGCTGTGGTTCTCAAAGGGAGTGTAAAGCTTGGCCTTCTGCTTAATGGATGTCTGCTGTTAGTCCTGAGCGATGACTCTTGCTCTAGTTAATATTTCATAACTGGGCAGAGTGTTTGCTGAAGAGAGTTTTGATGTAGTGGGGTCTGGTCTCAGAAACAGCTTAGGGGCTCTTGTACCCATGTGAACTGTGACAGAGGGAGCACAAATCTTCTCTCCTCTGTGTTACTGCTCAAGTTTGCAGAGCTTTCAACTCTGCTTTTATTTGCTTCTTAATATTTTGTTCCAAATATTTTTCTGTCAGACATCTTTTAGGTGTCTCCTAATTTTGTAATAGCATACATGCAAATAATGTTGAAATAGGTATTCTTTAAGTTATTTCTGTCCCAAGGTACAGCACAGCCTTCCTGCTTGGTGTTTCTGGAAGTCAGAGAAAGTTATACTGAGTTCTGTTTAATCTTTCATGCCATGAGGTAGCTGCAGTAACTAGCAGTAAATATCACAGGAGACCTTGGCGTTAGCACTCTTTTGGTTCCTACATTAGTAGCAACCTTGTCTGGAATCTAATGTGTCTTTTCCATTCCTTACTGTGTTTGTTAGCTCATTATATACTGCTTGGGCTGCCTGATTGCTCTTGGCAGCTGTTTGCTGTTCTTAGCATAAGCAGCTCATAGGCAGCCATGAATTTTTTTTGCTTTGCCACAATATCATCTATGGAAGTGACCACTTGTATTGGTCCCTAACACAACCGGGTGGCTGTAGTACAGAACGTCTTGCTTATAATGATATTTTTGTCACTGGCTTGTCTCCAGGAGAAGAAAACAGTTACTTCTGCTAGGCTGAGTTAGGCCAGTGGTAGCTGTAAGCTGAGAGCTCCAGAGGTCATAGGGGGAGCAGTGGCTGAATGCTGATACGATCATGTCAGTGACACTTCATCTTCATGCAACAGTTTCTGGGGAAGGGCAAAAAGATGGGTACATAGTAATCACTGGGAAAATTAATGTTTTGGTTAATGAACTAATTGGAAGTTCTTTAAGGAAAGCTTAAAAGAGCAAAACATTATTTTATTTGTGGGCTGACCTGCGAAGAACATGGGTCAGTCTGTTAATTCCTTAGTCTAAATGTGCGTGGTGGTATTGCTCTTTGACATGTTGCTATTCCCCTTCTTTGACATTGGGATCAAGCATAGTCAGACATTGCAAATGCTATTTTACCATGACGGGTATAGTCACTTCTGAACAGGTGAGCCCTCAGTGGTATTCAGCCACTATTTTTTATTGTGTTTCTTACAGTACATATGCATCTCTCCCCCCTCCCATGAGTTCTCTTCATTTGGGCGGGTTTTTCTTACCAATAAGAGCTGAAGGCTGACTCAATTCAGAAACTGTTATAGAAATGAAAAGGAACGTGAAGTTCTGGGAGCAGCAGGACATATTTGCTCTGTAGCATGACTGTTTGAGATATTGCTCTAGTCTTTATGCTGAAGATTTAAAAAATCTCATATGTTAAAAACATCGAAAATTGGTTGGTATGGCCTTTGGTATTCTCTTGGAGCATGTGGAGGTTTGAGGCTTTATTCCTTGAAAAGGTACATTAATTTGATGTTTGCCAGAAAGGTTGTGTCAGTAGCTGGCTCACATGTAGTACTCTGTAAAGCTATAAAGGCAATGGGACATGGATAAAATATGTAGTTTACTTATTTACTATTCAGAGAAGCACCGTGTCAAACAAGTGCTACAAATAATAATGGTAGCGTTCCAGAAAACAGAAGATTTCAGGGGTTAAAAAGGTAAATTGAGATGGATTATAAACTCCCAGGAAACAACATTCTAGCAAATGGTAGGATTTGAAGGCTGAGTTAATTTTCTTGTACCCTATTTTTTTTATTCCACCCTGAGGATTTGTGTATAATGATGTGTGCAGTGGGCTTGTCTGTAGCCAAAGGCATTTAGAAAGTAGTCTGCCTAGGTCTTTGTTTCATCCTACTGAAATGGATAAGGATTTATAAGGGACAGAATCAGGCAGATGTTAAAAGGTTTTGAAAAGCTCCCCGTTCATACATGCTGACGAGATTAATGAGGCACTTCCAGCTCCGAGCATAATTTTTATATGCAGTTTATGCTTCTCAACTGAAAAAAAAAGTTACTTCCCTTTTTAATTCCTTCTCTTTAATTCAAATATTTTGTTTACCTCCTCAGACTTCACTATTGACTATTCCTTATGAATTTTAAATTAATTTAGAGCCTTCATATATATTTATTCATAGATGTATTTTCTAGCTGTCTGCTCCAGTGAGGAGACAGTGGTGCTGATGTGAAAAGATACATCAAATTTCTGCAGATTTCAGGCACTGTAGAAAAATACACTAAATTGAAACAAAACAAGCAAAAAATCCAAGAACTCCTTGATTACTAAATGCTGTAGTAACTAGAAAGTGCATATGTAATGTATTAAAAACACAGAGAATATTTTTGTTGTACAAGTACATCCTGAGTGAGTGGAAGTACTGTGCAAAAGTACCTTTTTTTTTTTTTTTGTCTTAGATTTTTAATGAAGTTGCTTTCACCCAGGTGGTCAGCATCTAAAACCTGTAGACCAGATGGTTCTCTCCAGGAGAGTGAAATGCAGAATTGCAGAGTGCAATCTAATGATGCCAGACCATGCAGGACAATCTGCTGCCTGAGTTTGCCTTAAAAGCAGAACAGGAACAACCCAGAATTAACAGATGAAAAATATTCAGAGGCCAAACTGGGGCAGAACATAATTTAGTGGATTATTTCTTGGGGAACACAAAGAAGTACTTGAATAGCAGCAGGTGAGAATTGATTTTCAATACATAATTATGCTTGAGGTTAATTCCCTGCTTTTACCCATTGAGTTGCTAAACAGTACAGTGAGGAAGGACAACCACTTTTAAAATCCATGTCCCTTTTTTCTGGGATAAACCCGTAAATAGGTGGCTTGCTGAGCATCTGATATGTAAGTAGATGTAGAAGGAATACTTCCCTTCCTGGTCTTACAGCAAGCCATGTAAATCTTGTGCTCTTTGTTTTCTTTCCTTCTCCGAAGGCAGCATCCAGTCATTTTTGCAGTCACACGTTCATTTATTTGGAGGATTTCTTTCCTGCCCTTTCTGTTGTACTGTAAACTGCTGAATTTCCTGCAGATAATGCAGCTGAAACCTTGTATTGAAGTGGTGGCAGCTCCCTTCTCGCTGTGGAAGCATCTTTAGCCTTGGAGGAAATTTCCTGCCTCTCTAGCAGAGCTATAAGTACAACTTGAAAGGCTTCTGCATAACAAATTTGGGCTTGCTTGCATAACCTGATTCAGCACATCTGCATCTTGCTTATCCTCAGGAGGTTTACAGTGTCCTGTCTGAGAGGAGGGATGGGTTTGCATATCAGAGGATAGGCTACAAATGCAGGCAAGTGTTAATTTAACTTCTCTGTGGCAAGTAGGTAGGTTTGATGAAAGGCTGGCAGCAGATAGAAACTGAAGTAGGAGTGAAAGCAAGAAGGAATGTGTCTTGCAGCATCCCTGGCTGGAGAAAAGTTCTTGAAGGGATGCATTACATAAATTCTTCGCAAGATTAATGGCTGTTCTATCCTAAAATTTGAGTGAGGTGGTTTTCCTTTTGAATTAACTCTGTTTGCAGCAAAAAAAAACCTGGTGTGTAACAGCATGCTTTGATGTATTCAGTTGTCTTCTTCAAGCAGCTCATAGCTGAAAGAATATAATTATAAGCACATGTGGCCATCTACTTGGGGCATTTTTTCATATTTTGCTTTTCGGCATCCTTTTGCTCATATGTGTGTGAGACTCTCAAAAAGAAATCCAAGTTTTTATTGTCTTGTTTAGAATGAAACTTCTTCCTTGCTCCTGTGCCAAAACATCCAAGAGAGGGCAGGTACCAGTATATATTTTCTTCCAGGGTTGAACGAGGGGCCCTCTGCTATCCATCAGTGTTACATGGGTCTCTTTCCAAGGCTTTGCCGATGGCGACCTGTTTATCTGACTGTAGATGACTTTGGCAAAAGGCAGGTGGTTGTGGGGTAAATGCAGTGTTGCAACACAAGCCTCTTCCTTGGGGGCTTGTGCATGCAAGCCTGGGACAACTGCTTTCTCCTTTTGAACAGACCTTTCACTTCTGCCCTAGAGTGGGGCTTCGCATTGCCCAGCTTCTGGCTGCCTGTGAAGAAGAGGAGGGCATGGGCTGATAAGTGGGCTTCATTTTATCTGTATATCCACTGCAGAGGAGGGTTGTTGTCACGTGTTTGGATGTGCCACTATATCAGTGAGATAGCCAAAATGGAGATGAGGCTGTAGGAGTCCCTGCCCCTGATGTGATGAATATGCACCGCTGACATGGAGCAGTTAATTTGGAGGAGTGTCCTGATGATCAGTTAACATATCATAGAAACTCTTCTAGGAATCAAATTTGGTCGTGTATTTAGTACCACCTGAATTCACTGTAATATTGTATTATTTTAATCTCTGTCGTCTGAGGGTTTATTATTGTAAAGCATTATTTAATAAAAGAAGTAGTAAGCCATACTAATCAGATTGCAGTACCATTATGCCAAGCTCTCTGCAGTCATCTAGTAAAAGACAGTTTCTGCTTCACAAATCAGTCTGTCCCACCAAGTCTTGTCCCCTCTGTTGTTTTAGGTTTGTGGTGGTGGTCGGCTTTTTTGATTCCTGATGCTAAGTAATCAGTGTTAAGAAGTTGAACTATACAGCATTTGGGGCTGAGTTCTTTGTACTATGTTGCCTGTCAAATTTCGGTGCAGTTATCAACATTATTCTCACACTAAGTTCAAATACAGCACTGTACCAGCCGCTAGGAAGAAAATTAAGTCTGGCCAGGCTAACCCCAGGATAAATAGTTAAGCATTTTTTAACCCATGTTCAGCTGCAAGATGTAGCAATTGTGGTGTTGCCCATGTCACAGAAGAGGAAATTCTGCTTTTAGATCATTGCATGAAAGAGAAGGATAAACCTGCAGTAGTATGAAGGCAGCAAAAAGACATTTAGCATACATGTAACAGTTTAAATTTATGTTTTCTAGAAAAGCTATTTTAACCACCTTTGCCATGATTTTTGCAAATTTTTGATATACAGATCTTTCCACTGTCTCAACTAGATTTTAGATCTCAAGTTTCAATATGGGCAGTATCACGAAAATGACGTGAAGATTCTTATAGTGTGGGCCTTACGACCATTTTGGTTTTATGGATGTGTAAGGCAAATTTTGCAAGTTTGACTGGTACAGCTGGTACAGGCAAGGAAGGTCAAGGAACTGAATATGGAGATTGTAGAGATCTTTATAAATAGAATTAAACGGAGAAATTATTCCCAGCTCTTTATCCCCAGACACCTACCATGGTAGGACACTACTGGAATGACTGGCAGTGCATAATTGAGTCTCCCAGTTTTAATGTGCATCTTCAAGCAAACTTTTTATTTTTTCCCAAGCAGCCATTACTGAAGATGGTAATACTTACATCCAAATATATTACATTTCTGTAGGGTAACTGAGAATCTGCAAATGAGGTTGAGAGAAACCAAAAAATTTTAAATAAAAGGACTAGTGGGGAACCCAGCGATGATCTGTCTCAACAAAATGCATGTATATAAAAGTGACCTGAGGGATTTCTGAATGTGATGGGAAAAAAAAATTAACTTGCTCTTCTCAGACTATTGTTTTACATCAGTGTCTCATCCTTACTGCTAGTGCACACTGTGTTTATTGCATTAGGATATGTACACAAAATATTTATGACTAGTCTCTTGAAACTGAAGCAATTAAACTCACTGTTCTTGGAAAAATATCTAAGAACTATGCAAATGGTTCATTGGTCATTGCCAGCACATACTTTGAGGAGATAGATCCTAGGTGGGTAGCTGAGGTTGCGGGGGTGCCCCAGGATATCAGGAGCATGTTGCTAGTGCAGGATGCCCATTACCTGGTACAGATAGAGGTGAGGGGTTTTTGAGAGACAGGCATGATGTTTACTGAAAACAGTAACTGAAATCTGAGAGTCATAGAATGGTTTGGGTTGGAAGGGATCTTAAAGATCAACTAGTTCCATTATTCCCTGCCATGGACAGAGACACCCTCCACTAGACAAGATTGCTCAAATGCCAGCAAAAGAATCCCTTATCCATGACTTCACATGTGTGGAAGGACCAGGATGCCTAATTGCACATTCCCCAAATAATGGCATTTAAAATAGCCTTGTGCTAGCTATGGAAAGTGTTTGGTTTTTTTGACAAGAATACTGCAATGTCTTTATACTAAATGGTGTGGAGCAGATGCCTCTTGTAAACTTCTGTATTACAGTGCAAGCTTGTTTCTAGAAGGGTTAAACTTGTTTTGAGGTGTGAGCTCAGTAGTGTGGGTGGATGGCCATGCTACTTGTCACTGGCAAGAGATCGTCTGTGCTGTGGGATGGCTTTCGCTGCAGAGTGGAGGTGAAGAGACAGTCTGTAGTTCTGTGCCTGGGTGTCAGTGTTAAGAAATACTAACCCGTAATGCCTCCCCTGAGTCGCCTGTGGAGGTGTCTGACTCATGATACGTAGCTGGTGCTTTTGTCAAATAGGTAATCGATCATAGTTGGTGAGCAGTCTTCTCCCTTGCCAGGTTCACCATGCACAGTACTTGGCTGCTGTGCAGGCATTTGCCCTGTTTCTGTGTGGTGGCCACGTCAAGCCAGATGGCTGATGTGCTGCAAGGGAACTTGATCTGCAGCTTTGTCAGTAATGTCAGCAGCAATGTCTCTTGTCTGAAGTTGCACCAAAAGCAAAATAAGTTTAAAAGGGACAACCAGCTGTTGAGACTAGTTCCTGGACAAAGCCTCTCCCCTGTGATAAGTGCTGACTGACAGGAGCTGAGCATGTGTCAAACCCTGGATGTTCTACAGCATATGGGTTGCAAACATTTGGGATGACAAGAGACTTTTCTCTGCAGATATTAAAAGAGCCTGCCCTGAGACATTGCAGCCATGTGCAAACATGACACCACCTTTCAGGGTGTTTGGAAGAAGGATGTGGCTTTTGCTGTTCATCTGGACTTTTGCCAGCTGAACTTTGGTCATCCTAATGAACCATTAACTGATGATCCATTAGCAACCAACTGGATGCAGGTCTTCGAGTAGGAGCTTTGCCGTACTTGCTAAGAGGGTGCTGTCGGCACACCTTTGAGACCTTGCTGGCCTTCAAGGTATAATTGTAATTTTACATGTAGTTTCTATCAGTAAAACTGAGGAAAAGCAAGCCATGAGTTTTTCCTGGGAGCATGTAGACATATAACTCACGACAGACAGGTAAAAAAGTAAAGTCCTTTATGGTGCTTCATTGTAGCTGCTGTGGTTCACTGGAATTAATACATGCTGCTAAAGTTTTCCTGAGGCTTGCTTTGGTTTTTATTTTTCTTTTTTGACCTGTATGGATGATACTTAATCTGTAGTACCATAGCTAGTAAAGCTTTGCATTGAGCCAGAGCTGTGATGACAGTAGCGTGCTGTTTCCAGAGACAAAGGGAACTGATGGTCAGTAATTAGATGGCTTGTGGCTGCCAGTTGTTATGTATCTGAGATATTAC
The DNA here is from genome assembly GCA_035583185.1 of Anabacerthia variegaticeps. NCBI lineage: Eukaryota > Metazoa > Chordata > Aves > Passeriformes > Furnariidae > Anabacerthia > Anabacerthia variegaticeps. The sequence goes on along the minus strand of JAWWEW010000131.1, from coordinate 23,080,704 downwards.
AGCTGTGTGATGATTCTCAGGCAAATGGGAAGATAGGTGCTTGAGAGGCAGAATTTTAGGGATTTCTGAGATGTTTAGAGCATCATGCTGTTATGGTATCACAGAATGTCTGAGGTTGCGAAGGACTGCTGAAGATTACCTCTGCCAGCACCCCTGCTCAAGCAGGTCTGCCTGGAGCTGGTTGCCTAGGGCCATGTCAGGACAGCTTTTGAATATCTCCGCGGCTGGAGACTCAACAGCCTCCCTGAGCAACCTGTGCCAGTGCTCACTCTCTGTTACAGGAAAAATGTGTTCCTTGATGTTCAGAGGGAACATCCTGCGCTTCAGTTGGTGTCTGCTGACTCTTATCCTGTCGCTGAACACTGCTGAAAGAGTGCTCTCTTCTCCAGGCTGGAGTCAGCCTTTCCTCATAGGAAAAATACTTATCCCTTTAATGATCTCTGCATCCCTTTGTTGGACTGTTTCTGGTATGTCCACATTCTTGTACTAGAAAGCCTAGAACTGGACCCAGCACTCCAGTTGTGTCCTCATCAGTGCTGAGTGGAGGGATCACCTCCCTCAGGCAGGGAGGAACTTTTAGCCTTCATTGCAGCAAGGGCACATTGCTGGCTTATGGCAGCCTCTGCGGGGGAATTGAATGCTCCACCATTTTAGAAATTGTTTATTTGCAGTTTTGTGTCATAATGGGTAGTTGTTCTTTCTATTCACATGAGTGAATCTAAGGCTGCAACTTAAGCCACAGTGTTTGATCAGTAAACGTGTTGGCAGTTCAGCGGACAGTGCGATACTGACTCCTTCAGTCCTGACCTGTGAAAGCTAAATGAAGCCAGGTTATGCGCAGCCACATAACCATGGGCACATGTGTTGTGCTGTGTTGTGTGACTCAGAGAGCTTTTGTGCCTAAAAGGAATGAGGAAGAAAGCAAACCTGTCTCACAATGCCCTGTAGAAGCAATTTATGCATCTGCAATTCCATCTTCTGTTCTCTAGAGTATGATTAAAGCTTGCTGTGCATACATGTTTTTTAATGGTGACATTAGGAGGTTAACCACCTTTGTGCCCTGTAAATAGCTGTATGAACTACGGGTTTCTTACCTAGAGTTTCAGTATTGATCCAATGCTGTGTCTTACAGGTTTTATCCTGATTGTAAGTTCTTGTATTGAGGGGAGGATAACCCAGCAATTTTGCACTGACTACTTGTTATTAATGTTTGCTCTCATTGAACACATTTGTGTGACCTGATTTTTCTGTTGTTTGGGCACAGTTGGCATCTCAACCAAGGACAGGATGTTGAGGACAGTGTTGGTCACAGATTGCAGAGTTAGGGAGGAAGGGTGTTGAAGTGTGAGTTTGGGCATCAGGCTGGTCTGTTACAAAGCTGGCTACAGCATTCCTGCTAAGTATGACATGTAACAGGAGATGCAAGGAGGTTGATAAAAAAGAAGAGGGGAGCCAGTCAAGAAAAGTGAGCAGGTATAGTGGCTGATAGATTACATTTTGCAAAATTGTCTGCATTATTCTCTCCAGATGCGAGTGCAGCTGCCAGTCTGTGTGTGCAGGTGTTGGAGACGAGAGACAGCTCTAAGGAAGCACAACAGCAACAGAAAAAGTGGCTAGGTCATGTCCTTCCAAGCTGGAAGGTAGTATTGGGCATAACAATTCCAGGAGAATATCACAGGATACCATAATTTAGGATGAAGATACTCCCTTTGTATTATTGCAGTCAGTTTGTTCTAGGGTTGTCTGGCTGCATGAGAACTTGGGTGTACACTGGGCATCTAGGTAATCTAGTCATCCCTGACGTCACCGGGCTGGAATTCTTACCAGAACTCTGTCAATCTTGCAGTGCTACGGTGAGGTGCCCCAAGCACTACTGAAGGAAGTGCCACTTTCCAGAAGGCTTGGAGGTTGATCAGGAGGCAAATTATGTATAATATTTTCATTCATTATCTTGGCATAAGAGAGCAGACATGTGCTAAAAAATTCTGCTGAGGACACTCTGTGGGAGGCACTGACAAGTAGAGAGGGACTGGAAACGAGGAAAGAACTGGAATGTGTTAAAGGTCGCAGTATAGAAATGGGATGAAATCTTTAGTTTTGTACATCAAACTGAGTGTTTCTCTTGTGAGCATCCTGCTCATCAGCTTGTCTGTGGAGGTGAAAGTCCTGCTTTGACAGTTAATGTAGCATGGCTGTAAGTGTGAAAATACAAATTCTGTCCTGTCTGAAAAGACATTTCTAATAAACACAGACAAGTGTTGAGCTGATTTTTATCCATGTGTGGTTAAAAGCCCTGGTGAAACTTGTCTGGAATAACACATATACTTCTGATTGTTTGTATTGTTTGTAAGATGAAATTAAACAGAAGCAAGTATGGACAAAATGTTCTGATGATGAAGGGTGCAGAAGTGGCAGAACGGTGCAGACTGAAAACAAAAGGTCAGGGGGGAAAAAAGCCAGAGGGAAGATGGTGTATTTTCTTTAAAATCAGCATAGGTACTGGACTTGATGGTGATCTATTAATAAAGATAAAAAGTCAGCTGTGAGTTAGAAGGAAAGTTCTTTGTCTATGATTTGAGGTGTAGATCATTGACTGAACTGTCCTCAGTGAACAAATGAATTCTTCCCACGGTATGGTCTCACTAGAAGGTCTTCAGTCTTCAGTTAGCCTTCTGAGAGCTTCAGAAAGTAATGTTAGGGTAGAAATAGCCACATGGGTTGTTTGTTTTTTTTAAATAACGCATGAGCCAAAATTCTAGTTGGTTGTTTCTTTTGAGATTTCATATTACAATATTAAAAAACAGAAGTGTATGCAGATTCCAAAAAATAAAATCAAAAGTCTGTCTTTAAAGTAGCTCTTAAATAGCTTTAGAGTAAGGTGAGGAAAGGATCTGCTGAAGATCAAGAACAAATCCTGAAAGCAAAGTAAATTTACTTTAATGTCTTGAAAATTCAGAAGCACAAGTCTGTCCTTGTAAAGGCTTCCAGTTGTAGGTGCTGGTTAGTGTTGGTGCTTCTGCCTGATTTACAGAGATTCACAGGACACGGGGCAGAATTAAGCAGAAAAACAGAAGAGTCAAAGAACTATCTATTTCATTAGTTACTATATCCTTTTCAAAACATTGCTGGCATACTTAGGAGTTTGAAATTTTATTGTCTCGTAAATTGTAGTTTAAGCCATCGGAGATATTATGGCAGATGACCAAAAGGAATTTTGTCAGATTTTGAAGTGTAGAGGCTGTGAAGATCAGATCAAACATCTTTCAGTACACTTAATCTCTGCAGTACAACATTGGTACAAGTGACAGGAACGTTAACTTACGTCATCTGAGATAACTTCAGCCATAGTGTCATCTTTAGGCTTCATTATCTCGCTCCAATTTCACTTGTGCAGTACAAACCAGGGAGCATTCACTAATGCTGTTAGAGCATAGGGCACATGTCCACGCCTGTGCTTATAATTTCAAGATTTAAAGTCAGATACCCCCCAAAAAGGACCAAATCACACCAACTAGGTGTGAATTTATAGTTCTTGTGCTGTTCCTGAAATCATGTTGCCGCTCCAGGCCTCTCCCCCTGGGAGAGCCAGCAGCATAGTCTTCTTGTCTGTGCATCAGAGACATTTTACAGCCTGCTCTTCATAGGTTTGTCTCCTTATATGAGCTCCTGAGTTGAAACCCTGGCTTGTGATTTTGCTGAATTGCTGATTCTGCAGTTCAGCCCATGAAGTGCTGGGGACTGTGCTTGAATTCACCGCATACTGAATGTTTTGTTGTTTAGTTAGTGGATTTTTTTCCCTGAGAATTTGTGTTAGCCTTGTGTAGCTCCAGTTGATCTCTGGAGCTGATAGGTATTTAACAGGAATCCAGCTCCTGTGAAAAGACTCTTATGATGTCCCACTTGAAGCCCCTCTGTGCCTGGTGCTGCATGCCTTGGAAGAACCTCCAGAGAACATAAGTGGTGCTGTGTTTGAATCCTTATGTGAGAAAGAGTACAAGACATCAGTACAGGGCCTTACATTGAAGCAGGAGAAAACCACAGCGTTGCTCTTTGAAAATCTCTACAGCCCATCTTTCGCGCTGCATGTGTCAAGATTCCCAGGGTGGAAGGAGGCAATACTGTGGTCTCTAGTTGATGATGATAACACATGTGGAAAGGAGACTGAACTCTGGTTCTGAATATCAACTTGCAACCTTAGTATTGTTTTAACTCTTTTACCACGTATACAATATGATGCTGTTGTTTGGGTTCATATAGAGAATCATAGATGTTTTATTTTAACGAGGTAAAACCCCCCCTGAAGTTCTGTACTTTTACTTGAAATGGAAGGGGGAAAGCTAATATTAAAAGACCAGGCCAGTTGCATTATTTTTATTTACTGTTATATCTCCAGGCAATACGTACCCAGTGAAGAAATAGTAGTGCTTTGTCAGCAGAAAATGAGAGTGGCCTGAACATCATAAGTCACTGGTATTTGGCACCTGCAACATGACTGAGTGGGCCAGATAACTGAAGTGGGCACTCTGCAAATTAAGCACATGGCTAGTAGTGCTGGCAGCCAAACCTCTATCCCATCACTTAACAATATCGAGTATGCTGGGAAGAGGAGGCAGGGCTGGGGAGGATAGGAGACCCTGTTGGGAATGTCCATCTGTTCTCCATGCTGATGAGGTTACATGCCTGTGATTTCTTGGCTGGAGAAACTTGACTAAATAAATAAATTAAAAAAAAAGCTTCTGTGACTAATAACAACTTGTGCCAGAAGAGGATGCTATCAATTTGGAAGTTAAAAAAAAAAAAAAAAGGAAACAAAATGTCTTCTCTGTGGATCATTCAGCATCCAAGTGAAGTGATTTTTGCTTTTTCCTGTTAAGATTTTTTAAAATTTTGGTATCTAATTCAAACCAATAATTGAATGTTTTGAATATGCTAGTGCACTTGTTCTTACGGCTGCTATTCTCATGTGGGAAATGCAGTGCTATTAACATAGCCTCCCACTGAGGCTATAAACCTTGCTATTACATGTTGGGAGAATGAACTGCAAGGAGCTTATTTGAAGGAGTTACAGATTCATTTCTTCAAGGAAGCTGGGATTTTTTGTTCTTGTAGCACCATGGGTCTTGTCCTGAGTCAGAAAGATGCAAAGTTGTCATAGCTGGAAAGGTAGTCAGCTTTCTGCAACTCATGAAGTAGTATTTATGGAGTAAATTACAGTTCTGCTAGCTAAGTGAGTTCAGTAAGGGGGAAGTAGAAGACAAATTCCATTTTAAGATTGCTTACTTTTAATTAACAGCAATTATGATTAGCTGAGATAAGTAAGAAGATGGACACTGATATTTCTGAAGCATTTTCATTTGTTTTTTAAGGTTTCCAAAGTCATTCCTTGTTTCTAGGCTCTGTCTTGAAAGTTATTTTCTCCTCTTGTGATTCTCAGTATCATAATGTCACAGACACTTCTTTTACACTAATATTATGGAAGAAGAAATGTTTTCTTTGGTACTTAAACTTTTTTTGTCACTTGCAGTAGCCTGCCTAGTTCTCTGTTTGGAGTCATCAGGCAACGTACTGTCTTTTGTGATGTTTTATTTGAATCTTATAGTTTTTGTTTTGGAAAAGATGGCACAGCCTACCAAGCCCTCTTTATGAGTCCATCCAGAAGTGGTTTGTTGTATGAAGACATGAGTAAAGTCTTAGAAGTGAACCAGAAATTGCTCAATTTCTGTATGCTTCTGGGGATATGTAGTTAGAGAATATCATCAGATGAGGAATAGCTCTGTTTATTTATAACTTTTTTTTTTCTTTAATGTAGGAGTTTAGGTTAGTGTATGATAATTTGTGTTATGTTATGTTTTGGCTTGATTGTAATGATGGAGAAATGTCAATGTCTGTTGCACCTGGTGAATTAATAATTTTCTTTCCTGAGGAGTACATGAGGAGTACTCTTGAAGAATAAACTCTGCTGCAGCATACCATACAGTTATTGTACTTCTAGGTAAGTGCAATGAAGTGAACGCCTCCAGTAACATGTGGAGGCATTTAATTATCAGAACCATTTGTTATTATTATTTGATTTGCTGTTAAGGAAAATAGCAGGGAAAAAAAGCCAAAACCCTCCTGGGAAACCAAAAGCTTTTTAGATGTGTTTTGTGGTTGATGTTTCATGCTTGTTAACTTCAGGATTTGCTTTCAAAACCCTTTTAATAGAAATGCTAATGGGATTCTTCTCCATCTTACAGAGTGTGCGATAAGAGATTTTTTTGTGGGAGAGCAACATGAGCTGCAAAGTGCAACGTACCATCCAGTAACACTGTCCAGATCTCCATAAGGCTGGTGTTCCTTGGGTAGTAAGACTGGGTGGAATGATTCTTTTCCAGTCATTGCTTATATGCTTGTTTGGTGCTTGTCAGTTTGCTGGCAGTCTGCTCTGGACCATGTGCTTAAACTTGTGCTTGTTCTTTAAAAGCCAAAGTATGGGTAGGAACAAAACCAAAACATCTCCCTCACCACACACTTGAGCCTCCCAGATGTCTCCCTGAGCATGGCACTTCTCACCTGCTCAGTGACAGCTTGCACCTGGAAAGCTTTCTCCTCCTATCTGCAGTTGCAGTGATCTGCAGAAGAGAAACCAGAAGTTATTTGCTGAACAGATTAGCATAGACACCTGCACTAGTTTGATTGCAGAGCCTGGAGCTTCAGGTGGTCTAGTCTACATTGGTTTTTGGGGGAGTTTCCCTATTCTGCAGGTCAACTGCTGTTGATCTCTAATGAAGCTTGGATGTCCATCAATGGGCTAGGCATCTGAGGCACAGTGGCCAGACAAAAACAGATTTAAGGAGGATCAGTATGTTACTTTCTGTGAACTCATTTATTTAGTTGTACAGTCTCCTGGTCTGTCTTCAGACTTGTCCTCCTCTTGGCTACTACTTAGTCCCATGTGGATTATGCTACTGATGATGTTAAGTCTTTGTAAAAGTCTTACCATTTGGGTCTTTCATTTTCTTTATTTCAGATCTATAAATGTCGTTTCTTACAGCATCTCAGGTCACACTCACTGTAATTGTTACTGTGACAAGTTAAGTAATATTGCTGTTCTAGAGTTAATTATGCTATGCAATGAATTTTGTTTTGAGCTGTGGGCTTCTTTCTAAACAACAAAAGTTCACTTAAGTGACTCTAGGCTTGGATTTGGTGGATTTTTTTTCTGTTTCTTTGGCTGTCACCCTCCCAAAGGTAGGCCCTTGAGATGAACAGCTGAGGCGAAGGAAAGGGATCTAATGACACTTGTTGGTAATTGTTAAAAATAGGTTGTATTCTGCATATTTTCCTTAATTGTTGTTTGTGCCAAGGCATCTTGCAAACAGGTTTTGTCTAGCTGTCATGATTTCTGGTTTACGTTGTTTTCAAGGGAGAATGCTATAAATGCATTTAGAATAACATGTCTGACTATCAGATGCATTCTCATGCCTTTAGTATTAACATCGGGCATGCCCTCTCTAAACCTAATACAGCAGGAACTGCTTCCCCCAGAGCTGCGGGGAAGCAGAATTAGGTTTGAACGGAAAAATCAAATAAAGCTGAATTGAGAGGAGAAAGAACTGGCATGAGTTTTTGAAGTGAGGGCTGAGTGTATTGTATTGTACTGTAGGCTATAAAACCGCTTAATTTAGTGACCAGTGTAAGTGGGGCTACTCAGCATAGCGTGGTGCCTACCTCTGCATTGTATCGACAGTATCCTGCACAACCCTTAAAAATGGATTTGAAGTGCAGCCAGCAGATGCTACCTTTGTCATAGGATAGCCACCTAACATTTGACAGCTGTTTTACATTGTGAGGACTATGCATTGAGAAATTAATGGCACAGAGTCTTTCTAAAGAAGTGTTTTTGTTTTATATAAACTAAGATGTACATAGTTCCCAGGAAGGAATACCACATGCTGTAGGCTGTCAGATGTTCTTCAGCAGTACCTGAATCTACTGGCCATCTATTCTGGTCCTTGCTCAGCAGGGTGACCTGGCTCCACACCAGTCGTTGCCGTGCCGTCATGAACATGTCACTTGCCATGGTGTCTGTGCAGAAACAGGCTGCAGTGTTAGTCCAGTGAAAGTGGGAATGATGCCTTCATGATGAGGAGGCCTTCATGCTGACTCTTCCACAGAACTCTTGATTCATACCAAATCAGAGTCCAAGCTGATGCAGCTCTTCTTGATAGATAAATTATGAAAATTATGACCTCAGCAGAGTTTAAAGGCTTGGAAAGAGTATTAAACTCTAATGCTGCTTTACAGCCCCATATGCTTTTTTTGTGTGTGTTGCGAGGCAGCTATTTTCCATTTCTTTTTCCTGATGGTTTTCAGTATAAATGACATGATTCTCTTTTTTTCTCTCTGTTGAAATAAAATTATGTCTAATAATATAAAGAAAGCAACGAGGGAGAATTTTTGTCTGAGATGCAAAATCTGTATGTGACTCATGCATGAGTAGCATTAGACTGATGATTGCAGAGGACCCATTTTCTGTAAAATATGCCTTGAACTAAACATGAAACTTGATTCTAACTTTGACTATACATTGGTTTTGTTTACATATTCCTTTCAGAATGGCAGATTTTTTTCTGGCTTGTATAATTTAAAAAATAAAGGATGGCAGTAGATTATTAGAGGACAGCTGTTGTCTCAAAATTCTATTCAGGAAATTTTTTTCACATGTGTACTTCATTTGTTCTTGGCCTGTCACTTAAATATGAACCTTTTCCTGTGCTGAGACTGAAAATCCATTCTTAGTGCCCCAGGTTTTGATGCAGTCCAAGCTTCAGGACAAGTAGGGACCTTAGAAACTGTGCTCCCTTTCTTTTCTCCTGCTGTATCTCTGCTATCTTTGCCCTGATGTATTGAAAAACAGGGTGAAATTAAACACAAGGGAAAAAGCAAAATAAAAGAAGACAATTACAGTTGTAAAACACATATTTAGAACAATTTTAACACCTTGCCTATACTTCATTTCAAAAGTGTATAGATACATTTGCATGGTCGTATTTTTTAGCATTGCTCTTTCTGTAATTTCTTGCAAAGTCTGTGTCTGTCACTCTGAACCCCTCACTGTCTCCATTCCTAAACACTGTGGCCAACAACAGACAGCTAAGCTGTGTGATTAAATCAGTATATTTTCCCTTCATTTGTATTTAGGCAGCCCTTTTTAAACTGAAATGGTTACCTAACCAGGTAGCAGAAACAAACATTTTTGCTTCTGTTGTTTGATATGTATTTTGTTCAGGATACACATGGTTTTGGAAGTAAAATACAGCCCTTTCTGTTTCCTCCTGAGTGCAGAAAATTGCCATTCCTTGTGCAGAGTTATCAGTCTTTGTGATGGATGTTTGGGGAGCAGGTTAAGCGACCTCTTCCAGCTCAGAAATTGCCCCTCTTGTACATTATGCTTTCCTCTTCTTGTGACAGTTAAACCATTTCTCTGGTTTGAGGAATGTATCCCTCAGCAGTTTCAAAATCTGAATTTTCAGTTTCTAGAAGTTTAGTGAATTAAAATGCATTTTAGAAATTAAGATACTCTCATATAATAAAATAGCTTTCTGTTTTTTCAAATGCTAACAAAATGACTTCATGCTGGTTAGCGACTCAAAAACTGCATCCGCCAATAATGAATATTGGAACACTGTACGTAAGAATTACAAAAAACTAAAGTGAAGCTACAGGGAATACAAATAGCCTTTTAAGTTACCAATTAAACTCTTTTTGGTGTTACCATTTACAATGCAGAAATATTTCTTGATTGCCCAGCAAACTAGAGGAGCAAAAGAGGTTGGTGCAGATTCTTCTACTAAATTTTTTAAAAGCCAAGTTTTGCAGCTTGCCACTTGCTTGCATTGTCAGTAATTGAGTATTAAATGTTGCAGTCTGTTTCCTGCTGTAATGGTGATTTATATCTTTCTAGTTAATGAGCCTGGATCGTTAGAGCATCCCTGTTCAAGGGCTGCCTTGAAAAGCGTAGTAATGCCGCAGTCCACTGAAAAATTATCTTAAACGGTGGTTCTTTATCCTTTTACTTAAAAAGGAACTTCACAGAATAAAGTTCTTGTACATGGCAAATAAAAATCTCTGATAGAGACAGAACCTCTGTCTGGAAAATTATTTTGGCTAGTCCGGTTAGGTGTGAAAAAATCCCACACATCATTAATATGAATGATCTACAGAAAGATGATAGGGTTAGTCCTGTTCTTAATGACCAAACCTTGTAATGGCTCTCTTGGTGTTTCACAATATCATCTTATATGCCTTAAAGGGCACTATAATTAAAGAAAGGCAAGTAAGGTAATGATATTTACTAACTCTTGAGTATGAAACCCACAAAGAAAACAAGTTGTAAGTGTTTATTTGGCTATTCTGTTCTCTTTTGCAAGTATTTCTGGAGGTGTTCTTTTCTGAAGTGAAACAATACTCTCTAAATGAGATCTATGTGAGTCAGTTTGTAAATGGATAAAGATTTTATTGTAAAGGGACTGCTGAATGCTAATAAGTTTCTTGGCTGTAAACTGCCCACTAATTTATTTGAATTGCAGAAATTATGTTCTGTAGTTGAGTTAGTTTTATATAAGAAGCTATTTGTATTCCATTACATACAATAAGCCAGCCAGGAACAATCTTGAGACAAGGAGTACAGTGAATATTAAGAATTGTTGCTCCAATGCAGATCACATCTGATCCTTATTGTTTACCCATGCTACTATTGGTGACTAACTAAGAATGTGCAGTTTAAATAGGTTGGTGTGGTGATTTTTTTTCCATTATTGTTGTTGTGGTTGTTTTTTTGGGTTTTTTGTTTGGTTGTTTTTTGTTCTTTGTTGGTTTTGTTTGTTTGTTTGGGTTGTTTGTTTGTGGGGTTTTTAGGTATAAGAATACCTGTAGTAGAATTTTGTTGTAATGTTTTTAAAGGGAAAAAATGAGAAAACTGCTTTCTGGACTTCTGCAAGATTTGTGCCTGGCACAAGAGGCTTGCTACACTGCAGAAGTCTGATGCAGTTTTATTCCTTTGATTGCCATATTGCTGCTGTTAGTTTGTAAGAGTAGATCAATGAGAGGGGCACAAAGAACGTCCTGAGTCCTTTCCTGCTGAAGCTCAGAACTGGAACTGGAAGCTGTTCCTTGCTCAGCTTGGAAGGGATAGCTCAAACTCTTCCAACGTTGGACTCGAATCTTCTAGACCTTGTCCAGGTCCTGGGATGCCCTGTAGCTGTGTATTTAGTTTGTCAGTCCATGATGGAAGAGATGACAGTAATGTTGTCCATGGTGTGTTTGTAATCCTCAATCCCCTGGGAGAAATTGTCTATAAACAGTTCCATCATTTTAGGTCTTATCTATGTAGTCATTTCAGTGAGTCTTTAATCCAAGCTCTAAAAGGTATTTGAAATTAACCAACATGACTTTTTTCATGTATTTAATTCTTAGAATAGTCTCTTAGACTTCTGTAATTCTTAAACAAAATACTAACATTTATGAAAGGTGACTTTCTTCTTTGGTGGCAAAACTCAAATATTTCCAAGCTCTACCTACATTCTTTTGAGTTACGAGAATTAGTTGTTGATTTGGGGGTTTTTTCATTTTAGAATTGTGTGTTGTCCGAGACAGCACAAAAAAGGAGAAAAATAGCTCTAAGTCCCATTTTTTCCAGCTCTACTTCCTGTGATGCAAAGATATCCCTGCTTCTCTTGAACACCAAGAAGGCAGACACACAATTAGTTCTTTTGTCAGTGATGATCTTCTGAAACCTGATTACCTTACTTGTATGTTTTCTGAAGATAAAGTCCTATCTACAGTGACTCATATTTTTAGTCACAATGACATATCTTCCTTTTTTTATAAGAAGCTTCTGTTGATTTTACTTTTTTTTTTTTCATTTGGTCGCATGCTTTTCAGCTTTCTAGCAGACTATTTATAGTAGGTAGACTGGAAGTTCTTTATTGAATTTTCTCTACCAACTTCAGTAATAAATACTTCAATTTGAAATACAGGTATACAAAAAAATCATGTGAAATTTTCAATGAAAATATAGGTTATAAGACTCTTAGAGTACATGAAACCTTTTGGGTGCAATAATTTTTTTATTACTTGGGCAGATACAAGAGGCTAAAAAAAGACACTGCCAAGCAGTTTCTGCAGTTTCAGTTAAACACAGGCAAGCTCTGACAAACATATGAATACATTAGAATTTTATTATTTTTATGTGCCTGAAAGGTTTCTGCCTTGCAATCACTTCAAATAACCAGGCTATTGCAATTCAGAGGAGTAGCAAGCAGCCTGAAAAGTCCATGAAGTACAAATTGTGTATTTTTTTTCTTAGTGGACATTTTTCACTCGACAGTAACAAATCCGCAAGAGAACTGTTTCCTTGAATTGCTGGCCTGCTGAGAGACGAATTTGACTGATCAGTTGTACACAACCATTGCAAGGGAGAAGCAGCAGCAGAAATCTGTGCTTCATAAAGGAATCTGTAATGAGGGCAAAAGATTGTCTTTCATACAATCAAGGCAGCATGTTCTTGGGAATAAAATCACTTGGCTGCTTGTATGCGAGGGATAGAATAGCCAGAAATACACATTTAAAAAAAAAGCAAATTCCATCATGAAAATGTGTTTTCAATGTAGAAGATAGTAGGTCCACTCTTCTTCTGCTATAAAGGAGACAGTTAAGCTACTCAGTATAGAAAACAAAGAGAATTAGACATTAACAAAGAAATTAATGGACTAGGAAATTTGAGTGGACCCACTTTTTGTAGCAAAAGTCTGTTGAACTGAAGTTGGAGTTGATTTCTTGGCAGGTGCTGCAGTCCAAATTTTGTCTGACAATATGTGGATGGTGGTAATACTGGCTCTCTCAGACAATAGCTACCAATTTTGACGCTGTTAAAAACTTTTCTTATATTTTCTTTTTGTAAAATTTAAGCACCTGGAAGTATCACTGGACCCATAAAGATTTATAAACCCAGGACAGATGCAGACATGATTGCTCAAAACCACAATGGAGTCTTGTGTGTTGGCTGTTTTCCTTACCAACAGCAGCAATTTTATTGCAAGAAAATTTGTGGTATTGATGGGTTAACTGCATTTACCCTGAACGTGTGAGAAAGTTGACTCTCTTCATTTGAGTTTTGGGTTTTTCAGGTTTTTTGGTAGTACTAGCTTCTGTTTTCTTTTAACGATTGTTCAGCTTCCCATGATGATTCACTGTTTTGGTTGATGGTTTCATTGTTCTAGTGGAGGATTCTGGTCAGAGAGACTCCTGGAATTGCCTTGATAGGGGTGTGGTTTTGAGCACTTCCTTGGATTTTCACTTGGCTCTGACCAGGAATTGCACAGCTTTGTTGAGCCAGAAGTGTGTACAGAGAGGTCAGCTTGGGATGGAACCTCACAGCCTGTGAGAGGTGGTGCAAAGGGACATTTCTCCCTGAAATTTAGTGTTAATGAGGAGTCACAAACACCCCACAAATTAATAACACTCTGGATAAAGAATTTCAAGTCAAAGAGATGCTCTATAACTGAGCATTTCCAACTGATTGCTTTTGTCAAATCATTGTTCATCATAAATGTTTCCATGGTCCTTGTTTTCTGTCACTGTGAGCTGAATTTAAAGCTGCAGGAAGTGCATGCCAAAGAGAGATGAGAAAAATAAATGCAATTTTTTTAATACCATGAAAAGGACTTTTGTTTTTTTTTTCCTCCCAGGGAAAAAGTAAGCTAATCTATGGTTGGGTTTGGGTTAATATTGTAGTAGTTATAGTTGCAAAGAACAGTTTCTGGAATGATTTAAACTGGTTAATGTATTTGATCTTAGCCAAAAGTAGACAATGTTCTTTCTGAGAAATGAATCATTCTACAGAACAAGAGAGTTAAAGAGGAAAGTTCTTTTGAAAGAAGGGGTTAACTTCTTCAATCCGTGCATGAACATAGTATTGTATTACAAAAAATACCACCAGTACCCAATTTGCATGGAATAGAAACAAGGAAATGCTCGTCTTTTTGTGCCCCATTAAAGCATTATTTTGCTGTGTGCTCTGGCCAGCTTGTGTTACATAAAGTATTCAAAGCAGTATATGCTTTGGGGTCTAATATAATGACAACGTCTTTTGTTATCCAGGTGTGTGGTTGAAGTGCCGCTGATATGAACCCAGTAAGGTTCTGAAGAATAAGCTTCTCCTGCTAAAATACAGATTTACCTTTTTGCCCTGGAACTAGTAGTAATTTAGCAATACTCTGCTCCTTAAATGCGTGATGCCTTGCAGAGCTGGAGTATTGTGTTTGCATGTAGTAGTAGTTCATACATCAGTCTCCGAAGAAGAGCAAGCATGTTGTTGCTTTAAGAGGAAATGGATTGTATTTTCAAGTATTTCCTTTATTATGAATGCTTCATTTAAATGCACATGTGTTATAATTTAAAATTATTTATCTTAAGGTAACATAAGCAGTTTCATATTGAGATTATGTATATGTCCAGGATTATGGTGTTCCACATTCTCTGAGAGCAGGTAATCTGGAAAGTGCCATGGAAGAAGTAATCACACAGCTTCTATCAGAATTAATGAACTCTGTAGCTAGATCCTCTGACCTTCCTGAAAGTCTTTTCCTTGTGATATAAAAAGTTGACTGAGGAGTTTATTTGATATCTGCACATAAAACTTTTTATTGAAGTCCCAAGTCTATGAGGTTATTTTTCTCATCTGGAACTGTAACTGGAAATGTTTTCAGGCTGTGTATATTCTGATTGCATTGTTTGCATTTGACTGATCTGTTTGGCTGAGGCTGATTCAAGCAGCAGAAACCTTTATCTTGTGAGGGCAAAATGTAAGGTGGGGGAGATCCTTGGATGGACATACTGAATTCACAGAGATTTAGTTCACATATCAAATTTAACCTAATCAAATGCCAGTGAAGTCTTGTTTAACTGATTGGTGACATGTTAAACACTTATTTACCTCCCCTTGGAATGTCTGATTTGTAATCATTAAAAACCTATCTGATAACTCTATATTAGAAGCCTGAAAGGATATTGTATTTGAGATTACTGATAGACTACAGACCAGAAGAGTGCCATAAATGCCAATTCAGTGTCATAGAAATTTTTTTTTCATTTATTTCACCTGGTACTCTCTTTGCAACCCAGTAGCCTTTTCTTCTTTCTGAGTAGCAGTACTCACCTCCCAAAACAGCTTACTGCATATAATGTGGTTGGTTGGCTGTCTGCCAAAATACTTCTTCCGTGTCCCTCCCCTCCTCTGACTTTTTGTGATTTTTTTTACCCCTCAGCCAGATGTTAGGAAAACAATTCTCGGTGTACTGGGAGAGCCCGGTTTGTTTGCAGGAGCTAGCCCAGATCTGCCTGTCTGCCACCCCTAGGGCTACCCAGAGTCTTCTCTAACTTTCATGCACTCATTATGTGCCTAACAAGAACGTTTTACAAAGAAACATAATTGAGACTATTCGGTTCATCAACATTATTTCTTTGTGTTTATTTTCATAATCATCATTAACTGATAGCAGTTTGTTCATGAAACT
Source organism: Anabacerthia variegaticeps (assembly GCA_035583185.1). Classification (NCBI taxonomy): domain Eukaryota; kingdom Metazoa; phylum Chordata; class Aves; order Passeriformes; family Furnariidae; genus Anabacerthia; species Anabacerthia variegaticeps. Next base: position 23,065,147 of record JAWWEW010000131.1, on the reverse strand, counting down.
AGGTGTTCTTTAAGGTCCCTTTCAGCCCAAACCATTCTGTGATCCATGCTGATTTAGGATCAGCATATGGATTTAACCACCTACTCAAGATCACATTTATGTTTTCGGCAAGAGGAAGTTAATGTGGTCAATTTCTGCTTGCACTGGCTCCTCTAATGAATTGTCATAAGAGCTTTTGCCAGGACAGAAATTACTATGGAGAGCTTTTGCTTGAAAAACTTTCAATGGTTAAGCATTTTTCACCAAGAATTAAATTTGTGTAAGACTTTGGTTATGAAATTTAGATTCTATAATTTAAAATAAAATCATAATCTGTGTCTTGAACCAGAATTGGACAAATTCGCATGTTAACTTAATTTCCCTAAACTTACCCCCATATACTATCATATGAGCATTCATAGTTCAGAGAGGTTAAAGTAATAGCTCAAACCCATTAAAGACTGGGGTACAAAAGCTGAGGTTAAAGCTTAGTGAGTCTTCAGTACTGATTCTTTTCACTCACAGCATCAAATTTAGGCCCAAATGCTGTATTTGAATTTCTTTGCAGCTAATTGTGCTGGCTCTTCCAAGGCAGGGTGTGTACAAGTATCAATGTTGATACTGCTCGTTGCTTATTAAGAACACAGAAATTTGAGAGATACTATTTTCATTTTCTCTTAACTTTTGTTTCTGGGAAATACAGACAGTGTGCTGCAGATGCAGAGGTAATGAACAAATGCATTTGTTTGTGATGAGCAAATGTTTGTTTTCCACTGATAAGACAAATTGTTGGAGTGAAGGAAGGAGGATGCTCTTTGTCACAGAGTACTGCTTTTGATTCTTAATACAACCCCTAGTGGTCGATGAAGCCTAAAGCATGGCTCTGATGGCACAAAATGAGCAAACTGTGACAGCAAGTGTTATCCCCAGGTGAAAATGGAAACCCTGTATTTACAAGCCAACATGAACGGTTTTTTGTGGTCAGGTTTTTAGGTGCTGGGCATTCGTATACTGAAGCTTGACATGCTAGTACTGCTATCTGTAAAATCTTGTAAATTGTTGAGGGCTTCGAAGGTAATTGGACTGCAGCCTGTGAGGGTAATACTAAAATTCTTCAGTAAGAAGAGCAAACAAGGATACTATCCATCAAGCTCCTGTAAATAAGCAAGAGTTTCTTTGGACTTTATGTAACTATTACTGTATGCATGTAATACCAGTGCCTTTGTTTTAACCTTACTGGGTTTGGGATTTGTGCTGCTGAGAGACATACTAATTGTAAAGAACTTGATCCTAAGTGTTAAATTCAATCATCAACAAAAAAATAAATACATTATTTGAGCTTTTCCTCTTCAAAAACCCTTTTCTCATTTTGCCTTATTTCACCTTCCCTAAATTTCATTTGGAACATTGCATTTAAAGCCAGGCTGTGCCTGAAGAGTTCTCATGCAGGACCTTCCTTCCTCATGGGAAGAGCTGTCGTCTTCTGGTGTATTGAATTGGATAGAGCAGTATGAGGATGTGTTGTTCCCTCTCAGGCTATCCCTGCCCTCCTACTGACTGAACCTGTGACCTCATAAACTATTAAAATTCCTTGGGCCTTTGTTTTTTACATCTGTAAAACTGAGGATAAGAGAATTTTCCTATTGCTATAAATAACCAGGATCTCAGGATATGAGCTGGAAATCCTGACCCAAGCACCAGTGAAGCACTTTCCTCACAAGTAATCCTTCTGATGGGGTTATTTGTGGAATATGCATTGCTCCCTGACGGTAAGGGTGCATTAACAGGAGATAATGACAGCATGCTTGCTTTTATATTTGCTACGGAGGATGCTCAGGGGCAGTGCTGACCTTGGAGGGTGGCAGGGGAAGAGATGGTTATTTCTTTGATGTGTGTGGGAAAGAATGCTGTTTTAGTCCTATCACATTTTTTTCTCCCTCTGTGATGTAATTCAGCATCTTTGGTATATATGATGAAAGCACCTATCCCTATTGATCTTGGAAAAAAGATCTGTAAAATATCCACTAGATCACCATCCTCTTTCCACTACAACTCTGTTAAATGGCTCTGACCTGGAATAGAAAATTCCCATTTAGCACCTCACTGCTGGGATACCCACTTAGTCTGGTGAAAAATTCGACTGGAATAGGGGCATAGAGGGAAGGGATTTTTCTCTGCCAGTGTAGGTTTTACAGTACTTGGTAGAGCCTTTTTCCTGGGATTGTTGCTTCTGATATTTTTATATATACAAAGGCGCTCTTCTGCTGGCTAGGCTTATGTTTTGTTTTGTTTAGAGACACTGCAAATAATATTGTGACATGAAAAGTAATACCATGGAGTTATTTTTAAAAATTTTGTGAAGATATTTTTCTAGGCTTAACATCTTGAAGAGTTTTCTGCCACATGGGTTAGGGGTTGTTTTGCTTCACCACAGAATATTAATGACTGTTGTCCTGAAGGTCTTTTCTGATGTGATGTTTTTCCTTCTCTTTTTCACTCTGTCTCTTCAAATCAAGTGACATTAATTTGTTCCAGCCTTCAGGGAATGGTGGGAGAAAACTAACTCCGATTAGAAGGAGTGAGCGTGGGTGATCTTTACAGACACAAGAGTTGCAAGTGTTGGCAGAGCAGAACACAGTATAGTGTCCTCCTGTGTTGCACAGAAAATAGCTTTTTCCATGATGCTCTTTGGTTTCTTTTTTTCTATATACAAAGAAGGAAAGTTGACAACCAAACAACATTGGCAAATGTGGCCATGATGGTTTATTTGCTGTTTCCTTTGCTGTACCTGGATGGTAATGGTTTCTGGTTTTGTCTTCAGTGGAACAGGCCTCTTTATGCGTAATTGCAGGGGTTTTTTTAATGCCTGTTCACTCTGGTAGTATAAACTCATCGATTTGCATGCAGTGATTGAAGGGAAAAGATAGATGAAAGCCTATTATAATCATGTTAGATAACCAGATATGAATATGAATGAGATCATGCTTCTTTTGGAAATAGAACTGCGTTGTTCAATACACTTAGTGTAACAAATATTCATATGAAAGCACATTATGTTGGGTCTCATAGTTCAGCTAGGGCACATTACCTAGTGAGCTGTCTAACTGGTTCTGACTTTTGAGTAAGTAATGAGCTCTGCAATTCTTTAAGCATCTCACTTATAAACAGAAACAGAACTGATGAAACAATGTATGTAACTTAACCACAGAGTTTGTCTTGAGCAGCTGCAAATAAAAACTTCTGGAGTTTCTTCTCTTGTTTTGTACTTCTCCTTTCTTCTTGTTCTCAAAAAAATAAGGAAGAAAATTGCTCTTTCTTTAGTGATTAAAAAAAGCAGTGCGGGATAAAACTGTGGTGTTCTGAACATCTCATATTGCTGTGGCAATATATAATGTTCCTCAGAAACACACTTGGAAACAAAGCTCATTCAAGCTGAAAGATTGCATAATCAAAGACATGACCCTTATATGTGACTTTGCTTTTAAATTTTGAGGATAACAGGAGTCTTCTGATTAATAGTTGAGCCCTTCAGGAGCAATACAGTAGTTTTTCTAGAAGTACCTGAGAATTTCATGCATATAGCTCTTGCAGGTGTTCTCCCTCATTGTTTGTTATCAGTTGTCTAAGGAAGCCCAGTCTTTGACAATTCAGCTACGAAAGTTGGTCTAGTTATTTTTGCTTTGCCTTTGTGTGTCCACTGTTGCTTGTAAGTACTCCTTCCTCACTTGGCTTCTTCACTCAGTCTTTTGTAACTTTTCATTGCTTCAAACTACTTCCTTGGAGAAATGGTTAGGACACACTTCTCATTGGGGCATGCAGCCTCTTTACCTTCTCATTTTCTAGTTCTGTACAAGTGGCTATCCACAAGTCATCTCAGACATGTGCAGGTTTACATGCTGCACTCATTCCTTAGTCAGTAAGGATTTGTAAGTACCAGGTGTCCTTGAAAAGCAGTAAGCTCTTGGAAGCTTGTGCTCACTAATGGAATGATAAGCAGCTAAATGCTTCCAAAATATTGTGCAAAGCAACCTCCTGTGGGATTTGCAGTCTGCATTCTGCAGTGTAACTCAATAGGGTGTTTTTCTCTCTTAGGTTTTTCAGTATTGTGTGCGGCTTTGCTCAAGCACAGTCTCTTGGTTCTCAGTGCAAAAACATCCCTAGATCAGTGATTGTAAAGAACAAGTTGTCAAGTGATGGTTATTATTTTCTGCACAGTGATATAAAAGGTATCGTTCTTCATTGCTGGTAATTGTCTTACATGTATGAGTTTGCAGGTGTTGCTTAAGAAGCTGTTGATAGAGGTTGCATATCTGCTCCTAGTACCTGATGGCTTTTGAAGATGGGAGTATAATCTCGTGATACATGGAATGGAAATTCACTTGAAACCTTAATACTATTTTACTACCAGACTATAATGTTGCACCAATTAAGTATATGATAAATGAGAAAAAAAGTGCAGCATATCTGTAAGTGCAGCATATCCAAACTGGTGCAGATAGAAAATTTTTGAATTGACAGTGTTTAATGTACTATGAATATAAATTTTGTTCTTAATATCCATTTGGAGTGGGAAACCACAAGAATAATCTCTGGACTGAGTCTGTATGTAGTGAAGGGCATTTAGTCATCTGAAGGAAAGTATGTGAAGAGCATTCACAGACTTTTTGTTTGTGCCAACAAACACTGCACTCTAAATCACCGTTATACCACTTTGTCATCTATAAATAACTGGCAAAACCTCTGCTAAGCTTTGGATTTCCTTCACTGCTAGTACTACTTGAAATCAGTGGTTCCTGTTTCAATATTGCTTGTTTCTTTGACATAAATCAAAGTGAGATCCTCACAGTTAAGCCATCAGAAACATAATTTAATTTGTACTAGGATGACAAAAATATTTCTCCTGTCTTTCCCCCATGTCCAATTTCTCTTTTTAAAATAAAATGGTATTTGATAGTTACATTGGGGAAATTCTGGTGCTATAGGTTAAGAAGGTGTAGTGGATCAAAATACTCATCATAACAAGTAGAAAAAGCTGCTTAAAAACATGATTTCTCAGTAATTGCAGGGGTAGTCCTGTGAGCTTGAATCTTGTGGTGGGGCCTATGTCTTCCCTGAAAACTTCCTCAGCAGAGATAAATTTCCAAGGAGTGCACCAATAACCAGTGTTTCTTAAACTTTCTGATTATACCAACAACTGATTTGTTGGAAATCAGGACATCAGCTTCAAATAGCTTAAAACATCTGCGTGTGACGGTGTTGTGCAGTTCTGGGGCTTACTGCCCTAAAAGGTTAGGAAGGTTATTGGCAGGCTCAGATGGACAAATTCTTGAGCAACAAGTTTGTTGCCTGAACTGATCCCTGAAAATAGTAAGCGAGTGGAAACACTGTTTTGTTGTTGCCCAGTGGCAATTTAAGAATATAAGGGAAGGTGGAAAGCACTGGGTAAATTAAACAGAGCAATCTTTTTAGGGGTGAAAAAATTGCTGTCATACTGCTTTGTTATCATAAATGGAGGAGTGTAAAAAGACCATGATTCGATGGCACTTCTGGGAAATCAGTGATACTGGAAAATACGTGAATGCCTTCTCTTGTGTTTTTTTTTTTTTGTACAAACACAGCTGCTTTTAATGTTAATCCCACACACATACAAACCATGTCTTATGTTCCTTTTGTCCATAGTTTAAATCCATAATATGTTGATCCTGGAGATCTTCATTAAGAATTGAATTTCCTCCTTCACTGTGCTGCACTTTGTTGTTACTCGACGGAAAAACATGCGTATTTCTTTGCATGTCTTGTTTGAAAGCAAGTGCTCCAGTACCAAAAAAGGGCCTATGCAAGTGTAAAGAAATAGGATTTGTCTGGCAAAATTGACAGGACCAACAGATCCAAAGGTAATTCTTGTAAAAGGGTAAACAGGTCTATATAATAACTAGTGTGCTTTTAATTTTTTTTCTGTAACAGAAACAAGTAGTAGGCTTAGTTTTGTAGAAGCAGCATGGAGTGGATATTAGAACCTCTGCTGTGGGATCTTGGTAGGACAGTGCTGCAAAGTTTTTGGTTAGTGAACACAAGATGTGATGACTGTGATTGTTGGCTGGTGGATATTTCTGCCTTTATGAATAGAAGTACAATGCTGATTCTCTTCTGCCCCCTCCTAATGAAAGATAAAGCATGGATTCAGCTTCTTGTGAAATCTTCCAGATTTGAGATTCATAAGAATTTAGAGTTGGAAAAGAAAGGTGGCAGAACTATAGCTTTAGGAGCAGTTCTTTCACCCTATAAATGGAGCATAGTACTGTATGCATGCAAAATTGCCCTTTAATTCATTTGTAAATAAGGCTGTTCATCAGAATGTGAGTGCATGGGTTTTATTTACATTGCTGGATGTTTCAATTCTATACATGCAAACCTGGAAAGTGGGAGATCCCTAAGATATTCCATACTATTCCAGGCAAAATGCTAACTGGATTAACTGTATGTAACGGTGTAGTTTTTCAGTAAGAATTCTGGGATCTGACCGTAATAAATTAAATCTCAGTGCTAACTCTTGATTTTGAGTGTCGTCTTCCCAGTGCTTTTACCTGCTGATTTTAAGCTTCCCTTTTGGAACTACTTTAGTTGGCAAGGTTGGCTTTGAGGGCTGTGCTTTTCAGCTTTTTGTCTTTGGTTGATGTTTTTTGTGGTTTGGGTAATTTTTTTTCCTGGATACATTTTTGCATCTATTGCCAAGTATAAAAGAAGTAGGTTGCTCTGTGCAAAGTGCCTGGAATATCCATCTAGTATCAATTCTCAAAACCAGTTCAGAATTTTGCAGGTCATGGGATTGCAGAGCCCTGCACTTTTTATTTCTGTCTTCTTCACTGATTTGCTCACTGCTTTTCTGACTTGTGACAAATTCATGGACATAGAGCTACTTGGAGAAAGCTTTGTAACCTTTCTGGTTTCTCTGTAAATGCCTCAGGCCTCAATATATTTACCTGTTCACACATGTCTCCTTACCAAAAAAAAAAAAAAAATAAGTCTAGTTTCTATGTGTTTTAAGTGAAAGTACAAAAGTTAAATCCATTTAAAAATCTTCCAGTCTTGTTCAACTTCAGGTTTTTGCAGTTGGAGCAAATGGGGGCGGGCGATAATTGGTAGAGCTGTACAGTTACATAACTAAATGCTTTTCTGCTGGAAGTTAGGAGAGCAGATTGCCTGGCCATCAATATGTGACACGTATTTTTAATCTTCCCACAGTGTCCATGCAGAGGAGTACAGTCAAGAAGTGTGTATTGGTTTGGTAGATTAATGTGTTCAAATAGAAAATGTTATTAAAAAATTTCCTTTTGGGGTACAAATAATTTTCTTTTTTTTGGAGAAACAGTAGTGGTGTTACATCACTTGAGAATTTAAGTAGTATTTGTTTTGCATAATTAATGGCAGATATTATTTTTAGGTAGAAATTGTAACTGTTGGTGGCTTTTAGCATGAAAGTTGTCATCTGAAACTCACAGTTGGGAATCAACTTGGAAAAAGAGATTATACAACATAGCACAGTGGTGATACGATAAAATATGCTATTTTATGGGGAAAATATCATGTTACTATCACAGAAGGACCATCAGCTGGCCAGCAATCATGAATTGTGTCACCAATTTCACAAAAATATTCATGAAAGCAGTGACTGGGACATCAGAGGGTTTTTTCTGTACTTAGAGGGTGGGTGGGCGGTTGGCTTTGGTTTGGATGGGCATTGGTTTTGTATCTTTTTTTTTGATGGAATGGCACTATATAGATCCTATTATTAGTGTATGCATTCAGAGAAAAGCGATACGAGTGAAAAAGTATAATGTGACACTGGACTGAGATGGAAGACAATAATGTGTGAACACTGTTTGCACTGTGAGTTTTTTGAATTTGGTGTTACAGCTGTTGTATATAGTCTTTTTGTATCTCTGTGAAGATGTGAGATCATGCTTCTCCATTGGCATGTGGCAGACATGAGATTTGCTTATCTGTGATGGAACAAGACCATTATGTCAGAGGGAGCATCTGAATGCTACCAAAGCTGGGCTGCTGTTTCAAGATAAGGCCTATCTTGGGTCCCTGATTTTATACAGTTACTTCATTAATCATCCTTAGAGTTTGAAAATCAGATTGTATGGTTTTTTTGAGTCACTGCAGGGAGAACCAGTCTAAACTGACCTCAGTAAATCAGGATTGTTAACATCTTCTTTGTTAAGAATCATTGCCTTGAAAGGCCCTGGCTTGGCCCTAAACAGGGTGTTTGTGGGGGGAAGTTGTCCTATCTTGGGTAGAAGAAACAAAGCAAGGCAAAACAAAGCAGGTTTTGACAGAGCACTTTTAGTTAGGCTTCCATGGGATCCTCCAAAAGTCTTGCCTGCCCTCCTGCAGATGCTTGAAATCACTCACCAGAGAGTTCGCAGTTTCACAAGATAGCTGAGCCACACTCTTGTCCTTAAGGCACGGACAGAGGCATCCCCACTTAGGCTGGGCTTCATATCACTTGTGCCTGCTCTGTCACGTTTGTTGGGGCTGCTCGTTCTAGGGAAGCTGCCTGCTAGATTGACTTCATTGCAGTGAAGTTGAACTAACCACAATTATATGAGGTTAAATAAAGGGTAGAGGTTAAAACATGAAACACCAGTGTCCTCTTGTGTAAGACATGCTTCGGGAAAGCAAGCAGGCTGTTTTTCTGTGCAGAAACCAGAAGTCAGAAATGTATCGGTTTAACCTATGATGTGCACAGGACAAGCATGCTTTGCATTTTATGGAAAACCTATTGGTGTTCATCTGGATTTAAGACTAGGAAAAGTAGGAAAGTAATGTTAAAAGAAAGTAACCTTGCTTGAACATGTCCCTTTCAGGGTGGCTTTGATTTGTCTTAGTACTGTTGCCAGTATTGTGTGCTCCGATGGGCAGTAGAAGGAATGGACATATACCTATGAAAATAATTATAGGCTTGATTTACCTGATGACTCTCCTTTAATCATTCGGTAGCCTTCTGCACACACATACATGTCTGCACATCAAAGAAAAACAGCTTCTGCTGAGCAGCTGCCAGTGCTCACTGGTTAACTAGTGAATGATGCACAGAAGTGTTGGAACATGTTTCTTGTAACACAGCAACTTCAGAATGTGTGTACATGATGATCTTTGCACAGTGAATCTAAATATTGCTCCTCTTCTCTTCTAGTTTGTGGAGACATCCATGGTCAGTTCTTTGACTTGATGAAACTGTTTGAAGTGGGCGGTTCTCCTGCCAACACGCGGTACCTCTTCCTGGGGGACTATGTGGACAGAGGGTACTTCAGCATTGAAGTAAGTTTCTAATTTCTGGTTTTGGCTGCAAAACTGCTTGCAGCCTATTATGTATATTTAGCATCATAACTAGTTCAGGAATACTAGTAACTGCGAGGCCCTTCGCAGATATCAGGTTAGTTTTGCTGATGGTGTTTCATAAAGGTTTCTTGGAATCCAGCCAAATCCCTCTATATCTGTGCTGGAAAGCTGACATGGAATGGACCCTGGTGCTAGCCAGTGGCCATCCAAATATAGCACAGAAGGCAATTGCTCTGCAGCTTTCATAAGCTAAATAGGATAAATAGACAGGACCTATTAGAAAAGAGAAATAACAGAAAAACTAAATGAGCAATCCATCGTTTAGTTTGACTTGTAGGTTTATTTGATCTGAGATTCCTGGATGTGAAATGTTATGAAAATGGAAGGACTAGATGGAAATTAAATGGGACAAAAAGAAAGCACATAGCATGCTGTGCTGGAGAGAATGAGTAAGTTCTGTTTAGATATGGCCTGCAGGAGTGTATGATCTCTGACTTTTGATGCAGCACTTGAATCCTCAGAGAAGTGATGCAGGAGTGCCCTGTTAGTGGTGCTGAGACCTGGTGCAGACTCCAGTGCCAGGTTGCAGAATGTAGAGGTCAAATGACAACATCTGTAGTTAGCTTGTGAAAGAAACAGTGTGCTATTCAACATGCCCACCTTTGGCTAGAAATGAGTCAAGTACCAAGTACAAATCCTTTGTTCCAGTGCTGATAGACCAAACTAGACTTTTTTCTTCTGTGTTACTGCTTAATTTTGCAAACTGACAGATGCGATGCATAACTATGGAATAAAAGCTGTTCTGGATTTTTTTGTCTAGGTTGTATTTGATCTAGTCACTGAGCAGTCAGTCAGAAACCCTTGCAGCAGCTTTTGAGCTGTGGCTTTACTGCTTTCTCTGAAAAGTTCAAACTTGAACTCCCTCTGAGTCAACGGAGAATGCCCGTTTTCTGTTGGAAGCGATATAGATCCTATGATACCTGTGTGTCTGTGACTAGATAGGATGGTGTCATACAAGAACATGTATATTACTGGTTCATTCGACATTCCACATCTTAGTGCACTGCTGCCATATTGATACAAAAATATGAAATACCAAGCAGCTGAATTGTTTGTAAAAAGGATCGGTACATTCATCTTGCCAGTGCTATATCAATAGTATGAAGTTTCTTAAAAATAAGATTCAGTAAAGCTACTTTTGCTTTATTAGTTCATTTTAAGACTTAATTTCAAATGCTAATGGACTTTTTTGACGCATTTTGCAAATACAAATATGCAATTCCAAGTAAAAATGCTCTAAAAACTTTAAAATTACAGGGGTTTTTCACCTACCTGCCAAAAATCCATGTAGTCAGGATTTAGACTCATACTGAAGTCAGCACTTTGATCATGGTTTTTTTCTTTGAGCTTGAGTTCATGATTTTCTTGATCTGCTGTGAGCTAAATCATTGCTGTAGATTACCACTCTGGATTGCTTGGGGAAGGGGGGGACTTCACAGACTTAAACTATTGTGCAGCTCAATCTTGAAATACCATTTTTGAGTTGTGATAACCTCATTCATATCTCCTGTAGACTTTGACTGAGTCAAATTGTATCTGAAAGAGGAAAGTTTTGTCTTCATTTATATATATGCTTTTAATATAAGAGATCGAACAAATGGATTTGCTTCAGCTTTCAAATGCTTGTCTGACTGTTGGCCAAAATCTGTTCCATGGGTATTACCAATTAAAGACAATAGCAAGCCATATAAAACAAAGAAAATAGCTTATGTATAGGGAATAAGCCCCTTAAAATTTCTCATTTAGCAACCTGTGCATACATACTTAGCAATTGTGTTCTGAATTCAGTTTTTCCATTCTGGAACACTGCTTTTTCACTGGAAGCAGTCCTGGCTTCTGCCAGTGCCAAAAAAATATCTCAGCTGTCACTTATATTATTTCTTTTTTATGTAAGGTTCTCAAATCACTATTTTTTTTTTGGTCACATAACTGATTTTCCCCACCTGTCACCTTGATTAAAGAATGGCTTTGAAAGGAAGGGCAGGTTTCTGTTTCGTAAGTGTATTTGGATGTAGAGCTGTGCATTCAGGCATGAACTCAGCACAATAAGTAGTGACAAGGAAAGGAAAATTGTCAAGAATGCAACTTGGCATTTAGAGGAGGAGGATGCTTTTGGTGGAGAGGGGAACCTGAGTACATATATCAGGTACCAGTTCTTGCCAGTACTTTGTACTGGGAGAAGTCAACATGGTAAACAACCTTAGCCTGATCTCTGTGCATATTTCTACCACGCCATACTGATCTTCCATTGATCTGTTGGCTCCCCTTTCTGCTGTGTAGACATGAGACTGTTGCAGTTCTGGGGTCTTTCCAAGAGAATTAAATAGCTGGTCCAAGGTACTAATCATGAGTAATGTAAGCTTTAAAAAAAATTCCCCTTGATTGCCGTGTGATATCTAAGCGTAAAAGTGACACCATTGAGCTTAGACCTAGCTGAGTTCTGATAGTGGGCGAGATAATCCTTCTCTGTGGGATGCAAAGCATTTGGGATTCTTCTGGATGAAAGGTACTACATAATGCAAGCTATTATCATTAAGAACAGAGGGAGAAATTGCATAAGGTAGGTGGAAAGCATTTGATAATAGAGAGGGGAAAAAGAAAAAAGTGTTTGTATAAGGAACCCAGCAGAAATATCAGTCCTTGCTCTGTGGAGCTTCTGATCCAAAGGCTCAGTTCTTCATGTGTGTGCTCCATTTTTACCAGAGTTAGCTTCACTACTTGAAGCAGAGGAGTGTTTGTGTCTTGGGAATTACTTCTAAGCAAGGGGTCACAGGATGAGAGACCAATGAAGAAATTACAACAGGTAAAATTAAAAAAAGTCAAATTGTAGGTAGATGAGGTTTCTCAGCACAGATGGAATCTTTATCCCATGGCTACGTTCTCTTTTCCGTTTGTTCTTTTGGGACAGTCTGGGCATTTCTTCACTTAAAAAAAACAAATTTCTGCAATCTGATACGGTGCATTTGTTTCCTTGGCCATATAACTGATAACATTTCCCTGTTGTACTTGTGCACTGTGCCAGGAGTTTGACTCCAGAGTAGAAACCCCTTGGTTCTCACTTTCAAACAAGTTTTATGGTTGCAGAGAGTAGAAACCTAAATGATCAAAACAGAGGGCTATTTTTAAAGCCAAAGAATAGTTAGAGCATAAGTGGTTGTGCAGGAATGGGTTGTAAGGAAGAATGACTAATTTCTACCTGGGTCTGAAAACTCTCTTCTGAAAGGCAGACATAAATCTTGTGCGGTGTAGGGAGGAGTATAGATACAGACTGTTTTTCATCACATTCTTAGAAAAATTATAGAATAAATACCAATTGTAATGCATTAATAACATTGTGTAAATGAACTACTGGAATTATTTTCTTTCTCAGTCCCATAGAACAGCATAGAGACTTAAATGTCAATTGAAATAATAAAGTACACAGTCACAATTTTTGAGAGAGCAGTTACAATAGGGAGAATTAAACCAACGTTCAAAATGAACAAAACTGGAGTTATGTTTTAAAGTTCAAAACTTGCATACATCTTCATTTCCTGAATGCAAAGACTGAAATTCCAGAAGGTGAAACTAGTTTCATGGTATTTCCAGCAAGAACAAAGAGGTGTTTGGAGTGAGTCTGGAATTTGACCATTGGACCTTGCACCAATTAAAAAAGCATCTGGGACTTTAGATGCTTCTGAACTCGGTGAACTGTTAGAAATTATTAACTAGTCTCTCCCAAGAAAATAATTGCATATAAATAATTTCATATTAGTAAACTGTGGGTGAAGTTAATGCTGGTGAAGTTGTGTGTTTATTATCTCTCAAGTCCCTGTGCACTTTCTAGGACTTCATTGGAAGAATGAACACCTCTCAGTTTCCTCCATTGCTGTAGTGTGTTAATGTTTTCCAGTAAACATCTTGATTTAAAATAGTTTGGGTTGGTCAGGAATAGTTCACTGGTGAAGTCAGTAGGTTTTTCACTTCTCTCAGAGCAAAGAAAATTCTAGGACTTCATTTATCCTAAATTTCAAGGCCCTTTTCTTCTATATACCAGTAGCAAATATGTGTCTCTATAGCAGGAATTTCCATCTTGTAAAATCATGTATTTTTTGCGTGGCAATGCTCCTCAGAGCTGCGAATATTCACTGATTCAGCAAATTCAGATTATTTTTATATATATATTAGATTCCCAGAGTGGAACATCTGTTTGTGTCAGGGCCATCCTCGCAGCTTGCCTGGTCCTGTGCCAGTTGTTGCCAGAGCGAGTCCCCAGGATGCCAAGAACCCCTTTTGGCTGCAGGGAGAGAACAAGGGTTGGCACCATTTCCCCTGCGCTGTTTCCGTCTCTGTGTGGGACCCATCCTCTCAGAGAACAGCTGGGGCCAAGACAGGAGGACTAAAGAGGAGAGTTAGGAGCCAGCACTCAGATACCTGTTTAGAAAGTACTAGCCATAAGAGTTAGAGGAACATCTAAGAAAAAGAATTTCCTAGTCACTTCTTAGTTTGTAAAAGAGATCCTTCTTTTTGGGTATTTTGAGGTCCTTTTAAAGGCTGAAATGGGAATAACGTGGTCTCAACATTAGAAAAGAGTGTAAGGAGAGTAGCGGTGTTTTGCAGGTGATAACTTCTAATAAAGTCATCTGGGAGACTAGCTAGGAGAGCGTCATGCAATAATTGAAGTCTGAAGGTGCTGAAGTACCATGCATGTGTCAAAACAAGATCCCAAAGTAGTCTGTGAATATTCAACAGATGTTTATAAAAAAATAAACAGAAGTTGAATGATCCGAATGAGATGCCTGAACATTTTAGAAATCAGCTGAGACTCTGAGGATGAGGAATGAATTTGCTTTTACTCCATGCAAAGTCTGTTTCCATAGTATTAGCCTTTTTAACTTTTAAATGTGCAAACCGTATGTACAAGAGCAGTGGTTTTAGTAACACAAAAAAGCCCAACTGAAATAAGAGCATAATGAAATGTTCTGAAAGTTTGGAAGAAAGAATGAATATAATACAATGTAATGAATATAATACAATCTTTTATTTTCAGTAGCGTTCAGAATTTTCTTCCTCTGTGTTCCAGGGGTAATAGTTTAGAAATGGCAATAAGTTGCACCCCTTGTGAGTTTTCTGGTTACAGATGCCAAGTATCTTTATTTGTCTCTGAAATAAAGCCCAAATAAATAGTCGTGCCAGTAGTGTGAATGCAGTTACGTGTGTAAAAAGGTACAAGGTTTCCATTGGGATAGTTACTCCATTTTAGGAAGCTGCATCTGTATTAGGCATTTTGACGAGACCATTATTTCAGTGCAGTTAAAGTAATGCAATTTTCATATTGAGATAAGGTGTGTGTTTAGAGAGTGAAGGAGCTATGCCAATGGACTGTTGGACAGTCCAGAGGACGTCAGTGGAGACCTTAGCAATGTGTGGCTCAAATTATCCTTTCGAGTATGAATTATCTGACGCTTACTCACAATTTTATCTCTTGGGGGAATGCCCAATGCTGTCAGTCACTTGGAAGGAGAGGTCATCTTTTGTTATCCGTACAAAGCCATACAACTAACAGTGAGCTGCATCTTTTTTTTTCCTGGCACAGCCAGTGCAAGAGCACCCAGAAGTGAGCACTGTGTGGCAGGTGGTGCTGTGGTTGCACTTTGAGTGGCAACAGTGATGATTTTTCAAGGCTCCTTGTTTTAAGCACATAACTTGGCATATGTGGAAGTGCTCTGGGGCTTTTGGTTTTTCTTTTCAGGAGAGGCAGAGATGTCAAATTGTGCAAAGGCTCAAATTCAACATGCAACTGTGGAATTAAATCCCAAGTCCTTTTTGAAAATATGTACCTTTGGCTTACACAGTGCTTAACGGCACAGACCTTTTCTTTCCTGACGCTGAGGCTGCCAGAACCTCAGCAGGAAAATAGCTTGACTATAGGAGCTAGGGAGGTGGACAGATTACCTCTTTGTTACAAACTCAACGTATCTGCAGTTTGAACAGCTGAAAGACAAGCAAGCAGGGGGTCAGCTTGAGGCATTAAGAGATGTAACTTTTTTGTTAAATACAGTTTTCATTGATAGGATGCAATGAAACAGGCCAAAAATACCTTACAGGCGTCCAGCTCGCAAGGTCCCTGCTGTACATTTTGCATAGAGTTACAGCAGAGCTGATGTGTAGTATGTTCTTAGGAAAAAGTTGAAGGGGAAAAAAAAAAAAAGATATTTAGAAATTTTACTACTGGGTAGCAATATTACCAAATAATTGAAGGCTGTTAGCTCAGATTTCCAACAGGGGCAATTTTTCATAAACTTTTTGACTTTGGTAAGAATTCTGAGATGCAAAGCACAGGTAGGAAAAAAATTAAAACCAGGATGTTTGCTCACAATATGCTGTTTGGACATAAGTTTTTTGTATGTAAATGACTGTAAGTTGAAAAGCCATGAAAATTGTTGCCCTCGATATTTGCTGTTTAATTTGGATGGGGAAAAAACCTCATTGGCTAATTAGTTCTTGTTTACTGTTATAACATTAGTTCACTGGACTACTGAAAAGGGGGAAAATTAAAGGAATTATTTAAACAAAATAAGCCTTTGATATGGTACTACTTAAAGCAACACAAAATGTGAATAGTGACAGGGAAACAGAGCTTTTTGGACTGCATTGATTCTCTGTTATCTTCTCAGTCTCATTTTCATGAGTACTTCAAAGGAAGTGTAGAAATAAAAGAAAAAATAAATCTGTGATAAGCAAACGTAGAGATCTACCCATAAGCAAATACCTAATGTCAAAAACATTAAAATTCCATCTTTCCTGATTTTCCCTGCTTCCCAAATCTGGATGATATTTTAAGTACCTAGGGCTTCTTTTAATCTTGCCAAGGCTTTATGAAAAACTTAGTTACAAGGGCAATGTACACTGTTTTGTTTTTTAATGTGGCACTTCATTTAATCACTAATCATTGTGCTTTTCTAAAGATGCTTTGGCAGGATTAGAAGCTTTAAGGTAACTTAGATGCAACTTTAAAAGCTGTAACTTTCTTTGCACGAATGGAGATGTCACCTTAAACTTCCTGTCTCGCAGCATTTATATCAAATTTTTGCATTAGCCAGTAAGTTCAAAGAAGTGGAAGGTTCTGGGAATTCTTGGAAGGATGGAGAAGTCATCATCAGAGACAGAGAATTGCTCTGGTGGTATGGAGGAGTGGGTTTCTCTCCCCATTGGAGCAAAACCCTCAAACCCAAGTCTTCTGGAGATTGCACAGGGAGAGAATACTTTCCCCAGGCACACACTCCATGGGTTTTTGGGGCCACAGCAGATGAATCATGTGACCTAACAGAATAATTTCCCACTGGATTACATGAGTGTTATCTACTTGGTGTTCTGACATCTCACTACCTGCAGTGTCAATGGCACCTGTGAGGCAAAAGAATTGGTGTGAGCTGAGAAGATGCTGCTTGTATTTTTGTTGTCTTCCCCTGACTGCAGACCCTCTGAGTAGAAGAATAGAAATTGCAGAGAAAGAACAGGCAGAGCATTCAGATTTTTACATGAAATAAATTCAAAACAAAGAGTAGTAATATAAAATCTCTTCTGCTGTGTGATTGTGTGGATAGTGTAAGTGCAAACATAAAAACGTTGCATCGTTTTTTCTTTTCTTTTGTTATTGTAAGTTGAGGACTGTGTAGCAAACAAGAGAACTGAAATCTACATGTTGAGATGATTAAAATAATTACGCTGTTTTTCAAGACACTCTGAATTACTGAGGGCAATTCATAGTGTATAACATAGAGGCATTACTTTGACAACAGTGCTGATTTTGTTCTAAGCTGAAACTGTGGTTAGAGTACATTCTGGATTTCCAATATTGATTATTAAGTTAAATTATTTTTTTTCCAACAGACCAGAGGGGAGTGTTAGGAAGTAGTTGTAAATGAGAGGTGGGGGTTTTTGACTGCTTTTATTTCTTGTGCAACATTTCTGCAGTTCATGGATATCAAAACAAGGAGAACTTGGAGGAAAATTTGCTCAGTTTTCTAGCTCCTGTTTTTGAGAGGCCATTGTGGTCTGTACAGTGTTCTTGCAGGTGGTGGGCTCATCTCATGAGGTGAGTGGGTCTTATTTCCATAAGCTTGCTTGGAACTGTGAGTTTGTTTTCAAAACAACTATTTTAATTGGGTAGTTTACAGCCTGTCTAAGCCTTTTTTTTTTTTTTTTGATCTTTTTTAAAAACATGTCTAGAAGAAACGTCATCTCAAATAGAAATCTTCAGGAAAGAGAAAAGGCTTTATAGTAGTAGCTGTGTAGTAACTTCATTTAATCCAGGAGCTTTGTGAATTTCAGTTTTTCCCCAGTTGTATGTAGAGAACAATGTTAAGTGAAAAATGAATAAGCATTCATGTTAAAACTGTGTAATACACAGCTGAGGTATTTCCTGAAGTGTGGGTTAAATTGTTCTGAGACAACTGTTCCTTAAGCCAGGAAATGCAGATCTTCCGGTGAAATTGTTTTCATGAAGGTTTCTGCGTGACCTTCCAGGTGGAGAGCACACACATCACTTTGGAGCTGCACAGCAACTGGTGGTTGAGGGCCGGGGCTGCTGAAGGCAGTGCGTGGCTGAGCAGGGAGGTGCTGCTCCGCAGAAGTGTCAAACTCTACCAGAATTTACCAATAGGAGTTTCATCCGGTCCAGGCTGAAGTGCAGAGAAATGTTTGCATGTCGTGTATGAAGAATGAAGTTGAAAATAAGTGTTTCACACAGAGTACTTTTTTTCTCTGCTGTTTTTGGGGTGGAAGGGAGCCTAAGTTGTTGAGTTATGTCATTAATTATGAATTCCGTTTTTCCTTCTTGTTTCTAATTTGCAGTGTGTGCTGTACTTGTGGGCCTTGAAAATCCTTTACCCCAAAACACTGTTTTTACTTCGTGGGAATCATGAATGTAGACATCTAACAGAGTATTTCACTTTTAAGCAAGAATGTAAGTCTACCTAAATATTTTTCCTCTTAACTGCTTTTTCAACAACTTGTTTTTTGTGAGTATTTGGTACTTGTTCACCATCAGTAATTTTTCATGTACTTTTCACGTTAGCTATCATTAATTTTAAATTGTAATCAGTGTTCCCTGAGGGGGCAGTCTTCTCTCAGTGGTGTGGAAAGGAAGAGGTCAACCCCCCACAGCAAGTAGTGACCGACCACCCATACAAACTCGGGGGTGTCCCTTGGTGCTGCAGGTATGAGACACTTCAGCTTGCCAGCCTGGCTTGGGAAGCATCCTGGGACTGCTGTGGGGCCATCTGGGCCTGGATGCTCCTGGCAAATTGTGCTGCTGCTCCTTTTTGCAGCAGCTGAGGGTTTGCTGCCCCACGCAGCAGCCTGGCAGCAAAACCTGCTGCCATGCCAGCTCCAGCACCTCTGGCACAGATCCGTGATTGCTAGGGAAGGAGGTGGCATCTCACTGGGCCTCATCTGCAGCAGGAGAAAAATACAAGGAGTTTTTATTTTGTTTTTTTTTCATTTTCCTTTAATTATAGCATTTTCACATTTACCCTGTAAGTAGGCTTAAACTTTTTATGTGCTCTTTTTATGTGAATTCCTTTCTGTGTTGCAAGAAAGGATGCAGCGACACATAAAAGCTCATTAGATGTAGACCTTCACTTGCACAGTGGCACTGTAAGCTGAAGCTATTGCCATACGTCTGTGTTTTCTTTTTAACACTGGGGATAAAGGAAATGTTAATAGGCTCAGAGGCTTCATGGTTTACTGAGTTTAGTATGCATATTGGTAAATTAACATTTCAGCATGAGTGTACCACCTCCTTCATTTCGTAATGGCTTTTCTGGACATAATTAATTACAAGGAACTGGACTGAAGTTCTGACTGCTTCATAGAGAGTATATTGAGTGATAATGTAATAGATGATAAAACCATTCAGTAGACATTTTAAGGCTTGCAGTACAGATTTCATGGCAGATTATAATGGTACATTAAGTTGTTTATGTACAGGTTTTTAGAAAAATTACAACAAACTTGGCAGAACTTTTATTAATTTCGTCTCAGAATATGAAGTTTTCCAGAGCTGAAAAACAATAATCTTGAAGAATTTTTTGCATGAAGCAAACTTTCAGTGCAGTCCTCAGTGCAAGACAGAGTAGTGAAAGCAAGACTGAGATATTAAACTTATTCTTTTTTCTTCTTAACTATTAATGGCACTTCCTGATGCCATCTTAATCTTTAAAAGGTAAAATCAAATATTCAGAACGTGTATATGATGCCTGCATGGATGCCTTCGACTGCCTTCCCTTGGCTGCTCTGATGAACCAACAATTCCTGTGTGTACACGGTGGCTTGTCTCCGGAGATCAACACCTTAGATGACATCAGAAAAGTAAGTCTTTTCAGTATTATCTTTTAGCACTATGTAAGCACACCATCCAATGGTTCATTGTGCCTTGTTAGGAATTACGCACTTCCTTGGAGAAGATACAAAAATAGCTCTAGGAAAACCTCACAATATTTCAAAGGTATAACAAAGAAGTATTGTATGATTGCAATGGGTATAATCAGTATTTTTTTCTCAAAATAGTCAAGAGAGTCAGTCTCAGTAGGTTCTGCCACATTTTTAATAGTTCTGCACTTGAGTGCCTGGCAAATTGTCTAAGTGAGGCTTAGTAAGTTTGTACTTGTGTTTTCTCTTGTGTTCTAAGAAGTTTCTCAGAAATCTCTTGAAAATTCAGAGAAAAACGTCAGTTTCTTCACATGATCCAGTGTTGTTACATGTTATCAAGGATTAATTTTTTTCAGATGTTTTTTTAGAAGAGATTTCAATTGGTATTTCTAAAAGGAGATATTTGAACTACTCATTCTTAGCGATTTCATCAGGAAAATAGAATCTTGTTTCTTGTTTGCAGTTTGAGACTGGCAAAGATGGATGTATACTTCTGACCTTTAAAGTTACTCAAAGGTAGTTTGTATTCGGAGGTTAGTTTGAAGTCTACTAAGAAATTAATATGGTTAAAAAAAACCCAAACTTGAGCCAGTAATTACATGTTTTGGTTTAGAAGCAATTAGCTTAAGATATTAACTGCACTTTAAAAAATTACTGAATGTAAAGTTTTGTTTCTGAGTAAAGGTTTGCTACCTCCGTAAACAAAAATACTCCCTTGCCTAAAAATTGGCTGGCTTTGAAGCAACATAATGGCAGAGTAAAGGTGTTTAGCTCTGAGATTCTAGATTAGGTTCATTAACATATTCACCTTCTCTCTGCCCAACCCAGCAAGTTTATTCATCTTCGGCAATCAGAAGAAATTGGGTCTGCATATTTATGATTTTTTGTTTAACTTAAATGAATTTTAATTGCATAAGCATCAATTGGAGAGGACTGAAATAAGTTAGAAGTGTAGGTATGCTGTGAATATTTCAAGATGAGAATGCGAAGGTAAAAATTGTAGAGGTCTCTTATTAAAGCTTCTTGACTGAGTGTTAAACATATAAAACCAATTTTTTCTCTTTGGAATTTTTTCAGAGGTGGGGGAACGTCTGTTATGTATGCTGCTGAATCATTACTTGATCTTTCCTGGTCAGTGCAGAGAATGTTTTGGACTGCAAGCCTTATTTATAAGTCCATCTTAACAGGGGTGTTCTTACATGAAAGAATTCATGCAGATAACAAGTGGTGTTTTTATATTAAAGAGCTCTTGCAGGAGAATGATGGTTTTTAATATTTCCCTGTTTTGCTGTACTTCATCTTATTTGCAGTATGGTTCTATGTAATTTAAAGTTTTTAATACACACAGTCAGGCCAGAAAAAGGAGTCTTTAGCTGCTTAATTAAGGTTAAGGTTATGAGAGCACCAAGAATGTCATGGCAACATGCTGTAATGCAGAGATACTGGCTTGATATTTAAATACAACTTTTTTGTGAAAAGGTACAGAACTCAAAATGGGACCTTGCATTGGAATAGCTATTGTATTTTTTCTTGAGACATCTCACTCACATAAATTGAGTGCCATAAGGTTTGAAAAATCACAAGATACAGAAATACTATATTCTCTCTTGTCCACTAGACTGCTTGCAAAAACCAGCAGAAAAGAGGGAAAAAAGCAAACGAAAAACTTGTGTAGAATGGGAATCCACTGTATCTCTAAATTTTCAGTTATATCTGTTCCTTCTCCACTTTGTCGGTTTTAGCAAGGAATGTTTTATTATTAGTCAAAATCCACTGCTTTAAAGCTGAAAAACAGATTGCTTTGCCTCTCTTTGTCTTCTCATGGAATGAAAACCGGTAATTTTGCTTCAATGTTTCTGTGATACACAGTTGAAAGAAGTTAGTATTTCTTTGTCTCCTATTTTTCTTAGTTAGATCGATTCAAAGAACCACCTGCATATGGACCTATGTGTGACATCCTGTGGTCAGACCCATTGGAGGACTTTGGAAATGAGAAGACTCAGGAACACTTTACTCACAACACAGTCAGGGGGTGCTCGTACTTCTACAGGTGACTATTACTGCTTTGGATAGATTTCTGTGGGTGACCTTCTGTTTTTGCAGTATAAATGTTTGCTTGAACTTTGTGGCACTGCTTAGATAATTAGGCCCTTTTTTCTGCAGACTGAGCTTGTTTTCAGATAAATTCATGCTTGCTTTATTTGCATCTCTTCCTTTAAATCACAACTGGGAAACCCTAAGTGACTTAATTTTATTCACCAAAGCCTGCATATTTTGCTTATTTCAGTTCTTATAAGTTAAATAATGAATGTGTCACTTCTAAAAAGCAGTACATAGCTGCATTTCTAGTTTGAAAATTAGAACTTAATTTCAAATGAAAGATGCCAGCATTGGAAAACTGATTACCTATTGTTCTGCGGGGTAAGTAAAAATTGTGATTTTTCCCTCATAGGTACGTTTTTTCCCTCTGATCAAAATTTTGTTTATGTTTGAGAATAATTCTTACCAAGAAATTCAGGGTTGGAACAGCATTATTAAATGGGGCTTACTAAGAGCTGAAATGCAGACAAGTACCTGTAACATTCTTGAAGAAACATGTATGGACTTAAATGCAGAAATGCCAAGTTGTAATTCATCTTTGAAATTATTGCTTTCTATTGATACTTGTTAGTAAAATATAGCTGTGAGAACATTCCTGACAAAAAGTAACAGTAATGGGGATAGAAGGACATCTAAAGCAAATCTGTGGGTTAGTTTGTGACTATTTCAGTGAAGCTTTCTTCTCTGTTTCTTTACCGTAATTGTTCTTTAATTACGGAGTTTTTTTGGTCTCTCTCTGTAATGAGTCAGAAGACTCTCTCCTGAACAGCAGAGAGGATTTCCTTGGGTGCTGGGCAATGTCCCACTGTCTCCTCTCTGGCACTTCACAGGGAGACCAAAGCAAGCCACAAAGTTCCTGTTTCCCAGTTGTGCCTGGGTGCTGACTGCTGCCTTGCTCCATTTCCAGTGGTAGGCAGGTTGCTTTGTAGGCTATATGCTGTGGACACCAGACAGACGACACCCCTTTAAGAGTGCTTGAGCTGGTGATGAAGAGCCTCTCAAGTGCTACTTCCATTCTGTCTTCATCATAGGATCAGCCTGTGTTACTTCTTGAACAGTGTTGGTGATTACATTGTACCTTCCTCAGACAATGTAAGGATTTTGAGGGATTTGAGCTCTTCTTGCATTTGTTTGTTAGGGATTTTTTGTTACAGCAGTTAAGAACAACGTACATGGATACCGGAGTAGCAAAAGTATCAGGAGGGGAGGTTAAATGGCAAAATGAGCAATGTATTCAGTGAAATCTTAATTAAAAATTCATTTTTATTCAGGAGAAATGTGAAGATGCTCTTGAAATGTTAAGAGGTTGTTGAACTTTTTGAAGGGAAGCAGTTCTCCTTCAGCCCATGGTAGCAACACCCAAGTTTTCTCAACAAACTCAGCAGAAAGGAGGAATCTAGCTCCTTTAGTTGTCTTAGAAAATCTCACCTTGAACATAACTGACCTGTAGCTGTTTAGTGATACATAAAAAGTAAATCAATGGCTTCCACCAATAACCAGGTGATAGAACTGCTAGAATCAACCTCCTTGTTGGTAATGTTAGCAGGAAGGGAACAGATGGTTTGTTTAGAAATGAGTTTTCGTAGTCCTTTGTTGGATCCATAATTGCTGCAGTGTGGGGACGGGCTGAGAACAAAGCAGTTTGCTCCGCAGCCTGGGCTGCCAGCACCCACCTTCTGTGGGCAGGTCGCTCTGCAGCCTCCTGATCCACACCGTCTGGAAGGTGCTCGATACATGTGTTTGGGCTCGTTATGAAAGGGAGTGTCAAACTGTTGCAAACAATTTGTCCCTTCAGAAATGGGCGTATGACTGAGGGATAAAACCATTCCACTTCCCCTCAGCAGCACCACATGCTGGAATGTGCCTGGGATTCCCAGACACTGTGCAGAGGGATTAATAGTGATTTACCCTTGTGAAAAGCCTGGCAAACATGCCATGTGCTTAAATACAGAGCTGTGTATGTACTGAAACATCTTTTAGGTTGGGCTGTTTTCAGAGGTCTGCTTCATACAATTAATTTAAAATTTCTTTAAAATACATATCAGTTTCCCCCAGAAAATATGTCAGACCCAGTCTGTATCCTGACTCATATTCAGAAAACCGCATGTTTCAGGAGAAGAAGAAATACTTAGAAGACACCTAATTATGTGTGAGGGGCATATAACTGATTAATGATTCAAGCAGACAGCTTGCTTCAAGTCACGTTATCTGAGATTATATAAAGGCAAGTATTCATTTTAAAAAAGTGCCTAGTTTCTCTGGAAGGTGACTGATTAGTTGCCTAATGATAATACCTGGCAAAAAAAGTTATCCATCACTGTGTACTGTCTAGTGTCTAATTTTCCTTGCCTTTTCTAGTTACTTACTGAGAAAAGAAATTAATTTCCCTAAACAGGCAGTTCAGCTTCTAAAGGGGGGACTAAGTTATGCAGTCTTCCTTAAAGAATGTCTGTTAATAGGATGACTTTGTTTGTTCTTCAGTGAATAAAATGATACAATAACTCTCAGGCATTTCTATAAGAAAAAGGTTAGGTGTCAGGAAGAATTTCCTCACTGAAAGGGGGGTCAGGCATTGGAACAGCTACCCAGGCAGGTGGTGGAGTTGCTGTCCCTGGAGGTGTTCAAGAAACAACTGGACATGGTACTTAGTGCTATGGTTTGATTGACAAAGTGGTGATCGATCAAAGGTTGGACTTGATGATCTTGGAGGTCTTTTCCAACCTTAATGATTCCACACTATCTGACTTGGCAAGATAAACTCCTACTTGTCATCTTGATAATGTCTTCTTTCAGTGATCGGAAAGCTTCACGAGGTCAGCTGGACTTTTTATCTCTGAAAATAATACTAAGTTATGGAGAGACAGCCACTAAGCAGGTTTAGGCCTTTGTTGAGGTGTGGAGAAAATTCTCCCCTTTCTAAGCCATCCTAGGATGGGGAATGTCACCATCTCCGTGAGATTACTGGTTGGATGAAGAATTAAAATGTTCTTTGATCACATTTGGACAAAGTTATTATGAACATACATGGCCCTATCCATGAAAATTTGTCATTGGATACACATCCAGCTTGTTTCATTTCCCTTGTGTCTAAGTTGTGGTAAAGAACATTGAGAGTTTGGTTGTGCCACTGAGTTAATTAGCAGTGTCTTATCCTATGCGAAGTATATCAAGGGCTTCCTATCAGGACTAAGCACATGTGCAAGCTTAACACTTGATTTCTGGGATCATCTGTGTGATTAAGACTGGGTTATAATTACTGCTAAGAAGAGCATGAGGTCGTGTGAGCATTGCCAAAGTCAATGGATGACCTCAGAAGTAGAGCATATACTCAGAAGTTTTGCACAGGCATGGTGCTTCAATTTCTAGGGTTTTCTTAGTGAGTTAAATATCAGTTCTTAAG
The DNA here is from genome assembly GCA_035583185.1 of Anabacerthia variegaticeps. Classification (NCBI taxonomy): domain Eukaryota; kingdom Metazoa; phylum Chordata; class Aves; order Passeriformes; family Furnariidae; genus Anabacerthia; species Anabacerthia variegaticeps. The sequence goes on along the minus strand of JAWWEW010000131.1, from coordinate 23,039,847 downwards.
CAATATAAGCTTATGAAGCTTTGAGCTTTATAAGGCTGTTTGGCTTTTGACTACTTTGTTTTATTTTTCCAAAGCAAAAAAAACCCCAGAGGCAGAAATGGCAAGAGTGACTCGCCTTGCAGACTCCTCTGAGAACTTTGTTTGCCAGTGAAGCAGCCACTGGATAACTGAAATGGTTCAGGCTTACAGATGCTCTGGAGTAGAGTAATAATTTTGGTCCTGCCAGCACATCATTTCAGTGGTGTACTTGACATGCAAGTTAAGTTTGTGAGTATGCAAAGACCAGAGAAATGTCTACTGAAAGCTTTTGAAGACTATACCACCTTTCAGCTCAGGGTGGAAGGCACAGTTGTATGAATTCTTTTCTTTTTCTTTTGCCCACTTTTCCACCCTTCCTTCTCCCAGGCCGAAAGCTTTCTGCTGGCTCCAGATTATCTGCCCAGATGTACTGGTAGAATTGCTCATCAGACCTGGGAACACATCCAATTTTAAAAGAATGACTCTGCAAAAAAGATATGTGTTTATTTGGTTTAATCCCGTACAGTTCCCTTGCTCTACTTCCCAATGCAGCTCTGCAGACAGCACAGCTAAGGGCAAGAAAAAGCAGGTGGAAAGGGATCTTGTGGGAGCTTCTTAGGACAGCACAGCAGCAAAAGCATTGCCTTTGGAAACTCAAGTGTGAGGCGAGTTGGTTTTGCTGGAAACCTATTTTTGTATTTGCATGTAATCTTAGAGAAGCTTTTGGATTAAATTTGAATGTCCTCTTTTTAAAGAAAGGTTTATGCCTCTGTTTTAATGATACGATGAAGGATATAAAAGATAGTTATGTTAATTCCATCCAGTTTTTCCAGTTATTGGTGGAAAAACAATTTGAAAACATTTGCCGTTTTGGTTCTTATTAGCAAAGTAGCGCTTCTCTTCCAAAACTGCATAGAAGATCATGCAAAAGAGACCTCAGAACTAGTAAACTATGCATGAGGCATTTTAATAAAAGAAGTATGCCAAAGAAGGGAATATCACAGTCACATACTCCATGGGGAGTAACATCTCTCTAGCTTAGCAGAGTGGTATTTTGTTTTCTCCGTGAGTCATCGCTCTTCCATGATTCAGCATGACACATGAAGGCAGAAGGCTGGGTCGCTCTGGAAGAGCCTGTTGCGTGGGGGATTTCTGTTTGTTTGTTTTCTGTCTTGGCCAGCTGCTTTATTTCTGGCTCATCTGAATTACAGTCTGGGCTCTGCAAAGCAGGGACAAGGAGGAAAGTGTTTCTGGAAGGGTAGCACTCAGAGAAACTAGTAGGGAATTTGATTACAAGACAGTTATTTTCATTAGAAAGATTAGGAAAAATATTTCCAAGCAGAAGTCATTTCTGTAAAAGATTTTCTCTGATAACTTTTGCCATAATCTCTGTTCTGTTGGTGTTTTGCAGGACTTCCTGCTTTTTACCTGAAGGACATGCATTTTTGTGTTGAGGAATATAGTTTAATAGAAAGCAAACAGATATTAAGAAGTGCTATATGGATAGCATATGTAATAGCTGCATGTGGTGGAGACTTTGCTTCTCCCCAGCCCCGGCTTCAACAAGGAGCTGAAGAAAAATGCCTGTGACTAGTTTTGTTTTTCTCAAAATAAAATGTCCAGAAACTGCTTCTGGATTGTAGTGGTCTCGGTAATAGGATGGCTGGCACGTTGCAGATCCCATCCTATGCACTTAGAAGAAAAGATGGCAGGAAGGTGGGTTTTTTTGGTCAATTTGCATGGAGCACTGTGTGGAATCTCCTCCTCTCTAGGTGTGGGCCCTGTAGAATCAGCCAAATTCTTCTAGTAGAAGTCTGTTTTCCACAGACTTATGAAGAATAAGATAATTGAGGAATTAAAAAAACCCACCACTTTTGTACTTGAAATGGAAAGAAGAACCTATCATGTCTATTTAAGAGCAATTTTTATCACTTCATTATATCTTCTTTAAAGCAGTACTTAACACTGGATGAAAAGAATACTATGGGGGAAAAAAAAGTTATAGCCAAGACATTTTGAGCAGCTGAACTGATAATGAACGTAATCAACTGTCTATCAGATTCTCATTATAGACCCCAGTTTTCAGAAGTTAATGTAAAAATTTCTAAGCAAAATGTACCATAAGTCTACATTTAGTCACAATTAATTATGAAAAGAAACGTATGCAAATTAGTTCTCATTTTCCAGTGGTTTGAATGGCAACCTGTCAGCATTTGAGATCATTGCAGTTGCCAAAATGATATCCCACATAAATTCGGAATTGAAATTATTTTATAATGGCAATCTTTTTAGACAATTACAAACGCCAAATCTGCATCTGAGAATATATGCTAGCTGGCTCAAGTCCAAAACCAGCAATATAGCATTTCATTGGGTTTGTAGCCTCTAGCTGCAAATGACATTTCAGCGTCAAAATATTCAGGAAGGCTGGAAGCAAGCAGTAGCATTTCTCTTCAATAAACTGAAGGAAGATGACGCATTAGATTTGGGGGAGGGGAGGGGTGTTGGGGTTTTTTTCCATGAGTTTTTATTTTTGTTGCATGAAGTTGGAAACTGACAGGGCTGTTAATAGATTGCAAATGAACACTGAAGGTAGTCCATGACATCGTGCCTGGGACAGCAGGTTTTTTTGTGTAATATGTATTTGATCTGGGGTTTTTTTATCTTGCTCAGTATATTTAGGACAGCTTTAATAAAAGTGTTTTGCATAACAGTGTTAGTGTATGACTTTATCTTGCTCCTAAGGTACTACAAAACAGTCTGCTCTTGCCAGGGTCTTTGATAATGCTCACTGTTCTTAGCATAATACCTTGTCATGAGTTACATTTGAAGATTCAGAGTCTCTGCAAGTCTGTGTTATTTACAGGCATAGTGCAAGCACATCGTACTGCAGAGTCAGCCCAGAAGGTAGCAGCGTCACGTTGCGCCAGGGAAGGTTTAGGTTGGATAGTAGGAGAAATTTCTTCACAGAAAGGCATGTCAAGCATTGGAACAGGCTGTCCAGGGAGGTGGATGGGTCAGCATCCTTGGAGGTATTTAGAAGACATGTAGATGTGCTGCTTAGGGATACAGTTTGGGGGTAGACTTGGCAATGCTGGGTTTACAGTTGAGCTAAAGGATCATTTCCAACCTGAATGATTCTGTGGAGATTCCCCAACACCTTCTATTTCCTTCTTTCAACCCTTCTGTCTGTTCTGTTATTTGAAGTAGAAGACAGGCGAACTGATGGTGAAAAATAACTGATGGTGAAAAATAACTGATGGTGAAAAATAATTATTGGATGTTACCACAGGGTATATTTTGCTTTTTTCCAGCTATCAGGTAACATTTC
>JAWWEW010000131.1:22926412-23036398 GCA_035583185.1 Anabacerthia variegaticeps | reverse complement strand
AACTGATGGTGAAAAATAATTATTGGATGTTACCACAGGGTATATTTTGCTTTTTTCCAGCTATCAGGTAACATTTCAGAGCTTTTATGTAAGGTTTACACCTTTTGTCACCGGTTTGGGGGTGTTTTTAGCAACAGTTCTGATTGTTGCTCTCTTACTTGCCCAGCAATTTGGAGAGATAATTGTAACATTTGCATGTCACATCCTGGACCTCAGATCCAAGAAAATAAGTGTCCTGGTCCCAGTCTCAGGTCAGTTACTGCTTTAGGGCAGACTGCACTCGGAAGGCAGCTCAGTTCTCCATCCATGCCAGTCTGTCTCTCTACCACATCACCTCCAGAGCTTGGGCACTTGGAGCTAGTCAGGCTCACATCAGACACAGAGATTCAGGTGAATCACAGCTCAAACTCCTTTACCTGGCCAGCCTGACTAGCACCACCAGTACTGGAAGTAAAGTCAGGTAGTAGCAGGAGGTGGGAACACTTGGTTTCTCCCAAGGTTTAATGTTTTAAATGCAACTCCTTTAAGCTAGTGGCAAGGGTGTGCCAGTACCTTGCTGCATACCTTGCTATAACTGACATTCAGTTCATCAGTGCCTTTCAGATGTCGGGTCACCAGGCTGCAGGGATGTGGATGAGGCCAGCTGCAACCTCACAGTGTTGCCAGCTTCCCACCCTGCTGAAAGGCCATGAAATAGAAAACAGTCACCTGAATGATTGCTTGTTTTCAAGGGTGAGAAATAAATCTGGATAAGGCAAAACAAATTGTATGGGACTGACTGACTTGAAGAGGGACAAAAGGGAAATGCTCTAGATGGCATCTGGATCGAGACTCTTTCCCACCTCTTAGATGTTTTTAAGGGGCCTGTGAAGTTTTTTTCATTTCAGCACCACTTCTTCACTCTTTTCCATGCATGTTCTTTGTTCTGTTTTGCTCCACCACAGTTGACTTTTGACAGGGGAAGCCCGAAACTGTTGGCTTTCTTGGATTCTGCATCAGATTACTAACAGGACAAAAGAGGTTTTCCTTTCTGTCTTGTAGTGCTAGGTGGTCATTGTGCTTGTTATCCTTCAGTAGAGGCATGGAGAATCATCACTAGTTTAAACGCAAGAAGAAAACAGTTGTTACAGGAAAAAAAAAAATTTTGAAAGCAACAAAATGAAGTCAATTTAAGTTTTGTAGCAATTATTTGTGTATAATTTTAAATAGCTTTTCTCTGAAAACTTAGTATTTCACACTTGCGCTGTCAGAACTGCTGTGTTCAACTTTTCTTGTATATGATTTCCATGTGTTCAGTGTCTTACACAGAAAGAGTAGTTTTCATGGTGCTCAGGTAGTAAGAAAGGTCTGCTTCGTTCTCTTTAAACACAGCAGTGTCCATTTGCAGTGAAAAATATGATGGCGATTCCACCATCACCATTTTCACCTCATGATTCTGTTTTCAGTCATACGGTAGAACATATCTTGGAAAGATGTATTCAGTGGGCACTTTTGGGCAGTTCCAGAAGTCACAGGATTTACATTTTAATTTGCAAAGGGGAAAGATAATTCTCGTTTATCATTGAGATAAAGTTCAGGAAGGTCAAATAGCCCCACTTTGGAGATTGATTTGTCTTTCTTTTTCCACTTACCGCCTTATTTTCTGGCACCCACAAGCAACCAGTGTTAGTGAGTGAGAAGGTTTTCTGTTGCAAGCAACCATTGTATTACATTTCATTTTTTTGGAATATGTTAAATCTTAGAGTAATAAAAGAAAGTGCTTTCTTTCTGCCAAGCCATAGGGTGATTGATATGTAATGAATTGCAACTTCTAGCATTCCACTGCATGCAGTTATGAGGTGGGATTAAAACAGATACTTCTGCTAGTGGTGTCTCTCCTGAAATCTGCCTGCAAAGCAGGGGCTGATTTAATGAATGATGCATGTTACATGATATATTTTTTGAAAACTGTGTAGTGCTTCTGATAATGCCATAATAGGTGCTGTTATCTTTTTTCCAACAGTTACCCTGCTGTATGTGAATTCCTACAGCACAATAACTTGTTATCCATACTCCGAGCTCATGAAGCCCAGGATGCTGGGTAAGTATGTGTGGGGAGGGGACAGTAATAGTGTATAATGGCTTACCATTCTCAAACAGAGCACAGAGAGGAAGAACAGATGAGTGAGAATGAAATAGAAAACTTAAAATTAAGTTTTAATTTAAGCTATCACCTTCTACTGATGCTATAAAAATGTGCTCTGGCATTACAGTGTCTTTTACATTAATATTACTGAGTTATGGGACTTAATATATGCTATATAAGCATATGTTATAAGTCTTTATTATTAATACATAGTATTTATTTATTAATATAAGTCTTTATATATGCTACTTACTTAGCCTTAGTGATTTTAAGTGACATAAAATGATCAAAAATTATTTTGATGCTAAACTTGGAAAGAAAAACAAATCCATCTCAGAAAAAGATGTTTTCAAATGTTCCAGAGACTTTTGACACACAGATTGCCATCATGCCTGGTAAGTGATTTGGCTCATGTAGGCCAGAACTGTCATCTTTCAAGTCTTTCACAGCTACCTGAAACTTCTGGGCGTACTGGTTTTATGCTTCATAAAAATTATGGAATTCCATAGCCACAAATTTTTGTATGCAGGAGTATCATTAATGAATTTAAGGAGTTTAAGACATTGTGTGCAAAAACAGTCCAGGTAAAGCACTAGGTGGTGTTGATGGTTCCCTAGGAAATTATTGTATTTTTTTATACTGCTTTAAAAAATTATTTTTAAAACCCCTATTATTTGAATTGTACCATACTTGTGAGATATTAATGAAGGATTAGAATCTGAATAAATAGCTTTGCATATTGTGCATAAATTATTATTGTGTTTGTTTGGAGGTGTAGAAACTTTATACGACTAGAATAGCAACAAAAGATAAATTAGTGACATTGTAGGAATAAGGTCAATATTCATTATGCATATAAAAAGCTATTCTGAATGTTTGAATTGTCACATACTTAAAAACGTCAACGCAATTAAAAGTAAGCTATTACTGTGCCAAAAATACCTGGCATGAAATACCCAGGGGTAATGAAATTTCATTTTTATTGTTTTGCTTTCCGATAAAGGGTGAAAAACTAAATTTTGTAGAAGAGATTGCATTGAAACTATACAACAGTTTCAATGCATCTCCTGTGGATGTTTGCCAGATTCTTCAGTTTCTTGTAGCTGAGGACTAAAGAGTAGTATGTGGTGTACTTGTGTCTAAGTACTGTTTGGTTGGTTTGTTTCCAATTCCTTGCAGGTTTAATGCTTGACTGATTATTTGTTGGTCCAATAAGCCTTTTATTTTTCATAAGGCAGCAAGGTTAGGTAATGAAAACATGCAGACATTAATAAACTGGCTAATAGACTGGATAAGGTTAGGCACAGCACTGAAAGTATTGGACCCCATTTCCCCTCCCCTTCTCATACTTTTCACCTCCCCTGGCCTTGCAGTCATCTGTAGTGGGTTATGGAGAATGTGCACTTCTTTTCTGAGGGCAGTACCCTGCAGCTCCAAGCAATTTGCTGGTGCTTCCTTCATCCACAGTCCTACAGAGGAAGGTCTGGGAGTGTCCTGGGATGCATGCCTGTGGAGGCCACGTGGCTCCAGGGATAGGCACTGAGCAAACTCGTAACAAAACCCCCCTCTGGCTCACTAAATTTCAGACAGAAACACAACTTTCAAGCATGGTGTGATCACTGGTCATGCCAAATGGATGTAATAAGAAAGCCTGCAGGAAATACTCTTTGCCATGGCTTTTAAACAGCTCATATGTGTGTTTCTCTTTCTTGGCATTTGTTAACAGCCAGCACAGTAATGTACTAGAGGTTTTTTGCACTTATTTGGTCAGTGACAAATATATATCCAACACTGGGTAATAACTAGTGTCTTCTCTCTCCTCTTAGGTACCGTATGTACAGGAAAAGCCAAACAACAGGCTTCCCTTCTCTAATCACAATTTTTTCAGCACCAAACTATCTAGATGTATACAATAACAAAGGTGAGAATTTATTTCTTGTTAATATACAGTGTACTTACCTTTTCGCAAATATGTTTTTTCCACTCTTTATTAATCAGTTCATACCCATTTTCTTTCTCCATTTATTAGTTCATGCTTATTCCATTTATTACATAATGTAGACCTAATTAAATCTGTTACAGGCAGACGTATGCCTCTGAACATAACTGTATATTCTTAATATGCCTTAGGATATTTCTGTATTTTGACAGCAAGTTTTTTAAGTGAATGTTACACAGAAAACAAAACAGAAACCACCTCTATTAACTAAGAGAAATATATTAGTAAGTGTTCTGGGTGAGATATTTAGAGCCCAGTGTTCCTTATAATTAATTGTTAGCTCTTTGCTTCTTTCTGGAGTTCGTATAGGCAAACTGCCTAGCCAGTAACAAACTCTATGACAGATCATCAGTGGGCAGAGCATGGGATAGATAGTCTGTGTTCTTTTATGATTTGGGTTTCTTAATCCTTGTACAGTATAATGTTGAAAGTTACATATAATTAGCCAAAAAATAAAAAGGTTATAGCATAAATAAGAGCCAATAGTCACTCTATAAACACTCTGCTGAATTACAAGTGTTTGCAGCTTCTCCGAATTTATTAGTTTATTGCATTCCTGGAAATCTCTAATGAACTGGGGGCAAAAAAAATCATGTTTCTAAAAATAAAGCATTTTAATAAACCTGTCCTCCTATATCTTGAAATGAGCAGTAATGTTCACTTTCTTGTAGTCCCAGTAAAGTTTAAATTATTGGTGTTCCTCTGTGAGGAAAGTAATTTTTTTTTTCAGTGATATTCTTGAAAGTAGCACCCTTGCAAAGAGATTGATTTCTCTTGAGAATGGATATTTTTAATTTGGATGCTTGTTTGCAGAGGAAGTAAGGAATTTATTTTTTTTAAACTTGCAAAAGAAAGCTTCTTCGGGCATCATTTTATATTGTAATATGTGTAATCTAAAAGCTGTTGTGCCGTGAAGTGTATGCAAGGGAAGGAAACACTTCACTTAGATAATGGGGCTTGTACACTTCAAATTTCTTAGTATGCCTATTAATTTGTTGAAAAATTAATAAATTATTCTGCAAACCATGTAAGCTACTGTCAGTAGCTACTTTCATGAAAGTTAATAATGTAAGGGCTCTGCTAGCAACCTAAAAAAGTGTAGGATGAAGCAAGAAATGTGTTAATTTTCTTGGTAGCATCATTCCTATTGTGGGGAAGTGTGTTAACTCTCTGAGTTGGCTGCTTTGGGTCAAAGGCTGAGCAACCACGAGCCTCTACAAGGAAGATGACAGAAAGTGTTCACCTTTTGTTCTTTAATGCATGAAGGCAGTTCTGTGCAGTGAAGGCAATGGGTGAATAATATGAGACCTTGTCCAGAAGGCAAATGTTAAATGTAAAGCCGTGATTTACAGTGTTCAGAATCTTTAATTTGAAACCAGATTTTGGGTGGTAAAGAGAAGCGCCTTTCCATTATCTCCTTTGGAGAAGAGAGTGATTTCCCTTGTTCCAGAATGCTCCACTGTGACAGGCAGGTCTTAAATTCAGTGGGAAACCTTTTTTGGTGGAAGTCTGTACAGGAGCTGCTGAGAGTTGCTGGTTATATGTGGTCACAGCTGGAGTTTGGGTGTTTTTTTGGTGGTACCTGCTCTGAGTGAGCTTGGGCAAATCAGCAGTGGTGCAACATCAGCACCAGTGTGCCACTCATTAATATACGGCTTGTTGTAAATTTAGAGGCTGACCTTTAGCAACTTTGTAATGAATTGCCATTGAGTTTAACTGCCTCTTTTTCTCTCATTAGAGGTTTTGACACATTATTTCATGTGACTGATTGCACTGACTCTTGGCATTTAAAGTACATTGTGCATAGTTTTTCATGCTGCGTTGCTCATGCTTCTTTATCTGGCTAGTCTTTGGAGGCTTGCTTCCCTTTTCAAGAATAAAACTCACCATCATACTCAATAAGTCCAAAGCATGGCTACTTGTTGGCTTCCTTGATTTGCAGCAGATGAATTAACTGGGAACACGGAGTTTCTGACTGACTGATTTCAGGAGGTGAAGGAAAGCATTTCCATCCAGAGATGTTGCAGGACAGTTGTTCCAGCTGCTGACTCATCAGGCACTGGTGCAGAACCTGATGATTTTTATTATTTGGAGTTTTGGTTACTGTGAGTCCTTGGAAAAGGAGTTAATCTCCTACTAGTAAGTGCCTTCCTGTCATAGTATGTATTTTTAGTGTGCCTCTGGTTGTCAGTTAGCTCTGGAAGTCATCCTAAATAATTCCTGAGTGGCTCCAGCTTCCACTGACATGAAATGGGTCATTTTTAAATGCAGTGTTGTTTAAGATAAATACATTTTTTAAAAACCTGCAAGAGGCCAAGAATGCACATTTTCCCCCCAGGGTGAATAGTTCTCATACCTATTAAAGCAGATGTATCTTCTTGTGCTTTTTCAAAGCACTTCAGAAGGAGTAGACCTGGTTGCCAACTTTATCTAAGGGCTCCTTCAGTCACCACTGAAGAGCAGCCACTGGGATCAGCTATGTCCTCAAAGAGTAGTAGAGAGGCAACGATCCCAGAGCAAAAGAAGGTTTGACAGAAGTAGCTGAAGATAAGCTACCCCAAACAGGACCATGTTCAGCGTACCTGCTGTTAATAATGCTGCTGTGGACCCTCCTTATAGGCTGTCTCACGGTACTGACCCACTATGGGAATCTCTTTTGGCTTTATCCGCTGGATTCTGGCACCAAAGGGCATTCTCCCTATCCTTTGGTTACTGGATATTGCCTCATGAAAGCTGTGTGTGTTAGTGCATGCTTTTTGGCTCAGTGAACACTTTTAAGTAGCTCTTTAAAGACAGGCTATTATCTTTTGAACACTTTAAAAAATTAGGTTTCGTAGTGGAGAGAGAACCACGAGAAAATCCAGAGTTATCAAGAACAAACCCCAACGTGCAACAACATACACATGTTGTTGCTGAAAGGAAAAACAGATGATGCAGAGAAACAAAGTCTGTAGGAGAGTTTGGGATACTAGAAAATTAAAAAATGTGTAAATCGGCATGCTTGTTAATGTATCACCTGACATGTCAGTGAAGTGTGTATAAAGTATCAGGATGCAGTATAGCAAGGATACACATTAAGAAATGTACCTGATCCAAATGGATCTAATGGGAAAATTATTTTTATCTGGAAGAAGACAGAGTAATAAACCTGGAAGACAAGAATGATCTTTGAGAAATCTTGGCACTTTGGGAGAAAGGAAAGAGATGAAACCTTCTGTTTGCCCTATCAGTTTTCTTTAATGCCTTATCTCTGCAGTTGTGATGAGTTCTTGTCACGGAAACAAAAGCTTTTGAAGAGGAGCTGTCAGGGTATCTAGGCCATCTCATTGCCAAATCAGAGAAGTTTGCCAAAAGTGATTTTTGCAGTCTCTTGATAAAATCTTGAATGCTGCTCTGCTCTTTCTGTGGAAGATACAGTTGCACATCTGAAATAAAAATCTTTGGAATTCTGTAAGGGAAGATTTTCCCACCTACAATTAGACTCACTTTTGCACTGGATTATTTAGATCATTACCTTGTATAGTAAATAATTTTTTCCTTTGATAATGTTTAAACTCCTTGAGCATTTTACTAACCCTTATCCCTGATTTGACTTGGGCAGAAAATGCTGTGGTTACTTAGCAACTCTGCTTGAGGAGAAGGCAGTGTTCCCAGTTGCACAGTTAATTCAGCATTAAATCAGAAATTTAAATTCTTTCTTAGGTGTGAAGAATTTGAGAGACCCTTCACTGATCTATTTTCTAAAAGCAGAATGAGTTTTCTGGAAAAAAAAAAAAATCAGTTAAATTGTTCACTGAAATTATTTTGAGATTGTTCATCTAAAAACACTCCGGGCTAGTATTTCTACCATTGTCATTATTTGTTTCCTCTGATGGAAATGTTATTAATTAACTTATAGTGAAAAATGATTCGGCAGATCTTGAAGCAGGACATCTAATGTCTTTGAGAAATTCTGAGCTATCTGCCACACATTTTGATGTTGTTCGTGTTGCTTAGGGCCCTAATCTACCTCCAAATAGATAGGCTTTTAAAGCACCATTTGAGATGCCAGAGAGTCTGAGACATCCACTCAGATCTGACAGGTATGACACATGAGACAGTTGTTCCAGGCTCATCTTTAACTGAGGGAGGGAGAACAAGGACAGATAGCACTAGGTGCTTGTATTTAACCCTGAGAAGGTTAGAAGAGCTGTCTCCATTTCTAGCTGAAGGAAGGAAGTTTCTTACCTGCACAGTTTTCAACACAGATATTTCCAGCCTTGGGTACCTTTGTTAAATGCTTAAAGTAAAACGGTACAAATGCTCTTTGCCTGCTGTGTTAGTGTTTCATTTCACTCTGATCTGATTTCAGCATCCAGTATCTCAGTTTACTAGCATTGGCAAGAAGTATAATGTCATCTGGGATATCTGCACATCTTCACTTTACAAAACATTAGCTTTAAAAATGTATTTACAAGAGCAAGTATCAAAATTAGGTTAAAATGTGTGTCTGTTAAGAATAATAAGATTCTTGCTGTGGTTGGTGATTGTACACTATAATGGCTGGTGGCTTGGTCTGCTAGCATCTGTTTGAGTATGTGTTTGGAAAGAAAATATTGAGGTTCAAGCCTAGAATAATAAGCAAATATTGGAGAGAGTCAGGTTTTTCTCTGTTAAAAGTTTCATAACCAGAGGAACCCATCCCACTTTCTTCTGTCTCCTCCATGTGTGACTGTGTGTGTCCTCTAGTCATAACCTTCAAAAAACTTGTGCTCTCTCAAGGCTGCTGGGGTCTCCTATATCGACTTAGGCATCAAGTTAAGGTTGACTAAGAAATGAAGCAGAGATGAACCCCCCAAACTTTTCTGAGCCAACAAAGAGGAAAAAGAGCTATGACCAAAAGAAGGAAAGGGGACAGAAAAGCTCAGGGTAACTCCTGCTGTTATCTGAGAAGCACTTTCTTCTCAATCCAGATGATGTTTTCTTTTTCTAAGTAGTAGTCAGAACTTCACAATCATAACAAGAGAGCGTTTATTTAATGTTAAATATCATCTTCATTAGTTACCTATATAAAAATATTTTGTGTGCATTGTGCTTATAAATGACAGATTTTTAATTAAAAATGCCCCAAAGTATTTGTGATACTGGTAGCTACAGTACTTTATTTTATAGTTTTAAGAGTAGGGTTATTTTAGACAATTGATCTCTGTTATTACCCTGCTCTATTCCATACTGTCATTTTTCTTCAAGTGGCTTTTGAAGTAATTTGTAATTTGCAGGTCAACAATTTTTTAAAATACTGTTATCAGACCTTTTTTTTTGTAAGATCCTGAGGTATAGAAATTAATAAGGTGGTGTGAAGATTTTTTTACTATACTAATCTTAGCATCACTTATCTTCCTTTCAAAGAAAACAACACAACTGAAGCCACTTATATTTAATTTGATGTTTTCCAAACTGTTCTGCATATGGCTTAGGCTTTTTCAGAGGCCAGTTTTAAAAGTTCCTTGTAAAAGTGATTTATTCAGATTTCACAGAATTTCAAAATAGATTTACTGGATAAATTTAAGAAATAGTGGGAAGGGGAGCTAGCTACCTCAGCTCACTAATACGATGAATTTGGAGTTTTCGTCCTCCTAAATGAATCTTCAAAACCATTAAGTGGTCCTTTTTGTATGGTTTTGACTCACTTTTTTTTCTGTGAATCCACAAACTATTTATTTTTATTATGCATTTGAGTCACTAAGAGAAGAATGAATTTCAGTCTGCTGTATGTGATCACAGCCAAAACGGGGTGGAAATCTTGAGAGCATCAACACTAGTTTTCTTGATTCTGCTAATAGCAGTACTAAGCCATTTTTTCTTTTACTGAGTAGTGCAGTGACTGCCGACTGTCAGACTGGGATGGGCAAGAGTCAAATGTGGTTTATTTAAATGGAGGGTGTTTGCCTAGCAAAAGTTCACATAATTGCTAGTGTGCTGTTTTCTCGGTCTATCAGTGAGTAGGTTTCAGAAACTCCCAGATCACTCTGGACTCTGTCATCAGCCACAAAATGGAAGATATTTAGCACCCTCTTAAATTTCTGTGGGAACAGCCTACTGCATAAAGAAAGGTTTCTTTTCTGATTGACACACAGTCAGTGAAAGGAGTTCAGAAATTGTTCAGCCCCTTCAGCCAACTTTGCAATTCCTACAGTGCTCTCTCACACTGCAGTTGTGGAACTTCATTGCTGGCTGTTAAGTGATAACCAGTCCCTGGAACTATGTACCTTCCTGGGCAGCCACAGGTGGGAAGGCTGGAGGAAAGGAGAAAGCAAAGTATGATACACCTTTTCTTGTGAGGACTGTTTTTGTTCCTTGTGTTGATTAAAGGTCCTGCATGCAGTCTCCTAAAACTGCATTGTTTAAAGACTTTTTTATGTCTGTGTGTTGAAAGTCCCTTTGGTGGGACTTCAGTCATAATCTCAAAATTACCTTTTCAGATTACTGTTTGAGCTATGAACCTGCTGAAGGCCATTAACAGAAGTTAACACTGAACTTGTTACAGTGCTTTAAAAGGTGGCTATGGCATAAATATCTATACTTCTGCCCATTAGCAAACATAGTGTGTGTGTGTGTGTGTGTGTGTGTGCGCGCGTGTGCATGTTGACAAGAATGATGCGAATGTTATATGGTGCAAGACAAATGGTACTAGTATTGATTCATATTATAGGGAGCACAGTCCTAGAGTTTGAATAATGTGAGAAGCAAGTGTCATCTCTTGTACAATCCTGTGAATGAAATATGCTGAAAATCTCCATTGGAAGAGTGGCATTCAAACTCTGAGTGATAAATGCTCCTCTCTGTTATCTCCAAAGCATGGTTGTGAGAAGCTCAGATAACTGTGATATGGGGGTTTGTGGATAGTCTGCTTCATTCCTCACCGGTGGCAGATCTCAAGCTTACATTCTTGACTCAGAGGTATGAATTCACTTATCAGCCCATCTTAGTGCCAGGGAAAGCTGATGACACTACTTTCAGACTGAAAATGATTTTGGACTTTACTGAGTCTGTATGCTGTTGTAGATGGCCTGCAGGTACTGCTGCTGATCAAGTGGGTGAAAGCTGGTGAGCAGCTCTGCAGGCTGTGCGTGCTGTCAGTGTTACTAGTCTGGTAGCCAGTCATCTACATGCATGGCTGATGTCTCTTCTTTCTCTCTTCTAGCTGCAGTATTGAAATACGAGAACAATGTTATGAATATCAGGCAGTTCAACTGCTCCCCTCATCCGTACTGGCTTCCAAACTTCATGGATGTGTTTACCTGGTCCTTGCCATTTGTGGGTGAGAAAGGTATGTCGGTTGGTTCTGTTCATAAAAACTGCAAAATCATTTCATAGTCACTGAGCATGTGGCTTCTTTTATTTTAAAGGGCAAGAATAATTTGAAGATTAATGTCTTGCTTTTGAGGATAAATTTGTAGAAACAGGCCTCAGAGGGGCAAACAATTACCAACAGCTAATCACGTTTTCATATAGTCTTATAATTTCCACTCTTTCCAGGCTATGTGATTCCATTACGTTTCTGCTGTAGATTTTATGGCACTGGAGGCTGGAGGTGCATTCACTGAACAAAATTCTGATTGTTTTTTTCTTTATAAGCTCTTGAGCATTCCCTTGTGTATTGCATACTGCTCCAGGGACATCTCAACAGATCTCACTACATGTGGCTACATCTTTGCCCAGTTGATCTTTATGATCAGATGATGATGGGGATGGGTTGCTTTTTCATCAGCAAACACAGAGCTGGTGATACTAAGACCCAGTCTGGCTAACTCTTCCTGGAGAGAGTAGAGGGATGCCAGCAAGAAGGAAAACCTGCTCCTCAGCCCCTTCTCTGCACAGGGCCTACAGTGCCTCCTCACTGGCAAGAAGACTCTGAAGAACACAAATGATGCTTTATTGAAACATGATGCTCTTGATGTTGCCTGAATACAGCTTCATGCTATGAATGGCAGGCACACAAAAGGCATGAAAACACTTTGGTCTAGCATATTAAATGAATACAGAATGCAAACTGCCTAAATCCCAAGTCATTTTATTCAGTGCCTGAGATGAAGCTTGCTTTGATCCATCCATTACAGAGTATTGCTGCAACAGCAATTACTGCCAGAAAACTATAATAAACTCTTAAAAGCTGCTTGGAATAACAGTTCTCTCTTAATAGGCAACTGGAAATACAGCCAGCTGTGGCTCTTACCTGCAGTCATGGCCGGCTTTGTTTTCAGCTACTCTTTTGTATGAGGAAAGCTGCTGGTGAGGCGCCTGAGGTCTCTGTGAGCAAAGCAGATAGACAATGAAACAGGGATTAACAAAGAATAGACAGCTGTTTCCACTAATGGAGACATTACATAATCCACACTGACGTGTGTTGCAGACTCTTGTGAAGCAGATTAAATGCTTTTATTTTCTTTGGCCATAGACTCAGCCAGGCTGTTTCTAGTTTGGTCATGTTCTCCATACACATTGCAGTCCTGTAAGGTGGTCTGTAAGGTTCTCCTCATTCTTCTTCAATCTTTTTTTTATTTTCTCCTTTATGTGTTTCCAGTGGTCACATTTAGCAATTTCATGGAAGTTTGAGAGCCTAAAGAAGGGAAACCAGTATTTTCCTTTTTATGCAAAACAATATTCATAGATGTAAGAATTGGTGTTCTACACAGCTTGTTATTTATTTCCTTTTCTTTAATATAGATTTTTTCCCTCAAGGGCCAACCAAGGTAGGAAGCTGTTAGTTTCACTGGTTGTTGTTAATGTGGAAAGTGTTTCCACTAATCCTGTTGAAGGAAAATATTAAATCCTTCACTAAAGTAGGAAAAAAAATACAGCTTTGTCCTACACTTCTAATGTTCCAAGTCATCATAGTTGTGACAGAAGAGGATTTTAATAACCACTTGACTAAAACATTTAAATTTTCAACCTGTGTAGCTAGTACAAGGCTAGACATGCCTGGTAACCCATTTAATGATGCTTACTACATGTAGATGTAGCAGAGTTTTCTTAATCTGCTAATGGTTTCACATTTTACCTTCTAACTTTGGCTTTTTTGTTCTCTATACGTTTCCTTGGTTGTGATTTTTGCTGGGGTTATTTTTTTCATTGTTCTTCCTGTGTACTGTCTGGTTAGTGTCTCATAGTTGTCTTTCCAGAAAGAGGTGAGACCAGGGTAGGGATAGCCTGTGGCTGACCCTTTCATGCCCAAGTTCCAAAGTAAGCAAGCTGAATATAGTCTGAATTCTCTAAAAATGATGTAACTACTGAATACAGAATAGTTCCCTCTGTAAGGAACCTACAACGTGTAGTCTGTTTGTCCTGGATTTCAAGGGATACCAAGGACATCTTAAAAGGGTTAATGTTTTGTTGAACTGGAAGTACTGTGTCCAAAACCTGGATAAATAAATAAATAAGTATTCTGTGATCCTCTTGCTGGAACTTTTTCCATTGAAATGTTGTTCCATTCGCTGAGCAGAGAAATCAAATCCTACTGCTGTGTAGGAGCAAGAGGAGAGGGATCAGTTCTATTATCCAGGTTGAGTGAAAGGCAAAAATGTATTGAGGGGGAGAAAACAAATGTTACATACTTCATTGTCAATTGCAAAAAGAGAGATCATAAGCACATTATTTTTTTTAAGGTCTGTTTGTTGTGGTGTTTGTTATATTTGAAAAAATTTTTATGGAAATCTTTCTATTAGCTACATAAGACACTTTGAGCTTCTATTACTACATATGTAAAGCAGGTCCTATTGTTTAAAAAGTGTGTGCCATTATCACATTGAATTTTTATTCACACTACTGCTGCTAGAGTTTGCTCTTTGACAGATGAGGGAATCTTAATATGAACATTTTGCACTTATTTTCCATTTTAGTGACAGAAATGCTGGTAAACGTGCTGAACATCTGCTCAGATGATGAACTGGGAACAGAGGAAGATGGGTTTGATGGTAAGAGCCTCCCACCCTTGGCTGAGATTGTTTGCCTTGAGATTACTTTTAAAATTTATTTACTAACCCTGAAATAATTTTCTGAGTCCTGTTTGCATTCTGTGCTGCTGAAAGCAACTGTTTTGCTAGACTCCAGTGGATTTGCTTACTGTATGCTTTGGAAAGAATTAATAGATCATCAGCCCGGTTCTAACCCTTTTCTTGGTCTTGATCTTTCGGTTTAAAAACCTGTATTTCCCTCCATGAAATCGGGGTTGTATTGTCAGAAAGGGGTCAGTTGTTGATTTCATGCAAAAGATCACAGGAATTGTCATAGCAAGTTTAATTATATCAGTGAAATACTCTTCCTACAATGAAGTAAGCTTCCTGCAGAGCTCCTTCCAAGATATTGGTACTGTGACTTTGGAAGACTTATACTTGGAGTATTTCTTTAAATCACACCTTTTGATACGTTTTTGTGTCTAAAAGGCTTTACAAGCATAAAAACATTAAAAATAAACATGTAAACAAAGATAGAAAATGGTCTAACCTGACACTTCTCCTAAGAAGAGAGGAATGGTCACTTCTTTTACCATTTGGGTTGAAGTTTATGTGATGATTAGTTGCCTTGTACCTGCTGGTTTGACTGTAAATGATACTTTATATCTTAAAATTTGGAGATTATTAGAAGTCAGTTTATTTTATTAGAAATAATTTTCTGCTGAGCTGAGCAAGAGTAAATTGCAGCTCTCCAAAATGTCCCTTCTCAATTGAGCAAAGCTGAAAAAAATCCCATGCATTCCTAACATTCTTACCATGAATGTTTTCAATGTTTTTAAAAAAAACTCTGAAAAGTAATAATAAATAATCTATTTAATAAAAATAATTTGTGAAAATAACAAAATTACTAAAAATAACAAGAAAATAAGAACCTGGAAAAACCTACCTTCTCTAGGTAGAATGAATGAACAAGGAAAGTGAAGAACTTTGAAGTAAGACAACTACTTAATGACATTGTAATTAATAATTAAGCTTCTCTCTCAAAGTATTTATTTTTAATCTTTGGAACAGGAAGCTAGATCACAGGTTTTGCAAAATGTTTCCTTCGTGACAGAGAAGACTGGTATGGATGATAGTGTTTAGATTTTATTCTGGAAAGCCAGATGGAATTCCCTGTTCTGCATCTGCCACAGCGTGTGGACATGAACAATTGTCTTGCAGGACTTGGGACAAAGACTGAATTTATTGAAACCAGTAATCAGTGGAGAGAGGAAAACACCTGTTTGAATATTGTGCCCATTTTTTTCCTCATGAAATTTAAATAAGTCAGTACTGTGTAATTAAAACAGCGTGTGAAACTGTACAGAGGCATACAATGAGTAAAAACTGTGTCAAATTAAATACAGTAGCAGCACAACCATGTGCTTAAAATCCTTGGCTCAAGAAAGCATTTAAGCGCAGGCTGAAATCCCACTGAATGCAATGCCAAAGAAAAGACTTTTTTTAATTAATTCAGGCTGGCTTAATACTTTCTTTTAAGGTTGTACTGTAAGCTTCCATTGGGCATAGAGAGGCCAGTGCTTGTAGTCTTTTCCTAAAATTTCAGTGTCAGCATTCCCATCGCCAAGTTAACAGTTCACGACCACATTTTCAAACGTGCGATCAGAGATACGGAGGCATTAGAGGTCTTGGGGAACAGCAGCCCTCTCCAGCTGCAGGATGTCTCTGCATCTACTGCAGTTTTTCTGGGAGGAGTGTGAACCCCGACCCCATTTCCCTGGGAGTTTTACTATGGCACTCCTCCAGATGTGGAGTTTGCAGCATTGCAGGTGTCTAAGCAAGGAGACAGGCTGAAATCCTCTGGGCTCGCATGTGTGTGTACTGCATAACAATATCTAACAGTTTTAAAGTTTCCAGATGAGGAATAATTAAACTGTTCCTGGTACTGTAATGCTAATACTGTTGTCTAAATCTGCTTTCAGTTTTTTCTGTATGAATGATTTCTCTGTGTAAAACATTATGGTAAGGAAGATACTAGAAATGTCGTCTTTAGCATGTGTAGCTAAAAACCAGAGCTGGCATATGTTCATGTCTGCTTTCCCATATAATCCCCTTAGAGCTGTAAAACGGCATCTGTGGCACTGGTGCTGCAGCTTGCTGTGGGCTCGTGCTTGTCCCTCCAGCCCACTGGATTCAGTGGGCTTGTGGGGATTGTGCACATGAAGAGATTGAAGGATTTAGACATAAAAGTAAATTTGAGGGTTGATTTAAATTCAAATAGCAACTAATATCTGTAATGATTTCCTAGTGAGTTCTGATGTATTATCTGTACAGCAAACAAAAATCCTTTTTCTCTCAGAGATAGTTGAGTTCCCTCTCTTTTTTCTTTTTCTTTTTTTTTTTCCCTGAAAGCCTTGCCTTTTGGGGGAGAAATTACAAGATGCATTTTGTGTGTGTTCTTGATGAAACAGACCAGAATAATTACCAGCTTAAAACTCTGTAAGAACTGTATACTGACAGTCTTGTAGTGGCTCAACATTTTCACTGTTCTTCAATAATTTCTGTCCGGCCTCCTTGGAGTACTGCAGCAGTACAGTCCTTTTTACCTGCTTACATTTTTCTTTAGCAGTATTTCCCATGGAAGGAAATGCCTGATATCTGCAACAGCCAGATGCATTTTGTTTGATGTAATGATTCTTAAAAATCATCGCTTATTTTTAGATCATCCGTAGTTTTCAGGGCTCGCTGCTGATTTCCTTTCTCTCCTTGCAGTTTGAACATGCCCTGACCTGGGTTCCCACATGTAGTGAGAATGGTCCATCACTATGGTTTGCACTGATCATTCATTTGTTATCTTCTCTTATACTTTCTTGCCCCCTGTCTTCCCCTCTCACTCCTTCCTTCAAAGCGAAATCCCATCAGTATTGCCTAACTTCACTGCATGGTGTTCTTGTGAACTCTTTTTTTAATTATTATTTTTGGTTCTGAGTCATGCATGGTGCATCTAGCCGTGAGCAGGATGCTCAGCAGCATGTATTCCTTTTATTTTCTCTCCCTGAACCCCCCACCTTTTTTTTCTTTTTTTTTTCCTAAGGAAACACATGGAGATCTGATCAATATGTTTGTAGGTTCTTTCTGTGTATGCTTAGTGTGAAAAAAGCCCAAATATCATAATGCCCTTTATCCCATATGTCCCTCCTGGCCTCTATTGGCCTTTTGGTTTCACTCGCTTTAAAAATGAGAGAACATGATAGGTCAGGTTGTCTTATCTCTGATAGTTTCCTCGTGCTGTACTTTCTCTTTCCTGTTTGCTGTAGTGGTTTCAATATAATCTGATCCAGAAAAAAATGTCTTGGGCAAATGTTTGTTCATGTGCTGTATGTTTTGTGCATCAGACGTGTCACTTAGCAACGGGAACTGCAAATACCTCTACCTAGCCAGCATGTAGTCAGAGTCCTGTTTTATTTTAATTAGCAACATTTCTGGCCTTGCGCATTTGATTGAATAAACTAAGCTGCTAATTAAAAGGGTGCAATAACATAATAAACAACTTGACACAAATGCATTGCTTGCTTTGTAAGCATCCTTATCATGATTTGGCATGAAGACACTCCTAAATTACCTGAGTTATTTTTTTATTGCCTTCAACATTGTAGCTCACAGCCTTCTCACAGAAAAGCCCCTGTCACAGCATTAGCTGAAACATTTATTCCTCAGCTGGAAAACAACTTCTCCAATACAGTGCTGTAGTTCAAGCCTAAAGAGAATTACCAAGTCAAATGTCTTCAGCCCATCAAAACCTGGTTCTGCTGCGAACAGTGGCATACGACATTTGCCACATCTCTTCAGTACAATAAACTGTGCCTGGGGGAAACTCAGCAGAACTAACACAGAGGCAGATCAAGCAAAAGCAAGGGCCTTGTCATTAGGTCTGTTACTTACCAGTGCCTTGACAAGGATGTTCATGATACTGCCTGATGAGAGAGTCTTAGCTTTTCAATGAGTTAATTTTTTATGGAGGGGTTTTCTCAACAGTTTGTATTTCTTCTTCCTCCAAACCAGCAAGGTTGGGCTGCAGTGTATACTTTATTTCTGTGAGTTGAGGACAGAATGGCATTTTAATGTGATCTTTTCATTTATTTATTCATTCTATGATTTGGCCAGATATGGTTGTTTCCACGCCCAAACCGTTTTTCATGTGAGCCATGCTACAGCCCATCGATGTCCTCTGCCTCTGGACCAACCTAGTAGTGTGCATGAGATTACCAGTGTCCCCAAAACACGTGCCATGGTACAGTTGTGGCTGGGCACCAAATGCTGCACTTGGCTTGCCCTCAAACAGTTGATTTTAGAACGCAATCCCTTGTACTGTGGTGGCATTTGAATTTGCTCACTGTAAGCTGCTGGACCATCTGAACAGAAGCACACATGCAGTAGGTAGCACAGATTTTGGAAGACACGGTAGACATGACTATGATAGTAAGCTGTTCTCTCAGATATCAGGTGTAAATAGACTGGAGGAAGTGGCTTGATTCTTCTAAGAAAAGATGTGTCATCACACAGGCACACCCCACATGAACAGATAGGGCTGCTTCTGAGAAGTGATTAAGCCTTATGAAAGCAGCAGCAATGTAGGAGAAAGTCTGTGTTCGAGGGGTACTAACACCAAGGTTAAGCTTCACTGCTGGTCTTCTGCCTGCATGTTCATTTCTTGCAAAACCTACTAATAAAGCTTTAAGCTGAAAAGGTTTTTTTCTTTTCTTTTTCCCCCCTCCTATTATTCTCAGCCTGTTTCTTTCCTTTTGGATGTTCTCTGCTTAATTTGTTTCTTTTCTGTTTTTCAGACTTTACTTAAGCATTACATTTCCATTGGTGTTGTCAAATGTTCTGTATTATTTTTTATTTTCATTCTGCAAACATCACTGATCTTTTTCTTTCCCCCTCTTTGGAATTCATAAGAAGATCCCAATTATGCACAGAAGAAAGGTATTCAATAAGTTGGAAGGCTTAAGTTTTATTAATTTTCCTAATGCTTAACAAGATAATATACATTAGGATACCAGTGAGAGATTTGGGTTTGACTTTTTTGCTCAGTATCATTTTGTATCTGTTCAGTTCTACATCGCAGAATACTGTCTGAGTTGATAGCCTTTTTTTCCTTGTTGTGCTTCTTAATATGAAATTATATTTCCAGTTTTCAGCTTTCAAATCTTCTAGACTTCAGTCTTCGTCTCTGTTCCACTAAGTTAAACAGTGACTGAAAAAGCTGAATATACTTACAAGATCTACTGGAACAGTGTGGAATTGTAATTAACAAGTAGGAATGGTGACACTTGGGGAAAAAAAAAAAAGATAAATTGTGTTTAAATGCTTTCAGAGTAAGACTGAAACACATGTCTTATGTATGTTGAGAGTACCATTCTGTGAGATCATAGTAATTGAGGCAGAAAGGTATCCCCTCTATTTCCTAAAGAGCCAGCTGAATCATTGGTGTTTTATTTAAATTTTTCATTAAGCTGTTAGAAGTATATTATATTATCTTTAATTCAGTTACAGCTGAATTACAGCTATTTCTCCCACTCTTTATTTTCTAGAATTAGGCATTTATGCCTGAGTGTTCGTATCTTTTTTTATCTCTATATTTTTTATATATTTTCTCTATATTTTTATCTTTATATGTGGGAGATTTGAAAGCCAGCATTCTGAGTATCTGTTACGGAGAAAACTAACTCTTTTTCAGCCAAAACCAGGACAGTATCCTAGTATTACATCATGCGAGGTCCCACATTTTCCAATCCACCATCACCTTTCCTGTTTTTGGTAGATAAACACACAGATATCATTCCCTTAGTCTATGGGCTCTCCCAATAAAAGTCTGTTAAGTTCATTAATTCCATGATCTTGAGCTCCATCTGTCATAACAGTCTTTCAGGGCAGGAAAGATGGCGTGTGGTGTTGGATTGTTGCATGCTGAAACCAGTTCTGATTCCATCACCACCGCACTTGTCTAGTTTCATGGAAGCTTATTCTTTCCTAATGTGATGATTGTCGGGGGGGAGTCAGGCTCAGATCCCCAAAAATCTGTAGTGGTGGAGATTGGCGCTGCAAAGCACCCAGTGCAGTGATGGGCATAAAGCTGTCAGAAGAGGTAATACATAGTCTTATATAACAATTAGCATAATACAATTTAGTTCATTGGCTATTATCACGCAAAATCAAATCCCCTGGAGGCACACACCAGACTCAATCATCCTCCCACATTACCCACCAAGTGCACCCAGATCCTTTGAAATTCAAGAACGGGGAAAAAAAAGTACCTCCTTTCCACCTCTTCAAAAGTGCCAGTGTATCAACCAGGCTACCTGCTCGGGTGATTACAACGAAGCAATGCTTGCCTCTTCCAAGGTAGTCTCAGGCTATTGAAAGTTTAATTGCAATTGAGAAATCTGCAGTAGGAAAGGTGACAGTGCCTGATAGAAGGGCCATGGGGCTGCTATCAGCAGAGGTCTATGGAGAAAACAAACTGAGAATGATTACAGTCATCTCCCAGAAGCTACCCAGAAAATCTCGTGTTTGGCAGTGTTGGGCCTCTCCAGCACTACCTAGAGCAGCTGGCACCTCATGGAGGAGGAGCAGAGTGTGAAATGCTGATGCCACTGGCACAGATAGGGCTTTTGCCATTGAGTTCAGCAGAGCCTGTATTTCCTTACAAGCCCTTTCGGCTGAAGTCACTGTGCTCTCATAATACAGCAAAGGAGGGTCTGCATGGCAAGGCCCCATGGCTCTGTCTCCAGTAGCTTTCCACCTCTTGCATCCGTCACCTGTGTTCAGCAGTGCCTTGCTTCCATGCCTGCTGCCCACAGGCACCAGTCTGTGTCCCTGCTGCTGCTCCCTGGGGCTGCTATAACTGTCCCCCTCATTTTTGCCCCTTTCTGCTAATTTAGTATCTGTGACAGGCTCTACTTTATAAAATGGATCAATTTGGTAGGATTTGAAGACAGAAATTTTCGATTTTGTCCTTGAATTCTGGAGTAGCAAAGAAGGAAGTGTTATTGTGACATGTAGGGGTTTTTTGGGGTGTGCTCTGGAACTTCTGAGGCAGGAGTTGTCAGGCAGGAGCCGTACAAGTCGAGGTTGCCTCTTCTTCAGAAACCTTTGGGAGAAATCCTTATTATATATGTCATTATGATTGTGATAATGAAATGAAACTGGTTTTCTGAGTAAAACAGGGCATTTTCTTGGGGATGTGGGGGATTCTTTATTAAAAGAAATTCCTTATTCTGATAAATGAGTACTATTTGCTTTTCCCTTTCTTGTGGTTCTCTCTTGGATGTACAGATTTTGATGATATCCAAGTAACAAGTACACCTGCAATCTCAGCTGAACTGTAGTCTGTGTAGCATCATACCTTTTTTTTTTTAAAGACCAAAGTATTGTGTGACTTCACAAATTTCAAAGTAATTGTAATTTTGAGCAGGCCATAGGAGTGATGAGAAGGAAGTTGCTTTATGGAGCTCCTTTACCCTCTGCCAGCCCACAGAATCCCTACCATTTCATGCTGGTTTTCAGGACTCTGCCTTTAGGTTTTATTACCTTTTAAATACTTTTTAACTAGGGATAGAAAAACTGTTAATGGATCTTTCTCGCCTTAACCCACTTATTTTTTTGAGACATGATTTTTTTTTCTACTTAAAATTATTAGATTATTAAATAGAATTAAACTCTATCGTTGTTAACATTTTTTTTAACTTTTTCTATGGTTCATGTTGAATACCTTTTTGGCATTTTGACTCTTTTCTAAGAAACTTGTTTACAAAGGGTATGGTTTCTGAAAATGTTTTTGAAATGGAAAATGTTGATGAATACAGATGCAGTTACAAAAAAGGATCAAAAGTGATCTGTCTTGAGCTGTAAATAAAACGTTTTCAGTTTTAACTACAAATATGGCTGTAGCATTAATACGATGTTTCTTGTATCTAGAGTATGTAGAGTACTTAGCAATGAATTGTTTACAAATTCCTATAACTGTTTTTCATGTGTTTTCCACAGGAGCAACAGCTGCTGCTCGAAAGGAGGTTATAAGAAACAAGATTCGAGCAATAGGGAAAATGGCTAGAGTTTTCTCAGTGTTAAGGTAAGGTTTTGGGCTCTTTCAGATTTTTTTTAACGTTAAAGGGCACCTTTGAATGGTTACTTAGAACACTCAACTGTTAATCAAACAGCAGATATGCTATTTTAGTGTACCACTCATCTGAGTTTTCCTGCAACCTTTTAAACACTGTTTTACTTATACAATACTGCTAGTTATTATGGCTCTGAATAGCCTTCTTCCTCAGGGCTTTTGCTGAATGTCAAACAGACAAACAAAAGACATTAGCCAAAAAATTGCAATTACCTTTTTTTTGAAAAATTGCTCAGTGTAATAATTAACTTTAAGCCACTGTGAGACAAGAGTTAAATGTGGAAAAAAGGGTATGTTATGTATCACCTCTCATTAAAAAAGAAGCCAGCTATCCCACTTTGTCACCCACAGATGTTGCTACAGCCACGAGTAAAAATGACTAAATATGAAAGCATTAGGGTCATTTAACTAGAAACCCAGGAAATCACTGTGCAGGCAACAGCAGCTCGTTACTTTGGGCTGCACTCCCCTGAACACATGAACATGAGTAACTAATTGCTACCCACTGTTTAGAACTCTCCATTTGATGTCTCTGAGCAGAAGAGAAAACATGCTGTACTGTGCTGAAGTCTAAATATAGCAAATACAGTTCTCCCTTCCCCTCAGGAAACTGTGTATCACTCTGCTGTAGTCAGTTTATGACTGTTATGGTTAGTGGAGAATCAAGGGAGATCTAAAAAATATATTGGTGTGATTGTATGACTGATAAAAGAATAAATAAAATAGTTACTTGAAAAATACACTCCTAATTTTAGGGGAAACTGAAACTTGCTTGGTTTGAAACTCTCCTGCAGCATGCAAGCAGTGGGCAGGTTCTCACGGGGGCTTTGCATGGACACAGCAGTTTGCCCACGCCTTGCAGATTGCAGCAGAACAGCTCTAAATAGCATACTGAGATGGAGGACTTTGTACCTGGGGTTCCCAAAGTGTTGCATGTGAATTACTAGTGATGCACAAGCTACTTCAAAATATGCCCATAAAAAAAAAAATGTTGGCATCATGCCTTTTCCCTAAACAAGATGAGGGAGCAGTCAAATGTTCCACCTGCTCCTCTGTACCTCGTCTGGCAGAGAGCCTGGAGCTGACATTGCCACCACCTTCATAAAACAGCACAATTATTTTTCTCTGATGATAGTTGAGCAAACAAAGTTTGGGAAAGCTGACTTTCTCCCATAACCTTCAACCACATTTTCTGGATCTGTTGTGAGCACATCCTCACTGGGGTCAGAGGCGTGTTCGGCAAATAAACTCCAATGTGTGGTTATGCTAACCCATATTCCAGGAAGATGAGTGACATTTGATCCCAGCCACCACTGCCCCCTGGGAGAACCTGTTCTCTTTTCTATGAGAAGGTTGATCCTCCTAAGCTAGGTGCCAGGCTTGTAGACAGCAAAAATTACAGCAAGTTAATCTCACAAATACTGTTCCTATAAAAAGCCTGGGTTACTTCTGCTGTCTTGCCAGCACAATCCACACGTAACACAGAAGTGTCTGGTGATGGTGTGTAACCCTGAGAAGACTGCAGTGACACTATCATCTATACCAAACTCTTCTGGAAAAGTTCTTGTTTGAGTCATAGCTGGTTTATGAAATTTTTTTCACTAGTTCTTGGAAAGCATTTCTGAATAATCAGCACCTGACCTGATCACTTGCAAAGGACTCAGTCAAGCATCTCTTCTCTGGGCTGGAGTAGCCTCTTTCCTTGAGAATGTAACCTGAATGTAAAACTGAAATAATTTCATACATTTTAGTTTCAAAAATTAGATCTCAAAATAGTGTTCTATTGAGTTTCAAATGTTATAAATGAGCTTTGCTGACAATAGCCATCATAGAAAGATTGGCTTAAGCTTAGGAAGACCTAATGATTCCCTGTCACGGCCTCTCTTTAACTTCGTTTCTCAAGCCTGACTTTTATTTTGATATATTTAGACAGAAGGGAGATTAATAAACTATTTAATAATTTTATTATATTTTTTTAAATGTAAATAGGGAACTGAGATTAGCTCAGTTGGTTAAAACATGATACTAATAACACTGAGGTCATGGGTTTGATCCCCATATGGGCCATTCACTTAAGAATTGGACTCGATGATCCTTGTGGGTTCCTTCTGACTTAGAATATTCCGTGATTCTGTGACATCAAATAGAAATTAAGGAACACTGAAGACTAAAGGAATCTCAAAATCTGTAATATAGAGCTTTCTTGTGCATATGCAGTTTAAAGGTAATAAAAATTCAGTGAATACACTTGTCCTAAGAAGGTGAAGCTGAAAGTCCCACTGCAGTTTAATTTTAAAAAAAAAATATAGATAAAATAGCCTGAATAATCAAGAGAAAGCAAAACCTTTGGTGTGTAACTCTTGATGATGAAAATACTGTTAATTCTGAAAATATTCTGCTGTTGCATTGGTTCTCATTGCTTGGAAAACTTGCAAGGAAGATGGTCACAATTTGATTTTGACTATTGCACAAAGAAAAGTGAGTAAAAGGAGAATTATTTTCAAACTAAAAGTAGAACTTAAAGAGTATATATAGTAGGTAAACAAAAGTTGTTTAAAATGTGTGAGTAATTCAGGGCACACAGGTCTAAAGAAAATTGTAAGTAGTAGAATTGCTGAGAGACAGTTTTTATAGACAAAACTACATTATCCTCAAGTGAACGTGGAACAAAATTCTGTCTTTGTGTTTGCTTCCTCCAGCTTAATGTCATTATATACTTCAAAGTAAAGCACTTCAAAATAGGTTTCTCTTAAGGAATTGGGGTCAGTTTTGCTGCTGAGAAAGTATGTCATCACAGGCAGCATTACAGTCCGTGTAGAAACTGTACTTAAAGGCTTCTCCAGATAGCTGTTGTGTTCCTCTTGCCATTGTTTAAAAACTGTATGTATTTGAAGACCAGCAAAACACACTTGGGTTTCTTAAATCAACTTTCTTGAATCCAGTATTATTTCTAGCATACAAAACTATTAAGATCACTACTAGCAAGAGTAGAAGTGCTTATTAATTTTAATGAACTTTTAGCTGCCATTAAGTGATGATCATCAATATCTAATGCATCTGGTTGCTGCTGTAGACAAGAGCAAACCAACAATTTAAGTTGATTTTGGACCACAGTGTAAGATGCTTAAATGCATTGTTGGCAAGAAGTGATCCTTTTGGTCCTCCTCAGATTTGTGCATTTGCACATGTATTGTTCCATAGGTGCAAATTAGATTGTTAATAGTAATGGGAGTCTGCATAAGGTGGGATGCAAAGGTTAACCGTGTACAAAGTAGTGAGGGAAACTGCACTGGCGCTGATGTTACCACCAAATTCAGTCTCTCTTTGTAAGGACACTAGAAATAACCAAATCATTGTAGGACATGTGTAGCTTAAGGTGTCTAAAGCATGTACCATGTTTAAGGAAAAAAAAAGAAGATTTTTCATTTTGTTTGTTTGTTTGTTTACTTTCACAGAGAAGAGAGTGAGAGCGTGCTGACACTGAAAGGCCTGACTCCAACAGGAATGCTGCCCAGTGGTGTGCTCTCTGGAGGAAAACAAACACTGCAAAGCGGTAAGCCTGTTTGCCTTTGTGTCTTGTTACGTGTAAAGAAAACCAATTGGTTTTCAACTGCAGAACCTAAGAAAAGTAACCTTAGCTGTCTCAGAAAAAGCAAAGAACAGAATAAAACAGGCAGTTTGATGTGCTGGAGCATTTGTGAGCAGTTCATGTAAGGCCACTTCTCAAGACTTATTATGTACCACTGATTTTGAGGGAAAGGGGCAGGGGGGGAGTCCCTGAAAGTCAACTGTTCAGAAGGGTAGATCAGGATTGCATGTGAAGTGCGCTCTTCCCACAGTTTGCAGCATCTTTGGGGGATTTTTTTTTAAGAACAAACTTTGATACATGGAATACTGAAGGGTCGGCTTATATAATGACACTCAAACTTCTATTTTATCTGATTTGTTCTTTCTCATAGAGAGTCACCAATGGAAAATAGCTCTAGAATTAGATTTTCTCTCCTAGCAATTCTGGGTGACAGCATGAGAACAATTTTGCTCTCATTTAAGCCCGAGTGGAGGGAGGCTCTTACAAACACTGTGTTTGCCTTGTACACAAACACAATATAGATTTTCTGTTTTATACCAAGTACTTCTTGTTACAGCCTATGGTAGGGCTGCCTTTGATTCCTTTTGGAGTAAGGAGCTGCAAAATATTTAATTTACCCCTGTAAGCTCTCCTTTTTTTTTCCTGTGTGTACTGCTGTAGAGTATATTGCAGACAGACAAAAAGGTCTCTCCATATATTGAGGTTCTGTTGGCAGTAGATGTAAGAAATAGAAATGCTTTATAACCCTGACACAGTCTCAGCCTCTTGTTTTCCTGTTTCCTTCCTGGAGCATTCTTTCTCTATATTTTTCCCTTTTTCTCTTTTACCCAGAAGATTCAGGTATATGGTGGTAAACCTTCTTTTCCCCTTTTTTCCCTTCCCGTTTTTCTTGCTGATGACTTGTGTGTTACAGACATAGTAACGTTCTGCTTTGAAAATGCTGCAATATGATTTCACAGGATGCCTTTCTTAATGGATTTGTGGTCTTTACCTAGGCTTTTCTCCATATAGTTGCTTTACATTTGTCAGAAAATTTGGTCCAAGGAAACTGCTGTTGTTGCCCTGGCAAAATCTTAGGAATAGAAATGATCTTGAGAAAATTGCCGAAAGTTCTTGTTACAATGGCTAAAAGGAAAATCTCCTCATACTGCAGTATTCTGGCTGAGTGAAACATTACTATACACAAGCTTCTACATTAGTTAACACATAGTACCCCATTCACCAAATACCCTGAAGTTCACATAGTTTCTGTTAAGCACACATATTACCATATGTATTAACAGAAAATATGAGTAGTATGTTCTGTTGTGGAAGTATACATTTTAGTTGTCATTTTTTTCTAAT
This sequence comes from Anabacerthia variegaticeps, assembly GCA_035583185.1. NCBI lineage: Eukaryota > Metazoa > Chordata > Aves > Passeriformes > Furnariidae > Anabacerthia > Anabacerthia variegaticeps. Next base: position 23,009,227 of record JAWWEW010000131.1, on the reverse strand, counting down.
GTGTCAGTGCTGGTTTGGATCTGGTTATTCATTTTAATTTCTCATCCTAGTTATCATGTTTCCTTTTAAGTTTGCATTGTTTTTGTTTCCTGATTTTTGCCATCTCTCGCTCTGCAGCTTGAGAGGCATAGGCTTACCTTGGTGCATGCGGGTTAGTTCCTCTCATTTCCCCATGCAGCAAGTAGTAGTATAGATATTTTAGAATTTATCTCGATCATATTTAACATCCTAACTACAAAAAAAAAAAAAAATTTGGACTTTTATGTAGGGGAAAATAAGAAAGAAGAGTTCCTAAAACTTTGACTTCTTGAGCTGTTCTCTATATCAGAGAAATTCTTGAAAATCAAAATTTCTTTTAAAATATTTGCTATATTGGATTGCATTTGATGATTTACATCAGCTTCTAAATCTCTCACTATAAAAAAATTCATGCCAAAGCTGATGGGTAAAATTCAAATGAAATTATGTCTTTAAGAACAATGAATGGTTTCAGAACAGGTATTCATAACATTGCAGCAACCTCCTGGTTACAAACTTTGCTCTCTCTGATCAGGCTTTGCAATTTTGGAGGTCCAACAGCTTTCAATCTTATACCTATATCCATTGATTTAAATGAAATATTAGAAGAATGCTGTTTCCAGAGATTGGGTTGACAAAAAAAAAAGCTTACAGATGGAGCAGACTGGGCAAGGTTGCAAGCAAAGGCAAAGCTTTCTGAACAAACTCTGTCCCATGCTGTGGGGAGGTTTCTTTTAGTCAGGAGACAGAAAAAAAAATAACTGAGAAGTTGTATATGGGACTCTTTTTTGGCATGTACTGGCAGCTAATACTTTTCAGGCTGATTTTGTAAGTGGTATGAATTTTGCGTGATGGCTTTATGCCATTTTTTTGTTCTCTTGACAGGGCAAATCAAACTGCTCTTATTCAGAGCTGGGAGAATTACATAATGACCTTTTTAGGTCAGATGTGCAATATGAAAGACATTTACATTTTGTAGTTCTTTTGAGTCAAAAGAAAACTACTCAGATGTGTCTTTAAAAACTTTAGCTTGTGAAACTTCTGCTTCAAAACAAACTCTAGCTTAAATCAATCTGCAAATTACTGTTTTTGTGTAAGCATTTCTCTGTGTGTCTGTTTTGCCAAAATCCAGCACTTACAGTAACATTAGTGTTGTAGCTCCTTTGCTATTCACTGACTTGTTCTTAGAGTTAAAATCCTCTGCTCATTTTTCTCATTCGTTTTGCTACCCCTTTCTTCTCTTCAGCTACTGTTGAGGCTATTGAGGCTGATGAAGGTAAATTGGCCAGTCCCCTTTCTGTTGGTGCCACAACAGATAAGGGCTCTGCTGGGTGTATTCATTTTGCTGTAGCTTGTACAGATTGTGTGGGTGTTGGGCTAACAATTGTGGCTCGGTATTAACCAAAATGTAATTGCTTTAAAGGGGAAAATGTTTTTTTGTTTTTCTTTCTGTTGCTGCTGTTGAGGTTTTTTCCTTTCTGAAAGCTACAATCACGTTGGAGTTGCTGTATGTTGAACTGAGCACTGAATAATGCCACAGGAAGAGATCAGGGAACTTGGATGTCATGGGACATAACTCAGCAGCAGATCATAAATGCTTTGTGACACATAGCTCAAAAGCTGTGCGCTGGAGACTGGCTCTTGTCTCTGCCTCAAACTATCCTCAGTGAGCTTGAGTATAGGAAAAGACACAGCTTTTTATAAATATTCTCTCTTTTTTGTTGATTTTGTTTCTTTTCCCCTTTTTCTTATTTTTGCCTCGGTTTGTTTCCTTTCTTTTAGATAACTAGTAAAAAAATTTTATTGGTCTTTTGTTACAGTTCAGCATGTTTCTGTTTCTCTTTAAAAGTAAACCAACATGAGACATTTGTCTGCAAGACGTCTGCTTCCTCTGGTAGTGGCAGTTTACACACTGGATATTTGCATTAGAGCAACCATTAACACAGGCACCATTTTAGCTACAAATATAAAGTGACTGGCTGCCTTGAAAGTCTTCTGAATGTTCAGCATTGAAAACTATGGTGTTTTGTTGACAGACCTCTAGTTTAACCCTTAAGCAATTTTTAATGCTACAGTTAAAATCTAAGCAACCATGCATTACAAAGTAGATGCACAATATTCATTCAGCATTATAAAGTTTTGGAAGAAGAATTTTCAGAATTCCCCTTTAAAACAAAATTCTTCAGTTGTATTTTGTTCTTGCCCCTCTCAAAATTTCTGTGGGTATTTTTTTTTTAGTTAATTTAAAAAAAAAAAAATCTGATGATTGCTGTCCGTTGGTAAGATGTGCCCTTTTGGCCAGTCGAATTTGTTTTTGAATTTTGTAAAGCAGTGAATAAAATTACAGAACAAACAAGTAAGAGAAAATACAACTGCTTTCTAAATAGCAGTGAGTAAGCTGCTATTTATGTTGGAATTACCTATTCCTATCGGCAATCTCTAATCTGCAGTGTGCATTCTTGTTGAAAGTTTGGCTGTTTTCTGTGATTTTTTGTGATTATGTGTTGTGTTTTAGTATACTCTCAATGTAACCTGCTAATACTCATTGTCTGACCAGCAACTACAGCAGAACACCTTCCTTAGTATTACAGATGATAACGTGTCTACTTGAAATACAGTTGATTGAATGTACCCCCATGCCAGCAATATGCACCCTTCAAGTTAATTCTTCAAGATTTGCCATCCTTACTATTTAGGCACCGTCACCGTAGTTGCAACGACTAGTCTGCATAGATGAAGCTTCTGATGGGGAAAAAGGTTCACTCTTTACCAATTGTCCTTCTGCAGTTTGATTCAGGGCCCAGTAACACCAACTGAGCTGTGCTACTGGCAAGCTCCAGGACACAGCAAGGGTTTTCAGCTTCAATGCAGCCATCCATTAAACTGTTGCTTTAAGGGATTGGCCTGGGTGCTTGTTAGACATCTTAAATTTTGTGGGAGAAGATACAGTAAAAAAAAAAATAAAAAAATAACCCAAACCCCAAACCTTAAGAAAACTCACTCTAAGGCCTGTTCTGTTTTCACTGCTCCATCCCTACTCACTTGACTAATCACCATTATGTTTTTGTTGTTCTTCTGAGTTGAAGTATAATAAATGTTAAAACCCATGCACCTCACAAAGTTCCAATATAACACTTGTGAAACTGGCTAAAGAACTAAATCCTGAGGCAAACAGGATCTATCAATTTTCACAGGAATGGTTGGCAAAACTAGCAGCATGAAAATGCTTTTCTCGCTCTCCCCAAAATGCAAGGAGTGGTAGATTGGTACCAGGGATGTTCTGGAGTTTTGGGTGTGTTTGCTGTTTTTTAACAGAATTTGCCAACTTGTCTGAAATCAAGATGGCATGTTGGAAGGAGAGCAGGAGTACTTTGGGGTAAAGAGAAAATAAAAGGGGAGAAGAACTATTAAATTTGATCTTTGAAACTCCCCTACTATTTTCTCTCCAGGGAGTTTGCAGTTTCCTGGTACTAACACACCATTTCTGCTCTATGGCATGTTATAATAGAGGCATAGCAGAAATGCCAGTTGTGGAAGTGTAGTTCCTTGATTTGGTGCAGACAAGAGAAAACCACACAGAAGGCTACATAATCTGCTGTTTGCCTGCACTGCTTTTTTATCTTCTGCTTTAAATCTAAAGATCTTCAAGACTTGAATTAAAGAGATAATAAAATTAAATAAAAATCATACTCTACAGCCTGTGGCACTTCCTTCTGAGGTTTGTGTGGCCTCACCAATGTCGCTGCTGAAGGGCAGATCAAAAGTCCTCAGGATCAGTTGGAACTTTGGTCTTTTGTCAGTGCGTTTCTAAAACTAAACTGTAAGAATGTGCCAAAACGACAATATCCTGGGTTCATATTGCACGGTGTTACTGCTTTTTGACTCAGCCTGCTTTCTGGAAGTCCAGGAATGTGTCAGGGAGGGTAACTGCCCTGAGCATTCAACAGGCAGCTCACCTGTATTGAGAACATGAAGCAACCTGTTGTAGGGTCACCCGAGATCTCCCATAGCTTAAATGTATATCCCACAAACTGACCTTACCATGTCATCACCATCTGTAACTAGCCAGCACTTTTTCCCTGATTTTTGAAAGTCAAGTGGGAGTTTTGCCTCATTAAGGGCTATAAGGACAAAGCACAATGTCCTTAAAGCTGTAAGTGATGACAACAAATGCTAACCCAGAGCTCGTGGTTGTGCCTTAGGCATGCTTCCTAATGGCAAACTGTAGTTTCCTGTCAGCATCTTAGCGTTCTAAGCTGAACCCCAGAAGTTGGATGTTGATTGTATTGAAAAAAATAGTTGTGTTTCAAGAGACGGTGGTGGTTAACTCCCAGCTCGTTCTGAGCATGGTAAGCAGTCGGTCGTGTTGTCAGATCTTCTCATGGCTGCCTTCGCAAAGAAGGACTTTCACACTTGTTGCTAAGTTGGGGAAAAAGCTGCTGACAGTTTTACCTTGCTAATTTTACTTTTTAATAATCCTTTATTTAGCTATCAAAGGATTTTCACCCCAGCATAAGATCACTAGCTTCGAAGAGGCCAAAGGCTTAGATCGAATTAATGAGCGAATGCCTCCGCGCAGAGACGTGCCATCTGATGCCAACCTTAACTCCATCAACAAGGCAATCTCCACAGAGACTAATGGCACGGACAGCAACGGCAGTAATAGCAGCAATATTCAGTGACCACTGTCCGGGAGGGGGGTTGAGCTGCAGGGCGCAATGGGGTTGCTGCACATCAGCAGTGGGATGTTCTTGCCTCTGATAATAGCTTACTTGCTCTGGGGGCCAGGTGTTGGATTCAGTTTACAAAAATCATCCACGAAGAGACCGTCAACTTTAATTTGGTGGGAGGGAGGGTGGGGGAGAGACACCTCCTTTGGATATGCCTTTAAATGCTTGTAGAAAAATGAGAGCTCATGCTGGTATATATTGCAAAGTTAGGGGAATGAACATGTTTTCCTACTGCATTGGGAACGTCTAGATATGTTACTGAAAGGCCTTTTATTCTGTTACTGGACATGAAAACTTTGTTTAATTTCTTACTAACTATTGTACGTTTACAGTTGCAGCACTCAACATCAACAACATCGAAACATTTTTAACAAAATGTACAAACTAAATAAGGACTATTTATTGATAATGTTTTGCTACTCTTGTTAGACAATGGCTATGAAATAAATTAGGCAGTCTTTAAAAATACAGAGAAAAAAAGAAAAAAAAAAAAAAGGAATGTTGGAAATCTGTTTAAAATGCCAAAAAAAAAAAAGAGAGAGAGAGAGAGAGAGTGAGAGCGAGCGAGAGCGACAGTTTGATTTTGTACAGATTATGCTGACCTCAGGTTTCTTTAGTGTGCTTCAATGCCCTTCTTTAAATATAACACTTATCTTACTAATTTGGCAGCAATTATCCTTTTCTTTGTTTAAAAAAAAAAACTGGAATAATAACATTTATCTTTTTTTGCTGTTTATATTTAGGGGGGTTTGGTTTGGGAGGTTTTCTGGGTTTTTTTTTTTTTTTGTTAAATCAAGTCTTGGTTGTGGCTTGCTGAATTTAAATATTTATGAGTGGTGCATTTTTAAGTATAGTGAACAAGACACCATATTAAGTGCAGTGAAAAGCATCTATATTCTGTAAAAATCTGCCTATGCATGTTTTTTAAGAAAAAATGGCTGTATAGGCCTGTATGGGACTGTAATGCGCTTAGTGGTCTGACTTATACTGGAAATGTATGTATACTGGCGTACTTTATATTCTCTAAAAAAAAAATGCTTAATGCCTTTGAAATTTTGTAATCAAAAAAAAGCTTTGAAAAATCTAAGGGGGAGAGTATTCTTAAAGTTTTTAACATAAGCTTGTCAGTGCACATATAGATGGGTAGCATGTTTAGCAAACCTTGTGAAATTTAAATAAGTTTGTAGTTACATGTGAAATTCTAAATGCATGATAACTGTTAATGTCATAATGGTTTAGTCATTTTGTTCTGTTTTGTCATGTGCCACAAAATGTGTAGTTTTTTCACTTTTTTCCCTTTGTATATCAGTTACGGGTTTCAACTGGTTCATTCTCAAAAAGAAAAGGAAACAAAACAAAACAGTCCATTGATATTTTTTAACAATTGTATAAGTGCCCAAGTAATTCACTACAGCCTACAGCCTTGCCTTTGTAATTTGACTTCGAAATGTTGGCAATCAAAGCATGCACTTGTAACAATGAAAGAAGCATTTTATATTACTACTCAATAAAAATGTGCATGAACTTCAGCATTCTTCCCTTTCTTGCTGTCTCAGAAGTGTGCAGGCACCACGCGCGTGTGTGCTTCTTGTTCTCTTTTGCTTTGGACAGGAGAAGATCATCAGTGTAAGAGAAGAACGACTTGTTTCACATCGTAAGGTCAGTTCCTTGCTAAGAAAGAAGTTTACTTATTACCCAGCTGTTTAGGCTACCGACTGTCTGCAGACGTCCCCAAAGTTCAGGTTAGGAAATTGGGTTTTCACTAAAAGGAGTAGGATGTAACCCACAAGTAGAGTGCACAAGAAAAGTTTGCTTTCCCCTAGTCTGGAGTGTTTGAAAAGGTCAATTAGTATAATTTTTGATGTACTTTTAAGAGCAAAAAACCCCAACAATTTTGGATTTCAAGTGCTTTCTCTCTTAGTCAGAGGTGAACTGTCAAAGCTCTGCTTTCTTGCTTTCTCATTAACTGTGCTCAGCACCCTTCCACAGTCCATCATCCTGTGAAGAACTGATGGATGATGCCAAATGGTGCGATGACATGGGTATTGCTTTAGTCCTCCTTTCAGGTACCATTATTAAATGTAAGCTCAATGTCTGCTTTCTTACATGTTTTTCCCATTTTAGCTCTTGCTAATTTTGGCAAAACATGACAGGTGGCAAAAATAAAGAGTATTCATAATATCTGGGACTAGGAAGCTAGATCAATTTCAGATTTAATTTTTCAGATTGTGTAGATATAGCACAGGGAAGAGACATGTAGAGTCTTAACTGTTCGTCTGATCAGTGAAGCCGTTCACCTGATTAATGGGGATGGCCTCTGCAAAAAGGAAGGGTGGAGGTTTGCGTGACTGCTTTGCTTGTCCGTTCAGCCCTGTGTACATGCTCCCTAAACAGCCGTAGGTTACCTCAGGTAAGTTTTCCTGTGGAGATGTCTGAGCCAGCACTCAGCAGGCTCCCTGTGCAGTGCAGAGCAGCACTGCTGGGCAGTACAGCAGCATGTGCTGTCTGCTCTCATTTGAGTTGGGCCCTGGCAGTTGCATGAACCAAGCTGACAGTAAGAAAGGGGTTTTTCCACTCAGCAGTGACAGCGTGGCATAGGCCTCTCAGTTGGTAGATTTAACCCAAAATATCCGTGCTACAAATCAGGGCTGGGTTTGCAAATGCCTGCTGTAATTGCTGAAGAGCTTATGGATAAGCGAGGTAGCCCAGGATGAGTAATCCATTAGGGAATGCACAAAATACCTAGTCACAAAGGAGATTTTGAAACTTTTTATAGCTCAGAAGAATGAAAAATATTCTAAGCACGCAAAGTAGCGGTGTTTGCTGGATGTCCAGGTAAGATAGCCTGGCTCTCTTTAGGGGCGAGCCCCACAGTCCTACCATGGAGCAGTTTCTGGTGCCAGTGGATAGTCTTAAGTTATGCTCAAATGTTCCTAAAAGAATAAAAAAAAATTTCCAAAGGTTATCTCTTTTCAGGGCATCCAGTCTCTTCCAAGTGTCCCTCCTTTTTCCTGATGCAGAAGGAGCTGCAGATGAATTGGAAGAAAAAGCCTGATGCCACTGAAGGCTGAGTTTTGGATTTCGTGGCCTCACTCAGTGACGTGTCATGCACTGGACTATGTCTCCCAATACAGGTTTCTTCCTTACCAGATATGCTACCTTAATGCCAAATGTATCATTGGTGCCCACATCAAGATCTAGTGGGTTTTTTTTTTTAACGACTTTAATCCCCCTGTGTGAGAGAGTGCGTTGGATACATGTATTATATTTTATGCACTACCATAATTTTTCTTTTCAACATCTATTAAGTATGAATTGTATTAGCTCTTAGTGTACATTTTCTGAAGAAGACAATATTCAAAGTTTTTCCAGGGTTTCCCCCAAAATTACAGTAGGTTTAACCCTGCTTAAGCCTGTGCCAGTGTTGCCAGCTGTCAGGCATGGATATAAATTCTTTCAGCATTTTCTTAGACAGCCTTTTTTATTGCCAGAGGAAGATCTTCTGGAGATCCTAGAGAAACATAGGTATAATTTGGATTTCTCCTGGACAGCAAAGTTGAAACAACAGAAAACAGGACTAAAAACAGGCACCAAAAGATGCTGCTTGTTAGTACAGTCCTGATCTCTGTCCCCTCTAGCTTTAGTTTTTAGTGAAATGGCATTCAGAGGGGAAAAAAAATGACAATTTAGGGACACTTTCTAGGTTCAAACTCAATTTACAATTTTATTCCTTACAAATAAGTTTCCCTTCTTTTTTATGAAGATACTGTTGCTCAGATTAGTCAGATCCATGAATCTTCCCACTTCTTTCACAAAGAGAGGGATGTGAGAATTATCTATTCCAAATGTTAAAAAACCACAAGCACCAAAACAACCATTTGGAAAATAGTTTGCTTTCTTAGTTGCTTTTGGAATGCTGTTTGATCCTCCTAAGAGTGGCCATTTTGGACATGCAAAAGCATGAGCTTTCTTACTCTTCAATAATTTAGGAAAAAATATATGTTCATGTGTTTTCATATGTAATGTTCATAGTTGCAGCCACCTTCATGGGGGTTACATGAATTGTTGGAGCTAGAGGTAGGAGTTAGCTTTTGAGTCTTGCTAGCTGACTTTGCAGTATCAAGCCTGGTAAGCATTATAAAATACATGTTTTGTGAGGCTCTGGGGTTTTTTTTACATTTTTTTAAATAACTTGAGAGCAGTTTTGGCACCAGGTTTCATCAAACTGACAGATAGCTGTGTGCTCTAGGCCATATTCTGCCACAGCACGTGATTGCAAAGGGAAGGGGCTGCCTTGGCTCTATCATCCCTGTCAAAAGCTTGGCTTTGGTAAAGTAACTTGGCAAAGAATGTGCTAAAGGACTGATTTTGCCACTAGTAAGAAGCCTGCAGGCATGGTGACAGACATGACAGCATCTTCTCCTTTGTGGAGTCCCACTAGCGGCCATCACAAGTTGCTCTGGGGTTCCTCAAGGCCTCCTCTCCCTTTTGGGCAGAGCCTGGTGTGGTGGTTTGCCGGAGGTTGGATCTGGGCACCCAGTTAGTCAATTCTTACAGCAGCAAGACTTGAGCAAGAGGTGGTTGTTTCATATTTTAGCTATTGCATTCCTGGGACAGTTGATGTAGACAACCGTGCTGTGATCGAGCAAGCCTATTTTTCTCAATATTTGGGCATTTAATAATCTCTTTTGCTTTAAATGAACAATTGAACACTGACATGGACTAATTTCCGAGTGTTTTATGCCAGACAAGCCTGTTATGTTACAGAATCGAGACTCGCTGAGGCCAACAGGCACTGCTGAGATAGCTCCTCCAATTCAGCAGCTTAGGCAGGGTCAGCTGGAGCAGGTTGCTTGGGGCCATGTACAGCCAGGTTTTGAGTATCTGCAAGGATGAAGACTCAGCAAGCTCTTGGGAGACCTGTATCAGTGCTTGGCAGCTCTTACAGTAAAAAAAGAATTTTTTTTTCCCCTGCATTTAAAAATGTGCTATATTTGAGTTTGTGCCTAATGCCTCTTGTCTTGTTACCAGGCTTCAGCAAGAAGAGCCTGGCTTCTTCCTTTTTGCTCCCCTCCCTCAAGTATTTATATGCCTTTTCTCCAGGCTGAACAGTCCCAACTCTCCATCTCTCATAGGTCAGATATTCCAGTCCCTTAATCACCTTCCTGGTCCTTTGCTGAGCTCACTCTATTAAAGTCCATGTCTGTCCTGTCCTGGGGAGCCCAGACCTGGACATGACTCTCCAGGTGTGTCTCACCACTGCTTAGTAGAAGGAGGGAAAAGTTAAGTTACTTGCCCTGGTTTCCTGTATGTGCCATTAAATTTCTACTACTATACTGATGCCAGTAATGTAAGACAAGTGAAGACATTTTTGGCATTGCAAGTCAAAGAGATGGGAGGAATACCTCAGAAAGTGGGAGAAGCAGAAGTGCGTTGCAAGTGCAGAGCTGAGATACAGATCCAAGAAGGTAAGAGAAAATTAATGCATCACCAAACTGCGAGGGCAATGAAAGATTGGAATATTTGTTGCCAAATTTTATAATTAATTTGACTGCCAAATTATACAGGTAAGTATCACTTATAAGAGGGAGGACCTGCTTCACTCAGTGCTGTAGTGTGTCTGACCTACTACTTCACCTTCAGAAGGTGAAGTCATCAAAAAAATCTTACCAGTTTTGTACAGAGGGAAATAGTCCCTTCCTGCATTCATCAGGCAAGTGGCTGAAGCCCCAAAGCATGTGATTTGTATAAAGTCATTATTGTAGTGCAGATCTGCACATTATTAGGCTATCACATGAATGAGAGATCTTGTGCCTCCCAGGGGAGGGAGAAGTAACCTTCTGAGGAGGTTGCCTGAGGAGAAGGTAATTTGTTTATCTGTCACTTGGTGGTTTATTGGTTTCAGTACATATTAAATAAGTTTTGCACTCAGACTGCATTTTTCTAAGATGAGAAGAAAACACACACTGAAGGGAATACAGGACTGACACTGTGGCTGACTTAAACAAGGCTGCAGAGCTGATGAACTGAGGAAGCCCTGCAGCCATGGACCACGGTGCCAGAGAAAGGAAAGGAATGAGGAGTGGAGCTGGCAGGAGAGACTGGGGTATTTATTTCATTCCTTTCTCAAGGTAGACAGAAGAAGAGATGGTGGTAGCAGTGCTACGCTCCAAGTCTGAGATGACGAGGTACAGAAGCTGTACCAAGCTGCCAAGTCTTTGGGAGGCCATGACAGAAACTAGGCTGATAAAATTTACCTTAGACTAGATGTGTGATTAAAAATTATGGTAGAGTTCAGGCTGTGAGCTGAAGGCAATCATGTATAAAAGGAGAGCAGGCAATGGCATGGGAAATAAATTTTTGGAGGGCAGACCTGGGACAAGGAATATGCTGGGACTGACAGCCCTGGCAGAATAAGGAGCTCAGATTGCAGGATTCAGTGCTGTATTACATGCTGAAGAGTTGAATCAGTTCAGCTGAAATGCAAAGATGCCTCTTAGTAAGGGGTTGCCGTGAAGTCAGCTCGGATGACTGGCCAAAGCCTGGGCTCTCTGCAGGATAAGAGGGCAGGAATTATGAGGACCTTGAATCTCAACTAGCCTTGCAAGGTAGGGCTTGCAGCTAGCCAGGCAACAGATATCTCAGAGAGAAATAAAAAACTCACAAGGAATGGAAAAATGGCCCATTAACCAAGTAAGTTGAGGATGGCCGGTAGAGTCTAGGAATACAGTGAAAACCAACGTGTATCCAGCTAAGTTATCTTTGCTGTTCATGATCAAAAAGCAGCAGAAAACTTTTCCAGACACTTGGATAGGAAAAGCAAGGTTAAATAAGTGGGAAATGATACAATGAGGATAAGGGAGAGGTTTAAAGTATTGGCTAAAGGACTGTGGAAGAAAAGCCAAGAATGAGATTTAGGGTATGGAAAAAAGAACTACAGGAGTCGAGACAGAAGCAAATTAAGAGTTTAAAGCATTTATTCCAGGAAAATGCAGTAATTTCTTTCCAAGTCACAACAGAAAATACCACATTTGCTTACTTGTCAAATAGCAATGCTCTTTAACAGCTCTCTGAATGGGTGGTATATTTTGAAAATATACTTGGAGAATATGTAAGTACAGAAGTATATATAAATAAGGAGTAACCATGGGGCCATTGGTCTGAGCATAATCATATGCAAAGGTTTAAATCTTGAAGGAACTACTGACAAAATGGGCATGATGGGCTGTCTGCTACAGTTGTGACAGACAGAAATAAGTTATGAATGTTAGGAAAGTGTACATGAAAGGTAAAGTGGAATGGAGCCAGGTGGAAGGAAGATCACAGCTGTTGATGTTGGGAGAGGAAGTTCTGAATGGCAAAAAGGTTCCTCAAATGTAGCAGATAGAAATCTAGCAAAGCAAGAAATGTTTGTGGAATTGTAAGTTGTTTCACACTTCCTTTTTGCATCTGTCTCTCTGTCTACCTTCACCAATTTTCCATGGAAAACTAGGATTACTGGGGAGGATCATGATTACTAGGGGGGATTGCTGCTGAAGGGAGTGCTTTCCATGTTTCTTTTCTTGTTCTTTATTTTCTTCCCCTCTTGTCCCTTTTCCTTTTCTCTCTCTTGTTCACAGCCGCTGTTTTGCCACTGGTTCCTTTTCCCAAATCTCCTGTGGCTCTCTCTGCCAGTTGCCTGCTGGGCAGGCAAACACCACTGCCAACCCTGGTTTGCAGTACCTGTCTTCATGCATGGAGAAGATACAGAGCAGCAGTCCCCAAAGTGGCCTGGCTGCACCAGGATCACAGCTCCGTATGACATCGGGAGTGTCCTTGCCTCAGTTCCCCATGCAGCTGCTATTCCCCCACACTGACTGGACCTAGATTCCCACATGTCCAGACAGCTGCTACTCAGAAAAAACAGACTGAAACCTAATGAATTCCATGGAGACTGGCCCTGACCTGAGTGCAGGAGCATCACCAGAAGACTGCTGGCTCGAGCTTTTTGTTCCGAACAGATTCGGGAGTGTTCCTTGGGAGTGTTAGGAAAACGCTGGTATTTGTGGGGAAAAGGTGACTTGGCAGGAAAGTAAGACAATAATTTTCTCTCAGAGGATAAGGAAATAATATTGGTAACAGAAGCTTTTACATACATAGTGAAAAGCACTGACGTTGCAGAAGTAGGTTGGCATCAATAGGTGATAGTACTGATCCTTGCTGAGGAGCTGGTGGGGGAAACAAGCAGAGGGATCAGCTCTGGATAGAGAAAGAAGAGGGGGCTTCTGCTCTTTTCTGCCTCAATGGGGGCTATTTTAGTTACAATGGAGAAAGAAATAATGGTCAGCTTTGCCTTCACTAACTTCCAGCAAAGTTTCTCTTGGCCCTTTCACCCCTACAGCTTTTTCTTATAAGGAGTGATTCATGCATGTGCTTGCATAGGGAAATAGATTTGCAAGACTTGCCAAACAACGCACCTCCTAAAAGCACAGCTGGGTGCTGACATGGCAGTGTTTCCCTCAGTCCAGAAAGTTGAATCCAGAAATAACCTTCCATCTCTGACAGCTCGATGACTCATGCAAGCTTCAGAGGGGGTGCAGGAATTCCCGTCCCCAGAAAGCCCCGCTGCTGCCGCCATGGGACTCAGGGAGGGCTCAGCCACCAGGGAAGCAGCTCCTGTCAGAGCCCACTCCAGGGAGGCACCATTCAGCCCACCAAGTCAGAGCAAATTGCTTCTGTGGGAGCCAAGAGTTTTACACCCAAAGGGGTATAAAAGCAGGCCTGCCCTGGCCAAGGCTCTATGGGGATGTGTATCTTCAGCTTCCCGAAAGGGAATGGGGAGAATGACGTCAGTACTTGGGGCCCTGATTCACCCAGCTTCCCAGCCACAGTTCCCACTGTGGCTAGGCTGGCAGCTCCGAAATTACATGTCTTCTGTTAAACCATGGAAGCCATCATGTGGCTTCTCTGAAACTCAAGGGGTTCATCCTTGTGAATGAGCACCTCTGGGGTGGTCTGTAATGGGTGAAATATGGGCTATGACATCTAGTGGATGGTGTCCCTGCCCACAGCAGAGGGGTTGGAACTAGATCTTTGAGGTCCCGATGATTCTATGATTCTACAATGAATTATTCTATTAAGATATAAATAGCTATTAAGATAAAGGTATCTGTGCAGTAGCTACAGAGCACACAGCTGTTCTGCACTGCCTGGAATCTCTTACTGGGTTGGTCTTTGGCATATTTGCTCCCGTGCTAGTCTTAGAGTATGAAGATTTAAGTAAAACTATCTATGAAACTACTTTACTTTTTCCTCTTCTTATGGACTGTGCTTTTTTTGTTGTTTTTAAACACAGTTAACCCAACTTAACCGTTGTATTTAGTGCATCAAAATTACTCCTCGTCACGGCTTCATCAGGCGTGTGAATGTAGCGTCAGCACAGGCTCTGCCTTCCAGGAGATATATGGATAGAAATAGATACATGTATGTAACTAGCACGGGTGTTTTGGGGAGAGAATATGATCCTGTTTCAGCATTTGATTGCCTTTTTATCACAGGCATCAAGAGACAGGATATAAAAGTGGGACATTGCCATGTCTGCCTTCCTCCCCCACCCTCTATCTGCATGTCTAAACTGGCCCTTCATCTGGGTTGCTTCACTGCCCTCATCTAGAAAGACCAAGGGACTTTCTACCCACTCTCTGGGAAGGCTGAAGCACAGAGATGACCCAGTGATGGCTTAAAGCCTCTCAGCCTGTGTGCAACAGCACCATGAGCAAGAGCACCTGCAGCCCCTCCCTGCTGCTGGCACCAGTGGGTGCAAACCCCATAGCACTGGATCCAAGGGGACTGGGGCTAGGAGGGATAACTGCAGCTCACTAAGCCAAAATTTCTCAGGAATCAGAGCCCAGCAGCACTTTTGAGCTGAAAAATATATGTCTGGGTAACATGATTGTTATTTTTCTTACTGTTCCTGGCGTGACAGCCGTGCTCTGAGCACACTGCACATATTTGCAGGAAACCCAGACCTGCAGGGCTGCTGGGTCAGCATCCCATCAGGATTGATGAGAGCACATCAGGATGATGAGAGCACCTATTATGGTGAAAATATTCTATGCAGTTCAGCAAACTTTGCCAAAGCAAAGGGAGCAAAGGAGAAGAGAGTGATATGGCATGGAGCAGCAGGACAAAAGGATATCTGGGCTACTTAGAGCTGAAAGGGAGGTTTAGGTAATATTATTAACTGTGTAATGCTTTTTTAGTGAAGCTTGTGGAGGAAAATCTTTGTATCTAATGGAATAACTGTCATTATTTCCTGGCTCTGAAATATTTCCAGTCTCCTGCAGTATCACATGTACTGGAGAGGTCTCAGGGATTGCCTGTTTGCAAGGGCATTGAAAGGCCAAGGCTCAGGGAATGGAAGGAAATAAGAGAGGAATGAGAGAAAGTATGTTCTTAATAGCAGAAAATGCATTTTTTTCCAAAACACCCTTTCTGATTATAAAAAAGATTAATTAAGGATAAACCCCTCTGAAATATGGATCATTTGAAAGAGATCAGCTGGGAATGAAGCTTTAGCAAAATTGTCAAAAGACTAAACACATAATTTATCTCTGTGACACAGCTGAGGTGCAACAAAAAATGCATTCTGCTGAGCACTGAAAATTAAATTAAGTTGTGCTTGTGTGAGCATTTGTACATCACTGGAATAAAACCCTGGGGGTTTGTAATTGGCTTGGGTACTAAACTCTTTAGGATGGCTGTTGCAGGATGGACTTGCCTGGTGTGATCAGTGGATCACGGTAAATACTCCCATAGCAGCTGCCGGGAACTGAGGGATGCGATGGCTTGAAAATCACCATCCCTGCAAGGGTTCAAAAGCTGTGTGGATGCGGCTCTTAGGGACATGGCTTAGTGGTGAAATTGGTGGTGCCAGGTTAACAGTTGGACTCTTTTCCAACCTTAATGATTTCTGCTGGTCCCCCACACTGCCAGCCCTTCAGTGAGGACCTCGTCCTCATCGAAAGCTGCCACCACCCCCAGTGATGTGCGGGGTGGTTGGTGGCTGATCCCTCCCGCAGCCCCCTCCCCTTTCCTTCCTGGAAAGCTGCAGTTTTGCAGAGTGTAGCTCAGAGCAACAAAGGCTTGCAAGGTGCACCCTTCAAGGGGGTCCCTCTGGACACCTCCCCTGAAATTAATTGCTGGGAGGAAAGAGGGAATGGTAATTCCCTTCTTCTCTTCCTTTTTTTCACGCCGGACAAGTCATTGGCACATCCAGCAAAAATATTCAGAAAGGCCAAACCATTCCTGGTCAGAGCCCTCAACCTTTTTCTGTGGTGAGCACCAACACAGCCCCCAGTGAGGAGCTCGTGGTGTCACCTCCCTGTGCCATGCAAGGTTTGGAGCATATGGGCCTGTGCATCCCTATGGGCCTGAGCATCCCTATGTTTAAGTGGAACCCGTTGCCGTGGTGACAGCAGGGCTCTCTAAATGCAGCCCGTGATGCCCAAAATCTCGTGGGTGGTGTGTGCAGGGTCTCTGCCGTCACTAGAAATCCACTAATGGGGCTCCCCAGGGGAGAAGGTGTTTACACTGTGAGGGATTGAACCCCCTGAACTGGTGGTGGTGGTAATTACGAGCTGCTGATTTTTATCTTCCACAGAGCCCTGTGTGCTCTCCAGGATGTGCAGGCTGGCTCTGGAAGCCTGTGCTGCAACTGATAAGAGGCTGGAGTGGATTTATCTTACAAGCGCAGGGAGGGATTTGCAGCGTTTTCACTCCTTGACGTGGCATGGTTCCTTGCTTAAAGCAACAGGGCTGTTCCCATGCTTATCTGTGCAGGGCTGCACGGAAGTAGGGCGAGATTACACCTGATACAATTATCAGCCTTGTAATTACATGCAACAGCCCCAGACACCCTCTTGAGTTTGCTGTACAAATCTAGTCAGAGTCAGGCATGGGAGTATTACAGGCTAACGAAACCTGTGTTTGACAGACCTTTTCCTGCCCCTCCCAGCGAGAACGGTGGCGTGAAATGCAGCAAAGTGTGTGAAGCTGAAGGGCTGGCTGTGCATGTGTCCATCAACCTCTGCAGGGTAGTGTCCCACTGAGGAGAGACAGGAGGGTCACTTGCTTGCATCCCCATGATGTTTGTCCTTCCCAAGCATGGGGACGGTATTTGCTCACAGGAGGTGAGAGCCCTTCTGTGCTGTCTGCCCATCTGCACAGCTTTCACGCTGAGCTAGGGCTTGTTGGAGCAGTAAGACTTGAGTCCACAGTGCTCCCACCTCCCTACAACAGCCTGGGCTTTCCCTGCTCTAGTCCTGGCTGTGCCATGCCAGGGAGAGCCTCATGAGGAACATGCACCCACTCCACCCCATCGGTCTGCTCCAGCACTCCCAAAAACACTTTGGTTTCAGTGAGAATAGGAAAACAACTAGAACCTTTTGTTCCTAATCCTGCAAATTATAGGGGAAAAAATATTTTAAAAATATAGAAAAGCATTACTCTGAACTAGTTGGTGAGACCCTCTCCTCAGTGTGGGCAGCTTCTGGGCTCACTCTTCCACCGATTTCAGTGCAAGGCTCCCCACGGTGTGGAGCAGGATATGGGGGCCAGCCTCTGCTGACAGAAAGCTCCCCTCAGATTTTGGAGCCAGCAAGGCAGCTCAGCAGAAGGCACACACTCATCTTTGCAAGCTGTGGGATGAGATGGAGCTGGAGCACATAGGGAGGGGATGCAAGGTGAGGGTTCCCCCTGGCCTCACAAGCAGGAGGAGGAGAAGGGAATAGGCAGAGGTCACAGCTCCTGCTTGAGCTGTCTCCCAGAATTTCACAGCCTCTTGGAGCAGCCAAAACCTTCCTAATACAGATTTCCTGGAAAATTACAAATAGCTCATATTTAAGGTATGGGGAGAAAAAAGGGCAAGCAGTGAGAAATACAATGCTGCAAAACTTCCAGGAGCCATTGCAGCTAATACATAACAAATCTAGAAGCAAAGGCAGAGAGGGAGGGAGGAAGAGTGTGGGGCAGCCCTGCAATGCACAGCTGCTTGCTGGAAAAGCAGGAGCGAAAAGGGGGAAAGGACACACCAGTTTTGCAGATGGAAAAATATACATAGAGAGAGGCCAGCAACAGGAATTATTCAAATGGTCTAAGGCCACTGAGGATATCCTCCCTTGGCAGACTGCCCCTGTGCAGGACCAGTGCCTTCTGTGCTGGTTCTGGTCTCCAGATTGGTCCAAAGCACTTGGCCAAGCGTGGGGCACGTGGGGCTGGGGCTGAGCTGTAGCTGGTAGCATCCAAGGGGGCAGCAAAGAATTTGGTGAGAATCAGGGAGGGAGCCTGGAGGATGGGAATCACGCATCACCCTCATTTTCATTTCACAATGGAGGCGAGGAGGTGTCTTTTGGAGCTGGGAGGTGGTTGTACTTTTTAAATACTGAGTGAAATGTGAAAAATAAAATCGTTCCCGGTCCTACACCCTCGGAATGATTTTTGTTGGTATTTAATCCCACTTGTGTTTCCCTGCCCACCACGTTCTGGTTTTTCTCTGCACTTTTGTAAGCAGTGGGAAAGCAGCACACTGTTAATTACAACCCAGGGATGTTTAGACACAGAACTGGGGAGGGAGGTGAAGAGAAATAAATAAATAATTGAAAAGTGCCATTGTCACCTGCAAATATGGGTCCTGCTCTTTGTAAAGCCAACTAATGTGTTTCCAGGGAGATTGCAAGTTATTGGTAGCAATTTTTGAAGTCTGGCTGGCTCATGGTTTGACTGGTGGCAATATTTTGTCTCCATTTGCACTGCTGAGAGAAGCTAAACTGTGTCAGCATCAGGGATCTTACTGCTGTGCTTTTTTGGGGACATCTGCATGGCCAAGGTGGTGTGTCTGCCCCAGCCCTGTGGGGACAGAAGGTGGCTTTTGGGGCTGGCGCCGGTTGCAGGACAGGACAAGTGGCTGCTGCTGTGATGCCCAGGGCAGCACAGTGCAGTGATTTGTGTGTACTGGCAGGGATGTCTGCTTTCATGACAACTCTACCTTAAGAGCTCATGTTTAAACTTCCAGGCTGTCTTTGCATTCACATCCTGTTGGGATGCACAGTTATGTCCTTCATTCAAAACTAATGTGTAGGCACCTGGGTTGCCTCTGGGCGAGGATGCAAGCCTTGATAAGGGGAGCATGAGGAGTGAGGGAAGGAGCAGTGGCAGACACACGCATCACCAGCATGTTCCTGTTGCTTCCCCCCCATGCTCTCCTGGCATCTTGGCTGGTGGGACTGGGAAGAGGAAGCTGTCAGTGGGTACAGGCAGGGAGTGGTTCTGCCCACTTGGTTCCCACTGCCAGTCCATTAATTAATAAAGCTTTCTGGCATCCTATCAGATCCACCATTTCAGTCAGTTTAGGCTCCCTGCAGCAAGTCATCCGTGACAGTTTTTCTTCACTTTTCTTTCTGGCTGAAGGTCCCTCAGCAGGCTGCATCAGCCCACTGAAAAATCAGGCAAACTGTTCTCGAAAAGTGTTTGTCCTGCTCAATGCTCTGCCTCACAAATTTGTTTGGCTGAGCTCTGCATCATCTCCTTGAACCCAACACCTTGGCAGGGTTCAGAGAAGTTGTGCAGCGTCCAGCTGCAGCAGGATTTTTCCTCTTGGAGTGGGATTTTTTTGCTTTGTTTCAGGTTTTGTGGGGGGCTTTTGGATTATTTGGATTTTTGATAGCCTAAAGAGCAGGAGATGGTTTCAAATGAAAGCAAAACTTTGCAGTGTGGTTCTTCAGGCAGAGGCAGATGGCCCAGCAAACCCTGCAGCTGCAGGGCAACCTCTTGGGCGAGAAATTAGGAAAAGATCCCTAGAGGCAGGGAAGGTATCCATCCTTGACATGGTCCTCCTGCAAGCTCCCCTGTTTTAACTCAAGAACCCCTGCTAGACAGACTAGCTGTCAGTCTGTAAAACCCACTGGGGTTCTGCTTCCAGCCCCTATACAGCACTGGTGCCCCCAATCCCTCCCTGTCTGGGACACCCAGGAGGGACCTGGTTTCATTTAGCTGTCGTGCAGACAGATCTCACACGGATGAAATCTGTGCATTATTAGCAAGAAAGCAGTGCTTTGACAGGACACCCACAACCACACTGCTGCAGCCTTTCCCAGACAGAGTCAATTGCTGCAAAAATTTAGGGGGACTCTTTGGCTCCTCAGCTCCCATCATGCCCTGCCTGCTTCTCCTGGCCCCACCCTTTCTGGCAGTGACCTAACATGGTAACTAGAGAAATACTTAGGGATTAATTAATTTAATCCAACCTCTGCTGAGCTGGAGCCCTGGAGACTGCTTTGCAGGAGTTGTGCATGAGGTCACATTGGCACAAGTGGCTGGTGGATGAAGGGAGAAGATGCATTCCTGATGTGCGTTCTGTGGGACAGCGCCTGCTCCTGTCCCTCTGTCAGGGAGAACAACCAGCCCTTCACAAGGATTCTGGGGCTAATGCAGCTTTTTCCACGTACGCCTTCCCCCATGCCTGGTACCTCTTGTAGAAACAGTCCATTTCTTTAATAAGGAGCTGTGCGAAAGCTGTGCCACACAGCAGTCTGAGAAGCCAGTGCACCTTACCTGCTGCCCATTGCCCTTTCTGCATGCCAGCTGCAGAGACAGCCTGGGAGCTGCTACCTGACAGCATCCAATGCTTCTGATGGCTTCTAAGGCTGTATAAACTGGTCTGCACAGAGATTAATTTAATCCCAGAAGTTTTGACCACAGTTCATGTAAATACCTTCTCTTGTTTTACTGATCACCAGGGACCTCCTGGCACACTGGTGCATGGAGCTGACCCTTCCTATTAACTGAGTTTTCCCTGGATGTATTTCCCTGTAGGAACCCAGAGGAGATGTGATGACTGCCAGCCTGTAGCCCTAAGGCATCTTTCCCATCCATCTGCATGGGAAGGGAAACCTGTTGCCTTCAGTTCATGGGTTTGTTTCACGACAGCAGTATCTCCATCTCTGACCTCTCCTTGGGTTGGCCTCTCCACCCTGCAGCTGCCAGTGCTGCCCCTGGGGAGCTGCTGCAAGAGCCCTGACATTGGGAGCGGTGCCGCTGCCTCGACAGACCATGGTGAAAGCCAAAAGGGAAGGTTTTGACTGCCATGTAATGAATAAAATACGAAGAGGAAAAACCCCTCATCCTGCCTTTGAAAACGGAGATATTTCCCTTTTTTTGATCATCAGAAGACAGAGCACTGGTAAGTATTAGATCATTGCTTCTCCATCAGCCTTTGTCTTTTCAGAGAAGAAAGGTGTTAGAGGAGAGAAATGGAAGTCAGTGCTTAGGTTTTTCAACTGGAAATGGAAGAGCAAAGAGCCCAAATCCCTCCAGCCTTTGACATGTGCAGTTATTCTTTCCATGTCAGAAAATCTTGGAGGGCTGAGACGACCAATATTTATGTTTATTAATGTTGTTACTAATTACTTGTCTTCCATTAGGTATTAAAACTGCACTCAAGGTTCACCCTTCTGCAGTGTTTGAGACAAGGAAATGTCACTTCTCACTTTCTAGGCCATGCTTTTTCCCATGGCCCAGGAGCATGGGCGAGTTGTCCTCATCTCTGCTGTGTCACTACAGGATCCGGTCTGAAGAGTTTCGATGCGGTCACACTCACTGCAAGCCCAGCATCTCTTCCCCTGCTCTCTTCCTCATTCTCCTGTCACTGATCATCTGGTCCCACAGATCTCAAAGCGCAGGCCAGACCATGCACACACATCCAGAGCCATCCAGAACTGTGATCTGGGAATTTCTAAGCAGTTAAATAATCCTGGGTTTACCTTCAAAAGCAAATTAGCATGATTTAAAGGAAAACAAATTTGCCTTGAAACCTGCAAATTTATATTCTAGGGCATAGGAAGAAACTCAGGGATTTAGTTAGTTTTTGCATGGGGGAAAAAAAAAAAGAAAAACTAAACAACCAAGGGGAAAAAGCCCTGCTGCAAGGAATATTTACTGCCAAAGCCATAATTGTGCAAAGCTGGAAATCCCTTGCTCAGCTGAACCTAACACACTGGTATAGCGTCTTAAGTGAATTAGCTGGCATTGGAAAGCTAGCGTTTCTTATAAATAATAAACCAAATATTTTTTTCAAGTCATCCCGACAGGTTTCTTGGAAATCTGCAAATACAATGCTTATGTTAACCAGCAGTGTCATCTGGATCAGCATTTTAGTCTTTCAAAGGGAAATGAGAAAAGGTAACATCGATAAAGCAGCACAATTTATACAGGTTATAAAATACTGCCTCTAATGCACAAATACATCAGCTATGAAGTGATAATTTAAAAGTCATTATCCTTGTAATTTATGGATATGTTCATATCACATAGTAATTTATTCTCTTATTTTGCTGCTTTTGTTGTTGTTGTTTAGCTTTTATTTTTCCATGTTGGTCTTCTCTGCATAGAAAGGTTATTCAGCTGCCTGCCCAAAAGCCGGGGCATTCGTGCATGCCATGGGTGGGACTCCTTGGTCTGTGCTTTGGGATGATCCCACTCACTCCCACAGGCTTGGGTACATCCATAATTGTTAAGACCAGACCAACAAAGGAGGCACAGGAGTGTGATCATCATGTTTACTGAGGGAAAGCTGTTTGGGTTTCTCATTCTTCCAACTCTTTTTAGGCTGAGAGGAGCACGGCTGTTTTGCTAGTATGGCTTTTCTTAAGAAAGATATTTCTACCATCCAGACCTTTGGTACTCTTGGATCCCTTCTGCAATCACTGGGACTTTCAAATTTTGATGCATTGGGTAGCAACAAACTTCCCTCAATCTCCTCCTCTTGCCTGAGACTTATGAAACCCAGAGAAGGGCCTTTGTGATGAAAGCTGCTGGTGGTTCTTTTTCTCTTCTCTGTCTGGTAGAAGAAGTGTCCTCTAGGACATGCCCCATCCTGAGTAACTCCATAAACCCATCTCTCATGTTTGCATGTCTCAAACCACAGATAACAGGGCTGAAGAAGTAGGCATAGAAGAAAAAATGTCAAAAAGGCCCACAGCATGGCTCAGTCGGGCTCATCATCTGACTCTCTGAACTCATCAAGAGTAGTTCCATGGCCAGATAAAGAAGTCCCAGGTTTCCAGAGCCTAGCTAGAACCTGATGAGGGATGAGGTTCAGGTAGTGATATCCCTTTTAAATCTTGAGATAGAAAAAGGTGGCCACAGGAGACGTCCCAGAGCAAAGTATCAGGGTTATCTGTGCAGAATGGTGAAAGGTAAAAGCCCGGGAAGACTGGTACCCTGCAAATGAAGAGGCAATGCCTGGGAAACAACAAGGCCCTACTAAGCAACATGGCTTTTGATCCACAAAAGTACATAAAATAAGGGCTATGTAAAAACGAACACCCAAGAAATGCTGAAGATGTTAATGTCTTCCTTCTCTGTTTTTTTTTCTTTTTCCAAGGGATTGCAGATAGCGCGTTGTGCACCAGAGGATCCATGAGGGTGCCCAAGAAGATGTGGAAGCTCCTGTGGACCTCTGATGAGCAATAGTAAATCTAGCAAATCGGTGAGATAACAAGGTCTTGAGGCATCTGTGCCCTCAGGTAACATTGTAAACGGTAAGTACAGTTGCTGGCCATTTGACACAGATCTGATCACAAAATTCCCATATGAGAAAATCCTTTGGGGTCTTAAAGTGGTTTCCAAGCACAGATGCTGAAGATGGGCGTGTTTGCCCAACATACCAGCCAGAAACCTGAAATGGAAATAGAAATTCCATTGATCTTCTCCATACAGAGAAACCTCAGCATTGTTTTGTGTTACTGGAGGTATTCAGAGTACTGCTGTCACTTTTTATGGTTTTGCTCGAAAGAAAGGAAGGAAAAGCCAGACTCTACATATTGAGGAAGCCAGCCATCAGAGGATCCTGAGGACAGGCCTGTTCAGCTGTCACTGCTGGCAAACAAAGCATCCCACTGAATTGCAAAGACTTGTGGAGGGAATAAAAAAATACAATTATTCCAGTGAGAAGTAGTATTTGTGTCTGCCTTCGGTGTGTCCTGAGGGAAAGCAGTCCACTGCTGGGATCTGTCTCAACTCCTCTAGGAGACTGACATCCCTGACAGAAGAGAAAACAGATTATTCAATTTGCTATTGGAAGCCTTAAACCTAGCCCTAGCCAACATCCTCTTGTGCGGTGCCGGGGAAGGAAATTAGGAAGAAATAGGAAGAAGTGGAGGAGCAGATCTCCCACTGGACATCATGCAGGGCCTTTTACTTTGCTAGAAGAGGTTAATGATAGCTGTTACTAACCATGAAAGATTTAAATTTAATTCCATACCCACATACATTGTCACCACTCAAATTAGAACAGCTATCCCACAGCGATGTGAGAAATCACAGGGTTTTAAAAATACATGGTAATTAAAACTATTAGAAAAATTAAACATTTTTATACCCTCATTTTCCCAGTTCTCCAGTGGGATTGTTGTATTGGTAATTTAAGATGGGGGGTGGGGAGAAGGTATCTTGGAAAGTTAATTTGAGGCTGAAGTGAAGGAATCCATTCTATGTTATGAAAATTGTCAGCAGCTGCAGCTGAAGGAAGCAGAAACTGTTCTATCCCAGTTGTCATACAACTGTCCATATGGAAACTCTTATTTGAGAAGAAGTAATTGAGAGCCTTAATATGAAAATAGTTTTCAGTTTTGCCTCTGAATCAAAAGGTCTTTCTCCTTCAAGATGAAAATTTTACATTACATAGTAACAAAAGAACGAAAGCAATTTCTGATGAGGATTCATGGAGTGCTCGTGAAGCCCTCAGGAAAGCATTCCCAGGAGTTTGCAGCTGTGGGAGGAAGTGTGTCTGGGGCAGGGGGCTCCCAGCCTCATGGAAGGCAATTGGACCCCAGCAGGGCTGAGATCTCAGCCACAGAATTATCCTGGCTCAGATAATTTGAAATTGAAAAATCAGTTTCCAGAGCGAGGAAGGAAAGAAAACTGGTTCACCTCATAGGAGATTTGCAATTAAAGCATTTTGGGACGGAGCTCTTTGCACTGCTGAAAACCTCTGTGTGCCTATCATTTTGCACTGCAGTGCTGTGTTTGTGTCAGGATTCAGTCTCCTTTCTTCCCCCTCCTCCTCATCCCACTTTGACGAAGAGGCAATTGTAAATAATTTTTGAGTTATCCAAGTCAGTGACTGCCCTTTAAAATAAAGAGTCTTTAATTTACTTATGTAATTTGTATAGTAGTTTGAAGTTCAAGGTTACAGATACCAGGTATGGTTTTATTTTGGGGTATTTGTGGCCAGAGTAGCCTTGTTACCGGAGAAACTTTTAAAAAGCATATTTCCATTTCTGCCTAGTTTTAGGAATGGCTGGATCTAGATTTGGTCCACCTTCCTCTCTGTGTGCTCTTTGGCTATAAAATTCTTCCTGTGTAAGGGTGTTGCGCTTGCTCATGGGTACTGGAATACTGCCCTGGATGGTCCCACCTCTTTCCTGCCTGCCCCTCTCCCGTTAAACCCAAACATGGAAGGGAGAATGATGAGCTCAAAAAAGCAAAGATAGGGGCAAAAAAAATCCAGGCATGCTGTCTGTCTAATGCCTGGCACAGAGCCAGGCTTTCATGTATTTAGAGCACAGGATACAAGCAAGTATTTATTTATTGATTGAGAAACAGTGCAGTGTTTCTCTGACTCGCTATCAGATTCCAAATCTGATTTAAATAAACTCTTCCAGTGCATAAATCCAGGCAAAATGTCATTCACCATATGTTTATTACTAAAACTTGGCGCTTGCTTGCATCAAAGTAGTTTTCACACGCAGGCTGTTTGTTACAAAACCTCAGTGAAGCAGGTATAATTAGCATTAGTGCTTGAGGGGGAAAACTGGGGCTGAGAACAGAGAAAATAATGTCTGTGCTGCTGCAGAGGGAGTCAGCGTGGGGATTTGGATTAGAAACAGCCTTTCCTAGATTCCCATTTTCTTCATGCAGATTACTAGATTTGCATCTTTTATTAATTTATAAGAATTGGACAAATTGTACCTTGCTCTTTCTTAAAGAAAAAGCCTAAAATGCTTGTAAGACTAGCTTAGAAATATCCCAATAAATGCTCTTCCTATCTGAATGGCCACAACTACCTTGCAGGAAAGGGGCATGATTAGTTGCTGTATGCCATTTTGCATACAATTAATGCTTATCAACTAGAACACAAAACACTTTCTGAATACATCATTTATATGAGCTTTATAAATGATCCACTCTTGTATTGCTGGCATAACTCATTCTGATGAAGCCATGCAAAGAGCCTGAAAGAGAGAAGTAGCTAGGACAAGATAGTTTTGTATGAAACTTCTCCAACCCTTTATGTAGCACCACTAGGATTATTAATAAGTGCTCAGAGATGCTGGACTTCCAAATTAAGTTTGTGAGCTCTAACGAGACCAAGGTAACAGATCTTCTTTCCTTTTTTTGTCTTTAGTGTTCATATGTGAGCAAATAATGTTATAGGCTGATTTTGATGTTTTCTTGCCTGCAAAACTGACCTATGAAAAGATTAAATTCATGCCCAGGTATCCCTTTTTAGTTAAATTCCTAGTAAATATGAACTCTAGCCCTAACTGTTTGGTGGAACTTGAACAAGTTATAAAATGAGCA
This sequence comes from Anabacerthia variegaticeps, assembly GCA_035583185.1. Taxonomy (NCBI): domain Eukaryota; kingdom Metazoa; phylum Chordata; class Aves; order Passeriformes; family Furnariidae; genus Anabacerthia; species Anabacerthia variegaticeps. The sequence continues at coordinate 22,982,861 of JAWWEW010000131.1, read as the reverse complement.
AACGTCTGCTGCAGGTAGTGTACCTGTCCTTCAGCTTGTGTTCAGAGAATTGGGGCTCCTGGTTTGTGGTTTCAAGACAAGTACCTGTTTGGTGCAATGCCTACCTTGCAATATATTTTATGTCTTTCTGTGTTCCCAGCATGTATTGGCTGCTCCTGTCGAATCTCTGGTTCACACTCAGATGCAGGAAAGGTATTACAGCCTGGGATTAATTGGTAGAGACTGCAAGTGCAGAAGGATGGTGCAGTTGGTGTGAAACTTATGAAGTACATGATGTCACTCAGTCAGGCATTTCCCTGGGTCTTAGTACAGTATCAAAAATAAATGAAACCAATTTTTCTAGTTCCCATTCTCAAGAAGAAATGGAAGCTGGAAGGTTATGGGTAAATTTTAGGCATATTACACATTATGCCACTATAATTTCGATATAGAGCATATTGTTTTAAAAGCTCTCATGTTACTAACTCTTTCACAAAAGCATTTTTAGTGCATCCAAAAAGCTACTCATACCTTTACAGAAGGGACATTACCTGTCTTGTTTTCATCCTTGTGCAAAATAAAAGAAGAAATAAAAGCTAGATAAATTATGTTTTCCTAAAGTTTGTTTCCCTCATTTTGCATACGCCCTCTGGAGAATTTTCTGTAGTGTAGAAATAAACATACCAGAAGGGCTAAAATGAAACAATAAGGCTTACATGGCAAATGGCTCTGATGCCTTTAGGGTTAGCCCATTGCTATGGCTGGTTTTCCACGTAGCACCTGCTGGGCTCACTTATCTTTGTTTTGGGTTGGTACTGCCATTGCATGGGGAAGAGCCTGGCACTGGCCCCTGAAGTGCATGGTGTTTGCCCCAAATATTCCACCAGATGGGAAAAATGGGCACTGCCAGAGGCATCCTGCAGAGAGTAGTGACCAGACAGGTAGTGCCTCTCTGTGCAGCTGAGGTTATTCATCAACCCCATTTCCTTCTTTTCACCCTCTTGACTGCTGTTTTGTTTTGTTGTGGGGTGTTTTTTTTTCCCTTTGAGGTACTGAAAGTGGCAAAGCTTTCACTGATGCATGAGGTGAGCGGTGCACAGGCTAAAAAAAACAAAGTGTAGGGGAGGCACCCGGAATGCAGGTTGTGCTCTCAGCCCAAAGATGGGTAATGGAAGAATGGAGGGAAAAGATCATTAACTACCTTCCTCTGCATTGGGCTTGGAGTGGAGGGAAAGGGCTGCTCCTCCCTCGCCTGCACAGCTGCCTCCAGCCGAGCTTCTTGGCATCTTCAGCAGGAGCAGCCTTCAGAGGGCACAGCTCAGGTGGGTTGGCAGGAAGTTTATGCCCTCCTACCTGCAGCTGTGGCACAATGCTAGACCCAGCTCCCATTAGTCATCACTTCCCCATCTACAGCAAGGATGGGGAAGTGGGAAAGAGGAAATTTAGAAAGCACAAACCCCCCCTACATTTTAACAGAGGTATCAGTTTAAATATTGTATCTTTTTTAATCGCTTCAAAAATCACAGTTCAGGAATGAACCATAGAATAAAATCCTGATCCAGAAAACAATTAGTTCCCCACATAAGCTCACTGGGACTATTACAGGAGATGGGCTGATTTCAGGATGGCACTCTATGGAAATTAGAGTTTTATTCAGTCTCAGAAGGAAGGAATCCAAAGATGTGGGAAATTTTTTTTAAAAAGTGCATCTTGTTATAAGAACTGGAAACTTTGGAGCAAAGCAATTGATTTTTCTTGAGAAATTGGTCACTATTTCGGTGAGGGTAAGCTGAAATTGAGCAGAGGGTGCTGGATTTGGACAGCGTGGATGAGGCTGCAGTGTGTCCTCCCTGGGGTGTGGTTTTTTCCCCTGGCTGCTGTCAGCATGGCTGAGCTGATGGGTCATCTTCACTCAGGCTTTGGCCAGGTATTTTCATCTCTTGGAAGTTCTGTTTTGGTTATTCATCAAGATATGCAGAGCGGGAAGGGTTAAGTAAATCCTACCATCTTAGGGCAACATTTCCCTAAGCAACAAAGTTGTTTAGAAGGGAAAATAAAATAAGACCATGTTACAGATGATGCATTGAAATGCAAATAGCTGTTGACTCAAACATGCGGGGAAGAAATAACAAATTTTACATCAGCAAGGTCAAAAAAGAAGGTTGAAAAGAAAACACTGGGCATGGGCAGAGTAAAGGCCATGAAAATGGTCAAAGTAGGTGTACTCTCCCAATAAACAATGCTGGAAAACTGGTAACAGAGGAAGAGAAGGCTGAGGTATTCAACAACTTTTTTGCCTCAGTCTTCAATGACAACCTCTCTTCCAACACCTCTCAAGCGAATGGACAGCAGGATGGGGACTGAGGGAGCAAAATCTCTCCCGCTGTAAGAGAAGACCAGGTTCATGACCCATCTGAGCGACCTGAATGTACATAAGTCTATGGGACCTGAGGAATTGGCTGATGTAGTTGCCAAGCCACTCTCCATGACATTTGAAAAGTTATGGCAGTCAGGTGAAGTCTTGGGTGACTGGAAAAGGAGAAGCATTGTACCCACCTTTAAAGAAGGTAGAAAGGAGTAGCCTGGGAACTACTGACCTGTCAGCTTCACCTCTGTGCCTGGGAAGGTCACGAAACAGATCCTTCTAGAAGCTGTGCTAAGGCATGTGGGGGAAAGGGAGGTGATATGGGATGGCCAGCACAGCTTCACCAAGGGCATGTCCTGCCTGACCAAGCTGGTGGCCTTCTATGATGGAGTGACTACAACAGCACACAAGAAAAGGGCTACAGATGTCAATTATCTGGACTTCCATAAAGCCTTTGACATAGTGCCCCCCAACATTCTTCTCTCTGAATTGGAGAGAGATGGCTTTTATGAGTGGACTGCTAGATGGATAAGAAATTGGTTGGACAGTCATGCCCAAAGGGTAATGGTCAATGGCTCAGAGTCCTGATGGTCAACTGTGACAAGTGGTGTCCCTCAGGTGTCCATATTGGGCACCAGTGTTATTTAATATCTTCATTAATGACGTGGATGAAGGGATCAAGTGCCCCATCATCAAAGCTGCAGATGACACCAAGCTGAGTGGTGCTGTTGACACTCCTGGAGGACAGGATGCCATCCAGAGGGATCTGGACAAGCTTGTGAAGTGGGCCCAGGGGAACATCATGAGGTTTAACAAGACTGAGTACATGGTGCTGCACCTGGGTTGGGGCAGTGCCCAGCATCAGACCAGGCTGGGGGATGAACAGATCGGGATCAGCCCTGCTGAGAAGGACTTGGGGCTGCTGGTGAATGAGAGGTTGGACATATCCTCAAGAAAGATGGAGAGGGACTTTTTACAAGAGCATGTAGTGACAGATCAAGGCAGAATGGATTCAAACTAAGAGAGAGTAGGTTTAGATTAGATATTAGGAAGAAATTCTTTACTGTGAAGGTAGTGAGGCAGTGGAACAGGTTGCCTAGAGAAGTTGTGGATGCCCCGTCCCTGGAAGTGTTCAAGGCCAGGTTGGATGGAGCACTAGGCAACCTGGTCTAGTGAAATGTGTCTCCGTCTGTGGCAGGGGGATTGGAACTAGATGATCTTTAAGGTCCCTGCCAACCAAATCATTTTATGACTATATGTTTCTATGAAAATAAGGCTTAACAACAGCCCTGTAGTAGGCATGTATGAATGGAGATGATGGCAAACTGAACTGGATTAATTAGAAATTTAGCTTTGCAGACAATTGCATTATTTGTTTGAAATGATGGATACATGCACTTAAGCTTATTTCAGTTGCCATAACAACCCGATACAAGCATCATATAATCTTTTATCACATTATCTTGGATATGATTACATTATTTTACAACTTTGGTTGCTAGGAGAACACAATACCTTTCTGCATGCTCCAAACAATTCTCACTTTGCAGAGACATCAGCTTCTGGCAGCTGGCCTCTGAGATAGCTTATGGAATCATTAGCAAGGCAAGAAACCAAATTATACATGTAGGCGTAAGTTACACTGGGGAAACTGTGAGAGGATGGCTGAGATTTTCTCCTGCCATGGGGCTGGCAGAGGAGGCTCTTTTTGGGGAAGAGCTGCGAACCAAGGAGCCAGCAGTCTTGAGGGGGCTTGGAGGGAGCTTTATTTGAGAGGTAGCTTAAGCTGATGAGCTTCTTGTGTGCTTGTTTTGATGAGTTTTTATTATAGATTACGAGCTGCATTTTATGCTATCAGATTCCTTTGACGAAAAGGCTAATAAATGTGCAGTTATACCTCTAAAGCTGTTTCTAACATGAGAGCATAAGCCAATTCCCCATCACCAAAGCGCACATTTGCCCACAGAATAATCTGGTGTACCCAGAGCAAAGACAGCAGCAAAGCTGTGGGGCAGCTGGCTGCCCTGCCCTATACAGCACTAGGACACTGCAGAAAAGGAGTGGTTGCTGTCTAAGATAAACTGTCAGGCACTTCTTGGGGCACACAGAAAGCAGTGGCAGGCAAGGCTATGTGGGATGAGTCATGTGTTGGGGGTGGGTGTGCATCACACCAAGGAGGCATTGCTTTGGCATGTGGCCTTACAGGTGGATTGTGGGCCAGTGTCGATGGCTTGCAATGACACCTCTGGACAGAGACAATACAGGGGAGAATGTGATTTCCCGCAAATAAAAATTGTTGAAGAAGGCAGCGCCAGGAGCAAGGCTGGTGGGAGGAGTTCCTCAGCCTGGGAAAAGGACCAGCAATAGTCCTCTGCCTCTGATATCCCTGGAGGCTTTAATGCTTTGCAGATTGTGGAGAAAAAGGCATTATGGGTCTGTGTGTGGATGGTGATTAGAACAGGTAATATGGAGGTCTGAAATGAATAGGAACATGAGAAGAACACTGAATTATTTTTAAAGTGTGTTTAAAAGCCAGGAGTGTTAGAAGGAGTAGGTCTTCTATTCTCTTTTTCCTTTTAGATTTATTTATGATTACAGAAGTTCTCTGGGAAGATTTCATTCTTAAGCCACACTTGATAACAAGAAAGGGAAGAAAATTAGTTGGGGAGTGTTTGGTTTGTTGTTTTTTGGGGGTTTTTTTGGGGAGGGGGCCAGGGAGGGTTGTTTGGTTTTGGGTTTGTTTGTTTTGTTTTTTTTCCCCTCAATCTCCTTCTCTACTGTGCCTTAAATTGAGGTTGCAATTAAAACAAAAGCCCAGTTGCCCAAGAATCAAAACAGAAATTCATGGGGTAGTCTAAATACCAGTCTCATCTTGCTTTCCTTTGGTCTTCTGCTTTAAGAGTTACAGCAACTGGGCAGTACAGGCAGCAATGCCAAGATGGAAACTCAAATCACAGCAGACACATCTTACAAGCAAAACATGGAAGCAACATGTTCACTGGTCCTTGTGATGGCTGCACCTCTCCTTGAAAGTGCGGAGGGACAGAGATTATGAGCACGGACCTGCAGGAAGAGGGATTTGATCTCCCAGACCACAGTCTGCTTGACAAAGCTGCCAAACTAATGTGTCTCAGCAGTACAGGACCCTCCTCTCTCTGCCACAAAATGTCAGGCTTTGGCACCTGCAGGGTACCTCACTGCTTTGAAATGACAGCATGGCTCTCCAAAGTGTCACCAATGATCCAGTCCCCAATTAACAGCGTGGCTTTGTGAGTTTCTGACACTATTCTTAAAGCTCCTGTGGGCTGCTGCAGCCTACAAGCCAGGGATCATTTCTGCTTTGCAAGACTCAAAGGAGAGAAAGAGAAAAAAGCTGGGAGTGAAAAGCTATGGTTTCATTATTCTATGCTAGCAGGATAACAGAATACATTTCCTTTATTACTAAAATGTGTCATTTGAGAAAAGATCCTGCTGTCTGATCAAGGTCTCCATTAGTTATTTTTGCATGTGCATGCACAAATCCAGCAGCTAAGCCTACAGCACTGCTGTATATTGGAAAACAGAAAATGCTGCAGGGTGTTTCTAAAGAATAGCAATTTGGAGGTTGTGGGTGGTTTGTGGGTGTAATCAAAAAGGCTCCATACAGAGGCATCTGAATTAGGCTTCTCTTTAGGCTGCTTGCAGTCTCTATCAAGATTGTTAAGAACCTCATTCTGCCACTCTTACTCTCACCTAGCAGCGTTTTCCCCTGTGAGCAATTTCATTTGAGTGCCACCCGTTGTATCCAGGGCCCTAACACAGAAGCTGAGCTCCCGTGAGGCTGAACACAAGTGGAGAAACACTGAGCATTACCATACGTACTGCTGCTGCCCATATTTTAGCAACTGCTGAAAGCTGAGAGCAGTTGGTGACCAAACCATGGTGCATTGGTGACACGCTGTCTGTGTCACCCCTCCCTATTGCTCACCATCCTGGAGGCTGCAAGACCACCACAGTCAGCACCAGCAGAGAGTGAAAACCATGCAGTTGCTTTCTGTGCTGCTGACTCATGCTGCCCCCCTACCCACCATGCCAGAGCATTGACTCAATGCCTTGCTGCCCCTAGGGGCTTCCCCCCACTCCCATCCATGGTGATCTGCCACAGCCACCACCATCTCAGTACCCTCAGTAGCTCTTATCTTCCCGGTTGATTTTTTTGTTCTTGTTTTATTTTGGATGTTTTCTTTGCTGGGTTGGAGAGATTGTTTTGTAAAACTCCTTCCTCTTCCACCTGAGGATCCGCGTTCTTGCTTGTCTTGAAGGGACCCTATGGAATGTCATCTGAGTAACTTGCACCTCAGGGAGGCAGGCTGCTGCCAGGCTGCTGGCTCGTGCCTTGTGGGCAGCCAGCCCACTGCACAGGCAGCTGACTCCAGCCTTGCCTAATCTGGTTGATCAGTTACTGTGGAGGTAAAAAACCAGTTCAAAGCATTAGTTCAAGAGCACGTCTAGCAAGTTCCCCTGGTCATTTATAGCCCTTATTTTGCTAATGGAAAGTTAATCATTGGTTTGAAACTGTGAAAAATGTTAAGGGAAAGAATCACAAGATCACAGGAAGAGCTCTAATGTGTTTCCTAGTATGTCCCTTTCATTTGCCTCCACAGATCACAGTTCTAAATACCTTGGGGAGAAATGTGTCTGAGCATTTCAACACCTAGCAAATATTAACTACCACAGAGCAGGCTCAAACAAGGAGGTTTGGGGGTTGCTGAGGTCTGTGGAAATAGCCACTTTCAAATTCTGCCCTTCATTTCAGTAGTTTTGTGCAACCAGCACTGGACAAAGTAAAGCCACAAAAGCACTCACAATACTCAAGGATCCTCCAGTCCTTGACAAATATTATTTCAGTAAGCTTTTTGATACTCTTCCAAGGTAATTATGGCATTGTTGTCCCTTTCTGCTTTTAGAAATGGGAAATTAGTTATTCTCAGGGAGTAATACAGAGTCAACTGATTTGCGATGTCCTGACTTGGTCTCTGCAGACCCTCTCACCACCACCCAGCCCTTCTGACCTCTGGAGCCCACCTGTGTCCCCTAGCTAAGAAAGCTAAAGACACTGATAGCTGAGCTGTAAAGTGGGGGGTAGGGTGGTGGGGAAGGGAAGGATGTGTTCAATAACGCTGGACACTTTTCTTTCCAAAATCTACTTTTCCTCATTAAAAGTGATATTGCATTGACTGCCCATTGGAAGCAAACACAGTATCATGAACAGCAACCCCCACGTGAGGAAGCTGAACGGATAGGATTACTTACAGGTATTGGCTTTCTTCCTTTATGTCCTCCCCTAACATTCATTACCATCCTTGCCAGGGGAATAGTGGATAGTGGGCTGCAGGAACTTCATCAATATGTATCAATTTCAGTGACCTGCTTGGTCAAAGGAAATAAGAAAACAAATCTGCAAACATTTGGAATGTCCTTCTTGGTGGACTGAGGGGACAAGGCCTATGGATCTTACCTGATAATGTATTTCTCCATGAATACAAAGCAAAGTCATTTTGCACCCTCTTTTTTTTCCCAAGTCATGTTTTCTAAAACAGGAATGATACACAGCTGATTAAAAATGCGTATGGCAGAGAGAAAAATAAAATTCTGGTGTTCATGCTGAACAAGCAAGTGGAGAATGTGGAAGTGCTTACATGCCTGTTTGACATTTATTTGTGATGCTAGGGGTTTTTTGGGTGTTTTTCTTGAGAATATAATCTGGCCACCCATAGAGAAAAGCTTGAACCCTGGCGAACGGGCTTGTTTGCCTCACAGCAGTGCAGCTGTGCTCTTTAAGGAGCAGCATCCCATAGGAATATAGCAAAGCAAAACAGGCTGGTCTTTTTCTTTCCTCAGATTTCAATCACTTGAACAAGGTGGGGGGAAAAACTTACAGAAAGAAGAAAATGTACCAGAGACGGGATACTGCACACCTGGATCCATGTGTCAGCATACATCTCAGACTTTGGGTGGTGGTTCTCCTGCCCACAGCACCTTGGTTTCACTGCTGCAGCCCTTGTTTGGCTTTCATAACCCTGCCCACAGCTCCCCTTGGTACGTGTGCAGTGAGATGTTTGTCAGTGGAACAGCACAGCCTTGATGGCCTCGCCAGTTGTCCCTCCTTGAAGCAACCAGTTTTCTGTCTGCAGCAACGTGCATCACGAAGGAGTGGCTTTGGCATGTTTGCATTTCATATTGCTTGCTTAACTGATTTGGTATAAATTACACTGATTTCTAGCAAACCCGAATGCTTATAAAATTAATGAAGCAAGACAAGAGCACTATAGGTAAATGCCAGGGAGTACCTGTCCTTCTGCAATTTATGGTTGTATTTCACTGTATTATGAAGGCTCCCACTGAGGTACAAATTTCTCCATGCTGTACAAGTTTTAAGATTGAATACAATGGCCAAGAACTAGACACTTAAACAACACTTAAACCTTCTGAAACCAGGCACATACTCACAAAAGAGTAATGATTTTCTCCATACCGCTGTGTTCCTTTCTCTCTGTGGGTCACACAAGGTGGCATGAGAGCAATCATCTTACTCTTTTGCTGGATTTCATGGCAGGCCCCCCAGATGGGACTTCAAAGAAACAATGGGAAGCTTATCCCTGAGAAGGCTTAATCTCTGCGTGCCAGCCACTGTCACTGCTTTAGTTAATGGTGCCTGTCCCACGGCATGAGGATGTGGGTAGGTGTAGGCACATGGGCCAGTGCACATGCCCTGAGTCAGATGGAGTGGAGCCAGCTGTACTTGGTTTGTTGGCCAGCTGTTTTTCAGGACCACAAGCAGCTTCCTTACATATTCTGAGGGTTTGTGCTTTAGTGCTCTGTATACCTCAGCAACAGTTGCTCCTGAAGAGCTGGTGTCTTTTCTGCAACTCATCTTCTGTTGTTCAGGCACTGATGAAGGCAGATGTCTATAATCCCTCCTGCCTATACCAAACACTGATAAACATGTTAAGTATCTGCTGGTTCATTCCTTTTGGTAGCAGCCCCATCCTGCTAGGGACCAGTCTAACCAATACTGACTGCATAACATACTCTTTCCATAGGTCGTAAATAATTTTGTCAAGGAAGCTTTTGCCTTAGACCTAAACAGTAAGTCAGTAGATGTCTTCCTTCACTTTTAATATGAACACAAAGTAACAATAATGACTCCCCAAGCCATTTGTCTGACTGAGACATGCCACAATCTGTAAGTGGTACAAATGTACGGCACCATCTCATCTAAAGTCCCTAAGAACTAGGCAGCCCAGATGTGCTCGCCCTGGGCATGGGCAGCCACGAAGGTACATCAGTGTGGGGAAATATCTTCTGGTTTATAACTTTATCTCATGGTGTTTTTTCCAGCTGCTGCGGTGCTGGCTGAAACTGCTGTTCCTCACATGCTGGGACTGCAGCCCTCAACCTGCCAATGTGGGTGATCAGGTAGGTCCTCTCAAACTTTTTTCCATCAAAAGGAATTGAGAAGAGGGGTGCAGCTGGTTGTAACTGAGACATGATGAAAGGCAACTGCTCCAGGAGGGCTGTAGCATCTGGCAGAGATCAGCAGGGAGAACAACTGCTGTGAGAGATCCCAAACTATATAGATACATTAGATAAAACTCTGGTGTTTGTGGGACTGTGGTTTTCAGCCAAGAAATGTGCCTCACACAAGGTAGCCCTTCATACTTTGCTTCAGTGTTGGCAAAACTGGATCAGGAAGAGCTTGGATCTAGAGAAACTTGGTTTTGTCAAACCATGGCTACTCTTTCATTACATCCTCCTCATCTTGACTTTCTAGAGATTTGTGCCTTTTATTTTATGGTAGAATGTCAATGTTATGGTGCAGTTGATGCACCTACCTCTGAATTGAATTTGTTCTTATCTCATAATTACATCTCAGAGGAAATTCCAATTGTACTGTGGACAAAGAAGAGTACAGCCACTCTTCCAGATCTGCCGTGTGCTCTGACAGGAAGAGGCTCTGTGGACACTCACTCACCACCAGAGCCCAAACTGTCCCACTCATCCAATCACAGTTCCCAGCCCTTCTGCCTGAACACCCCTGACTGTATTTCTGGCCCAGGCAACAAGCCCAAGAGGAAACAGGTGCTTTAGATTAAGACTAGGTAGTTACACTGTACATATATATGAGCTGCTCAAATATTGTCAGAGGTTTCTTACAGACTTTTTTCTAACACATGACCTTCTGCCTGGATTTAGCCAGGAGAAGTTTGCCAGCAGGGTGGTGGTTGTTGATTCAGGCCTCCTTGGATTTAGATGATGAATGGAAATGTTCAGCTCTTTTAGCAGATATATGCCCAGGTGAAGGAGAGAACCATTAATTGCTCAGCTAGGAAGGCATTAATTGCTATGTTGATACAGCTACAGCTGACTATTTGAGACTGTAAGCAAGCTATCCCATGGTATCTTTTGACCCCAACATAGTTCCTAATGTCCACGTGGATTGCTACAGCAGCTATAGCCATGGCAAAAGACCCAGCAAAAGTACAGGTAGGACACAAGGGAAGTGAATGCCCCTACAGGTTTGATGGACTGGCTTTGGCAAGAGGTGGTTAGCCTGGCAGAAGGGAGGTGAGCTGCAGTGGAGCTGAGCCTCTGTAACACAGCCCAAAGGACACATCTCTCATCCTTCTCAGTTATTTTTCAGTATTGTAGTTTAAAGATGTGATGCTTCAAGTACTGAGTCTTGGGGGCCTCCATGCTGTTAGAAGGTCGTGCTCTCTTGTGGAGGCAGCAATTTTGCTTTGGGGGGACAGGACTGCAGCAGCATACAGGGCTTGCAGTTCACTCAGCCCTAGCCATCCTCTGGCTGCAAAATAACCTGCAAGTGCTTCCTTCTGCATGTTTCCCTTTCCCTTCTGCTGTGTCACAGTGCAAAGCCATAACAATCAATGTGAATCTAAAGTCTTTGCTTTGGCCTAATGGTTTCTTAATCTTTAGCAGGCGGGGAGTAGGGGTGGTGCGCTGACACTACACAAGCAGCAGACAGCTCTGTCCTCAATACCTCAAGGTACTCTAAATTAATGCTGATAAAGCTGGCAGCCTATGCTAATCCTCAAGTAAATGCATGAAAACTGATTAATAAAACAAAGCTTCAAGCTCCAGCAGCTCCTGCATTCAGGTCACTGGCCCTATTTTAAGAAACAGGCTTTTGTGCTCATACATGGTTCCCATTTCCAGGATAAGGAGGCAGAAGTGACAACCAGGGCCACATGCTGGTCTCTGGCATGGCATGGCATGGCTTCCCCCAGGTGGTTCTTCCCTGGGCAGAAAAAATTGCTATTACATATTCTTTTTTACTAAATCCTATGCTTTGTCCTCTGAAATGTTTCCTGATGATTTGTACTGACGTTCTCATTATTTAGTAGTGACAAAAGAATATATTGTGTTTCCAGGAGAGCAAAAGCCTTATTTTGTAACTGTGTTTATCTCACTTGGGAGTTTATTCTAAATGTAGTGCTATTAAGACTGCATAAATTTAAGCAAGGAGTGGTTTATGGCATGCTGAAACTGTATCTCTAATTTGTTTATACTGTTGAGTTGGGCAGGAGGTAAAATGCATATTACTTCTGGACACAATTTAAGGGTTTAGCTATATCTAATTCAGACAAAACTGGTGAAATATTTCAGTCCAAGAAACAGAGGCCTCTGCCTTAAGGAACTGCCCTCAATGGGAAGGCAATGGTACTCTTTCCGCTAATGCTTTCAGGGTGTTGGATTTGACAAGCAAAGTAGGCATCATCTTGCTGCTGCCACCACGGTCTCTTGCCCACAGAACAGCCAGGAAATAACAAATAGCTGTAGGTTTGCTGTAATTCAAGGCCAGCACAGTTGTCACATACCCCTTAGGAACTACCCTCATGGTTGATCTCTTTGCTGTGGTTAAGCTGCAAGGAATTCAGAGATCCCACAAACTTTAGTGCTGGGATTTGCCTTTATCCTTTGAAGAGGGATGTTATTATTATCATATTCTTTGCCAGGAAAAGATTGGTCAGAAGATTACAGGTTGCTGTTCCATCACAAACAGTTCAAGTTTGTAACCCATCAGCATGGGCTCACTTCATCTACCCTTTGAGTCTAACTCTGAGCCAACTGGAGCTTGCAAGCAGACATGGCATGAGGGACTCTCCAAGGGTTAAACAAAGAAATTTGCTGGCCAGATCTGGCCTCACCTGAAGGCTGAACCTTCTTCCATGAGCTGTTGTCTCTGTAGAGATGCCCTACCCTTCTGAAATGTCTGAAGGCACATATCAGCCCTGAGCATGGGAATTCACAGCCATTTGCTGCAGCTTTTGCTTAAGAATTTTAAGCTGCTATTTGAATTCTCTGCAAAGCCCTCTGAGTACAAATCCTTGCACCAGTGGCTAATGTTTGCTCCTGCTGCAGACTGAAGGGTACATTTACAGGCAACAGAGGCACATAAAGCATTCATCTCCCAGGCAGTTTATAGATGCATCTCTCTTGTCTTCCAAGCGTATTCTCTCTTCAGTGCGAAACTTGTGACAGAAATTGGATTTCACTGAAATATAAGGTGTTCAAAACACTCATTGCTTCTGTCTCACTTGAAAAACAGCTTTCTCTCAGCCCCAAGATACATTAATATCCTTCCCCTGTCACTTCCCCCAAGTTCAACTACAATAGGAATGAAATTCAGTGGAAGTTGCAAGCACCAGATCATCTTTGTCAAGAAATGCTCCATGATTATTTGTTTTCAAGTTACATTTAATCAGGGTTTTTCAGAGACTCACAGACTGGTTTTGCCCCCCCTTCTTTCACTGAAGTAAAATTAAGTTAATTTCAGAACTGGATGAACCTTCTATGTTTGCTTAGTCTAGTTTTGACTGGGGAGCCTGAGTTAAAATAAGGCTGTGCTGGTCCTGAGCTTGAACAAAGCAAATTGAGAGGCCTGAGGGTTCTGTGCAAGGAAGAGAGCACATCTCCATCTGATGCTGCATAGAGCTCATCCCGCACTCTCCCTGGGTGCTGGATATTTCACTCTGTGCCACTTTTTATGGGGACAAGCATGCAGTGCCTTGAGGAAGCTGTGGTGCAGCTCATGTTGCTCTGTTAGAAGTAAAATCTAAATTAAGATGGTGGAGGTGGTGGGTTTCTAGCCGAGGAGAGGAACAGAAAGACTTGCCTCCAAGAGGAACATAACCAGCCAAGCTCTGTAGAAGGATTTTAGGACTTGCTAGACATTTCTTTTTTAAACCTACAAAATCTAAAAAGCAAATTAATAGGATCTTTGAGTCATTCTATGAAGCCCATAATAAGCTGTGAAATTTTACTCTGCAGCTGAACTTCTGTGTAAATTGTTTGGGCTATTTTTCCCCCATGAAGAGGGATAAAGCAAGAGCAGGGAGCTATCAGCTGGGAAGGACTAATGACAAAATAGAACCTATGCCAGAGTTGAATTTCATTCCCCTCTATCACCTTACAAAGCTGACACCTGGCACGAGAGGTACAACGAGAAGGACATACGCTGCATCCTCTGGGAAAACCAGGGCAGTGAAAAAAAGGTGCTTTTTGTAAAGAGAACTGATCAGACTCATGAGTGGGTTGTCTGTGGTTTATGCTACTTTAGATCAAATCACCGCTGTAATATATTGGCTATTTTATCAGACCAAAATTTTGAGTGTGGTATATCACAAATCATTTTACTTACATGGCAAAACTTTTGCTAGAACGAGATAATAATGAGTCATGGTACTGAGTCCCAGTGAAAGATGTCCTTGTGTCTTCTTGGGATATTGAAACACAGACAGGGACTAGCCCTTGTTCCTCTGATGGTTCCTTACAACCTCTCTGTCTCCATGCCCTTCTTTGCTTTCAGGAAATCAGGCTTACCTGAGGGTCACTCAAGAATTCCCCAGGTAGAGCTCTCCCAACTGACAAGCCTCCCCCATTTCATCAGTGTTTTCCTTTCCCCTTCTTCCACTTTAAATTCACTGTGGGACCAAAGAAACCTAATGTTCTGCAGAAATACATTGTGTGGTTGTTTATGGGCAAAACCTGATGGAAAGGCTGCGCTTTTCAAAACCTCCCCAGGCGCCTGGATGCTATTGCGTGGGGGATCTGTATTACTCAGGCTCTGAAACATCCCAACCTTAGATCTCCACATTTTTTGAGGAAATGCAACTGTCTTCAGAAAGAAAAAAATTCTCTTTTAGTGAAGAGACAAAATAATATCTTCTGTGCTCAGGGCAAATTTCTCCTCATGGATCAGCATGACAGATTGCATCTCAGGCTGGGAGCAGCTCAGACATATGGGGAATGGGATGGGGACCTGTTTTCCATGTAGTGCACCTGTAACCCTACAACGCTGGTGTTAGCATGGCAAGTCAGTAGTCATCCCCTTGCAGTTTAAGCTGAAAAAGAATTCAGCAACTCTAGTTACTATTTGAAATGCTCGAACTAGAAAGATTCATCTGGTGTTTCAACTTCCAGGCCCCAAGTTCATGCATGGGATTTCTAGTACTTGTGTCCTATATTGACCAAACACAGCAAATAGACAAAGCCAGGCTTTCTGCTGTGACAAGGGCACAGCAAGCCAAGATGAAACAAGACTTCTTCCACACTTCTACATAAGTAAAATTCAAATTTAGTTTTAAAAAAATAGCAAGGTTTGGAGAATGCCTTTTCTTTTTCTTGTCCCGTTTTGCTCATTATTCTGCTTTTCTGTATAATATCTATAGGAGTCCAGCTACTATCCCAGAGGCACAGCAAATCTTTACTGTCATGATACAGAAACAGCATTGGAGGATTCTTTAGGCCAGATGGAACTGGTTCAGTTCTACATAAAGTCTGAGGAATAATGCTGTTCAGTTAACATAAAAAAATTTTGTCCTTTGCCATCAATAACTCGGTCCCTTTCCCATATATCATTATACCATTTCTGTACTGTGTGCAAGGCTGACCCTTATACATGGAAAAAATATTCTTCTAGTAAAAAATTTATTTTATTCTACTTGTATCCTTCAACTTACAAGTAGTAAAAAGTATGAAAGTCATGAACATTATATACTGTGGCATGTAAGCAGTCAGTACGAAATGCCACCTAAATGTAGGTAATTGGGTCCAGCACACTGTCAACCATATTGGTGGCTGCTGAGGTCCCCTCAAGGGACTAGAAAGGAGAGGGAATTCCCTGTTTAGTTTAATGAGAACTTGCAGTTTGGGGTTTGTACTTTCTACCTAAGTTTTAACAGAACCTGTGGCAGATTTCCCTTTAGCACCTTCTGTTTCTCTGCCCCTACTCTGTTTCTCTCCTAGGGGCAGGGGAAAGAAGTCCCTGCATTTCAGATACTGACAACATGGTATAAAACCAATGATTGCTGCTTTGCATCACATTAAGACTGAACCAGTGAGGCTAAAGGATGGTCACGCAGCTTGGTCGGCTGCCTTTCCTGCAAGAAAAATGATGTTTACTGGGATGGCAGCTGGGGGAGGGAATACCTTTAAGCCTTACATCTAAATCATTCAGACTTTGGCTTTAATCACTCCTCCAAGAGGCTGAGTAGGAAGTTAAAACAGCTGGAGCCACAATTTCAGTGGCACTCCTGAAGGTGATTAGTCTTTTGCAGTATTTTTTAAAGTGCCAAAGTATATCCTGTGATAATTCAAAAACTTTGCCATGGTGTCCATTACAGGTAAGGGAAAACTCTTTTCTTTTTTCCCCAAAAGCCCAGCTGAGACTTATATCAGACCAACCAGTGTAACATGTTTACATTTTAGGGAAAAAAACCACCATAATTAATGCAAGAAAAGATTGTCTTGGCACCAGTCTCTTCTGCTGGAAAACTCAGCCCCTGAAAGGCCCTGGAGCCACTTTTGTGCAGGGGAGATGCTGCCATGCTGATGTGGGGAAACTAGTCCAAGAGAGAAGTCTTCAAATCACCCTGAGTTTGAGACTGGTGTTAAGAAAAACAAAAGCAGCCTCAGGTATTTCTGAAAAAAAAAAAAAAGAAAAAGGATGAAAATGTAGTTATAGGGAAAGTGGGTGTTGGGGGAGATGAGAGCTATGAAATGCATTTATTTCAATCTTGTGAAGTACCATAGCATATTGAAGCACTTCAGTGAAAATCAGGAGAGATAGATTTTGACACAAATGTGTCTTCTGAATCAGCTAGATGCACATCTCCCTGCCAATATTATGCACAGGTGAACTTTGAAAAGTGCTAGCCTCATCAAAATGAAAAAACAGATCTCTTCTTTCCATCTCCAGACAAGCTAAGTTCTGAAGGAAAATATATTGTTAGCTGCAGGAATCTGAACTTGGATGAGCATGTAGGACTGGATGGACCTCTGGAGATCAGCTCCTGATTTTCATTTTTTTTTTCTGAGAGTCTGAGAGTATCTCTACAAGGAAAATGTAATTTTGTGTTACTGAAATAAAATCAATTTCTCATTTCTTCCTATTTCACACAGGCCCTAACTTTACCAGCTACTGTTGCAAAAATAACTAGTGTGTTCATAACTGAGAATTTAAATGGAATATGAGGTGCTATAATCCATCAGCACACTCAGCTTTTCTTACATGCAGTGCAGGAGGCTTAAGTGGAGTAGAGGCAGAACCTCCCTTCTAACACCACCAGGATCCATTGTGGTGTTGTAAGCTAAATTATCTCAAACAAACTACAGGGGTCCTACTGGTGTCAGGCAAAACTTTCAGCTTGTTATTTTTCCTCCTCCAGTTTTCCAAATGGGTATTTTCTGGCTAGTTACTGCCAAATGTAACCTACAACCACACCAGTCAAAATGCTATTGAGCTGCTCAGGTGGCTCAGAGAGCTGTGTTAAGTGGTGAGGAAGAAAATGAGGGAGGAGTGGGTGAACTGGAGATCAAATCATCAGAAGCCTGAACACCATGTACAGCTACTCTGGCCTGATGGAATTGCCACCTAAGTGAAAAGAAAGCATGTTCTGTCTTTGCCTTTCCAAAGTGCGTTGTGATGTTGGTGAGATTTTTGTTGGTTTGTCTGCCCTTTCAACATTTTCTTTTCTTTTACAGATATTTCTGTGGAAGAATTGTAATAGAAAACAATGAGGAAATACAGGACTTTCTTTTAAACTTACTCCTCAGATCAATGAAAGAACATATTTGAAAACTGTGTTGGTAGATTTTCAGTCTGCAAAATACTTTATTTTGCTATGAAAAAGATGAGTAACGTTCCCTGAATACTTAAATTTGATTCAAAGCTCACAAAATCATGCTCTGATGTGGTGCAGAGGAAGATTTTTAAGATTATATTCCCTGATGCTTGCAACTAGCTAATGTTTATGTGAACAATCCAGCTTCTTGGCTAGCTGTTGCCCATTGGGTGTGCTCTGATCATTAGTGCACACCCGCCCAGGCAAGCCTGGACCCCAAGTCTAGAATTTAGGAAACTCCAGGCTCTTTTGCCAAACCATAAGAAAAGCCATGTTAGTTGTCAGTACCAGTGAACCTCTGTTCCCTCAAAACTGTGCCTAGGAGCAACGCCCCATCGCCCCTGCCTGCTGACGCTCACGGGAAAAAAGAAAAACATTTTTCTGTTGACTTCAGCGAGGCAAGGAGTGGGCCCAGCTTCATTCACACCCACACTCTATGTTTAATTAGAAACTATTTTCCTCCAAGAGCAGGCATTTGAATTTCTTGAGATGTTGCAAAGAGCTTCAAGAAGGAGTTGCCGAGAGGTGGGGGTGTTTCAGGTAGGAGGAGGCAAATAACTGTTGGAGAAAAAAAATAATTAGGGTCTTGGATCAAGGTAGTTTTGTAATGATCCATAATTAAAGGCTGTTTGCATGTTCTTCATGCAACTGAAGAAGGGGTTTCCATCCCTTTCAGAATAAATTTGACCATAATCTGTCAGAATCTGTTTTCTAACCATAGTTAATGTGGGCAGGGCTGCCCTGCATCAGGGAAGATACCACAGCCATGAGGAGCACCCACCTTGGCCAAAACTCACTTTCCTTTAGATAGCCTTTTCTAGCCTGCCATGGACCTTTTCCATTGTGTGCCTTCAGTCCTGTTCCCAGGGATGGTGTTATTTGTGGTGTAAAGAGAAGGTGTGTGCGCTTCACAGAGGTTGCTTGCTTGTTGCTCAGCCATTAGGATTTCAGAAGGAGCCATTAACTGTTTGCCTCATATGTGCAGATAGATGGAGTTACATCAGACTACAGCCCACGTATGACAGTTTAATGGCAGTAGTAAAACACAGCTAAAGTCAGACATTTCACCAGAGTTGTCCTAACTCGTGCCCTAGAGGCATGCTTGGAAGTTTGTGATTGTAAATACCCTCAAGGCTTGCACAATATGCAAAATACAAAAGTGGGAACTGAAAGTCATTCTCTGACCACAGGGAGGTAATAAAAATCCCCTCTTTATTACAGCCAACAATACCCAATCCCTACATATAGGAGGGCTGCACCTGAGGTGACCTTTGAGGCCAAAGCCTTTGAAAGCAGACAGTAATATTTTGAGAAGTGCAAACATGTAGTGAAGCATCTCTGGGGATGCTCCTTTCCTTGGGATGTATAAGGGAGAAATTGCTTTGGCCTTCCAAAGAAACCTCTCAACCCCACTGTGTCCATCTCAGCTGGTGGAACACAGGAAGGATTGTGAGTGATGACCAAGCAGAAGCACCACTTTTGGTTAAAGGTGTGAGAGGGACTTGATAGGAGTTAATAACAATTTTAAGCCTTCTTATTAGACTCTCCAAAGCAGATAAAGACAGCAGGCATGTGTGCATAATCACACTGCAGAGACAAGCTGGACTGACAGCTGTTTCTGAAACTTGGTGACTGGTGTGGCAGGAGGTGCTCTTTTCCTGGTGTACTGGAGTGTTCAGGGGTGCTGTCTGATCACAGTGGTGGGGACCCTGGGGGGATAATAATAAGAGGGAGATGTGCAGTGACTCCCTGAAGCATTCCAGTGCCCACTGCTTTATTGGATCCCAGCACCATCCTTCCTTCTGCTGCTTAATTCATTCTGATTACTCAATAACTGACTAAAATTGAGTAAAACTGTCACTACCAGCGGTGAAAATTAAGATATGCTGTGCTACTCGTGTTTATTTTCCTTTCAGTTTGGAGGATAATGTGGTGCTGGGCACAGTGGTGCTATGCCTGTACCACAGCCCCCCTGCTTTGCTGTGGTGGTCCCTTGGCTCTGCTCAGCCACGGGAGGACCAGGAGGAACTGGTGGGGTGGACAAGGAGATACCGCTATGAGCATCTTCGTTCCAGGGGATGGGATGTTCAAACAAGCTGCTGTAGGCAGTGCAGTGCATGCAGCTCGTAAAGTGGAAAATTACAGTCTCAGGCTGCAGGGTGGAGGCTACCTTAGAAAAGATGATGGTGTGATTTAGCCTCAGCATGCTGGCTGTGAGGTCTTTTTTAAGAGCAACTGGGGAGTGCAATGTCACTGGGGATATCAGGGAGGGTCTTCAGGACTGAATGAATATCTCAAGGGAATGGGGTTCACTTGAAGGCAAAAAAATTGAAATCTTTATTGGAGGGGCTGTGTAAGGGACTATGAGCCAGTGCCGCTCTGCTGTTTGCCATCTATTTAGCCCTCTTGTACTTGATATTACTGTTCCAGTTATGAAAAATTGTTAATCTGTTACTGGATATTTTAAGAGCTGAGTAACAGCTGTTAGGCTCATTGCAGTCCTGTCATTTGCTTGTAAATACTGTTCATTAGGAATTTCATGTTGAAAGTTCTTCCATAATCTAACTTTTATAAAGGAAGAGTTGTGATTTTCCAGAAAGGACAATGCAAATGGAATCTTTGACTTGCTGTAGGGCTGGCACTGACTGGAATCTTTGTGTTTGTGGCACAGAAACAAAATGTTGTGTTTTGAGTGAGTTCAGCATTGATCTGTACCACCCTGAATATGCTTTCTGGGTGATACCTGTTGTGTTCCCAGTCTTCCCCCTATTGCAGGTCCCCAAACTGTGCTGTACCTGTTCAGCTTGAAAGAAAGTGGTGCATGTAGCAGGCTCATTTAGCTGCATTCTGCAGCCTCATCAGTGCCCTCATTTTTGGGGAGAATGGGCAGCCTCTTGGTGATAACTAGCCTACCACAGATTTATTTAGCTGAGGCATAAGCTGGACCATACGAATATATTTTGCACGGGAAGCTTCACTGTGGGAGAGTACATGGATGTGCCATCCCTGTACTGTTGGAGCCAAAGCAGCATATTTTATTTGCCTCAACATACACAACTGAATCAATTTTGTTTCACTCAAAATTAACATGTTAAAAAATGTCAACTTTGCATTAGAATTTGTATTTCAAAGTAATTTAATCAATTACTTGCAATTTAATCAATTAATTGCAAAATTCCCTTTGGCATAGGAATTCAGATTTTTGCTCAGGTGCACTGTAATCATTGCTGATTAATTTGTCACCACTTTTGACGATTGCTGGTTTTCTCTATTAGTGGCTAAATAAGGTATGTTTTACGAAGAGTAGCAAACTCAGTTTTGGGGAGAAGACTTTAAAATGAGGAGAGATTGTTTAGTGCTGTTTTCTGGCTGAAAACAGTGACCAGAGTGCAAGTTAACTGGGGCTTTCTGATTTGCTCTGATGTTTTCTTCTGGCTTGACCCAGAATTGTTCCTTTCCTCCCAATGACTTATTACACTGTATTTTTTTAATTATGTTTTTGTGTAATTGCTACTTGAGAAAGGGCACTATCCTGCTATTATAGGGCTTCTGGCACAAGGGGAAGCTAAGTATGACTGCAGCTTTAATATATGATCATATTATAATATGGTTTTCCATTATATGTGGGTGGTGTTTTTATCAAGATACAGTTAAAAATGTCCTAGTTTCAAAGAAGCTTAAAAACCAGTGTTAAGGTGATCTGCTAGGATTTTATTTGGGATAATATTAATTTCTGATATCCCATAGGCAAGATCTACAGGTTTTTTTCATTTTGGGGAACCATGTAATGAAGTGTGTTGTAGCTCATGTGCTGTAAGAGTGAGTTATGTGTCCTCTGCAGTGGCAGGCTGTGATTAAGGGGAGTTGGGTTTCCTCCTTGCACAACTGAGAGACCAGAAAAAAGCCATGCACCTCCATGGAGCAATCTGATTGCTTGCTGTGCATCACATTCATGACTAAATAACCACTCCTGCTGATGCGGCAGTCCCAGGGGCGACCCAAAATGAAACCCCAGCCAGCAATCAATGTACCTAATTTTCTTGTTACTCTTTTTTTTTTTTTTAATTTTTTTTCCTTTCTTTTGTGCAATGAAAACAAATAATTGGATGCTGTGGATAGCTGCTTGATCCAAGGGCTATACTTTCTTCCTCCCAATAAAGATAACAATAACTCCCTCCCTTTTTTTAAAAATCTGTTATTGAGCTGCTCAGTGGGAAGCTCTGAATCCTTCTTGCGGTAGTGGGGAATTTATCCTAGCAAAAAATTTACCATTTCTAAGGACAGCAAGTGTAACATTAAAAATCACTAAAGCGGTGCTGTTTACTCAAGACAATGAGTATAGTCAAGTTTTACCCTCTCTCGCTGATGAGCAAATTCATGCAGAGAAGATAAGGGGTTTGCCTAGGGAGTCTTCAGTGGGGAGCAAAGCTCTGTGGACAACTATTTTCCCAGAAATAATGTTGCTCTTCAAAGATATTAGTAAACAGTGAGAAGTTTGTCATTCTGGTGAGATTTACTTTATTTTGTTACTGATATGTATTGTGAAAACCTCGATTTAAAAGTTTAGTGCCACTCTAGAAAAGGGAAAAAATTATGAATGCTTCTAAACTGACTCAATCTGATAGGTCATTACCAAGTGCTTCTTAAACTGATTTATAGTTTTGGCTCCTCCAGAGCTTCGAGAACTGGAAAATTCAGAACCTGAAGCTTACTGCCGAAGCTGACCTGCTGAGTTACTGAGCTTTGAGGAGGATGGCAATGGAGACTGTATTGTTTATCATCTTCTCAATCCAGGAGTTATGAAGGGGGTTTTATAACAGAAGTCAAAATTACAAGTAGGAGTTTAAAATTAGGCAAAAAAATGCAAATATATTATAAAAATGCAAAATCTAGAGATAATAACCTGAGTGTAGGTTGGACAGATTCTTCAATATAAAAAAAAATGAACGTTTTTAGACTGCTAAGAGTCCTTCAAAATAAAATTTCTGAAAAATTAATGGAAAGAACAAAGATGGGCTAAGAAAGGAGGATGGCAGTAAAGCTCAGAGAAGAGGGGCGTTTAAGCAGCATTTATGTTTTTATGTCAGATAAGGTATAGAAGATTCATGCAAAGAAAATTACTCCTTTTAGATGGTTTTTCCAGATTCAGAAAATAGAGATGAATATGGTACTTGTTCCACGCAAGCAGCAGAGAACAGACGTCAGCCAACTGTCCCAGCCGAGAAACCCAACAGTGCTGTTTCCAGACCAAGATGGAAATAAGAAAGAAAGTCTGAGGCAAAGTGGTATCTGGTAGTTAATTCTTTCAAATATGGCTCAAGAGTTGTTTTCCGTGGGACAATATCTCAGACATGAGAATTTCAAATCTATTTTGATTAAAGAGGCAGGGAACTAGTGTGTTGTGAGGGTTTTGAAAATGTTCTGTCTGTCAGAAGGTAGGTCTGATGACAGAACATGAGAATAGTGGTCATATAGGATGTGGATAATTATAAGTTTAAATGGGAATATCTTGTGTTTTGGGTGAATGCCCTTCCAACTGGCAATTGCCAGCTCTGTGGTTTTCCTCTTCCCTTCTTGAATTTCATATAATTTCTGTTCTAGACTTCAGCAGTGCTGCCAGTGAGAGTTTCATCAAAACCAATACGTTATTGCAAGAAGGGTCAGTTTTGACTTGTACTTTTTTGATGAAAAAGTAGTCAGAAAATTTTCAAACCAACTCTTATCTCAAATATCAATGTCATTCTTTCTGTGGAAAAAAAAAAAAAAGCTTTTTGTAAGCAGTATTAAGTTTTTGGTTTACTTATTTCCTCAAAAAAAAAAAAAGCATTTCCAGAGATAGATCCCTTCTAACAGAAATGCTTATTTTGAGCCATCACAAGCTTTATCCTGGATTTTTGGGGCTGTCTTTTTTTGGAAACATGCAGCAATTGCTGGTGGTGATACACTGAAGTTCATACTTTGGCATAGCTGAACCTTGAGTTTAAAACCTTAACCACATACATGTAACTAAGAAGTAGGAGTGCTTGAGGACAAATCTCCTATATTCCTCTAGACATAGAGAAGGCAAGGAAGTGAGCAACCCTGTACCCTATCCCAACTGGTACCCTGAAATACTTGTCATATCTGGCATCTGGTAAATAGGATGTTTGCAGATGAGTCACATATATTGGGATCATTGTAAATAAATTCTCATAGAGAGTTGTGAGCAGAGTTTCAAGCCACAAAAAACACACTGCCTGGTCATCCAGGCTTAGCAGGGTCAAATAGAAAGTGTGCATTGCCAGACTTGGCCATGTAGAGAGGACAGGTGAGTGTCTTCACTGGTTCTCCAGCTTCCTCCTCCTCCTCCTCCTTGCTAGTTTTTCATCAAACTCACTTGACCCAAGTGCTTTCCACTTAAAAGCAGATTTTCTTTCAATCCTTTTGACTTGTTAGGGATGGGATGGGACTTAAACTCACAGACCTCTAAAAAGTTAGTTGTTGTTATGAAATGTCTTTTATTCTGGCAGAAAGCCCTTGAACTGGTAGGGAAAGCAAACCTGAGAGTGTTGACTGTACAAATGCCCTGCTTTAGAGAGAGACTTGGTATGCAGGCACTGTCACTCAGGTCTGTAATGATAGTGAATTACTGAGGGGAAAGGTGGGCAAAAAAAATGTGTTAAAGAGAGCAATAAAGACTTTTCTGTATGGCTATCACAGGTGGAAAATTGAGTTATCTTCCCACTGCAGCATGAGGGTGTCTGACAGAGCAAAGGAAGTGTACCTCCATGTAGTACTCATGTGGAAAACCCACCATGACTTTTGGCATATTTTGATATTTTATTAAAAAAAACCCCAAACAACATGTGGACTTATTATTTGTAATCTAGCACAAATCTAGAGAACAGCCCTAGCAGTTTCCCAGATTCAAAGTATCATAGTTGTTCATTACCGAGAGTGCTGAGCTCATGGACACTGCTGCAGGTGTGTTCCCAGATATGAAGGTGCTAGTTATACTTTAGGAACAGCCTGGGGAGGAATGGGAACCTGTAGTTCCAATCAGCATAGGTCTGTCAGTGGATGTTGAAGTGACAAAACACAGTGTTTTAGTCACATATCCTTTTTCTGCTCCATCCTCAGCAGTGAATCTGTCCTTAAGAGAGGTGTTCCAGTTTAGCCATCAGTGAGTAGGGGTTGATGAGTTTGGTTTTTTAGAATTTGTAATGTGGAGAATGGAAATATAAAGCTTGGTAAATATTAAAGGATATACTGAGGAATGTTTAATTGCTTTGAATTATGAAGTGTATCAGTCACCAGGGCATACAACCAGTTGTTTAAACTTACTTTTTACAAGGAGGCAGAAGTACAGACTGGAAAAGGAGGGGAATAGATTAAAGAATATTTAGATAAGATGAATGTATTCCAGTCAGCAGGGCCTGATGGAATTCACCCCAGAGTACTTAAGGCACTGTCTGAAGCAATTGCTGAGCCATTAGTGATTATCTTTAAGAACTCACAGAGGAGAGAGGAGGTCCCTGAAGACAAGAGAAGGGCAAACACTTTGTATTATATTTTAAAGAGGGGAAAAGGAGGACCCAGGGAATTACAGGCCTGCCAATCTAACTTAAGTCCTTAAAAGATTCAGGAACAAATCATTAAACAATCAATTTGCAAGTAGCCAGCTGATACGGTGATGGAACCAAAAAAAAAAGAAGGGAAAAAAAAAAGAAAAACAGGCTTGTCAAGAACATTTGATGTCAAATCAATCTAATTTCCTTTTTTGTCACAGTAACATGTCTAGTGAATAAAGAGGAAGCAGCAAATGCACTAGCACTTGATTTTTAGTAACGCTTTTTGACATATATGACAGACTAAAGAATATGGTATAGATATAATTACAATGGGGTAGATGCTTAGCCTGTTGAAAAATAGCTCCACAGCAACAGCTAGTGCTGGATCACTGTCAGGGAGGATATTTCAAGAAGGTCATTCAGCAGTTTCCTTATACCCAGATCTATCGAACAGTCTTTTATTGACAACTGAGCAACAAGCAAACAAAGTCTGTGGATGACAAAATCAGGAGATGCTAGAAATCCTAGGAGGTCAGGATCTGAATCTGGCATTATCTTCACCGGCTGGAGAAACTACTCCCAAATATTTAAATGAAATTCAATCAGGAGGAGTCCAAAGTGCTGTGCTGTGCCTGGGAAAGAGAGATGCAGATACTTTGGCAGTGGAGGGGAGGGGGTGCATGGAAATAACCAGGCAGCAACATGTTTGTAGAACACTTGAGGTTTGCAGGGAATCATAACTTAAATGTTTTGGATTATAGGAACAGGAGCATCATCCTTGAGATACAGCCCATATTTATTTTCATTTCTTGGCTTCACCTACGGTACTGCAACCAGTTGCAGGTGCTGCCTTTTCCTGCAGATGAGGACAAGGTGGCAAAAATCCAGGGAAAGAAGACAGAGCACAGGGCACTGAGAAGCACAAACTGTGAGTTAATGCCAAGGGAATTGAGTTTGTTCACTTTAGAAAAGCGGAGGCTGACAGAGTAACGTGGCAGCAGATGTCCAGTGTAGAGGTGGGGGCTGTGAAGGAGGCAGTGAGCAATTGTTCTCATTGGTTGTGGAAGGGATAACAAGCAGAAATTATCTTGATTTACCGCTTAAAGTCAGGGTGAGAAGAGTTGGTGCAGTTACACAAGGATGCTCCTTGCCGGTTTTTTCTTTTGCTTAGGACAAGTCAGACAGTGCCTGTTGGGAAGTCCTGGCTTTGTGTCAGCGTGGGGAACTCGTGCCATGAGGTTTCTCCTACAGCCACACATTTCTACTCAGAGGAAAAAAAAAAAATGCAAAGATGTTCTTATCTCTCAAGTTTCCATTTAAATTTTGCTTTGACTATATGCCAGAAATTGTTTGATTTGATGGTCTTGCATTGCTCACCATGAAAATGTCAACATTTATTCCCCATTACCATCCTCTGTATTGAAGATACTGCAGTATTTTAGTTCATAATAAGCCAGCTGGTCCATTACACATACTCTCTTTGTGAACATCAATTACTCCCTGCTTTAGACTCTCCTTCCTTCTCCATGGCAGCATCACTCCAAACCTTATTTCGTGGAAGATAGGAGACAAAACAGGCTTATATAAATATTAATTGAGAATGTTGTGAAAAGAGATTATCTGAGAATCTGTCCCTTGGAGAGAGCAGCAGAGCAGATTGCTGCATTAAAAACATCTTAATGCAGCTCTCCAGCAGAACAGACACCCCTAAATAATCTGAATAATCAGATTTGGACACAGGCAAAAACCCAAACTTTTTTTTTATTGTTGTGTTTCTAGCAAGGGTGCAGCTCCTGATTTTCATAGTTGGGGTTCTGCTGACCCCTGTGTGAGTCTGAGAGGTCTGTGGGACTGAGCCAAAACTGCTCCAGCAGAGGCATCTGGGGGAGCAGCAGGGCAGCCCCTTCTGTCCCAGAGCCATCCCATGTGGTTTCGGGGCACCCACACAGCCTGTCCCACGCACAAGTGCTCTCTCTGCGGTGAGGAAAGCACAGGCTCTGCAAACCTCACCCACGGCACCCAGCATGTGCTCCCACACACCACCCCTGCCAGGTCACGTCGGGCTGTGGCCAAAGCTGCACCGCCATAAGAGAAGGCTGAATGAGCATCTCCGGGGAATCAGTGGAGACTCGGGGCCCCTGAGCCTGCAGTTAGGCTCTGTTTGCACCAACACTTACCAGCTGCCTGCTTAGGGGCATGTGGCTCAAACCCCAACTCAGTGACTATTTTTCCCAATGTCACCACCTATTGCAACCCAGACAGTCCCTTCTTTAAATGATATGTAGGCTACCCCATTGCTGTGAGAAGTCCTTGATTGTAGGGTGTGTTAGCAGTAACCCCACAGTTAATGTCTGCAGGATTGTTAGAGCAGCGAACACCCTCAGCTTTGCTTTCAGCTATTAATTAACCAACCAGTCATTAACTGCTGCTAACAACTGATTTACAGGGAATTATTGCTTAAATAGCGGGAGGTATTTAAGAGGAAAATAAATTAAAACAAAGAACTGCTGGATCCTTGGGCACAAAAAGGACTTCTTGTAATATAGAGCATGGCTGCTACAGCACTGTAATTACAGAGTGATAAACAGTGATTGGGAAGTACGTTCCTTTCCAGAGACAATGACATTATGTCTCCTGGAAAGAGTCCTTTTGTCTACGCTAATTGAATGATCTGAAATGAATGATGTTATCAGAAACCTAACCGAGGCAACTAATGTTGTATTTATGGGTTATCAAAAATGTTTAATCACAGCTGTGGTCTCTCTGAGATGTGTCATGGACACTGCAGCATCCAAAAATATGATTGAGGGCTAGTGGGCACATTATCTTAATTAGAAAGGAGAAGTACAAGTTCTTCCATCGGTTCTGCCTCCCTCCACGCTGGCAGAACAAATGAGACCTATTAACCTAAGCACAAGCAAACACCGCCTCCTAATGACATTTTTCCTCTCTGTGGACAGAGTGAACGAGTGGTTGCATAATTTTTTTCCTAGGAAATAGTGACCCAATTCAATTTACGGAGTTTGTGACATGTGAAACCCCACTCACGACTCCTTTTGTTGAATCTGCCTGTGTTTTTGCTGCCGAGATCAGTGTTTGGCCTCACTAAGCAGGCATTGCTGTGCAGGTCAAGGTGCATTTGCCCTTTCCCGGTCAAGTTAAGCCGTGTTTCACTGCCCTCTCCTGGAGTGAGAGGCTGCCTGCTCTGCTGTCTTTGAGGCCTTTTTGGTACTCCAGCACCAGCAAACATGTATTTAGTACTGGGGATGCAGGGAGAGGACTGCTGCTTTTTCAGACCTGAGGCTGTGATTTCTCTTACTGTGAGGCTCTGTGTGAGACAGATGGAGAAGAGTTGGGAAGTATCACTGAAAAAACAGATCCAGTCCTTCAACTTCTGCGATTGTTTGCTTTCACTGGATATATGTTTCCCTCTCACCTATGTTTTTGGGAGTTGGTTTCTTGTAAATAGGCTGGTAAAAGTGTGGCCCATCCCAGGTGGCAAGCAGTGCCCATGCTGGGACTCAGGAATAACTGCTGAAGGTGTTTTGCTTGAGGATTAGGATACTGAAGTAGACAGGAGCTAAGGATACTGAAGTAGACAGGGGCTAAGAAAAACATCCCACTTGCTATAGTAACAAATGGCACATCTTTGGCCATTTTTAGAAAGTAAATTGTCAAATCCCTGAGCAGAGTCCTGTTCTGCTGCCTCCTGCCAGCATCTATGTCCTAACCTGTAGTCTTGTCTCTCGCTTTCATTTGCCTGGGTGAATCAGTAGAAATTGTATACCTAAGGTGTGGGAACACAGAATCCACCCCCCCACCCCTCGCAGTTTCAAGTCTTCAGCCAAAATCTCAGGCTTTGTATCCAAGGCTCATAAGTGTTGCAAGAATTATTTTGTCCATCCTGAAATGAATGCAGACATTTCTGAGCAAAACTTTAAACTCCCAGGATTTCTCTTGTTCAGCTTCAGCTTGTTTGTCAAGTCTTCATGTGTTTTGGGTTGAGCTTTGTTATGGATATCCTGGAAAGGAGAATCCATAGTAACCTCTGGCCTTAGACAGCTCCGCTGCCCTTTCATTTAATACATATAGCTACAAAAATATTTAACTTTTTGGTTATTCGTAAAATACATAGCTGTTTATAAAAGGCTGTAGGGAACAACAAAAATGGATCAGGAAGGGAGGATTGGGGATATTTTGCATTTCTTCATCCTACTATTCCTGGATAGTAGCTGGATCTGAGTATGTTTCTGTACCAGGAGGTGGCACTGATAATTGCAGGGATCTGCAGCAGACCTGAACAGAAAACTGGCTGGTAAAACCTCTCAGTTGATATGAAGTATGACTAAAGTTGTGTAAATCTTCAAAAGGGTCTGCGTCTCTGTTTTGGCTTTATTTAGCTGCCTGCAGAAGAATGGGAGACAGCCTATCTCTAGCCAAAATTCTCAACTCAGTCTCAAAACAGCAGTGCAGGAGTTTCCTGGATTATCATAGGATGTGTAAAAATGAGCATCTGCTAGCAAGGAGAGTATCAGTAGTGTGGTTCCCTAATGCATTTATAGTATTTCAGAACATCACCAAACTGTTTCCCGGTCAGACACACTTAATCTCCCAAAATATGCCTGAGAAAGTTCTGGTGCTCCTGGAGGAGGCAGAAGTAATTTCAGCATGGTTTTTGGACTGAAAACTGTTTTGTGATGGTTGCAAAAATAGAGCAAAGAAAACAGCCTAAATGACTTGGAGCACTGCAATGCATGTCCTGGGACAGGCTAAGTGCTTTGCATCTTGGGGTGAATGAACAGATATCAGAGTAGGGAATCCTATTCAAGGTGTTTCTCAGACTTTGGTCTATGGATGGTGGTACTCTGTAAGACATCAGAAGGTATCCTGCTTAAAAATTGCAAAATTATTTTAAAACTCTCATGCCTGCAAGCAAGGAAAGGAGTAAAATTGAAGAATTAAAGTAAGAAGTGAACAATCAGATGTCAGCCTGCCTGAGTTTTGGTTCTGATGGAAAATACTACAGTAACACCACACAGGGTAGTTCTCAGGACAAACAAATGTATGTTTGTTTGTTTGTTTTTAGCATCTGTTGTCACTCTTGCTTCCAGGATGTCCTCTCAGGGCTATGAGGAAGGACAGCAGCTTCCTGCCTCTCCTGAGGATGGGGCTTTTTCCCCCTGGATCTTTCAGGGAACAGAGAGGAATACAGTTTTGTCTTGAAAAATGTGAAGGGGGCTTGCGTTAACTCTTGCTTGAAAGCATTTTGGATGTACTAGAAGTGTGTCATTCAAACCTCCTGTCAGCCTAAGAAAGCTTAAAGCCACATTTGTGATCTCCAGGTAGTTTTGTAATTGCAAAGCTGTAAGCATGAGAAATGGATGTCTTCCTCAAAGCTCGTTTTAGAACTTGCCTGTCTAGTTTCCTAATCTTGATGGAGGCATAAGCACGAGGTGCTGAATACATCAGCTGTGCATGTGCCCCCGTGTGGACTTCTCTCCTTGCACAAATCCTGCTTCCACTTCTCAGCTCAGCTCAGGCAAAGTTAGCTGAGCATCCCAAGCACAGTCCCCTTAGGCTTACCCTGGCATGCCTAGGCAGTAAGATGTAGCAGAAAACCAAAATAAATTGGGGTCCATTGGAGGTCTTAGTACTATTTTAGACAGTTGATGTGACTAGTCTGGTGGGGTATAAAGCCCAGTCCGTCTCATTAGTCACAGCCTATCCAACTTGAGGTGCAAACCTGCTCAGGCCCAGAAGCAAGCAGGCTCTCAGTTTTCCTATTTTTGCTCTACATATGCTATAAAGGGACCAATAAAACTAATAAAAAATATTGATTTAGTTTGTCTAGTGGTGGTTGTCTCTGATTGTATCACCAGCTCCTCTCAAAACAGTTCCCATAGTAATGAAAAATATCTGTAAGGTTTTAGGTTTTTAGGGACAACAAATGCACAGTTTAGTCCCAGGAATATCCAAGAAAGAAGTGATTAGGAGATCATACTGGATTACTTCTCTGGATGGTATCTCTCCATGCACATGAGGGTATAACCACAGGCCCTGTTCATTTGCACACCTCTTCTCTGCTCTTATATCTACATCTCCCAAGATCAATAGAGATTGTTTATCAAACAAATTTGCTTCCTTCTGTAACTAGACTTTGACAAACTCCAAAGAAAATGCTTTGCCTAACAGTCAGCACAGTTCACTTTTTATGCTGTAGGAATCAGCCTGCCATTTATTTAATGTCATCCTTTTTTTCCCTCACATTTAATCAATGTTAATTGATCTCTAGTGTCCTTAGTTCAACTTAATGAAGTATTGCATGTTTGAAACAACCATATACCTGATGAGGTAGATATGATAATTACTTTGTTGGGTTTTTTTTCTGTTGTTATGTAAGTAACGTTTTGTTGGTTTTTTTTCTAACTTCAGCTTTCCTTTGGAATACAAATTCAAGGGAATTGATGCAGGGAGAATGATTCTATTACTATGATGTTGAACAACAATATGAGAAAAACTGCTAAAATCCATGCCAGAGCATTAGTAGCAGCATTTGAAATGAGCTTATTTTATGTTCTCTCTGGTCAAATGTGGTTTGGTTTTTGGGGATTTTTTTGGTGATTATTAGAGAATTTAGGCCGCACTACAGTGCAAAGAGACTCTGAATAGAGCCTAGGAGGAATTGTAAGGCCCTGATTAGTTTATGCGTTTCAGGTATTTGAATGAGCTTTGTGCACAGTGTTGCCTGCAGTTGTGGACAACTCACAGATTGGTCATTGTATTAAACTTTGTTCTTTTGTTGGTTTTTTCTTTTTAATTTGAAAGGCAGAAAACCATTTCCTCAACCTTTCAGTTTTTCTTAGATTCTTGTTGGGTCATTAAGTCCCCGTTTAAGAGTACAAATAAAGGTTTCAAAGGTTGAGTGTGAGCAGGAAAGGTCTGCAGCAAGAGCTGTGAGCATCTCTGAAAATGCCTGCAAAGGTTTTTCATGCTGCAAGCTATGCAAAATACTTGGAGCCAAGGAAAAAAGAGAAGGCTGACATATGGATTAAGAATTGTTGAGCACTGAGTGTTTTTGAGACTGAAGATCTGGCAGCAAATAAGGTGAAACGAAGTGTAGCTTATCTGTTTGGCTGGATTTCCAGGGCTAAGAAGTCTCTTGTCCAGGAAGGCAACTGATTACCGAGGGATGAGTGGGACTGGAAAAATATTTTTTCACTGAGGATACTTTCACAGGTGCTCTTGCCTTTTGATAATTATTCCCAAGCAGTTTTTTCCTTCAGCTGTGTGCAAGGCTCACCTGCACCAGAAATTTGCACTTGAAGGGACAATTTCTTGAGGTAATATCAGGGCAGGCAGCTTCTCAGTGGCCTTGAGATTGGTCTGTAGCTGTCTGCACTTTTTATCCAGCAGTTCTCACCAGAAGTTAATTCTGTTTCACTCACAGGATTTTGTTCAAGATGATTTCATCCAGAAAATTTAAGGTATTGACAAATAGTAAATAATAAGAACAAAGCACTAAGTGAAAGCCTGGAAAAGAGAAGGCTCTGGAGTTACCTTATTGTGGCCTTTCAGGAATGAAACAGAGCCTACAGGAGAGCTGGAGAGGTACTTTTTACCAGAGCATGTAGTGATAGGAGAAGGGCAATGGCTTCATACTGAGAGGGTAGGCTTAGATTAGATATTGGGAAGAAATTCTTTATTGCAAGGGTGATGAGCCACTGGCACAGGTTGCCTAGAGAAGCTGTGGGTGCCCCGTCCTTGGAAGTGTTCAGGGCCAGGTTGGGTGGGGTTTCAGCAACCTGGTCTAGTGGAAGGCATCCCTGCCTATGGCAGGGGGGTTAGAAATAGATGGTCTTTAAGGTCCCTTCCAACCCAAACCATCCTATGATTCTATGAAAGAGCAAATCTTTCCCTCAGCTGGTTTTATTTGAAACATCTGATGTTATTTCTGCACAAGTGGAACTCTCAATGAAGAAAACATTTCTTAAAAAAAAAGAAGTGTCACGTGGCATGAGAAGGAGTTTGCATTTGGCATCCATGCTGGAAGGAGGGCATAGATGCTAAATACTAGTCTCTGTAAATTCTTTAATTCCCTGGGGATGGAATGAAAGACAGAGAGAAATTCAGCTAAATATGGCTTAATAGACTCCAAAATACTTGTAGGAATGTTTTCAACCATCTTATGGTGTTCAGTTATGATGCTCTGATATTTAATTTCTGTATGCAAAAAATACCTTTCTTGGGAATGATAATTTGATTTTTATAGCTTATTTCCACAAGGGCTGAGCAGGTTTGTCATATGACCAATCCAGCCACACCAAGTCAGCTTGATATTTCATCTTAAAAGGTCCCAAGACTAGTGAAGGTATGAGCAGCAACACCCCTCCCACCGTGCTCTTCATCTGAAACCTGATTTCATATACATGAATAACTCCTTGGAAAATTGACAGTTGTTAAATACATAGAGGGAAAGGAGACTTTTTAACTACAGTGTTCACATCTTTGTGCACATTCTTTTCCCAAGATTAAGATCTTTTGGCCTTGAGTGCAGGAAGCTTCTCCTGTCACTTCAGGAGCAAGCTTGAAGTCCACATACATGCAAACATGCCCCAGGAATTAAATGAAAAAATAAAAGTATGCAAGCAACAGGATCTTGTTTCAGGACAGGATCCAGATACCAGCACTAGGACTTGCCTGAAATTGCTTTGCTTTGCTCTAAGACACTAGTCAGGGTTTATGGATGGACCAAGGGAAACTTGAAAGGCATTGTTTTGAAGGGCTGCTGGCTTTTCCTACAGTTCATTGCAGATCTTGTTAGGAAATGAAGGAGAGGAAACTGGGCAACTGTGCTGCTCAGCCGCGAGGAAACACACAATGAGTGTGATGAAGCCAGCAGCTGCAGGACAATGGGAACAGGCCAGGGCTATTTTTGTTAGATGTGAACAATCTATTGAGCGTGTGAGACCTTATCATGTTCCCTCCTTGCCTTCTCCCCCTTTCTTCAACACTGAAAATTTTCCCAAAGAGAAGCAGCTTTCCTTTTTTCTTAGCAAAGTTGATTACCATAATAATTTTCTCTTTCATCTCGGAGCAGGTTTCTTTTGCAAGTCTTTGATGGCTTCCTCTGAGCACAGTTATTGTCTTGCTGTGGCTCAGTGACTTGCAGCTGGGTCATACTTGGAATTCTGAAACCTGGAACAGCACTTATCAGTATTTACAAGTGGGTAAGGGTCCCCTCACCTCTCTTTTGCTGGATGTGGAGGCTGGAAGCATTTGTCCCAGAGTTATCCTCAGGGCAGAAATCTGAATTTGAACAGGGCATGGTTTTCACAGATGGAAAATAAACAGCAAATGTTTCCATCCTATCACATGTAATGAGAAGAAATACATAATTAAGATGGTAATCAGTGCTCCAATAGCTGAATTCCCTGTTATCTTTATGACTCTTTTTCTCAGAACAGTCCTTTTAAATGTCACAGCAATATTAGCTCCAACTTACAAATGGAAAAACGGGGGGATATAAACACATGATTCATGGTGATAACTGAAGAAGGAAAGAAAAAACATATTTTGTGCCCTCTCTAACCAGAATTACATTCTTACTTTATCTTCAGAAATAAGTGTATAACCCTCCCAATATAGTTATGTCTAATTGATACAGTTTCAATGTTTTATATACCAGTACCAGATATAGTACCTTATATTCTCATAATTCATAAATATGAGAGGACTATTAATTTGTAAATGAGCTTTCCCAATGTCTTGTAATATTTCAAGTATGCACTGAAGCAGCACTTCAGGTTTGCTATTAGTTTATTTTAATCTTCAGTTCTTCAATGTGTGAATCTTTCTCCATTTATTAGGCAGCCTATTAGTCACATAAAATCAATACTTTTTGAACTTCTATTATCTTAATATCACTGAGATCTGGCTAGAACTTTGTACCATAGTTCTTGCTACTACTTTAATTTCATTATAATTATATGTTTACATTGGTAAGTGTTCAATCAAAATTGGAAGTGTTTATAACACCCCAGTTTAGATTAACAGCTTGTGTCTACTTCACTACAAGGAAACCACTAAACTGACTGTAATTCCTAATCAATATAAGTATAATTCTTAGAATTTAAATAGTTTTTTAAGTCTTGCCCATGCTGATAAAGGTGACATAGCTGTCCTGCAATTTGTCATCCAGATACTACAGAATCCATTTCCAAAGAGTCAATTGTTTCATTCTAATTCCAGTTACCAAGCCCAGCAAGATTTAATTGCAAGCAATTTTTTTCCCATTTCCTGCTGCCTTTTCTTCACCTAGGCTTGGTTTAATGAGCAGTGATGTTATATCATGAAAGCAAATCTCAAAACATGTAATGACTCAATCCATCATTATAACAAATGCATGCCTACTGCAGAGGAGATGACGCTGGTGTGTAGAGCTGGTAGGGAGCCATATTCCTTTAACCCCTGAGGATCATAAACTTTCTCTTAACATCCCATCTTATCATCCCATTTGGGTGTTAAATCAGGATGATAACACCTTCTCACTGCACTGTCCAAATATGCTTCTCTGTTCCAGATTTGTGTCTACATCATTTCACCATCATTTTTCTCAAAATCAATTTCATTGGGAAGAGCTGCAGCACAAACTCAGCTCAGCACTTAGAATGAAGAGCACAGATTTCTCAGGGTGGTGAATTTGTTGGTCTGCACCCCGAATAACCATTTTTTGTCAGTGTTTTGGCTATGTTTCAGCTGAGGACCCAAGTGTGTTTTTGAGCATGCCTCAGGTACACACTGCTCCCATCTCACAGGGCACCTGTCCCTACTCAATATTTCCTCTTTCTCTTCATATGGGAAGAAAACCTGCCCACACCGTACCAGGACATTTTTTTGGATAGGTCTCTTATTTAAACTACCGGGCACTTTCTGGGTGTACCATGACACTTGGCCACTGCTCAGCTCGCATGTGCCCCCAAAGGGATTTGACCAACTTCTCTCCCTCTCATTAAACCTCCCAGTTACCTTCACAACCATCACATGAGAGAGAGTTTTGGAGTTGCATTCTAGAGCGAAACTTCAGATCAGATGTAATATGGCATCCTGATACAGACCAGCCCTTTGTAGGCTAGGCAAAAGCTCTCATTGAAAATAGATTCCTAATTTCTATTAATTTAATTTCTGTAACTGCTCAGCTCCATAGTGATAGAACTTTTAAAGAAGGTGTTGGGTCAGGCCCTACCAGAGATATTTTCTTTCTGGATGTAGCTCCATTGGACCAAACTGCTAAAGATTAGGGAATAAGAGATTCCAGATAAGTAACCCACATCCAAGTATTATAGCACTATGCTTATTGTTTCCTTGTCTCTTCTATCCCCTGATTCTTTTTGAACAGAATAAAATAAGATTCAGAAAATCTTTTTAACAGTTTGCATATTTCCATAACTTGGTTTCCCAGGTTTCCTAACACAAAAAGCAGCTTCAAAACCTCTTGTCTGAAACAGCTGAAACTTAACTTATTTCTTGCCCCTGTGACCCTTCCCTGGAAAGACTGCTGCTCTCTGACTTTGGCTCTGAATTGCACAGTGAAGTGCTCAGAAACTGGAGCCATGTTTTGTTAGTGCTTCTGAGTGCTTCAGAGCTCTATCATCAAGGAAAGATGACAGCTTTCTTTTTAAATCAACTCAGAGGGGGAAAAAAATCAAACAAGAGGAAGGGGAAAGAAAAGCTCTCAGCTCACACAACACAAATCTTATTTTTTATGTTGCTGGAGACAGACAATATTTTTAATGTATTTCTCACAAGTGAGTCTGAGTTCAGTAAACCTGGGATCCCTTTCTGCCGTCTCAGAGATAGTGAATCAAAAGCAGACTGCCAGCAAATCTTGAATATACTGGTCCCTCCATCTTACTGGAGTAGGCAAGGCTGATGGGACCCCAGCTACCTGACTAAGTAATGCTGAACCTGCTTCGGGAGCTCCAGTGTGAACAGATGGGTCCCTTGAAAAGCACCCAGCGCTCTCCACTGCTCACTGCTTTCTTAGGCACTGACTGCGTAGGTGTAAATGGTACTTAAGCTGGGCTGGTGGGATCCTGTCCCATCTTCTAAGCAGCTTTTCTGTATCTAACAATGGAAAAAATCCTTCCCTTTTCCAGTGCCTGAGACTATAAATGTGAGTCCTTTTCCCAGTGAAGAAGCTTGACAGGTTAGCAATGGCAGGTTGTTAATACTTATGATGACTTCAAGTACAATATCAGATTTGTTGCCTGGCTTGGGTTTTGTCTAGACAAGTTGTTTTATTAGATAGCAGATGGTTTGGAAATTGTTTGCAGTGACAGGGCTGAGTAGAATTTGCATTCTCTGTTCTCAGATCAAAAAGGAGTGGGGTAGGGAAAGAGGAGAGCAAAACTCCCATATTTCCCATTCAGATTGAAAAATACATATATATGTGTATATATATATATATGTATGTATATATGTGTATATTATTGAGGAAAGTGAGGTTCACTGCGCTGGTCATGGATCCTTATGCAACTCTGATCAGTCATAGCATGAATTTCCTTAGTACACCCTTACTGCCAATATTGGCGAAGCGAATTTACGATCTTTGAGTTGTTCTGCACCCTTCTCCTTTGCCCTTCTCTGCCTTTCTCTGTCCACTTTCCACCACTCCCTACCCCTCTGTCTCTGTCCCTCTCCTTTGCCCTTCCTTCTCATCTCGTCTTCTTCTCTGCCTTTCTCCCTTGCTTTTCTTCTTCCTCCTTCTCTGCCTGGCTCCTCCTGTCTCCACCCTTCTTCTTATTTGCCTTTCTGCTCCTCCCATCTTCTCTCTCATCCCACCCTCTCTGCCTCCCCATCTCTGCCTTTCTTTAGCCATTTCTGACCTTCTCCTTTGCTCTTCTACTTTGCCCTTCTTTTTCACCCTTCTTCTCCATCCGTCTTCTCCACTGTTCTCTGCCCTTATCTACCCTGCTCACTGCCCATCTGTCTACCCATCCCTGCCCTTCTCCTGTCTTCTCTGACCTTCTCTTTTCCCCTGCTCCTTTGCCCTTCTTCCTCATTCACCTCCACCCATCTTCTCTGCTGCTGTCCCATCTGTCCAACTCTCTCTGACCTTCTTTGAACTTCTCTAACCTTCTCCACCTTTCCATTCTTTTCTCTGCTCATCTCCACTCTGCCGCCTTTCTTTTCTACCATTCTTCTCTTACTTTCTTTTTCGACCTTCTTTGCCCATTATTTGCCCTTCTTTGCTCTTCTCTGCCATACTCACTCCTACTCTGTTCTGTTCTGCCCTTTTTTGACATTCTTTGACCTTCCCTGCCCTTCCTTGTCCCTTTTCTGCTTCCTTTGTCTCCATGGTCCCTGCTCAGCCATCTCTATATACTGTTTTCTGCCCTTCTCTGTCCTTCTTCACCTTCTTCAACCCCTTTGCCCTGCTCCCCTCTGTGTTACAAAACTAACTATAGCCCAGACATCCCACTCCCTTTCCCTTCTTTTCTGCCCATGTTTTCTGCTGTTCTCTGCCTTTCTCTGCCCCTCTCCACCCCTTTCTTCCCCTTTTCATCTGCCTGTGGCATCAGAATACCTGGAGTTAGCACTGTTAGTTTATTTAGTGCTATTCCCCAGGATTAGTAAATGCATTTTTTTTCTGTACACTTGAAGCTAGCACTTGATAATAGCTGCACATCACCATAGAAACAAGGACAGGTTTCTCTGAAAGTCAAAGGTTAATTTATCATTATTTTTAAAATCATCTGACTCAGAAGCATCAGTTTAGACAGGAATTGTCCAAAACCTTATTCCTTACCAAATAATCTATCATTCTATTCTAGCTCTTCCAAAAATGTTTTAACACAGCTCCTGCTTGCTTAAGGCAGATTCTCCATAAGGTGTTATACAAGATAACTGTCTGGTTTTGAGTGTTTGTAGCTATGTTTGCAAATGACAGTTACTGACAGCACAAGCTCTCTGTGGGATGGCTGTGGACCAGAGCACAGATGACTCATTGTGTATAATGTTGTTTCACACCAAAGTGTTTGCTCTGTATACTGAACATGTGTGCGAGTCAATAGCAAAAAGTTCAAGAGCAAACACAGCTTAGATGGAAATAAATTCACAGTGACTGAAATCATTATGCCCAAGTCAGAAACAACCGTTTAAATGCCTTTTTAATGGAGAAGTTCTACTTGGGATGGTTCTTGTGTCATCCACCGATGTTTGAAGGTCAGGCAGTGTGAAGAGAGGGTCTTGGCATTTCATTGCAGCAAAAGCCTTTTCATTCTAGGAATTGCCAGAAGTGACTTTGGGTCACTGTTCAGATTTCCCCCATACAGCAGCAATATCCAGTAATTGGGTGCTATTTTTCCCTTGGAAGCACTGACTTTTGCCAAAACTGGTTTTCTACGTGTTTCCCCCAGCTGCCTTTTCAGAGTTCAGCAGAGATCTGAATAG
Source organism: Anabacerthia variegaticeps (assembly GCA_035583185.1). Taxonomy (NCBI): domain Eukaryota; kingdom Metazoa; phylum Chordata; class Aves; order Passeriformes; family Furnariidae; genus Anabacerthia; species Anabacerthia variegaticeps. The sequence continues at coordinate 22,943,331 of JAWWEW010000131.1, read as the reverse complement.
CTGGTTTTGTATTGGGAACTATTTATTTGCCTTGTTGCCAGTTAACCCTCCCCCAGAGCCCTTGCACATCTATAAGGCATAACTGAAAACAAAGTGCTTTTGATCTGGTGGTGTTGTTAATGTCCTTCTAGGAACAGCCTCAGTCTCAGGCTGGCTCAGTGGTGTGGAGGTGTCCCCTTAGCTTGTTCCTCTCTCCCCAGCTGAAGCAAAAATGATCTCTGAGAACCACACAACATTGCCCTAATCCCTCAGGGATGCCTGACTATACTTCTGGGCCACATCTTTCAGTAAAAGAAACCCTCTACAATGTATATTGAAAGTCTTACAAAACATATAAAGGCAATTTCACTTACTTTAGTGTCCCTTCTGTGAATGTGTGGTAAAGGGATGCAGAAATAATGCTCTAACCTGGCTGGCAAATAACAAATTGCTTTTATGCTAGTGTGGGAGATTAAACTGTACAAGTTACTTTTAAAATCAAGTTTCTCATGGTGTGTGAGTCCACAAAGACTTGAGGAGTCTTTACTGGGCTTTGAATTGTGTACATAAGAACCTGTTGTAGGTGACAGACTGGTTTAGACAGTGCTGTCCCCTAGGGAGCACTGGGCTGAGTAACCCTTAATTTATATGGAGGCTTCTGTGTGTTGTAATGTGTGCAGGGAGCTAGGGAGCAAGGGAAATCCTCTAACTCATTCCCCCAAAGTCTCTGGCAATGTGCCCTCTGCAAAGTCTATTTCCACAGCATAGACCTGTTCTTGCAACCTCTGTGTTTCTGGAGACATGTAGCCAATGAAGACAAGACGTTCATAACCCTCAAGGATTGTCCCAGCACACAGCTGAGCTTTGTCAGCTGCAAGGCTCCAGCTGTGGCCAGGATGGGGCAGACAGGGAATTCCCATTTCCTTCTGCCACAGCCAAGCCGCAAGGCTGCAGTAGCATCCCTTACTTCCCTGTGCTTGCAGAGGCTGAGCTGCAGCATTCCAGTTTCACCCCAGGCGAGGCACCTCCTGGGACCAGCCAGAGGGACAAATTCAACCTTGAAAAACAGTCAGCAGGATGTCATGAAGATCAAAGGGGTATTGCAGAGCTCAGCTGCAAGAGATCCCTTAGAGACTTTTTAAAGCATTTTAGCTCACCCTTAACTTCCTTAAAATGGAGCACAGGGTCCCACTGGAAGAAATATAAAAGCAGAGATTGGTACATGCCTTGAAAAACACAGGCACCTGAGGAGTATTGCTGTCTCCTGTCTGCTCAGTGACCACGTTACTTACAACAGGTTTATTATTGCTCTTGTACCTTTAGAAAAATTACACTACAAATCTCTGAGGCTGAAAAACTGTTTTGATGACATTTAAACATTTTGAACGTCATCAGAAAAATTTTAAATGTGTTGTGTGTGTATCCACTGTCCCACAAGGTGTGGGCAATGTGTATGGGTGTGAAGGAATCTTCTCAAGAGCAAGAGGTAGAGCAGTTATTTCAGTATTTCACATGCCTTAATCAATTTATTTTTAATGAGAGGGAGAGCATTCTTTTGGCTTTCGTTTTTTCTTTTCTTTTTTTTTTTTTTTTCCAGTTTCCATCCTCTAGTTCAATTTATCAGTCCATCAGTGGACTGTAAGTGCCTGAAAGTCTCTGCATGTCAGTGCAGGTTTCCAAAACCGTGCAAACTACAGTGAGCCATCCTATTTTGCAGTTAAATTCCATGTCTCTGATGGATTTCCCCACACTGTTGCTAGGAGATGAAGGTAATGCCTAACAAAGGATCTATTGACAAAAAAATTTCCAGAACAAATCTATCTTGTTATGGTAAATAGAGCCTCACATAAAATGGATATTACAGGATTTATTTCCCTAGTGGTGGCACTGGCAAAATTGCATATATCAAGTTAAGGTGAAATTTCCCTATCACAAATGCGTTTTTGTTGTGTTTTGTTGACATAAGAACTTTTAGTGTGTTTAATGCTGAAAGCACTGTTGCCTTCCAGTGTGTTTTGTTGCTAGGCTAATAGAATGAACACATTCTACATCAGCATTTTTCCCCTTTCCCTTCTCTGCTAATTCTCTGTTTCAGGAAGAAATGTGGCTTATTATAGTGGTTTCTCTTTTTTTCATGACTCTTCTGGGAAACATGGATTCCTTTTTTAAAAGCAGAGAAAAGGAGTGTGCATGACTCAGGACATGTTGAGATTTGGCACAGAAGCAGCCAAATGCAACGGAAAAGCAAATCAGCCTCTTGCTTTATAGCTCTAGGCACATGTACATTAAACCAAAACAAAACACAAAGTTAAATGGTAATCTAATAAAAGAGAAGAACTTCAGGAATTCTTCTCATGAAAAGATTAAATTTCTAGAGAATGACAAGTTTGCTCCGTTTCTTGAGGTGATATAATGAACACAGAACAAAGTGATTTGAACAGCAAAAGTCAACATGGCTTAAGTCACATAAAATAAAAATATTTTCTGAAGAATAACTTTAGTTCTGCTGAGACAATTATATTCACTCATCCACTGCCATCCCAGCAGTTCCTGTGCCACCATAGGAGTCTCTGGCTCTAAGCACATATAACAGCTTATATGCAGAAAAATGTGAAGGCTGAAAATGAGATTGCCTCTTACCATTCAGAATAGGAAAGGAGTCAGGGAGAAACACAGTCCTCTTCATTTTCCTACATGCATCACTGCACAGAGGGAATGATTTGAACTTTTTTTGAGTTAAAGGTACTGTGTCCCTTACTTCACAACTGTGCAAATATTGGACCGGTTTCATCTCATGTGTGAATCTGCTCACCCAGGCGGACCATCTGCACAGACCAGTGGCAGATGTGGTCCCCTCCTTCTCTGTTCACAAATGAATGGCATGGAAGGGAATTGAGGCAGAAATTGTCTCTTCTTATCATCTCACTCCTTGACTGGTCCCCTCTTGGGACACACATTTACCTTCTGCCTTGCAGGGCACAGTGAAGGTGAGCCCACCAGCTGAGCAGAAAAATGGAGGTGGGGAAAGATGTGACACATCGAGCCTGGAGTCACTTGATTGCTCACGGCCATTCTCTGTTTTGTGGGGAGAGAGGCAAATGCTAGTTTTGTGGTGTGGATGTGAATGCCTTTGAGAAGCACTCTTTCCACCACAGTTGTGAATGTCTGTGTCAACTTTTGCAGCAGTTGTAATCACAAACAGAAGTTGCCAGAAGTCAGAAATCTGCATTTAATTTGTCTATACACTTGCAGAGAGTTTTAACAAGACAAAGAATGCATTGAGATGTTATCTCTACTTGTTTCGGTGGGTGGGGGAGAAGGGACAACTGGGAGGGGCCTTGCAGGTCCTACTGTTACTGCACTTATCCGGCTGTCTGCTGTAATATCCTGTTTTTAGATGCTTGCAGTTTAGCCAAGCATTAACCATTTAGGATGAGACTGACCATACTGGGATGGGGCAGACCTGCATCCGTGAAATATAAATTTTAAAAAAATAATGGGGGGGGGGGGGGGTTCCAGATCAAAGCCAAGCTGGGGGGGGGGTGGGGAGGTGGGGTAATATTTTATTCTCTATTAAAATATTGCTGCAATTTCTTTACTTTGAGATTTGGCATGGTGGTAGCTCTTAGGTCATAAAGCTGTTTGCTGAACATATGGCAAACCAAGCACATTTAGCCAAAATAAAAAAAAATACTACCATTATGCCCTTAAAGCACAAGCAGAGCACATTTTTATTCAGCAGAGACTTGGTTCTCATGACTGCATTGACTTGCTCCCACCAGATGTGTCCTGGGGGTTTCCCCCAACTTGCAGCTCTTCAGAGTCTGGAACCCCTCCCCATGGACCTGTCCACTGAGCCTTCGATTGTACGTGGAGGTACAGCTAGAGAGTGGGTAATAGAGCAGAGCTGGCAGCTCTGGCAACCTTCACAGGAGCTAAAATAAAACGCTGGTCTCTGCTAAGTAGGAATGTCTTCTCTGGGCTGGGGGCCGCCTGCAATGGGATGACATAATGCAAACAAAGTGTAGCACTACAGCCAGTACATTACACTCTGTCATTTGCACATTACACCCGGCAACCTGGAGTGGGAGGTTTAGGAAACAATCTGTTTGATGGGAAAAGACAGAGAAAAGATACCAAAGGAGATTTTGCGAGGAGAGGGAATTTACTGAGTAAATCTGAAGGCAGATTGTAAAAACCAGGAGCTCTGAGGAGGGTCAACAAGTTGCATAGTAAAAGAGGACCATGGCAGTGACTTGCCAGGACTGAGCAAAGTAACAACATCAAGAAATTAAAAGAACAAGAGAGGAAAACCAGAGAAGAGAGAGTTTTCCCTTCTTCTTTTACATTTATGCCAAGTGCTCATATTCTTTATCCAACTCAGTGTAGTTCATATCGAGGGGTCATTTAGGGGGTGGTTAAAATCAGAGTAAAGTTTTCTTCAGACCTTTCCATGTTTAGGTTGAGCACAGGGGCCACTCTCTTTGCTAGATACACTGGCCTCTGTAATCTTTGTGAAACTGGTGACTTCTTTTTGGTAACATCAATATGGGGATTGCTGTAAAGCTCCCATTTTCTACTGTGTATCATAGAAGAGCAACTTGCAAACTTCCCAAGAGCCAGACTCACACCACTGCTCAGCTTCAGAGACCTCCCAGTGTTGTGAGGGGCAGCATTCTCCATGACTTTTGAGTGTCAACCAAAAGTTGAACATGGACTTTCAAAGCACTCAAGTCTCTGTTAGTTTAAATGGAGCTTAGAGCATGAGGTGCAAAGGCTACAAAAGTGTGAAAATGTTGGTGACCAGTGTGCATTCACAGTGGAAAATTTTTGCTTACCAAAGAATCTGCCTGAAAGATGCTCGCATATAGCAGTGGCTCTGCATCGCTGTCATTTGTCAGGTATTTACTGAACTTCAACAAACTGTTTTCAGAAGGCTTGAATCAGCATTCACTAAGTTGATCAAATGTGACTGACCTCTGTGGCCCCTTAACTGTGAGTGAAATATACTTTTTGTTCCACTGAGTGTTTTCTGAACAAACATTTTCTGTTATGCTCCCTGTAGGACAGGGGCTGCCATTGCCCACATATTTAGTTAGCTCATGCACTGGCAAATTAAACCTACTCAGAGAAGCTGCAAATAGGAGAAAATCCTACCTTTATGTAAAATTCCATTTCTTCTGTGATACTTCCCTTACTAGGAGCAACCACAACTCTTTTCCTATCCATCCAAACTATATATTTTTCAATACTTGACTACAGTATTCATCTGCCTTAAGTGTCTCCTGACTTTGTGAAGAACAGATGGCCTGTGATAGCAGTGGGCTGCTGCACTGAGCATCTCAAAGCTCACTACAGTGATTTTAACTGCTGTAGTTTCTCCTACGTTCCTAGCACTGCTGTTCCAACATCTTAGCTTATTAAGCATGCCTTGGACTATAGTCTTGTCTCCTTCTCTTCTATTTCCCTCCCTCCCCAGCTCACCCATAAGTGTTATTAATTCAAATTTGTTTCAGATACTTCTGTTCACTGAAACCAGTTTATAGGACTCTTTACAGAAATTGTTGGAACTGACTTCAGATTTCCACTCTGCTTCAAAGAGTTTGTATTGATATTTTCTGTGATTTGTTCAGGTATGTCGACATAATAAAAGATTCCTTAAATTGTATAAGATGGGAAAGCTCTGGAAACATAAGCTGTAGTTTATAGTTCTCCGTAAATGATGACTTATCTGATCATTGCTTGATTCAAGTATTAGCACACACACGTTGTGTGGTAGTCTTTGTACAAATGATACTGAACAATTGGAAAGCATTATAATGTCCCACAAAAATTTTTTTTGGAAAAAAATATCTCAATTAAGGTAACTTTGTTTTCCCTAGCCAGACAGTAGGAGTTAATTGCATTGAAAAAAAAAAATAAAAATCCTTTCTGGTGTTTCTGCTTCACTATGAGACGAGATCTTTTTTTAAAAAAAATTATTTATGAGAAATTAATTAGTTCTTAATTTTTCATTACAGTTACCTCAGTCATCTATAAGCATGAACTCAGCATGTATGCAATCAGTCTTTCCTGTTTGCCAAAGCACACACTATAAAATTCTCAAAGTTCCTTTTGAAAGAAATACTGATTGTGTTAAGTCACTAAAAAGTTACTTTATTGTTTTCTCTTCCGCATTCTGATTTTCGTAGAAACTGCAATTTCATAATCTTTATTGAATGTAAAAAATAATTTCTAATAGCAGGACGAGAATGAAGATCTTCCAAGAGAAGGACGCAAAGTTAAAACCAGGTAGACAGAACGGGATGTCAAATGTAGTTCCAGAGTTTCTTTGACAGGTAAGGAAAACTATTCAAAACCTTAGGAGAATGGCTTGAATTCTTAGTGGGACATGATTGTGATAGCACTGTTGTGGTCTCATTCCAAAAGGGACATTAAAATTAATTACAAATTCGTGAAGATTGCAATATTTATTATTGTTAGACTGTATTTCTCCTTCTTATTATTATTATGAAATTATGATCTTTGTTTTTGTGTCCTGATGATGTGGTTTTCCTTCCATGCAAACACAGTTTAACTCATAAAATATACAAAATAAAGTCATGTTTGGATACGAGTGTGGCATGCAGAGCAATCTAGCTGCAGTGCTTTTAATTAGACCACAGCTATTTTGCATATCAAATATATCTGTTTGAGTTTCAGCAGGAGGTGATGTAATTTAGATACAAAGACTGTAAAGACACGTGGAGCCCTTTGTGCGTAAAGATACCACTTAAATGTAAACCACTGCTCTTTGATAGGAAGTACACAAGGTTTGATCAACAAGGGGACCTGGGGAGTACCAACAGCTTCCAGTGGAGATGAAGCCACTTGGATCCTCACTGATGGGAAACATCTCCTCTTCTTTCCCCTGCAGGACCCCACCCAGAGGGTCAGGCTCAGGTTCCTCAGATCTGTGAGCAGCCTGGCAGAAAGACCTAAGGGATGACCAAGTAGTTTTTAGAACTGAATTTTCTACGTCTGGTCCTCTCTTTACTTCACACACAGTCTTTGCTGTAATAGAAAGCAAGCTGGCTTTCTAGCACACTTCCAAGTTCAGCCCTGGACATGTCACATATTGGGCCCTTGCACAAAACCTCTGCTGCTGCTGCAGCTGTGTGGCAAACACTTGCTGCTTACATAAGAATTAACCATGAGAAGTTTTTTTTTCTTATTTGCCATTTCCTTGCCAGGTTTTCAAGTGCAAAGAAAAAAAGATTTGGAGAGTACCCTGTTTTTAATCCTGCAAAAACTCAGAGGAGGAAGACACATCCATATTCTATGTACATACTTCAGTAGAGCAACACAAAGGGAGGAGCTTTTTCTTTCTCACTTACTTTCAATGTCTTTAATTTTTCCAAATAGTTTAATTAGCCGATGTGATTTAATTAACAATTACACTGCTTGCTTTTGCTCTGAAAAGATTTGAGTGAATCAAGTCTTCCCATTCCTTTTGCATCAGACTAACAGTGTAAGGATGACTCCTTAAGCAAGAGGGAACTGATCGATCTAAGAAACAAACTCACAGAAAACAGAGCCTGAAATCAGAATGTGGTCCCCAAAACTAGCTGCTGGCTTTGGCTCCCTGCACATTGCAAGGGAGAAGACAGCATGGAGCATAAAAACCAGAGAGGCTCTTCAGGTATTGGCAAGGAGTGGTTTTTGTTGTTGTTGTTGTTTGGCTGTTTTTTTAACTCTAGATCCCCTTCAGCCAAAGGGCCTCTTGGTTCAGCTGGGAGCCCAGTGCCTGCTGCCTGCTGGCTGTAATCCTGGCCCAATGCTGGTGCCGCCCGCCGGCGTGGGGAAGTGGCAGGGATCTTCTTGCTGGCAGTGCTTCTCCTCTGTGAGCTGCAGTGAGCAACCAACACCAACACTCTATGCTTTGACAGCCATTGTGTTTTAAACCCCCAGCTTTCCTGCCCTTCCCTCCCCTGGAAGTGGGAGGAGCAGCCCCAGACTTGGGTTCTGGGGTGGCTGGACGGACACCGAGGTTGAGGCACACCTGGTTATTCACAGCTTCCACTGCTGCCAAGGCAGCATCGTCGGTGTTTATTAATGAGAGTCACTTTTGACAATACAGTTGTTCATGGATTAGTTTGATGAGGAGAGGCTGAAGGCACTGGCTGATTGAACGCCGGCTCACGTGAAGTCTGTTGGCAAACCTCAGGCAAGGTGTTCTCTCAGGGCTATGGAACCTTGAACTCTCCTCAGGGCACCCTCCTGCCTCATGGCCAGCAGCTCCTGAGTCACTGGGGTAAAGTCACCCACAGCAGGCAGCAAGAGCAGAGGCCTCAGAGACAAGAAGTCCTGAAGAATTAAATGAAAACTGGTGTCTGGAGAGAGGATGGAGCCCCCCAGGTCGTGTCCTTCCTAAGGGAAATCAACACTGCTGACCCATGCTCTCTGCCTTCTCCACTGCCTGGCCAGTGTGTGTGTTTTGAAGCTGCACTGAGGAGAGGTGCCAGGTAGTGCTGGTAAGAGGGGTCAAGGATGCTGGGGGCACCTGGGGAGGGATAGGAATAGGGAAAATGGAAACATTGCAAGAATGGGGAAAGGGAGAGAGGAATTACCCAAACTCAGTGTGGTGTGTTAGCTTTTCGGATCTACACCACCCTCCCCTCTTTCTTGCCTAAATGAAATACGGCTGAACTGCTGCACTTGCAAAGATATGGTTATTCCTGAAGTTTCTTTCCTCCTGACGTCTGTTTCTGTCCTCTTTGAAAGTTTACTGCTATATCCAGATATTACAGATTTGTGTTTGTTTGTTCTTAGGAATTATTTTTGTCATCCAGACAATTTGGGATGTACCAGGAAGGCAGGCAGTGATGTTGCTTTTACTGTGCTAACAGTTGTCGTAATGGGTGGTGACAGCAGAGTTTCCATCCACTGTGTAGATAGGTTAGTTATTTGAATGTGACATGACCTTCAGATTAGGTATCACGGGCAGTTGTTTTTTATCAGATCTGCCAAGAAAAAATATTGCTTCCTTGAAAACTAAATTAGAATTCATTATTTTTCCCAAGGAAGCTGCATACTTTTTGGGTTATATTAGGGAGATGTTTTTGTGACCAAATTCTTCTTCTCTTATGTATATGAATGAAGTAGAGTAAAATATAGCCTTGACATTTCTTAATGATGCTGTGCACATGTGATGCTGTACAAGACAATGGTTCCTGGGATCCTGGGGCTTTAGATAATGTAGACACAGGCTTGTACTTCATTTAATTTTTAATCCACTGGGAAATATTATACAAGGAAAATATTTATTCCACAAAATAACCAAAGGCCTACCTTTATTCAGGAATTATTCCAATTCATTCATATGCAATGAAAATATTCCAATAGTTGCTGTCAGTGTTTTCAGGACAACAGTGTGCAGTCTGCTTGGGTTGTGTGCCTAAGCCTTCTCTCTTTTGTATTGAACATTTTGGGGTAGGATTTGTCAAAAAATAAGAGCTTAGCCAGTGCGTCTGAACATCGAAGACCCTTGACACTGGGTTCAAACTGTGGCAGGGTTTTTTTCAGGCAGTATATTTTAACTGCTGCCAAATATTATATTTACATCAGGAAGTGAGCTTTCCACCACTGGAAACATGTACTGCCAAGTGTAGCATTCCTAAGTAAATATGGAAGCAGAGATCATTGTTTGTGGTCCACCTATTCACTGATCTGAAAGCCAAAGAATCCAATGTCTGAAAGAAAAGGGGAGTTTCAAAAGCACGCAAGATCACTTTTCTCCTGATGAGACTCCTTGTGAAATCAATGGGCAGAGATGCTAACCCTCTGCAGCAGGACCCATTCCAGAAACTTCATTCCTCTTTTGGAAGTGGGATGCAATTTAGCAACCATCTTGGGATGATTGACCTGAATAGGAGGCCATTTTCCCTATTATCTTGACTCTGATTCCACCCATTTGAGGCAAACCAGGACGGGCCACCTGAAAACTCCCACTGTCATATTTTTGTGCTAAGTGATCTGAATTTTCATGAAAGGTGAACTGTGACAAAATTACTTCAAATTTTTGCATACATATGTGTGTACAGTGTAGTACATTATTAATATACATTTGATATAACATGTCTCTTAAAATGAGCACTACTTGGTACAAAGTCATCCGTAATTATTTAGCACTCAGCTCAGTTCTTGCCCCAGGAGAAACTTCCACTAGGTGCCTGAGGAAAAAAATCAGAACGGAAAAAAAAGTTGTGGAAGGTGATGTACCTCTAGTTAAACAAGTAACAGCTTCACTGGACTTACTTCTCATCTGAGACTATGTATTCTTGACTCATTCAGGCTTTGGTCTGCGTGCCTCAAATCCCCTAAACACTTCCATTTAAATACAGAAGGAGGTTAGTATAAAGAGACTTATTGTTTATATGCAGAGTAATGATCACACCCATCTGGATGGTGTGGGATGCATTTGCTTTACTGGTTCACGTGGACCTGATCCTGGCTGTAACAGCCAAAGGGTCCTGTGTTAGCCTGTGGTGAAGAGAAAAGAGGCTTTTTTTATTTCCAGGTGGTTTCTTGTTGCAGTTCTGGTCCATGAGGGCAGTAGGCATTCAGCATGGGGCAGGCTAATGTCAGAATCACTCCGGCTACTACCAGCCAGTTCTAAAAGAAGGAAACTGGGTTACTGCCAGATTTGCTTGCTTTTTTTACTGTGATATGCACCCAGCACAACTCAACCAGTCTAGTAGGTCTGGAATGTTATTTCAGTTTCTATCAGTCGCCTACAATTGCTATCTAACATCATTTGTTTATTTGAGAAGATAGAGCATTGTGACTGCTATGTTGTTTATATCCTATTTGGGGATGTTGCAGAAGGTCTTTAAACAAAAAGCTTTTACTTTTTTTTTTTAAGTCTTTGTGCAAAATAATGTGCTGTGCATTTATAGCTTGTGCTTACCCCTGTTGCTCTTGTGTCCATGTACTCATGTTTCTGTAAAAATGTGGTTTTCATCCTGTGCTTTTTTAACATGTTTAAATAGCAGTATTTAATACATATATATGCACAAATATAGGAAGCTATTAAAGCCTTTCTCCTTTGGGGGCTGTTACAGACTGCCTTTCAATAGATATTTAATACATTTTAAAGGTCCAATTAACCAGCTTTAACAGTCCCAGTACTCCACAATGCACTTATGCCATACTTTCTGAACAAAGATTTGTGAGGGTAGCTATTACTGCACTGTATGACTTTTTAAGTGGAGTTGAATGCAGTGGGAGCCAGGGGGGGCTGCATTTTGATCATTACATTTTAATAGCATCTGCTTATTTTTTTGTGGAACTCACATATTTGCAGTCCCTTCTGCCACTATATCACTGTAGTTTGAGCTTTGGCTTAACACGTTTAAATCTCCAGTCTGTGCTTAATGACAGGATGAAGAATGATGTTTTTCTGTCTCTCCTAGGAGGAAAGCATATCAAAGGTATTACCTGTGGTGGCAGCATGCTTACTATAGACACTACCTTAGAAATTACTTGAGATTAATTATTAACAGTGATTTATACTCATATGGCCGAAAAGAAAGAAAATCAATTAGTGCTGACCATTACGTAGCCCCGAGCTAGTAATATATAGGCAACAGATCCTACCAGTTCTTCAGGGATTGCCAATTATCTGGCTTGGACAGTGCTAATATTATTAGTATTTGGAATACAATCCTGTTAAGAAAATTCCTTCAGGACAGCTTGGCATCTCTGATTTTGGAATGGAAGGATTGGAAGAAGAAAAGAAAAGTCAGTGAAAAAGAATGAAGCTTAACCACCATTTTAACTAAAAAACTGCCTTTGAAACAGAAAAAAATTACAGTATTTTGTACATAACCATTAGTTTAACATAACCACTTGCAGTGAGGGAAGTAAGCTGGATTTGAAAGTGAGTAAGAACTAAAGTGTGACTTGGAACTTACAGTTGTAGGGATAGAAATGTTGCTACTGGTTCCTTGAACAAGTTTTTGGAGGGTGGTATGAAACAGACAACTTATTTAAGTGAGAAACTTCTCACTGTTTAGAAGAACAAGTAGCCAACTTTCTCCTCTTTACAGAAAACCTAGGTGATGGAATTGGAGCAGGCAGAAATTTTACTACCTAATTTAATTCAAGTTGTCTCAGTCTGAAATAAGAGTAGAGCAAGACATTCCTTCCCAGAAGCAAGGAACTGCAACATGCAAAGACACATGCAGTTATAGTGTGCAGTTGGGTCTGTATGTCCCCCTCAACAACTCCAATAGTATTGTCTTAAACCCTGATGCTCTGCTGGACCCCTGATGGGCAACATGTCAGTTGTGAATCTTAGCAGTGGCTCCAATGTCCTGTGACAGTTGTGCAAAATCCAAGGGTATATGATCCTACTTTGTGTCCTACCCTCCTGTTCAGGCCAGGGCTATAGCTACTCTTTAATTTTCACAGTCATTAAAAAAAAAAAAATCTTACACATAGCTCATTCCAGTATCTCAACTACTGAGTTGGAGGAAAATAGAGGGAAATAATGCTCGACTATTAGGTGTGATCTGGAATACACAGAACTACAGAGGACCAGAGGCACCACTTGCCTATCCTGTCTTAGCAGTTTCTATCTTACTCACAACATCACTCCTGAGACCTCTGTTTACAGAACATTATGCCAAATATTTTTTTTCGTTCATTGTTTGGTTGTTCTATGTAAAGAACCTTGAAGAGCTGAAGAGAGAAAATCATTTTATCAGTTTTGTTTTGAATCTTTGAAAGGAAAAGCAGAGCGAATTCCTGAGAACCTGCAGGAACTCAAGGCTAAAGAGCAGAGGAGCCATAGAGGAAAGTTCAGTGTTACGAGCCTGTGTCTGATTCAGCTTGCAGGGATCTCAATGGAAATGATTTTACTGATTTTGCTGGGAGCTGAGCCAAGTCTTTTTACAAGATAGTGTGGCATTATGCCACTGCAAACTGGGTGATAAGACTCTAAAATTGCATATACAGAACTTTGGATGCAGGAAAAAGTTTGGACAAGAACAGGTGATAAAATCCTGTTCAAGAGAGGAAAAATATAACAGAGCAGTTGAATCACTCTTGCAATGCAAGTAAAGGATGTAGGAACCTAAGGGCAACTCTAGCTTCCAGTAAACTCCACAGTTGTTTTGCCATGGCTCTTAATGGGGCAGGTGTTATAGACATTAGAGGTCAGGTTTTGTGCCTTTCCACGTTACTGAGAAAACTCCAATTGACTTTAGATAGTGGGGAATTATGCCACTCATTTTGTTGCACATAAATGATGTTTAGTTTATTTGTTTTGTGTAAAAGCTTCTACAAGAGAAGAGTCAAGATGTACAAGGAAGGACAAGTTGAAACTGCAATTCCGCGAAACTGGAGTTACTTTTAGCATTTACGTTAAAACTTCCTTTTGAAATAGCCTCACTGATCTTACATGGGTTGTTTGAAGATAAAAATAAGACTAAGGGTGGCATTTGCAACAGGGATTTCCTTTTCAGGTCAATTGGATTTCCACACTGGCAGGTCAAGGAAATGCTGTATAGAGAGAGCATAATCTAAATCAAAGCCCACTTACAACCTCTAGTCCAGTGGACGTCCTTCCCCAGTGTCAACTTCTTCATAAAAAATACTTAAAGAAGGTCACCATTTCTATAAATTTCCTATTGATGACTGCAGTGATACATCTAATTACTGATATTAGCCTGACCAGTAATAAAAACACACTGCTAGTTAGAGCTTAGTGCACAAGGAGCTTGATAAAAGTTATTCCAGCCCTCTTGAAAGGTTCTTGATCTTGTTTGTTAAAATTATCCTGTAAATAATCAAGGAATTCCAAAGACACAGGTAAAAATACAATTCAGTTCCATGCACAAAGCTGGATTATCAGGCAACCATTCAGCTGGAACATGAGGATCCTGGTGTGTTTCATGATCATGAAATGTGTGGACCCAACCTTGTCTTATAGTTGGTTTTTTTTAAGCAAGCATTGCTTAAAAGTTGAAGACTACAGATGGAGAAATCAGTTTATTACAGAACCTTTCCATTACAGTTTGGAATGCCCTTGCAGGCATCACAAACTTGTTTAAGCCACATTTGAGATCCCCTAGATTAAATTATTTAAATTTATAATATTTTTAAAGGACAGATCAAGTCTTGAGCTGCTTGGAAGATGAACTTGTATGTAATAACACCCTAAAAGGTATCTCTGATCTCACTGAAATAGCCAGGTCTCAGAGGGAGGGTTTTCCTGAGTTTATCTGAACTAACTAGTGCATCTAAGAGATGCCTTGGAGAAATACTGTATGACAGCTCAGAGAAGAGAACACCTTCACATTTATTTAAAACTTACTTTTCTTTTTTTTATTTTACAGCTTGCTTTTTTAGGAGGTAATCCAAGCTGGTAATCCATCACCTTGTTTCTCAGGCACACAGAACAGAGAGGTCAGTCAGGCCCCAAAAGCAAGACAAGGCTGACAATCATCACATGGTTGTGACATGGTTGTGTGCTGCAGGATTCTTTGAAGGGGAGTGCAGAGGGCCACTTAAAATGAGAGGTGTTCTTCAGAGAGCCCTACGGTTCACCAGGAGGCACTGGGGGTGATTGTGGAACAGTGCTGGTGTTGCCCCTGCTCTCCCATGGAAGGCAGGTAAGGAGCTGACGGGTCTCTAATTGCACTGGAAATTGCTTACTGCAACACTACACATTACTGTGCAGACTTGTCCCCTAAAATGGTAGCTGGAGATGGAAGGAAGGAAATCAATGAATCACCAAGAATCTGTGCACAGCCCTTCCTGATTTCTTTTGAGAGGTTTCTTTAGGCCTCTGACTAATGAAAGAGCTGAAAACACAGAAGTCCCTGGTAATTACTGTGGGGCTCTGCCTGAAGCAAATCATAGGTGGAGTGTTTTCATAATTGTAATAATGTTTGCTTTTACAATTTCCTTTGCTGCAATATTGAGCTACTCTTCAGTCTCAACCAAATCACACACATTAGTAAAGAACAAGCTCAATTTCAGTTACCACAGGTATCTTCCACTAAGTAGTTCTTACCAGTTTGCTAACTTTATTTTACCAACAAAGATGGTGAAAATAAGACCAAGATTTGGCCATCCCTCAGTTAATGATCTGAGTCTTGCATTCATGGCAATGCCCCAAGGGGAAGCCCTTGAACATTAATCTGCAAAGTTTCTTTATGTTGTATTTTTACACAAATATGCATTAAAATCTATGGAGCAACTCTATGAGTGAGCTCTTGTAACAGTGCACTACAATTGTCCACTTAATATTGTCTTCCACTGTCATATAGTCATAGAATGGTTTGGGTTAGAAGTGATCTCAAAGATCATCTAGCTCCAACACCCTCCCCTGCCTAGGCAGGGACATGTTCCACTAGACCAGGTTGCTCAAAGCCCCATCCAACCTGGCCTTGAACTCCTTTCAGAGCTGGGACATCCACAGCTTTTCTGGGCAACCTGTTCCAGTATCTCACCTTTATTGTAAAGAACTTCTTCCTAACACCAAATCTAAACCTACTCTCTTTCAGTTTAAAGCCATCTCTCTTTGTCCTATCAGCCCTCATCTTTTCACTCTGCTTGCTGCAGTGAATTTCAGAGAAAAAGCAATTCTAGAAGAAATAAACAAAACCATTCTATAAAATTGGAGATCCACCCTCCTGTGAAAATGTTTTCTCCTTTTATCTAAGGAATATTTAAGAGTTTATACTCATATGAGTTACCTTTTTGAGCTTTGTTTTCTCAGTCCTGTCAGTAAAAACATTTGCCACCTTGCTCTACTCACTGATTAAGATGGCTACGGTCTTAATAAAGCTTCTTCCTTGTGCTATTTTTAGTGTCCCTTTGGATTAATTCCCTACATCTATATGACCAGTCAACACTATTATCCTACAGTCTGTGTTGCAGCCCTTCAGAGGATAACTTTCATGAATTAATTTAGACATACAAGTGTTACACTAAATTCAGTTAAGGAATTCAGAAAGATTTTTGCTCTTTCCAAAACTATTCAAAGGTAGTCACTAAAAAGAAATCCAGACAGAAAATATGTAGTATGTGTGCTCTGAAGACTTCAGAGACAAATGCTGCCCTGGTCTGTAAGGAATGAATTAAGACAAATCAGTGCAAGGTGTTCTGAAAATAATGGGAAAGGACATAAAAGGGCTGTACTAATTAAAATAAAAATCAGCTTCTAAAAAGGGTTAGTAAAATGGTTATGGCTTTTGTGCATAGGAAAGTCTTGAGAAGATAACAGCATAATTACATTTTTATTTGAAAAGAGGACTTTCTAGGAACAGAGTAACACATTTGGTTTTGATTTGTGCTTCTGGTTTGGCTTTGGCTTCTGCTTAAGATTTGGCCGAGGTTTTGGTTTCAAGCATAGCTGTACCCTGGAGTCATGCTTTCTGTGTTCTGGAGGGTCCTGACAAGCTAAACAGAACCCCTTTAAAAGTAACCAAATGAAATAGCTGATTTTTATTTTTATCTTCAAGTTACCAGTAATGTAGCAGAGACAAATCCACTTCAGCAGAAAAAGGCAGGTAGTTTCAGCTGCTGGAGTGTATGGGGTCCCTGGGACCTTGGGGGTCCCTTGTCTTGCAGAAGGTGGGAATGGTGCCACTGCAGGGGCTGGAATCTCCATGAGAGCCTGTGTAGCTCTGCTGGAGGCTTGGCATGTGGATAGGCCACGAGTGGCTTTTGCACAGATGACGAGAGGAAAGGAAGGAAGCAACTGTGGAAAACGCAGTGAGACCTGAGACCACTTCACAAGAAGCTGGAAGGAGGGAAGGAAACAAGGCGGTGGCCCCAGAGTTGTTCTGGTGCCCAGTGTTCCTCCACAGGCTGATGCCTGAAATCCTGCAAAACAGACACTCTACACAAGGTTAATGGAGATAAGATATTACCTTTAATATGATCCG
>JAWWEW010000131.1:22828587-22926312 GCA_035583185.1 Anabacerthia variegaticeps | reverse complement strand
AGAAACTTGCCTTAGTAACTCTAAACAACAGTTAATATGTGAGCAAGAAATCCCTTACTTTTACAATTCTAAAAATCTATAAAATACACACTAAAAAATACATAAAAATACATAAAAATTCTTAGGCATCAGGCCCTGCCATCCTTCCTCCCTTCCACCTACAGAATACTATGGCAATGGTGACATTTGGGGTTCTATCTCAAGTGCAACTAGAAAATGAGAGCCCTTCTGATTTCGTGTTTGACCTGGAAGTAAAACTCTAATAGTAACTGAAAATCCTGGTGCTCTTATTTTAGAAGCCTAAATTAGGCTTCTAACCCCCACATTTAGGTGCCTAAAAAGGCTGGTTTCCTACAACCTACTGGACAATTACCAGTAGCAAAGATCAAACTACTAATCTTGGTGGCTAAAAAGGATTTGGGAGCCTAACATTAGACATCCACTTTTGGAGCATTCTGACGTTGAATTTTAGCCCATTCCTGAGTTACTTATTTTTATTTTTGTGATTTTTTTTTCCAAATGCAAGAGACTCCTCTCAATTGCCATGTGTTAATGGATAGTGTTTGCAATATACTTGCCCTAACCCATCCCAAAGTCCATCATCAAACATTACATGGAATTCAGACATGTTGACCAAACGCTGTCAGCAGTTCTCCCTGCTTTTGTGGACCAAGGAAATGCGTTTGGCGAAAGGTGATAACTGCAGTAAACTGAAGGAGAATGTTAGCAGTAAAATAGCCCCAGCTTTGCAACATCTGAAATAACTTTCCATAGTAACTTGAGGAGGCATATCAGCCAGCTACAGAACTGTGAGCACCATTTCCATTTTTCTCTGCTGGCCAATCATTTCTCATATTTTTATGATCTCCAAGAGAATAATTTAGCTACTGAGACCTTAGATTTGTAGGTCTGCCAGGTAGTCATATGGTCAGAACCCACTCCAGCTGAGTATGTACTGCATTGCCTGTCATATAAACGAGGAGAAACATTACTTGTTTTCAGTGCAGGTACAAGGTGAGGTTGGAGTGTATGAAGATGCAACATGGGGAAAAAAAGAAACAGAAGTAATGTTTGTTATGAGGAAGTGGAAAGCATGTCAAAACTGTTGAAAACTGAGAAATAAAATGTTAGAAGTCTTGCAAAAGTGAGTGCAAGACAAAAAGAAGTGTTTGGCCAAGCTTTTGGCTCCATGTTGTTATGGGAGGTGCAGAAGCCAGAGACAACTGGCCACGTTAGATTGCTCTCTCTGTTCACTACCGTGATAAGTCTGTATGCACAGGGTACTCTTTCGTTACTGCAGCAATTGGACACTCAGGTATCTGCAGGTCACATTAGCAAGGTCCTGTGTGGTTGTAAGTGACAGCTGATTCCTGTGTAAGGAGCAGCTGAGTTGCACAAGGGCAGTATCAGTTACTTTATTGACATATAAATCATATCTGTTGTACCTTTCAAAGGGAACAAATGTGGTGTGTGCTTTTTGTTTCATGCCTTGCTACTTAGAATTGTCTATACTCACTTGTTTTCATACATAGTGAATGTCACAGACCAATGGTTCATCAAGTTCACAAGTAAATCAATCCTAGATCTGGTGTGGTGGAAAATTCCTGTTGTTATAGAAAATTCGTGTTGTTGTTGGTATTGTTTCTCATTTGTAAGTTCCCTTCTGTCACATAAACTGGGCTAATGCCCAATGGAAATAAAGATTATCCCTATTCCGTGTGGCTCCCACTCTGAATGAGGCCAACATGTTAACACGTATGGGAAAGCAATATGAAACTGGAGTAGGATACAGTAGATTTGCAGAAAACTGAAATAGAGGACTGCTATTCACATGTCACTGTTCCTTCTCCGGAGCCTGTTTCTACAAACACTTGAATGTATAACTTTCTATGTTAGCATGTCCAGCTGAATTTAATAGGAATGATTATGCACTCAAAGTATAGATTTGTTAACCTGTCATTAAAGCAAATAATGAATAGATATGACCAGAATTGTCCAAAGTAATCAGACCTAATTCTGCTCACCAAAATCAGTGAAAGGTTAGTTCTAGGTTTTTTCATTGACTTCACTGGGAGCACAGTTACACCAGTCTGGAAAGATCTGAAGAACCTGCCCAGTAACTTTGTCTAGAGAGCAGATCAGGCCTGGCTTGAGCACAGATCTGGTCTGGCTGAACACCAGAAAACATTATTTTCAGTTAAATTTCTCAGCAAATATTGCTATTTACTCTCCAAAAATGCATGGAAAGGATATGTATCACCAGCTCTGGGAGTTATCAAATATTTTTAAAAAATCTTTCACAAATAGATCTTTCAACAAAATGTAGAAAAACTCCCTGAATTTTAATCTTGATAAAACAGTATTCCATCAGCTCTACTGTTTGAAAGATTTGGGGAAAAAAAATCCATTTTAGAAGAGGAAATAAAATAAAAATATGGCCTAAAAGAAGCATATTTCTAATACGATTGCAAATGTTGTCAGCAATGTAGCTGGGACAAAGACACCTCCCGGTCATTGTTATTCTTGAAGGATTTTGTGACTCTTCCTGTTGTTTTGGAGCTGGTGACTAAGTGACTCACCCCAGGGCCTCCCAGCCAAACAACAGGATCCTAGGGCAATGAAAGTATTTCTAATGCCAATTGCTACCAAGGGATTGAAATGCAGGAGCTCTCCTTCCCCAGAAAGGTGAGGAGTGATTGCTATAAAGAAGTACTCAGTCACGGAGGAGGGGCTGGCTGTGGGTTACAGTCACATTTTGCTCCTCTTGCTTGTCAGTGTCCTGCTGGAGCAGCACTGGTGACTAGATATTACTTCTTGAAACACATGTTCTTTCCAGTGCTTTTTTCTTTCAACTCCTGAGCTGATCCAGTCTTAGTTGTAAGGAGATCCAAGCATCAGATTATATAGTGATTTCTAGCAACTATAATCTATGTTGGAACTTGTGTCATCTTGTAAAGGTCTGTCATGGGGAAAACAGTCATAGAAACTAAATGAAACAAAACTCTTTGGTTTCCTCGATGAGTACTGAACAGTGGGCAACACCTTCCATTTCTCCTAATGTGGTTGAAGCTATTCTGCAAAACTGAGCTTTCTGCCAGTACAGGAATACCCCTGTGAAGGAGGAGGTTTGTGCTGTCATTACATCTGCTCAGTAAATGTGAGAATAAAGCATGTCACATCACAGGTTTTGGCTATTTCCACCCATCTTTTGCTAATACATGGATTTTATAACCATGCATGGGGAACTGACACCTAAGGTAGCCCTAGTAGATCCTGCATTTCATCTTGTTACTCTAATGGACTAACCCCTGGGCTCCCCAGCTGTGTTATTGTCATGGGGGCTGCAAATGGGTCTCCATATCTGTGAGTGATGACAGAAGTTAGATAAGTGGTGGATTAATAAATAGATAAATGATACATTTTCCAAGCTGGAATTCTACTTCAAGACGCTCAGGATAGCAAGGGCTCTATCAAAACAAGAGTCAGATCTCTGCCTCAAACTATGGTGCATCATCTCTGACTGTCAGTCATCTAACCTTTTTCACAGGCTCCAGCAATGTCAATACTCCCTGTCTTCAGCCAGACCATTCAGGCAGTAGAAAATCAGATGAAAACAATATGCTGTAGTTTTATTGAGTGCTTACTTCCTTCATTAACGTGATTAGGGTACTCAGCCTGAAGTGATAGTTGTGTGAATACCATTGTCCCAGCCTTGACATTGTTCCTTCTTTATTTGCCCATCCCTCAAGAAACAAAAATAACTTGTCTGTAGAAGCAATTGATGTCCACCTGCTATTCCCAGCTCTGAACAACTCTGAAAGTCAAGTATAAACATCAGTGGCTCAAGTGCTGAACTATTGAGTGTAACTTCTGACGATTTACCAGAGCTCATTGGGGTTTTGCCTTTCAGCTGAGCCATGGAGATTAACAATCTCCTAATGTGACCCAACTGTAAAGAAAGAGATTTATTTTAACTTGTTAGAGCATAATATGTAGGTTGTATGTGGTCCTGTTCTTCATGGAAAGATGTAGGAAAGGAGAATTTTTTTTTAAACTATTCTTTGCTTAGCCATTTTCTCATGGGACCCCAAATTTATTTGCACAGGTCTTGAATAAAAATCAGCACTTTTTAATGTTGAGATGTAGTGTTGTTGCTGCAAAGACCCATAGCATTAGCATTCCTGAACATAGTTCTGTAACTCTAAATATATGACAGCAATTACCATAAAGTTAATTTAAAATAGTGATTGGCATAGTATGTAGTGGTTTATTAACACCTTTTTGTGACTACAAGCAGTTTTCATTGCTACTAAACAGTCCTGAGTGCAGTATGCGGCAGTATGGAGTGCTGGTAGTCCGTTTTTATCAGTTGTTTGGTGTGAGTTTTTTCCCCTAAAAAACCTTTTAATCTTATCCCAGCTGTTTGGAACAAAAGTTTAGATGAGTGTAAGCAAAGATGAATGTGAATCAGTGCGTTCCTGATGACAAACTGCCCAGCATATAACAGATTACCAAAAGCGTGTATGTGTGAAATATTGTGTGCTCCTTTTCCAGCTATCTGTGGATGATCTGAAATACCTGCTTTTAGCAGGTGCCCAAGAAGCTTTTATTTTCAGTTGGCTATTTACTGCCTGACTATTACATGTTGCGAAAAGCATTTATTCCCATCTGGATTGCTGAATAAATTGGAAAGTAGAAATGCAGAGAAGAGGAAAATGTTTATGATATCTGTGAAGCGTCAGATACGCAGACTTATAGGAAGCTGGAATGCTGGGGGTATATTTTGGCACAAGGATTTTACCTACTTTTCTTGGCAATGTTGTTTCCTTATCGGGCCAGGCATGCATTGTATTTTGCATGTGTCAAAAAGTGCTTGCCAGCAGGACTCATTCTGATAGCGACAACAGGAAGTCTGAAATACACCAAAGGAATGTAGGCTTGGGAAGCCAGACACTGAGGAGCAGCAGCAGTAGCTAATCTGGATAAGGAGGTTAAGCCACAAAGAGTTCAAGCCTATCAGTGCTGGAAGCTGGATTGGAGGAGATGGTAGATAGCTGAAAACAAACAAAAAGAAAGGTACAAGAAAAAATGCAAAGCAGACAAGACCTGTCTTAAGTTTGAGAGCAACTCTGTCCAACAGAATGTCTCCTAGACATTGTCTTGGAGCCTAACTTGGTCTCAGATTCATAATATGTGGATTCTGGCTTCTTGTTATGAGTTCCAGAAGCAGCTGCTCATTATGAATCATCTCTTTACCTCACTTTCTTGATGGAATAAGAGATGCAGGAAATGAATGTGCTGGCCCAGCAGTTCCTGCAGACTCTCTATCTGCCCAACACTAAATTCTGCCCAGCTGCCAAATCTCCTGTAACTCTCCTTTTTCTTCCAGCCCCAAGTCCTGCAGCTCAGAAGCTCCGGGAGTCTTCTAAGAAGTAGCCCAAGCCCCTCAGATCTCACAACAGAAACAAAACTGATCAATGAGGAATCTGGAGACATTTTTTTTGGTGACTCCTACAATGAGTGGATGAAAACTTGGGATACTAGGATAGCCATAGTGTTGGCTGCTAGGAAAGCTATAATATTTGTATGTAAGTACAGTAGGCTCTTTATAATCAGATATTTTATAGTGTTCTAAGATGTGTCTGGCACTAGTGGTCTCAAAACAAAGCTTACACTGTTAAAAACTATAGCTTAGACAGACCAACACACACAGTATCCCCTCAAAAAACTGACGAGAAATCTGATACATTTTTCCATTGCTTGTGCAGAGGAAACCAAATGGAAAAGAGAAACCACAAAAACTCAACTCAGCAGCTTAATGTCCAACAATATCTTGCACAGGAAAAATGACAAGTACAATTGGAACAGAAAGCACATCTTGCTTTTCAGTTCTGAGGTCCACTGCAGTCTCACACTGCTGCCTATTTTTTAACCAGGCCCAAGCAGAATGAGCTCATTGCAGTTTACCACAATAAAGACAAGATATATGTCTGGATAGATAGCAGTTGGATTTACTCATCCTTTTGGAAAATTAAGGCATGGTTCAAACACATACTTCTATTTTGTTTCTTCTGAGACAGCCAACTGTATAATCATTCCATGCACGTCGAATAACATGAGAAGCTGAGACTGACTCACTGTTTCCCATTTCATTAGCTCAGGACAGGATGCAGATCCTATAAACACATTCCATGTGAGTCTTTATATGACATGAAGTTCCTTGCTCCAAGTTTGCGAACCCATGTGTTTTTATATCCCTGGAATAATTGCTTATGGTCTCTCTTCCTGCTCTTCTGATTGCCCATACATAAGCATGAAATATGGTTTCAGAGAGCAGTACTTTTGCCTCCACAGATTTCTTCTCTTGGCTAGTGTAGTTATGTTTAAGCTTCTCTCAGACTAACAAGATCAAAATATCTATATATCACTAACTCATCAAGGGAGAAAGAATGGACCTAGAGTGGTGCCCTTAGAAGGATCTTGGCTGTTTAAGGAGCACATTGCAGTTCCAAGCAAGGAGCTCACAAAGTCAAGGGAAAGCCACATGGTGACTAGTCCACAAAAACAGCTTTTCAAGTATGTAAATCCTGAGTATCTCCTGAAGCCAGTGAACCAATTCATAATGTATAAACTGGTCCCTTCCATTAAAATATGTTTTCTACTAGATTAGGATATAAAGACTGAGCACAAAAATGAGACTGTCTTTGTTGATCCCCAGGACTCTTGAGATGGTGAAATAAACTGTGGCTCCAGATGGAAATACAGTTTCTGGAACAGGAACATGATGCATGTACTGTAGAGCCCTCCTTCTGTCTTGTGTTTTGCTTGCAGCAACAATGGGAATGTACAGAGAGAGGTAGACAGGAGTGTAAGGCTGCTGCACCCTTTTGACAGTGATATGTATCTTCTGAATACCTCAAATATGCAACAATCCTTTAAAATCTGGCACTCCAGTTGAGTGTTATCCATCAGTACCTGTGCTCCCTCACTGCTCATAAATGTCCCCTTTAAAAGTATCCCAAGCTCTAGTATGAAGCTGGTGATGTATAGCATATTCTAAGGAAAGATTGCCTCTGTTCAAAAACCTTCCTGACCTCGTGACCAAAGACGAACAAAATAATGTATTAACTGAGTTTCTACAAATATGGCTCTGACTTTTATCAATTGCAAGTGAATAAACAGCTGAACCAGATCTTCAAACATGTTTTCAGTCCCCGTAGGATATCAGTAAAATTCCAGGTATGTAAGAGTGGGAAAAACATGCTCTGCAGTAGTGGATATTGTTACAATCTGTTGGTAATGCAAATAAACAATCCTCCAATAGCTAGAGATACAATAATACTATTGGCCTTGAAAATATCTTCTGGGAAACAAAAAACAGACCAAAACAAAAAATCCCAGATTAAATGCATTTTTATCTTTAGTGCCTACATAAAGGCATCTAGACACTTAGAGATTCAATGGAATTTTTCACATTAGCAGCTGGCTCTGAATCAAATCAATGAGATTTAAGCAGTTCCATCCTTCAAAGTAAAGGTCCCTGTCTTGGGTTTTTAAGCAATTAAATACATTTATAAGCCAAATCTTTCATATTTTTAATATTATTTCCTGCAGAGGACACTGACAATTCTAGTCTCTGAGATATTCCAATGCTTCCATAAAAAATTCAGAACAAAATATCTACATTTTAATATGTCCCACATGTCCCACAGCATGAATTTTTAGAATAACTTCTATACATAACCATCAAAATATCTTGGTTTTATACAGCTATATTCAAGTTCTTTGGAGTTCTACTTTATATTAAAATTTTAATATATGTAATAGACTAAAACCCAAGTACTTTTAAAAACAATTTTAAAAAAAACAGAAGGCACAACTAGACAATGTACTTCTGCACTGCTACAGCTGCATTTTTCAATGCAAATTTACCCTCCTTATGGAAGTGTAACTAAATGTACAGGTAAGTTGTAGGTAATTTCTGATAAAATATTGCTTTAAAGGTATTTGCTGAAATACAAACGGAGCAAAACATTAGAGTTTGAGATTAGTGTGCTCTTTTTCTGTCCTTGTGGTCTAAGAGTTAAAATAGCTGTAAGTGGAAAGGATAGCAAGCATCAGTGGGAAAGGCTGGAAAATTTACTCAGTGTGTTCGTTCCTTCACTTTAGTAAAACACCAAAGACTGTGTATTTTCTGTATCTTTTTATTTTGGCTTTTGTAAAGACTTTGACAAATTGACTCTTCACACCCATATTGGAAATTGTCAGCAGCCCACAGTGAGGTGGCATAGCTATCCATATTATTACCTGTTTTATGCAGTGGTGCTTCAAGAATATTGAACAATATGTAAAATTTTTGCATTCTCTAAATCCAAAGGGGATTATTTGGACCTCATAGGAGAACTGTGCATAAAAAAGCAATGTTTTGCTCCAAGCAATGTGAACCAAGAAAGAATATATAAATACAGCCTGAGACCAATAAGCTGTAACTGCAAATCCACTGTGGCAGTAAATGGTTTTCCTTTAATAATGAAATACCACACCAGCAAAAATAAATATATAACTCAAGCTACGCCAACCCATTTATTGGACTACAAAATAATGGTGTTTTAAAACAGAGAGTCCTTTCATTCCCTAGAGTGCTCTTTTCCTCTGCAACTAGGAGGGCTAAATTCTTACTTGAAAAAAATGTGGAAACTCAGACTGTCACACAGTCACTTGTTCTGGGGCTTGAAGTGAAACTCCAGATACCAGCAGTAATACCACAGTTGCCAGCAGTAATGATGACCAAATTTCTCTTTATAAAACAAAGTACATGTTGGCACTGAAGTTAAGTTTCTTGGTTTAAGGAAACTAAAAATAAATAAATTTATTCAATAGAGGAAAACTTATTTGCCAGTAGGGAGGAAAAGAGATTTCTGTTCAGTGAGCAAATAGAGGAATATTCTTTTGCTGCAAAGACCTCTGCAAGTTTTTAAAACATTAAATGACTTATTTTTAAAGGGAAAAGACTGTTTCCATTGACAAGACTTGTAAGAATCTCTTCTGCAGCTCAGATAATCCCAGTCAGAACCTACAACTCAGCTTTAGCCAGAGGTTTTCTTTTAGTGAGTTGAGCTGTTCCTCTTCTATTCCTATTATTTCTTACCATGTGTGCTGCTGCTGTCCAAGTTTGATCTAGCAAAATTAGTTTCCTTTGAAGCTGACGTTAGTGAGTATCTCAGAGGGACATAGCTCTCTTCATGCTTCAGGGAGGCAGTAAGTCACCTTAGGACTCACTTGAGATAGAACCTGATTTGCATGACACAGTGTAAGGCAAAGGCACTTGTCCCTTTCTCCTTTCCCTCCCAACCCCTTACATGAGGGTGGGGAACCTTTTCTACACTTGCACCTACAATATGGAGAGCTACTGCAGGGCTGCAACACTTTGTGCCCTTTCTGCCTTCAATGAGATGCAGGTAAACCCCACAGTCACCATCTTCAGCAGCAGCAGCAACAGTGTGCTGAGGACTCCTTGGGATGCTGCTACTCAGATAAACAGCACTGAACCAAATTAATACTCTCCTAGGCATTCAGATAGTATGTCTGGATCTCAAAACCCAAGGTAGGGAGCCTTTCCTCATGCTTTCATGCCTCTTAGATTTTGCAGAGATTTCATATCAGTCAAGAAAATAATATTCCTTTCTGTATCTTTCTTCAGAATTAACATTTCAGGTGGTAGTTTGGCAATAAAAAGTTAGAGTCCCTCTTATCACATCAGGAACCTGGGATGAATTCACTCTCTGTGTTCAAATTTGTCTTTTTTTATTGAAAGCTTTCTGCTACAGTAGTGATTGCTTTTCTCGCCCATTCTAACTTTAGGTCCTATGTCAGCACAAAACTAGCATAAAAACAGAGCACTGGTGCTAGCTCCCTGTCATATGCTCCAATCAACTTGACAATGGTGTCATTGTGTGGCCCACCACTTTCTGAGTCAAGTTTGTATTAATGCACAATCCTTTTCAATACTGGTGAAGACACAGTCTTGCTAAGGAGAACGTACAAGTTTCCATCCTTCATGGATGCAAATATCGAAGTTTGTCTAAATGAAGTGCTAGAAATTCATTGTCTACTGTCAGATTTCTGTTGAGCATCAGCTTCTATCACCTGCAATAGGCAGAGGATGTGTCATAGTCTGAAGATGTAGCAATGTGGTCTCATTAAACAAAAGTTGTTGTGGTCTCTTCTCACAAATAACAAGCACTAGAACAAGAGGAAGTGGCCTCAAATTGCTCCAAGGGTGGTTCAGGTTGAATATGAGGAAAAATTTCTTCACAGAGATGATTGTCAGTCACTTCCCAGGGAAGTGTTTGATTCTCCATCCCTGGCAGTATTTAGATGTGTAGATGTGACACTTAGGGACATGGTTTAGTGGTGGACTTGGCACTGTTAAGTTAGCTGCTGGACTCGGTGATCTTTTTAAAGGTATTTTCCAACCTCAACAGTTATAATTCTATACATGATGCTGAGCTGCTACTGTTTTCCTCATCCCGTGAATAAAATCGCACTGTGGTTGGAAGCACTGTGGCTTAGTTCCTGGGAGTTCCTGCATGTGAAGCCATTCCAAAACTTCCCCTTACAGTGAGAAAGAGTCATGAAGAAAAAAAATCTCGATTACTGAATTAAGTAGAGCAGGCTGTTTAATGACCTAGGCTGGTTGTCAATTTTTCCACCCATTTTTCCCAAGAGATGACAAAGAGGGAGAAGAGCAAACATACTGCACTGCATTCTCATTGTGGCTGGAGTTTTGTAATCAAATGCCATTAGCTGCCTTGAATCGTTAAGGCACAGAGCACAAGAGTAGTACAAGAACATGCTTTGATAGCCTTTATCTCTAGAACTCTGCTCAGATTTCCTCCACAGAAATTGGAGGAAGGCTGTGAGAAGGAGGGATATCAAAGTTTCCCAGATCAGTGGGTCCTGAGGAGAAGAGAGCAATTCTGTTGTGGCTGATTAGACAGTCCAGGTAAGAGGCTTGCTTTGGCGACTGCATTCCCAACCCATGGCACAGCAAGTACTTATACAGAAGAATAAAAAACCCCTTTCCACAGTTTCAACTTTTCCAATTAAAAAATAAAAAAAAGACCCATTTCTATTTAAAGAAAAAAAACCCCACACCTTAGCTCTAACTCCGAGGAGCCCAGAGCCTCTCCCTGCTGGGGCACTTTGCTGGAGTCATTTCCTTGCCCTATTCTGGTGGCCCCTTGCATCCTGTTGGTTGCAGGACAGCAGCTCTCTCATGTAGACACTCTTTCTCTACCCTTAACATGAAGCAGCTGTCATTTGCACCAAGGCCACTTCACACAACCCAAAAAAGTCAGATGAGGGCTCTTGTTGTTTTGGTCTTCTGTTCCTCTTTTGTGTTATCCATCAGTACCTGTGCTCCCTCACTGCTCATAAATGTCCCCTTTAAAAGTATCCCAAGCTGCAGTATGAAGCTGGTGATGTATAGCATATTCTAAGGAAAGATTGCCTCTGTTCAAAAACCTTCCTGACCTCGTGACCAAAGACGAACAAAATAATGTATTAACAAAAACACAGTTCACTGCCAAAGAAAAGGAGTTCCTGTGAGGACTGAAACAATAAATCTCCTCTGTACTGAACTCCCAGAGGGAGTATGTTGTGTTTCCTCCTGTTCTTTATCAAAGTCCCCAAAATAAGCAGGAATGGGCAGTGACTAGGCACAGTCTCTAACACCTTTTTCCATGGAGTAATTACGGCCTGCCCCAGAGTGAGAGAGCACTCCCTGCCCAGCTGTGTAACGGAGAGCTGACAGCATAGCCACCACTGCCACCACTGCCATCAAGCATGAAGCTCCTGGGGATTGCCTTCTTTTTCTTAGCTGTACTCTGTGTTTGCACTGTGGGAGGTAAGTTCTTTGGCTTTCTTGGATAGACTTGTCACATCTGTGGGGTGTTTTGTGAGCAAAAGCTTAGCTGTCAGTAGCTGGATGCTTTTTTTTTTTTTCCCCACTGCAGTGATTGAAAGACTGCGTGTTGGAGGAAAAGAAGGTACTAACTGGTAGTTGAGTTATATGTGTTCTGTGAAAAAACTTTCCTGCCATTGTATTTTTGTGACAGCTTTCTTTCTAGGTGTCATGAAGCTCCTAAATCCAAGAGGAGTTTAAAGCATAGGTATATTTACAAAAGTTTTCAGTTCTGTTTTTCTTCTAACAAATAAAGCATCTTTTGTAGAGGTGGCTTTTTGGGAGGGGGAGGGATTTGAAATGCCTGAAAGATTTTGCAATTATTGCTCTTGCAAATCAGATCTATTGTGATGGATTTCCGTGGCACTATGCCAGCAATAAGTTTAGCCAAGGGTATCTCTCAGTTAGTTTTGCCCCCAAAGATATAGGGGCTTACAACATTTATGAACTGTCAAATAATGAGGGATGCAAGCCTAGGGGTGATATGAGTTACTAAGTGTAATGGAGTTTAAACATGATTCTCAAATCAAACTTTTTGATGTTCACGTGGTCACTGAACTGATGTTTTCATTATTCTTCAGCTTGAAAGACAATGCTTTTAAAGTGGAATTAACTAATAAACTCAGAAAGGATGAGAGAAACTGCAACAAGGGCCAGAGTCTATCATCACATTTGTCAAAAGATACATTTGAAGTAAAATCTTCCTTTTGTCTGTACTTTCATTTGCTGGCCCTCTGGGCTAAATCTTTCACTAATGCCTATAGATTGCCTGCAAGGGACCTATGAATCAGAACTTTAAAAATTGATAATAGATAGATAGATACCTATCTATCTGTTAGATAGGTATTTAATAGAAAATAGATACTATATTAACTGATTTAAACAAAGTTAATCAACTTTTGCTCTGGTTATGTGTTAAAATCTAGTCTTTTGTGGTTTATCTTATGCTATTGCTTGGGCTCACTGCTGTTAGGAAAACAAATCAATAAAGAAGATTAAAAATAAGCTTGTGCCACAGAAAGAACTGCTTTTAAAACTATGTTAAGTAAGTGCAAGCCCTGAAAGTCTGTGTTGAAGTACTATTTATTCTCTGTCTGCTACTCCTAGTAAAAATAGGCTTCCTGTCATTGTTGAAGCTTTAATTTCACAATTTCTGAAAAGCAAAGTGGAGTTGCATCAAAAAGAGCATATTTAACACAACAGTCCATACAGCTTACCAGAAAGCAACATACAAAAGTGGGAGGAATTCTGTCAATTTTATACAATCCTTTCTTTAAAAAGGATTTTCCCTCCTCTGCATGATATGAATGTGGCAGAACTGATGACAGTGAATAAGCAAATTTTATATATGATACATTTGCTCTGAACAATTTTGTTTCTGTAAAAGTATTTTTTAATGCTTTATTGCAAGGTAGGTATGGTGGTGAAATTCTGTTGGTAACTTCACATTAGAAAATTAAGAATATTTTTGGGGAAATTTGGAGTATGTCTCTACCTTGTGAAAGTAAAGGTACATGATTTGGGTCAAGCTTCCTTCAGGCTACCCCATGCATCAGCCTGTTAAGACAGAAGTGGTTTTATTGTCTGTTTTATGAGGCTGGACCAAAGTCTTTGGTTTTCCACATTTTGTGATCTCCAAAGTGTCCTGGGCTGTAACAGTAGGATTTTAAAATCTGAATAGGAGAATTGATGGTAAGGAAGCTAACACCAATCTCCCTTGTGCTCAGTCTCCATTTTTTAAGCACTTAAGACAACGGCAAGACTTTTCTCCAGTTGCTTAGAAACACCTTTAGTATTTTAAAATTACTCCCAGTAAAATTTAGAGGTCAAATCACACCCCAGTGTTTTGATACCCCAGGTTTTGGGGTAGTTTGCCTTCAAAGTTTACAAGGGCAAGTAATCTGTGGGATTGCAGCCTTTTCATGTAATGCAGGCAAGCTCCATGTCCTTGTAATTTTTGTGCATCATACAGAAGGGGACAAGGATGTTTCCACTGTGGTTAGTAAAGAACATACCGAGTCTCCTGTTGGGCTTCCAAATTTCATGCTCTGTCTTCAGCCTGTATGCTGGCAGTGCTTTCCCTGGCAATTTTCTAAACCCATTTTGGGCCCTTGCATCCTCAAAAGCCCCTAATGTTTTGATGAGATCTACCCTCTGTCAGCACATTACTAGAGGCTCAGTTATGTAGAAATGTAGAGGTTAATAGCCTCCTGACAACTAGTCCCTCCTCTCAAGGCTTTTCTCAACTCTTTGCAAATTAAATGACATGCTTAAAACAGGAGTTCCTTCACGCTCATCTCGAGGTGTTCAGTCCTCCTGGCATATTGCCCTTTATTCTTACCTGTTCCAAAACAACTCAAGTAGAAATGCTATCTGGGTTGATTTATAGCATTTCCAGCTTCCAACAGACAGCACTGGAATGCTGTGTCAAAAAATACATAGTCGAATTATAGTAATCAAATATAAGTTGTCTTGAGTTAGCATTACGAGGTAATCACTTATAAAGTATGTAAATGTGAAGTTTGTTCTTATAAAAGATGAGGGCAGAGGACTTGGCATGTGCTTATAAGACAAGTGCTTAGAGGTAACTAACATCTTCCTCTGCCTTGGACTTGTAATACAGCATGGCTATGGCTACGCAGCATAGCAGATGTCCTCCAGAAAGTGCTTGTAGCACATCACAGCATCCTTCTCACTCAGGCACCCAGGCTGGTTTCTTGCAGAGATGATAGCAGAAAAGAGTGGGCTGTACTCCCCTTAGCATCAGCCTGGATGCATTCAGGTTTACGCGCTCAAATGTAGGAGCTGGAACTCCTGTCTGGTGTTGAAGATTCACAGTGGGTGGGTTTATTAACGTCTGATTACTGACCCCTGTTGACAACTAGCAGTAACTTTATCCGAGTGCTCTGTCAAAATCGATGGCACTACAAAGAAATGAGGGTACTTTACATTTTGGCAATATGGGAGCAAATCTTGGCATTGAGAACCTGGTCTAAATGCCAGTGAAGTAATCTGGACCTATTCCATTACACTGTGGATCAGCCCTAAGTTCCATGTTTCCCAGCCCCCTTCCCCATTAAGGAGGTACTGTGCATCATCCCAGCCCTACAATACAGCTGATTAATCCTGACTACCAGGCTGGCTGCTTGAGAAAAGTTCCACTAAACCAAGCCTCATGTAGTGATTGCATACATTTGCAGCTGCCTGGATTCTGCTCTTGTTGATGTAAACTAAAAGAGATGGATAGCCTTTTCCTTTTCCAACTTCTGTGCTCACAAGCCTTCAAGTCTTTTAAAAATTTATTTTAAAAATTAAATACTAACTAAACTCTTTTGAGCAGTTAGAGCATGTGAGCATGGTCTTCCCTCACTCCCAGTTGTTATTCATGTCTGTTCTCTGGAAGACCAGTAAGGCACAGACTGTCACAGTTGGATCATTGTCTCATCTCTAAAAAACTGAGACATCTAAATAGACTTTGCATAAGACTTTCTTACACCTTTAACTTGCTTGAGCCCAAACTTCGAATGTCTTGAGAGTTTTCCTGTTGTGAAAAAAAAAATTAAAAAAAAATTGTGTTTGATGTTTTTGCTGTTCCCAGCATTTTGCAAAACTAGCTTTGTCAAAAATCAAATTATAGTGCTGGAGCTTATCATAGCCTTTAATTGAATATTGAATTTTTGTTCCTGTACAGACTTATTTTGTTCCTTTTTTTTTTTCTTTCCCTGCTGCCACATTCTTTTCTTTCATTAGGTCTTTTACATATAGGGCCAGTTTTTGCCTAATGGATTTTAAAAGTGTATTTATTACTGGACAGAAGAAAACTGCTTGTTCTAGCTCCAAACCTCAAGACAAGTTTGCTGTATTTACTGAGGATAAAAGCAGATGGCTTGATACCTGCTTGATTGGGATTGACAGCCAAAATAAATGGAAACTGAGCATGAAGGGCAAGCTGCCTGCTGCATTCAGCTCCAACCTGAGAATATGTAATGCCATGCCCAACAAATAGTTGTTTCTTCTGAAAACTTATCAGAATGTTTTCTTTTTTATTTAGCTGTCTCTTTTTATCCGTATTTAAAGCTGGAGTTCTTATTAATATTTATTCCACTATAAATTAGGGGGAAAAAAATCAGCTGGAGCTTGTTTTTGTTTGGTTTTGTATTTTTTTTCTAAATAGGAAAAGTACCTTGAATTTGGGCTCAAATTGTTTATATATCAGAGTCCTATGTAAAAAACCCGAAAAAGTATAAATTAAAATTATTGTCCAAGAAACTCTTAACCTAGGGAAGGCAATATTTTTAATTGGTACTATTCGATATTCAGAGCAACTTAAAAGTCTAATAATGCAGTAAAGTTGCATGGAATGCTTATTACATGTGGCCTTCACAAGGCAGGCATAGAGGAGTGTTGCTTGTTTGTATTTTTTGCTGCAACAACTCAAGGAAGTCCCTTTAATGGGCTGGTTTGGTTTTGGTTTTTTTCAAAAAGAATAGAGACAATGTTGGATTTGTGTGTAATGGCTGTTATTTCCAAATACAATTCAAGAATTAAAAACTTGGCTCCCTTGGAAGGCAAACCTCTCCTTTTGGTTTCAGTTAGCACTCCAAAAGTGGATTTCCCAGATTTAAATGGAAGGGTCAAACCCCTGAGTTGCACTGAGTCCTGCCATGGAAGTCACCATCTTTTTTCTAGCAGCTGAGGTATTGAGTAGCGATACTTTGGCATTCATCTTGTGAAAATTGGCCCTTGGACACCCTAACAGTGGCATGCTGTATCATCCAGACCTACCTGGTTTGACACCATTTAATATGATGCTGTCTCTACACTGTGCCTTCTGACCCTGTCTCCACATGTAATAAAACTGCACTGATTGTCACTTGCTAATATAATAACTTGGAACAAAAGTCAGCAAGTGTGATCTGCTGGAGTGTCGTAGAATTGGGGTAGGAAGCCCCCTGCTGCCACCTGCACATGTACTAGAAGCTGGTCTGGAAGGGTCCAAATTAATTCAAAAAGGTTTTTTTTTCTCCACAGTCAGAGTAGACAATGTCCCCTTTCAGGCCAGACTAACTAGCTAACGCTCCAAAGGTTATGTTTTGAGCTGGTAACAGGGCAGGGCTTTTCTGGCTGCTTTTATGGGGAAAGTGGATGCTTGCCTGACTTTGGTAGAGGTGCAAATTCTATCCTATTTAGCAACAGAGTATTTGTACAATAATTTCTTTGTTTTGTTTTTGTTTGTTTGTTTGTTTTGTTTTTTAAATGGCAGTAACATGCTCCTGGGTGTTTGCTGCATGTTGTAGATAGCAATGCATCTCAGTTGTCTGAAACCCCAAAGCAAATGGCAGGTAGTTTTGCGTCGTATTTGTCTGCTGTAACCTTTCTGCCTTGTCTTATCCCTCTAATGAAATGATGTGTTTTGCTGGGATGGGAACACTATACCAGCCTTGCTGTCTGAAGATTGCTTCAAGATAAGAAATCGTACTAAAAAGAACATTCGGTTTGTCTTAATGGTGTGATTTCTCGGTGTGGGACTTGGTTTGAGGAGTGTCAGTGTAATCAAAACTTTAGGGTTAAATTATTTAAATCTATGGTTATATTAATGAGATACATTTTCTGAAGATTTCTTCTTTCATAATCTTTAGCAGGAGATTAATGTAATTTTTGGGCTTGACAGATTTGGCTATCAAGGCCACAACTAAGAATGGCAAAAGCTTTGGATTTTAGTTGGTCTGAGGAAAACTGTGCCAGGAGATTTACAAACCTCCCTGACCAACAATTTTCATTTTTTTTTCTCTGTAAAATACTCATTTGTTGAGAGGTGTTTTCATTGCACATTAATTACTTGAGATGATCAGAACCTCATATAGTCCTTTGATTTTTATCAGTTTTTCTACTTTTCCTCATTTTCAACATTGACTCTGGGATTTTATTTGAAATACAGGGTTGATAACCTTCTAAATGTTAGTACATGGGCTGCTATCTCTCCCAGTGTAAGGACAGTCTGAGGTCATCTTTCCAGACAGATGAATTACTCCTCCTCATCTCAGCATGGGTTATATATTACAGCAATATAGATGATGTAAATATCAGGGTTTGCAAACTCATTCAAAGGTTGTGGAAGCAAAAATGTCACCAAACATTGTTAGGTGAAATGGCAAAAATAGGTGAGGATTACTCTCAAGAAATGTGAAATTCAAATCTTTTCCCACTCAAATTTCCTGTCTCATGTCCAGTAGAGAAGGGCATCTTTGGACCTGATACATGGCTAATGCTTCTGCAGCCATTCAAAGTCCCCAAAAGCTAAAACTGGGCCTCTTTCTTTTCCCAGGAATTACAGATTCTCTGAAAATCCTGCCAAGTTGTCAAACCTCATTTGCCTTTGACTCCTCCATGGTCATAAAGGCAGAAATCCGTGGCAAGATGAAATGTTTGGTGCCAGTGTGCATTTCCCTTGTAGTTGCCCATTCCTGCACAGGACTGTTAAATCTCTTTCTGAAAACTACTGAATTCTTTGAATTATGGAGCTTTCCAGACATCCTATGGAGTCTTGCTCTGTTTTGACACAAATCACATAGCTCTTGAAAACTGTAGCTGCAGCAAAAGCTGGCTGGTCAGACAGCCTCTTCCACCAGAGCAACTTTAGGTTCTCTTCAGGCAGCATTTTCTTGCTATAAGAGTAGTGCCATATATTTGAGTATATTTGCTGTAATTCATAAGACAGCAAATGTATTTAACAAACTATTTGGCTTGCAACAGGACACTAGTTTCCAAAGTGTAACAAAAGGAAGAACTTACTATAGATCCATGCCAAATAACCCAATCCCCAAGATGTGTTAATGACAGACAGGGAAGGACACAGCACACATATTAGAGGAAAAAGCCTCCCAGTGCAGGACTGAGATATTTTTTGTTTTGTTTTTTTTATCCTGTCTACTTCAAATGGCTTCAGAGGATTCCATTATTTCCCTGTTGCATGTCATTCCCTGTGCTAATGGGGTCATGTGGCTGGTATGTCTTAATGCTCTTGAATTTAGGTGAACTAGTGCACATTTATCTTACTGGTTTAGAGACACTTTCTTGTAGTGCATTCTCTGCTTCCTCTCTAATTGCTTTCACCTTGCATTTCTAAGAGCTGGCAGAAAATGCTGGTTTTCAGATGCAAAATGGAAAATGGGCATTGGCCATTTATGGGAGAAAAGGTTGAAGAAAAACAGAGAGATTTGTGTAGGAATGGAACAGTTTATTCGCAATAGTTGTAATTGTCATGGGGAATAAAATTACTCTGTTGCCAATAAAAGTACAAGGGATGTTTATAACTGTTCACTGGCATGAGATGACTAGTACCCAGCTCACCATGACTTCCCAGTGCACTGACTGGGACCTGGGATTTTGAAAGCCTGAGCATCCTGAAAGTGGACCACTAGGAAGCTGGTTATCAGCATGGGAGCTGACATGGTTATCGCAGCACTTCCCAGTGCTCTTTGGTACGTTCTCAGTGCTGACACTGTTTCAAGTGCTCTCCAGTAACAACTTCGGTTTTTTTCAATAGGAATACTTTGTACATAAAGCATGTGAGAAAAGAGTTTCAGTTATGCATCTGATCCTAGCAATTGTATCAGATTGGTATAAATTCAAAATAACAAGAGTATTCAATCAGCTTGGCAAGACACTCAGAGACAAGGAGCTCTTCATCAGCTACGTGTGCCAATTAGAGAAATGAGATATTGTCAAAGTATGCCCTTCATCCTTGCATATAAAGTAACTCCAGTGAGACTGTACTCCGCTCAGAGTACAGTCAGGCTTGCAAAGCCCAACTGGGGCCTTCCCTTTGGGATAGTCTGTACCACTTAACCTTTGTTCTAGGCAGCGTGGAAAAGATGAAGAGAGTCTCAATGGACCACTGAGCATGGAATTACATTAATTATAGAAGCAATTTACAGTGTTTCCGTAGAGTTTTCTGTCAGGAACTGTTTTTTGATGCTCCAGAGGCTTTCAGGGCTTTGTCAGGAACATAGTGGCATGGGCGGGTGTGGCTGGAATGAGTGTCTAAGCTGATCCCGGATGTTCTAAAAATAAATACATCATAGCAGACACCGCAGTGACCCTTTCCTGAATTATACAGTTAGTCATGTTGCTGGAGATGCATTTGGATCACAAGCATAAAACAGAAGAACTATGGCTTTACTAAATTTTGCAGCACATTGCAAAGGAGAGCTACTGATTGACCTGGGCTCAGCTTCCCCTCTGGCTCTTTTATATCTGCCCTGCCCAAACACACTCTTTCCTGGGAAACAAAAATAGGCTTGCAAATAGCATCGTAAGGAAAAAGTGTTGTAAGCATTACCCGGAGAAGGACATAGTTTTTCCTCCGCCTTCTGGGTGGGGGTGACTTACACCAACACTCTTATTCCTTCCTGTTGCAGGGGAAGGGACTCTCCTTTATTTCTTTTTCTTGTTCTACTCAGCAATGCACAATATTTAAAAAGCTTTCTGTATAAAATTGCACCCATTAAAGGCATTTTCCAAATTTATTTAGCATGACTAACACAAGGAGGGGGTGGCTGTTCATTTTTCATACTATAAAATAGCCCTTAGAAACGCCTACCTTTTATTTTACACATGGACAAACAAATATATCACCATCAACGGGAGACAATCTGGTAGCTTAAATAGCTTTAAAGGGTTTAATTAAAACCTATTAAATAGGTTTAACAGGTTTAAATAAAGAGAAGTGCAGAGTTTGGAGCCTTCATTCGAGGCAGGCTGGAGTGCTGATGAGCATGCTGAGCACATTTATTGTTTTATGGAGTGCAAGCAATGTACTCATCCTTCTGTAGTACACAGTAATAAAGATATCCACCAAGCTTCATGTAGGAGCAGAAGGCACACTGAGAAAGCTTGTGATTAAAAGCTTTTGATAGGGAGTTTGCATTTCTTCCGAGGCAATAAAAAACCCCATCAAGCTGGCTAGTTAAGTGCCCAGATTTCTATGTCCACATATGCAGAGAGGCAAATGTTGCAGTGCTTGGGTTGTTTCAAATACTCAGTAACACCGGGGTAATCACCAACGCTTCTCATTAATGTTTTGATGAGGGGAGCCCTTAACAACCTACAGCCACGTTAGCTGAGGCTGGTCCTTGGCAGCTGCTTTGTCAGTATTTCTCTGTGCAGTGGGTCCCAATGCAGGGGCTCTTTCCTGGGTGCTTTGAGCAGGCTTTGCTGAAACAGTGCTGTTTGCCTGAGGAATTAGTAATTCCCAGCAGCTCTCTGCTAATGCCTGGTGTTGGGTCATGCTAGCCACATGCCTGGGTGAGCACCAAAGCTGCATTTCCTGCTTTATCCCTGTTCCCTGCTGGAGAAATTTCTCTTTCCTTCGTGCCCTCAGCTCTTGCTGCTGGCTGCCTCCAGCTTGCTTACTTTATGTTTCCTGTGCAGAACTCAAGTCCCACACTGCCCCAATCACTGCTGCCAGTTCCCATGCTGTGCAGGAGGAGCAATGTCCTTGTCTTCTGTTCCAGCTTTAGGGCTTTGCATTTATGCTCTCCCTTCCCTAATGTCCATCTGTTACATGCTTTCAGGTGCTTTTGCGTTCTGCAGGGAGAGTGTTATGCCTTTCTGGCCCAAGAACTTCTTCCTGCCTTTGTGTCTTCCCCTATGCTCCTGCCTATAAGGTTTTCCCACACTTTTATGGCAGGTTGTCACCATCATGTGACACCAGCCTGCAAACCAGGACCAGTAGCTACAGTGAAGAAGTAAGTTGAACTTAAATGTAAGATCTCCACACGTAGGATTTGTATAGTATGTTTCTGGTTTGTTGCTGAAGAGAGATGTGACTGAAAGGAAGGTAACAGCTTGGCAAACGGGAGGTGGTTTCCCACCTCCCTAGGCAGCAGGAATCACAGGTTTCCAGCTGGTTGGCATAGGCAGCAAGGGATGTGGCCTTTCTCCCTGCCTTATGGTTTTTATCATTGCCTTTAGTATCTGGCTACATCTCAGAGGGGTTCACCTTAAATGTGGCCAGTATTGGTCAGGGTTCACATTGTCTGTCCAGTTGCTGTTATAAAATATTCACAGAGGAGGAAAATCCTGAGGTGGAAAATGGCTTGTGCTGAGGGAAGCTGTGTTAAGAGCATTTGCAGCAGTGCAAAAGCATTGTGAGACCAGCCTGGAAAAACACTTTGCAGTTCTGACTTCTGATGGTAGTGAACTGGCAGTGATCCAGCATGGCACTGTTACTAGGGACACAGCTTTTCTTTCACCAAGTGCTCTCACAGCGTGAATAGTTGTGTGCAGGTCCTCTTACCAACACCTCTGAATGTGTGTGTGAGGTGTGCCGTGCTTTGTGTATTGCTTTAGCATACTGAAGGAAATATGAAGACATAGAGACTGTATTTTTCTTTGACTTTGCTTCAAATTCATGAAGTTTGCAAATGGCTCTGTTTAATTTAACATTTTTTACTACACACTGTTACCAGCTTCAGCCATTCACAGGATTACATCAGAACCTTGATTCTCATTTAAAATCTAGTTGATATGACTATAGAGGAAAGATTTAAAGCAGGAGTCCTTAAGGATTAAATGCACTAGAAATATTATTGCTTCTATAAAATTAATTCTTTCAGAACAAAATATCTTCAGGTCTGGAGGGTTTTTTTTGTTGGGGTTTTTGTTTGTTTGTTTTTTCTGGAGTGTTTATAGATTTTGTATTTGTGATCTTAGGTGTTTTGAATAGGAAGAAAGGAATTGATGGTTTCAAACAATACTGTTAAAACTGCCCTTAAACCTCTTCTACCCTTACATTTCAAATTAAAGTTTTGTGACTGGAAGCATCTATGCTTCCTCTAAGATTTCTTTTTGCAGTGCTTGCTGGTTTTCTAAAACATTTGCGTTCTATCAGTTGGTTATTTTCAGCCAACCAGTGACTAACCTACGACCGCAGGGAGGCTGGACCAGATGACCCACTGTGGTCCCTTCCAGCCCTTCCCATTCTATGATTCTGTGGGTAATCTCCACTCCCAACCCATAGCCATTTATCTCATTTATGGTGATATATCCAGGAGAGCTGTAAACCGACAAGCTAACACACTGTTTATGGTAGCACAACACTGCAGTGTGGATGCCACAGGCATGCAGGAAATTAGGTAGATCCTTGGAGAACTGACCAGCACCATATCACTGCAAACCAACCACAAGCATCAGTGGCAGCTACTTTAAAACATTTTTATAGCTGTCTTGGCAGAATATTACCCTGACGATGTGCAGGAAGCTGAGCCTGGGGTTTCTGAACACTGCAGCGCTTTGCCTTCTCTCCCCAGGCTGCAAGTGCAACCTGGGAATCCACAAAACATTCCTCAAGGGGAAAGGCCAAGAGCACCTAAATACTAAACCTCACCAGGTAGAAGGCCTGTGTAGAAGGCCTAGCCCTACATCAGGAATTAAACTTTAAGTTTGATCCCTGAACTAATGTACTCAGGTGCACTTCAGTTCTGTTTGGAGGGTCTGAGCAGGGTTTGAGCAGTGCCTAAGGCTTGGTTTGGCTGTCGGCACAGGGCAACAGTGTGCGATTACTGGAAGATGGGAGATCACCTAGGCAATCTATTTTTTTTTCTTTGGAGAATGTGTAAACCCTTACATAAAAATGCATTACAAAAGAAAAAAGAAATTTTTCTCAATGTTTAGGGTAAAAGACCATGAACTGGAAAACAAAGACGAATGAGTACTGAAAACAGAAATAAGAGGAGTATAAGAACTACACTGGGCGTGGGGAAAGAGCAGATAGGAGAATTAAGAGATAAAGCAGCAATCAATGAAAACGAAAGAGAAAACATAGTAGACAACAGAGCTCCAAGGTAAGAGTAAACAGGTTGTGTACACTGTCAGGCAGCAACTATTGCTTGAAAACTCTGAGGATATTAGTACCAGATTTTCTTG
Organism: Anabacerthia variegaticeps; assembly: GCA_035583185.1. Classification (NCBI taxonomy): domain Eukaryota; kingdom Metazoa; phylum Chordata; class Aves; order Passeriformes; family Furnariidae; genus Anabacerthia; species Anabacerthia variegaticeps. The sequence continues at coordinate 22,902,419 of JAWWEW010000131.1, read as the reverse complement.
CAAGGACAGCTATAACTTTCTCCAAAAAGGGCAAAGTGTTCAGTGAATTGTACAGTCTCTACATGGGTACTGCTGCAGCAGCTGTTACAGAAGACTCTATCATGGTCATGGAGTCTGGCAGCATTATCAGTTGCTGGAAAGAGATCACTATTTATTTCTGATTGCATGGAAAGACAGAAAGCAAAACTGCAACTTTGACTTCCCCTTGACTTGCATGTCATTTGTGTTCACAACCAACCATAATATCCTGGAAGGGAGTAGGTTTAAATTAGATATAAGGAAGAAATTCTTCACTATAAGGGGAGTGAGGCACTGGAAGAGGCTGCCCAGAGAAGCTGTGGATGCCCCATCCCTGGAAGTGCTCAAGACCAGACAGGATGGAGCTCTGAGCAAATTGTTCTAGTGGAAGGTGTTCATGCGAACAGCAGGAAGGTTGGAGATGATCTTTAGGGTCTCTTCCAACACAAACCATTCTATGATTCTATGATAATGTACAATAAACAAACATAATCTAACAACACCAACTGTAAATTCTGCTTTATAGACTTTAAGCAGGGAATTATCATGTATAGGTTCCTTCAGGGAACTTCTTTGGTAAATGCTCCTAGCTAGAGCTTCTTGGGCAGTGGTCTGGTTTTGAGTGGGAATATATTACATCAGGAAATGGTTAAAACACCAACTTCTGGCTGTTATGCCAACAGCTTGACACAGGCACCGAAAAACCTGCAGAGTTTATGATCCAAATTTCCCTTGTCCATTGCCTCTCATTTCATCTTCAGTGGAAATAATAATAAGTTTATTCCTTTGTCTTTGCTGCAGCCCCTCACTTGCTGTTGTTGTGCCTTCCATTAATCTTTTTCTCTCTACACAAAACAAATGCAACTTTTGTAATACTTCATGAGTGATTTTTCTCTAGACTCCTGATGATTTTTGTGGTACTCCAATAACTCCCCACCACCAGGAATTCTCACCCTTCTCAATAACCTTCTGAAGCTGGACTAAGCACTCCATCTGACTGAATAGAAGGATTTTAATGATATGGCTTTGTTTACCTAGTGCAAGGTCAAGTGAAAAAATGTCAAATGGGCCATTTCATTTGCTATTTCTGTAATAATAATGACTTTTCCATAAATATAATTTCTTTTCAAAATCAGATATTGATGCCAAACCAGACAGCACTTAAATTCAGTAATTCATGTTATGAATTTAATCAATATCTACTTTGAACAATCTGTTAATCTTAAAAAAATGTTTTTGCTTTGAAATTCAGCTTTGTATTATCTGTTTTGTGTGGTGTTTTAAACTTTGTGGTTTGTGCCCTGTAGTATCCTGTAGGGTATAAACAGCACTACTGATGTCATATCATGCAGTCATTTCTTCTTTTTTTTCCTGTCTTGATTATAGCAATAACAAGCACCTAATTAACACAAGGTCAGAACCTGCTTATCTTAGTCTTCCCAGTGTAAAGGCAAAAATAACGAGAGAGAGAGAGGTAAGGAATTATGAGACCTCCAGGCTCAGACCTTGGAGACTAAAGCCTGCATCAAAAGCTGCAGTTTGAGGATACCTGTGCCTGTCGGTCAGCCCTGTCCGACTCAAAGACTCCTTCTGAATTTAAAAGAAGAAAGTAAGTTTGGTGTTTCAGTTTGTCCATTTTGAAATCTGAAGACCAGATACAAATTATTGTACCATTGCTTTCATTTTAGAACAAATATAAACCATTTAAATCCAAGTCAGAACGGACAATAAAGGGGAATTCTGTGAACTGGAAAAAAAAAAAACAACAACAGCAACAAAACCACAACAATTACTCTCTTTTCAGTTTGGTCTTGTGGCCTTGTGTCAAATGTTCTTTGATCTTTTAATTCATCCTCGTTTTTCCCTGCCACCCTGACTGTCATACTGTCTCTAGGCCTTTCTGCGCTTCCCCTCTCATCTTCTTCCCATCCTGTTATCTTTCTGCCAGTTCTGATTTCTCCTTGGCTTGTTATCTGCTTCAAGACATGTTTGGGGTTTTTTTCTTTTTGAATCTCAGCACCACCACCATCATCCCCTTTATTCAGCCCAGTGTGATATCTGAGCACATTTTAGCTCCATGAATGTTCTCCAGACATAAAGGTGCTACATCACAGGTCAACTGGATGCTCTTTTAGCTGGGTTTATTGCCAATAAACACAGCAAATGGCAGCAGTTTCTCTGGGGGTGCAATTGCTGCATAGATTTTGGCTACTCCCACATCAGAATACATCAAGGTGCTCTTATATCAAAGGGATCATTGCATCTAAATTTGCTACAAAACATGCAATTGTAACTTTACTTATTGTCCATCACCTGAAGCTGCAGCAACTTTGACACAAGCAGAAAAATGAAGCTTTCTCTCTGTCTAGCAACAGTTTCTGACGGGTAAAAATTCTTTTCTCAGTAATTTTTGATCTCTTGTTTTTATCCCCCATAGGATTCTCCTTAGTAACAAGTTAACATTGCAAATAAGAGCATAATAAACCACCAGTTCTACCATTTCTTTTAATCAACCAGTTCCCCCCACCCAATCCATTCAAGCTTGCATGCATTTTTGCATGTTGCTTTCAACTTAATTTAAAAGTATACTTAATTATTCACCATTTTAAGAAAACAATTCATAAAACTGTTTTATTATAATCTGTTAATTGAATTTACCTTAGTTTATCTCTAACCTGTGATAAAATCAGCAAGTAATGAGTCACAACAAAACTGTGCCTTAAATCTCTTTTTTTTTTTTATTTTTGAGGGAAGCTTGGCCTATCAGCATGGCTATTAAATGGAACACCTTTAAAAGATGAATAATCTAAGTATTGCCATGGGCTTCCCAGAAAGTCATGCTGAGCTAAGAGGAAGAGTTTTGGGAAGGGTGGACTTGGGAATGAGCTAATTGGTCAGCTACTGCATTTAGCTAGTGTTAGAGACATGGTAGCTACTGAGAGATGGTAAAACAAAACCATATGAAATGTAGGCACTGTTGAAAAAACATTCTGTTCTACTGCTGTGGCCTTGTGGTGTGGGGGATTACAGGAGTTTTGTCAGCAGCACATAATGAGAATGAAGAGAAAGAAAAATACTTGCTGTTTGGAGAAACAAGATTGCCTTTAGGCCCCTTTGTATAAAATTTGTTTTCCAAGTATTTCAAGTGCAGGTTATGAAGCATTATTCTGACTGGGTAACTGAATGACAGGAAAATCTGTATTTTAAATGGTGTGTGCAAGAGTCTGTGCACAGTCTGACTGCATCCATGTGTTCCAGGGAGTAGAGCTGGGGCAGCAGCAGGCTCATAGAGGACTCATTTAATTTTATATAGGATATGCCCATATCAAGCTGGGCCAGCATGTGCTGTGGTGAGGCATTATGAAGGCAGCAGCATACCTATAAAAGATATCTAAGAAAGTGGCTCACTGGGAAGGGGCTGAGACCCATTAGAAACACACAGGTGCCAGGACAACTGATAATACACTGCTTGAAGAGGAGTTATAAGGGCTCATCTGATTAGACCTTAATATATTCCTACAGAGCCCCTGCAATTGTATAATGTATTATTTTTTTTTCAGGTTAGGCCTGTGACTCTGGCAGGCATCGGGTGGTTCTCATGAAATGTTAATCAGAGCACAGCACACTGAGCAAAGGGAACAAAACTCACTGTTCTGCCCTGTAGCCAAAAAAAGAGAGAATGCCAGCAGATATTACCATGAATGGAGTCACACAAGAATAGTGACATGCTGTCCTGACTCAGTTTTGCACTGTCTGTATTACAGGATGCTAATACAGCATGACAGGATGTCACGCTTCAAACCTGAAAGCACTAGGGGATTAGTCTTTACCATTTTCCTCTCTCATTGAGTTACAGAGTTGATCTAGTCCTCCCCAAATGTACCCACACTTGTCTCACAGCAGTATAAAATGGTTGAGAAATGCCACTGTTTCTGAGTCAATGTAATTTTTTCACCCCCTTCATCACCCCCTAATTTCTTTTAGTAGAAAAATATGAACAAACCAGCAGTAAGACTGAGAATCTTGTTTGAAGCCAACAACCTTTCAGCACAGTCAGAAGATACAGAAATTATCTTGCTTTTTGTTTGTTGGGGTTTCTTTTTTGGATGGTTTGCTTGTTTTGTAATATTGAAGACTCACCTACTGATTTGACCTAGAATTTTTAAGACTGACATCACTTACTGCAGTAAAATCTCAATAGCTGTAGCACTACCTTGAGGGCAGTGGGGAAGGTCAGTCATTGCTCATCCTGGTGCTTCTCAAACCATGTTCTGTGAATTCTCTTTTTCCTCTTACATACAGGGATCAAGGTGATGTTGAAAACCCTTTCTGAAGTGCTTATATTAGCCAGGGAGCTGTTATTACTTTGAGGCCAGAGAACGAATGCTTACTCCTGTGGCTAGTTGATTTAGTTAATCCTTCACCCTGGAGACTCAGAGCAGGTGTGGTTGTACTCAAGGAGAGGAGGAGATAGAAAAGACCTTTAATAGTTTGATTTTTTCCCCCAAAGCAGTCTTGGAGACACCTGTTAAAAAGCAACATGAGGTCCAAGGTGGAAGGTGGTAGCAGATGCTCCACATTATAGCAGTGAGGGCAACATGAAGAGATTTAGGATACAGCTTGAAGAGACTGTTAGCAGAGTTATAGGATATGGTTGCTTCTGCTAATAGGCTTCTGAATTTGATTTTCCAGGAAGGTTCTTACTGCTCTCTGCTAATATGACTATGCAGTGCTAAATAGGTCTGGAAGGTGGCAGAAGTAATATGATTCTTTCTGTGCTTATTTCAGAAGATGGAATCCCAGGCACTACTGTCAGTGCAACCACTTCTACATCAGGATCAGAAACTGGTAAGAGTTCAAATGCACTGCTGTTTTGAAGCCCCTGTTGTCTTTTTAGTTTTCAGCTTTTCTGAATTCAAGGAGAAATCAGCTGAATTATTTTATGTAGGGTGATTATGAACCTTTTTTTTCAAAGAAAGGATTGACATCTTAGTACAGAGACAGTTGATTTGAGCAGACTACACGTTTTGTTTCAGGTGAAAAAAGGTTGAAATTCTGTGAGTTCCTATATTCTCAAGGAATGGTTCTAGAATGGTTATTAATGAATTACTGAAGATTCACAGTTCAAGAAGTTGTCAGATCAAGAATAATTTGGGACACAGCATCAGTTAAGATATATGGCAGCAAAAAGTAGTTGATTTGATGGGTGTAGGATGATGGAAGAAGAAGATGGACTTTGATAGTAAAGAACTGCATAATATAAGACAATGTTGGGCCTCAGTTGCTAGAAGTGAATACATATGCATAAACCTGTCATTTGCAGAAATGCTACTTCTCGAAACTATTGATGTCAATATTCTCTTTTTGGAGTAAGGGGATGGTACCAATACCCTCAGTTTTATAAGCTGCATTCTCTCTCTCTTTTGTTTGTGATTGATTTAAGGAGATCAAACTAAAACTCTGCAGACTTAAAAGAGAAAATAGCTGCTTCACACGGCAAAAATTTGGGATTCTGGTTTACATCTTTGACTGACACATTCGGTTCTCTTTATTGTGAAGCTTTGTTATGGAAAGTTAGGAAAAATCAATATTGACCATGTTTCATTAATGTGAGCTAAATATCAACTCCTTTATTAGTCTGGATACTGAAGACTGCTGCATTTAATAAGTGATGCATGTGAGAAAAGAAAACATGGACACGGTATTCTAATTTTTATAACTAGAGATATTAATGAGTCTGCTGTGGAGCAGAAAGCACTGAGATTATGAAGTATACACTTGAAATGCAAGTAATGGAGGTGAATAAGATGCAACCAGTTGAAGCATACATATGGTATGTTTGTCACGGCAGAAGAATTAGTCTTTTTCAAATTGTGTTGTAGTTCTTTTATGTTTCAAAAACTCTGATATTCATAGATGTTTAAAAAACATTTCTGAAAGCCCAAACACCTCACAGCAAATGAACTCTTTGAATGTTTCACTGAGATTTCTCTTGCAGCTTTTTGTTGCAGAAGAGAAAGCAACATTGGTACTTTTACCTATGAGAAAATCATCAGAAACCCACCAAGAGATTAAAGCAACTTGTGAGTGTGGAGCAAGGATGTCTGTTCTTTGAGGCACTGCTATTTTGGGTGAACAGCCAGAAAACTGAGAGCAGAGAAAGAGAATATAGGTTATATTTTAAAAGTTCTGATGTGAACATTGCATTTAGAAGGATTTAAATCATATGAGAGAATATTTAAGTCATATGAGAGAAAATTACATGGCATGTAATGATCTGTTCCTATTCTCTCATGTAACCTATCCACTGAAAGTGCTAGCAGAGGTAGTAGGTAGGTAGAGCTAGTAGTTGTAGGTATTTAAACGAGCCTCTGTAGCTGACAGTAGCACTTTCTGTTTGCACTAGATTACATGGACTCTTTTAAGAGATGGACTCTTAAAATGATAGATTATGTGGTTTTTTAGTCCAGATTGCCTGGCCAATTTGGCCAGTCTGTTCCCTTGAGCAAGTGCCTGGAGCACATGGGACATGAAATATGCTACCCATGCACAGCAAGACACACTGATTTAAACCTCACTATTGCCTTAGTGATGTTTGGGCAACTCTGTCTCCATATTTCCATACCAGCAGCAGCTGGGAAGGGATGCCTGCTATCTGCAGGAGCCTTTTCCCCTCCCCTCAGCCTCCAAGTCTCACTCCTCTGGAGAAGAGAACTAGGAGTCACTGTACAAAGGGCACCAAGTTCATCCTAGGGAATATCACTTACTATAGAATACTATTAACATCATTCACAATCTCCTAAACTTTGCTGGACTCCAAAGAGGAAGGCCTGCTGGGTGCAGAGGAAGAGAGTCTAGGAAAGCTGACCAATGAAGAAGACTTGAGATGGACAAGCAGAGGGAAGAAGAAAAAATTGCACAAAGACTAGTAGAGTCTCTTCCCCTTTGGCTCTTTACCTGTGACCTATAAGCTGTGTTTCCCTATGTCACTCACCCTTCTTTATGGGGATTTTATATCCCTTCTTCTATTAAACAGGTATGCAGCAAAGTGCTGGAGAGAAGTGTAGTCCAGCAGCACAGTGAACCCATCCATCCACACCAGACCTCTTTCCTCTCACCTCTTCCCTTGGAAGTCATGCCAATCACCTCTGCACAGTCCCCAAAGAGCATGTGCCTCTCCCTCCGGAGCTGGCTGGAAGGTGCAGTGACCAACTTTCAGTAGACAATTTGCAGATTGTTCACAGGCCAAACCTCCCCTCTGAAAACCACCATATGCCCTTTGAATGCTCTTCTAAAATGTGTGGGTAAGAAAGCTCTGTAAGGGCCAGACTTAAAATGGAAATTCACTGCCTTGCTGAGAGAATGCAGCTAGAGGTATGTGATGTTTATTTATGCATGATAAAATAAATCAATAAAGATGTGAATGCCTTTCTTGCAGTAACAGAATCTGTGAGTGCATCAACTTTAAAAGTAACACCATCAGGAGTGGCAGTGCCAGTAACAGCTGCAATTGGAGCTACAAATGAATCCATCACAAGTAGTAAGTGAAAATTTCTCTTAGTGAATTGTTGATGCTGTTCCAGTGGCTATTCAGGAAATTAAGCAGCAGTGCCTCTTAATTTGGGAATTGGTTTTACAGGTAGCGAACTCTTTGTTGAAACCTTTCAGGAGTGTGCAGGAACTTCCTCCCAGCCAGGCTCAAGGCAGCTCCAAGCCGGGCCTTCTAACTGCATTACCACAGCCTTGTCTTAAGTGGGATGACTCACCTGTGGGACAGGGAGTGGCTTCCTCTGCAGTGAAGGGAGCCCTGTCCCTGTTGAGTTTCAATTTAAATTTAATATTCTTTTGTTAATTTAAAATCAGACTGCAAGCGGGGCAATAGGTGTGTTTTGTGTGTGTGCCTATGTGTGTATACAAAACTGAGGAAATAAATTGAATGTCTTTCCTTTGTTAGCATCCACGTCTTCTTTGCCTACCGCCACACAAGGTATAACACAAGATACAACAACACAACTACTGCTAAAAGTGACAACTGCAACAACAGATGAAAATTTCAGCACAATAAACAGTAAGTGATAATTTCATTGAGCCATTTCTGATTGGTTCTGTGCTACATTTCTGTAAAACTGTGCAGCAGTAGAAGGAGGTAAAAAAGATGAGTTTGAGTTTTAGATTTGGTTGTCTGGGGAAGCAGAGCTATTCATCCTACCACGTAACATATCTTTAATGAATTTTGCCCTAGAATCTTACACAAAGAATATTACATCTTAGATTTGCAGTGGAGGTGATCAGAAGCCATTGCACAGGATTTTAATCTCCCTGTAATTGGGATAGATGCATTTAGAAGGGTTTTAATTTTTTATTTTCTTGAGGGGTTTTTATAAGTCTTTAATAAAAACTAAACTATTCTGTGTGATCAGAACAGTGTCAGAATAGCCCCCCTTTGGTTTTTATGTTTATATATGTTACAATACTACAATTAATAATGCTCCGTACTATTATGAGTCACAGTACTGAAAGCAGAGGGGTGGTACTAATTACTCTGCATCAATCTTAGGAAATACTTCAGTTCCCCATAAACCTTCAAAATAGTTGGCTAGAATATCAGACTGAATTTTAGAAAAATAAAATCAAAAAAGGGAGCCCATGTATCCAGCAAGGAGTTGGATTAATTTAAACAAGTATAACATCCAAAAGGAGCTCAATAAACTTAAGATGAAATTCAGTCTCCTTTTTTCTGCCCATGAACTGCACTGTAAATGTTTACTTCAGTCTTTTGATAAACCATTACTTTGAAATACTCCATTTTTTATATTTAATTGACTAAAAAAATTAAAAAGAAAAACTCCAAATATTTGCCTCGGTACACCGATGCTCTCAGAATCGATGTTTACAGCATGCTGAACTGTGACAAATTATTAGAATGTGGCTTCTCTTCCTTTGGTTTACTTGCCTAAAAAGGGACTCCTGTGAAGCAGCCTGCATGCTTTCTTTGTGCAAATTTTCCTTTAAAGCCACCCCTTGTGGACCCAAGACTGCTAAGCTGCCTGGAGAGCTATTCCCCCTTCACTTAGTGGTTTCATCTTCTGCTGGTGCAGCTTTCCTGCTGTGCTTTGTGTAAGGAGTAGTCTGATTGTCAGCCCAAAATCCTTTGGTTTTTGTCTTGGCTTTTAAGTGCCAGTGTCAGTGAGTCACAGAATACATACAGTGTGGCCAGTGCACTAGGTGCTGAAAGTGATACCCAGGACCACAAAGAATCTTTTAAGACTTGCATTTGTGTCACTGCAGGCCTGTCAGAAGCCCAAGGCATGGCGCATTGTGTTATGAATATGATTCCTAGTCCCTTCCATTTGGCAGAAGTTCTCAGCTTGTGGGTACCAGAGCAGCACAGCCACCTGGAAGTAAACCTTGGTGACAGGTAGAGCTCCTGGCAGGGGAAGGGAAGCTAATGAGGAAAGGCATCCCTGCCAGTGCAGCTTAGCTCCAGCCACTGCGCTGCACTGAAAAACTGGTGCTGGAGGGATCATGGGCTTGGACAAGGAGCTTTCACCAACGTGCTTCCTTTCCATTCTTCTTGCATTATTTTTCCACCAGCTAGAGTTCAGTCTCTACCTGCGTGTGTTGTGATTTGTTTTTAAAACACCTCATTTAAGCTAAAAAATCCCCCAAAACTTGTGATTAAAAAAAAGGGTTGATAAATTAACCTGAAAACAGGGCTCACTGCCTCTCAATTGCCTTTGTAAAAAGGAAAACAGTGGCAGCATGTTCAGGACACTGGGGACTGCCCTGCACTAAGAACTTTGTATTTTCTTTTAATGCTAAAGTAGTAATTGGAAATATGTGTATGTGAAAATATATCTAGTAAATTATTAATTATTAATTTTATTTTAGTGGGGTTTTAAGATAAAATTCTGGTCTACATTTCAAGAAAGTCGTAACCTTGGCTTCAGCACAAAGAAGTGGGATGGGGCACAAGGTATTGGTTTGGGGACAGGGCATAGCACAGATGTGCGGCCAGCCCTGCAGAAAATCCACAGACCCCTCAGCTACCATGTGGCATCTCTCTGTTTCCTGCCCACACGTTGGCACAGCGAGGTGCCCCTGGCTTCACTGCATCCTCCCAGACCCTGCCAGCACCCCCAGCAGCAGCACAGGGCTGAGGGAGCTGTGCTCCCTGAAACAAGCACAGGCATGGCAAGACTTCTGCTCTCAAAATGGACAGGAGGTGAAAGTTGGCTACTCTTCTCTTTTTCGCTAGCACTCACTTCTTCCCCTCTTTGCACTGGCTCTATAAGACTGAGCCAGAAACTGGTGGTGCCTTTATGACACTTCAAAATTTACTTTTACTGCACCTGATTTTTAATAAAAAGCAGGCACCTCTGGTTTTTTTTTTGTAATGGAAGGCATCGCTTTCTCTGCTTCAATCCCTGCTTAAAGCTTCAGCAAATGATCACATTCACACAGTAAAGATGTGACAGGGCTTCCTGTCTCTGCTGCGGTTTCTGTGGCTGCTGTCACCTTTTATAATACATCCAGGAAAAGCATCCAGTGTTCCATACACTGCGAGCCATAAGTGCAATCTCTCCTTCTTAGTTGTCCTGTCCTGTTTATTATATCAGAAGCCAACATTAGATTGATCTCCTTAGACTTTTCATTTATTACTAAGTCAAATCCAAGAGTTCACATTTAGTCAGTGACCTCACTTGTGCAGTTCAGGCTCCAAAACAAGAACTAATATGGTGCGACAACACAGAAAGTTGCATCTGCAATCAGGATTTCATATCCTGGGCCACTTGAAGTTATCAAAGAGAATACAAAATGAAATGCAACAAAAGTTTCTGTTCTTCCTCCCTTGGTTATGGAACAAGCATCTTATGCAAGGTCAATGCTCAAGTTATTAAGTTGCAAGTAAGAGTGGGTTTTTTACTGTTGTGTTTCTGAGTTATCTCGTGCCACTCTTCTGAATGATGATGCGTCGTGGTGCAATTAGATATTAAATATTCAAAAGTGAGGAAAGGAAAGAGTGGAGGAGATCTTTCTCCTCTCTTTATCAAACTCCTGGTAATTAAAATGGAAGCTTTACTTCAGTAATGCTACCAGAAGAGAGTTATAGTAACATGTATTGCTCAGTTTTCCTCAGGTTGTTACCACATGCTATAGGTAAACATTGAGTGTAGTTGGCTGCCGAGACATGTTAGGCAGAAAGAAGTTTTAAAACATGACTTTTTAAATACTTGGTGGTTTTGCTTACCGGAAAAGTAAAGCTGCAGACAGCAGATGCAATCAGCTATGGGTGTAAACATTAAAACTGAGATCTGCTTGGTTACCTCCCTAGCCAATTTTCATTCCTCTGAATGGGCAAAAATGTAATTGAGTTTCCCATAATTGAATTTTTCAAAACTTTCATGAATGTATTTATTAATTTGAATGGTTTTTCTGGCTAGTGATTCCAAGGGCAAAGCCTATGTGTGTTTATACTAAAAATACGAGCTCAAGGGAGAAGCTTTAGTCTTCCATTTAACAATGCCCCCATGATGGCATTTTAACATGGTTTGGGTGCAGTTCCTTTTGCCCTGTGAGTGTTTCCTTGATTCATTTATTGGTCCAGTGATGTTTTAACACACATATATATGTCTATATGCTTTGCAGTGCACAGAATATTTGTGCCTTACTTGGAGCACATTGCAGTGACAAAGCTGGTTAGGTAACAGCTTGCTGTAAAGAAAATGTAAAGCACTGTTGGGGAATGCCAAAATATATGTGTAGATTATACGTAGGTTAAGTAGAAAATCATGTGAAGATCAAGTGAGGATACATGCTGAATTTCCACTGGTTAAAGAAAATGAAGGGCTTTCAGAGTACAAAGAGTAAGGAAATATCTGAAGCTCAGACAGCAGCTTTGCAAAGCAACTTCAGGTTCCCTGTTGTTGATTATCCCTTTGCCAAATACGTGTTAACACACTGTCATTTATCTTATCAAAATATCAGCAGGGAGAGCTTCATCACCACCAGAGAGTTCTGCTGCTGCAGCAATCATCCCCTTTTGGACAGCTATTTTACAGTCTTTACTGCTTTACCATTTTTATTCATAATCAGCTGTTGACAACAAACCCATTAACCCATGAGTGCTTTTGCAGCAGCAGCAGCAGCCGCCCTTCTGCGCTGTGCTGCTTTTCTGCAAGCCCAGGCCTCCCCCTGCCAGCAGGCAGAAATCTCTGCTGCAGCTGGCTGAGCCGAAGCGTGATGAATTACTGCAGCGATGTGTCGGTGGAGATGACAGAACTGAGTCACTGCGCGCCCGCACAGAGTCCCCCGCCTGTCCCTGCGCAGAGCACGGGCACCGCAGTGAGGGCTTGTGCTGTCTCCTGCAGTTGAGATCAAATTAAACCTTGCATAGATACGAGTTACGGGATTTACCAAAAAGGCAGATTTCTAGCAGGCGTGCTGTGCTGTCAGCGCTGTTGTTCCATACGTGAGCAGTGGCTGGATAGGGATGCTTCTGTTCCCATAGGCTTTTGGTGCAGAACCTGTCTGATCTGCTAAGTGTGTTGGTGGTAGAGCCTATGCTATGTATTAGGCGTAAGGCTTGAATGCTGCTTAAAAGCTGCTTCGAAGCCACAAGTCAGCAGAGAATTGGGTTGCTAAGACTTCGTCTTACGCTAGTACAGTGGAATTAAGGGAACCTTACCTGCCAGGTTGAACTTTTCGTCTCAGGAAAGCAAAAACTGGCACGCAGATTTTTTGCCCTGTAGCATATCTACTTCACCCCTTGACACCAGGAGCACTGAGCCTGTTCTGCAGTCTGAAGAAATAAATGCAAAAAGCTTCATGCCAAGCCCTGGGTAAAGGTGTGAGTCATACCTGGTGCTACCTGAGTCACTGGAAGAATCTCACCCAGGCTGAATTGAAAAAAAAAATAAAATGGAAATGCTATCATCCCTCCCCTCCCAATCCATTGCCAAGGCTTAAACCACGACACCAGTGCACAGCCCATGTTCCTGAGAACAATCTGTTCCTGCAGCTCCCAAACACAAGAGGAGCACCCGGGGCTGGGCTGCTGCCAGGACTGATAGGATGCCTGGAATGAGTGATCCCCATGGGAAAACAGCCCTCTACAGGGTTACAGGGCAACTGGCTGCCTCCCTCCTCATCTCTCCCACACACCTGATTGTTTGGCTTTGTTGTTCACAACGCATATTTGTGTTAGAATGTCTCTGCACATGAAGACTTATTTTTCATTCTTCCATGCAAACTTTTACTCACTTTTGACAATGGAGCCACAAGATGGTTGCTGTTACCGCTACAAGCCTGTGCATCTTAAAAGGAGAGGGATGTACTTTGGGTTTTTAGCCTTTTTTAAAATTGATCTCGTATTAAAATTCAACATATAAATTTTGAGTCTGAAGCAAATGCAGTAAGAATCAAAAGTGGAAAAAGTTTGCTCTTAAAGATTCAGTCAAGGCCTCTGTGACAAGAATGCAGGAATTATTAGTTTTCAGATCCTTGCATTATACTACAGTAAAAAAAGAGATAGAGGGGCTTTTTATACTCATCTCTACTGCAGATCAGGCTTGAATATTGACAGGGTACAATGCTGAGGGCTCTGAAGGGAGCCGACATGAAGTTATGCTTCTTGTCACAAGAATCCCAGTGAAAGTTTTAGGTTTAAGCTTGTTTTGCATAATTTTTGTGCCTCAACATTGAAAGATACCATCCCTGGCTGCCTAGCTTCTCAGTTTCCAAAGTTATATGAATCCCCTGACTCCAGCAGCTTCAGCTCATCTTTCTTAGCTCATTGATTCTTGAAGCTTGCCTTTCCAAGGCAACTGAATAAGCAAGAGGGAAAGGGAAGGGTCAGGTTAAAGGTACATAGTGGTAGAATAGGGAGCTTTGAGTGTTGGAGGTTTTTTTCCCAAACAAAAGGTTCTTTGAGGGCCTAAACTGGTAATCAGAGTTTCTGAATAAAGTGTGTGATGAGGCGTTCCACGGGATTTACATGTTGTGTGTTCATGATGGTGCCTTCTGACTAAAACGTGTCTTAAAGTCATTTTAATTCCAGTGTATGAAATTCATATGAATAGGCACTGAAAACAGTTTGTAGCTCAGTTGCATCTCTGATTTGTATCAGAAAGGAAGTATAAGGTTACTCTTGGGCACCCTTATGTTTTATTCAGTAGGCGCTGTCTTGCTTGTTGTTATGCTGAGGTTTGAGTGTAGATGTAGGAATTATCAGCAGTTCTGGAACAGCTTAAATTATTTCTTGAAGTCATTTGGTGACCTTCAGTTCCATGGGCCCAGGCACCATCATCTTGAGCTCACCTTAGGCTGCAAATCTTGTGACAAAGATAGTCTTGATCTTCTATTGACTGAGTGGGAGCAGAAACAAGACATTTTAATTTTTCATACATTAATTTTCAGGCATGTATTATTTCCTAGGCCTTAAAAGCACAGAATTAAATAATCAACTCTGTGCTTAATTACAATCTCTAAAACTTTATACAGTATCATATTATGTGACAATTGTGGCTGAAGTTTGATTTAGCTATTTTCTATTATCTATTTTCAAATTAAGAAAATATAGAGGACAGTAAGTTGAGCTTCTCTCTTCTGCTCATGTTGCTCTTGGTGCAAGACTGTCTAGCTATTCTGGGCTCCCAAGTCAGTGCTCTGGGATGTCTTCTGGCACAGATGTGAGGCTGTTTCTGTTGCTAGGATGTGCTTTAAAGATGCCTCAACTATGTCAGTAGTAGCAATTCCATAGGGATGGTTCGTTGCTTGACAAGCAGTTACCAGAACCTGTAGTGCTTTCTGACCTTAAATCTTTTCTATGACGGTGGGAGCACTTGTCTGAGGGATGGTCTAGAATCTAAGACAGTGCTTACAGAAGTGTATTTTACCTGAATATCTGTCTCATTTCCAGCTACACAAGCAAGTGGAACACAGTTGCCACAAAATGAGAGTTCGGATGCTTTATCTACTAAAGGACCACTTTTTATTTCTACAGTCTCTCCAAAAAGAGACACTCCTACTTCTCGAACCTCAGGTAAGTCTTGAAAACATACACTCTCTTTTCCTATAGGAACAAGGCAAATAGTTTTGAATCTTTTCTCTAATTGATGTGCATTGTTCTGGAATGAGGACAAAATCTCCTCATTCGTAACAGTTACACTGTGTCCATCTCATCTAGCCCTGAAGTTGTACCGAGTAATGGGTGAACTTCAAAACATTCAGTTGATACTCAGTGTCATTACAAGAGGATATAAATTATGAGTGATAATAGTACCCTTAATATATGCTATATGTGGTCGTTGTGTAACACTGACTGTCAGAGGAGGTCATCAAGATAAATTCTCTGTCTGCAAAGCAGAGGAGACAAAGGAGAAAACAGCTATAATTTTTATAATTGTTAATTAATCTGAAGAGCAAGTTAGTGCATATTACCAATTAAATAATGATGTTCAAAGTACAACATATATTCATTCATCTAGACTCCAGTCTATTTTTATTGTTTTTCTGGATGTGTTTTGGTATATGTATTCACTAAGAAACACTGGGTTGAATGTATATACCAGGTCATATGACTGATCATTTATTATGCTTCTAGCTGGCTTAACTTCCTTGGGTTTTGGAAAACTACTTATTCATGTTTTCTTAAAGTCTTTTGAGCCTTCACTTCATTCAGTACTTACTCTTAGCTACATGTGTGTAAATCCAACAAGGACACTGTCGTTGTTTGCATATCCTTATTATTATTAATGTTTAACATCCCCCAAGGGATACAAGATTCCCTTTTCAACCTCTGGATTGTGTTTGTGAGAGATAAGCATGCATGTGTACTGTGATTTTTCCTCATAAAGGATAGGTTTGGGTATAAAAGTGAAGCAATATCGTATGATTAGTATGCACTGAAATGCTTAGAAGCATGCAGAAAGATAACATAAATAACCATTTTAAGGAAGTGTAGAATTTTTAATTTTTAACCCAAGGCCACTGATTTAGAGAGGATTCTTTGCAATTATTTCAATAAGCCCATTGCCCATAATGCATATACTGTGACCTGTAGTTGCTTGACTATCCTGTTAGGTTTTGTGTCTTTTAGCAGGTATTTGCATCTTATGAAAACCTCACTATTGTTATACTGCAATAAAACAGTAAATTACAACGTTTTTAATTAAACAGTTTCTCACACAGGTAAATTCTCCAGGCTAAAATTAAATTGTAATACATATATGAATACGGATCATGTGTATTGAAATACCTAATACATTGTTTGTGCAATTATATTTTACATTTAAAATTCGTCAAGAAAGTTTTACAACCTTCCTTGGGTCTGTTTGCAAAAGTCGTCATCTTACTCAGCTCACTCTGATGTAAAACCAATAAATCTTCTTGAACTCAGGGACTACCCAAGATGCCAGAACTATAATAGCCTGGCTGAGACTGAAAGGACCTATCTATCCAGGGGGAGTCAGCCGAAGTGCTTGGCATAGCCAGTACTCTGAGTGCCCGTAAAACTTCCATTTCAAAATCACTTTCTCTCACACAGGATTTCCACACTATCACCTTTCCTGTCTCCTCACAGCACCAGCTCCTTGCTTCTTTCTTGCAGCTTTTATATGCAAGAAATGCCCTCACTCACCCTGAATGAGTTTGGTAGCTTATCTCAGATGGTTACACCTTAGAACCACCCTTGCTCCCTTATTCTCTGTATACATTAAACCCTTTAAGAAAAAGTGTTCTGGTCCCTTCTAAACAGATTTCTTCTCTTATGTGCAGTTGCTCAGGACCAAGGGAAACCGTATGGTGCACCCAAATAATGTTAAAGCAATGCAAGTGTGGAGCCAATTGTTTCATTCTGTGCTGAGACTAGAAGAAATGCTGACTGTCTCACTGTCGTCAGATTATTTATTCTTAGGGCTTTGAAATTTCACATTCAGGAGCTTATATGGGGCCTGAGTACCTTTTTTTCACCAGAGCAGAGGCTGGTATGCACAAAGGCACTGGGGCTGCAGCCCATAGGCAGTAGCACAGCTTGCAAGCCAAAGGTACCTGAGCCACAACTTCTCTGTGGGATCTCAGGGGAAGACAAATTAATGTGAAATTAATCCAAAACAGAATGTTTCTATTTAGTATAATCAGCCAAAATAATTCAGCTGACTAAATATATTTAGTTTTGAGAGCATTTTCCATTTTTTTTTTTTTTTTAAATGGCATTTTGGTGAAAATTTCCTTTCTTGATGCAGAAAAAGAAGAAAGCACGTTTTGCAGAGAAATTTCCAATCAGCCATATCAAAAGATCAGGGTGTGGGAGGAGTGCTACAGAGAGCTGGAGAGCAACTAAAATGAGTGGGGGAGCCTAGGAAAGAACTTGGAGAAACATCAGAGAACAGTATTGCTGTATTAAAGAAGACCGAAACCAGCAGCCATGGAGGAGGAGTTGCATAGTGCTCACCCAGGCTAGAGAAAGCAATAAGGACTGTTTTTAGCAAAGAGAGCAACCTGCATGTGTGCCATTGACACATACACTTCTCTAACTTTGGCAGTCATGTATAATATACCTCCTACTCATTCTCCATTTCTACAGCGGTTTGCTTGCTAATATTTAATTTTCTCCTTTTGTTTAATTAATGAAAAATTGAAGATTTAATGGATCAGTCAGAGTCTAAATACACCTGAGAAATTGCAAGTATTGTGGCTTTTTATTCCGTGATCTAAACAACAAAAAAATCCATAAAGCAGTATGAGCTTAAGTTCGCCCAGCAGGGTGGTAAAATTAAATGATCTATTATAATAAACTGTCAGATGAATCAACCTGCTACATCTATTGATATCTTTATTGCACTCCTCCAATTATAAATCCTACTCACTTGGTTCATGAGAGGCATCTTCCTAAGAAAAAATTTTATGAGTAAAACTAGGAGGGTTTGACTCTTTCTGTACACAAACTGTGAAGGAACTCTGTACAGTGATATTAGGTAAAAATTACCTACCGTATCTTCAGCTCCTTCACAAAGAGATAGACACAAAAATAGAAGTTCCTGGGAGATGGAAAACATAGCAAAGCCTCAGTTAACACTGTTACAGATCTATAGTATGGTCAGGGCAAAGAAGGGTTTCTTCAAGTTTTTAATTTTGCTTTGATATATATTATGGTATCCCCTCTGAGTAATCAGCCAAATTTATTCATTTGCTTTGCCAGTGAACACAGTTGCACGTGGCTGCACTCCAAAAAACAGAAGTAGAACACTGTAGGGTATCCAGGCTGTTTAGGTAACAGTTGTTGGAGAACAGAGTGAGGAGAATTTAGTTATTGGTCTCCTTCTCCATCTGTCAAGCTTCTCACCAGCACTGAACTGACTCCGGCAGGTAATTTCAAATCAAACCATGTTCATGTTCAAATTTTTTTATCCTTGTCCTCTTTACTGCGCAATAAGGAACCCAGCACAGCCAGTGTTACACTCCTCACTTTTCATGATGAATCTGGAATTCTTCACAGATTATTTATGCAGAGTATCTAACTTGGAGCCCCAAAGGACGTGGTAAGCTCTGGACAGGCAGCTAAAGCAACTACAGTAACTATGTTAGCAAATGAACTACTGCCTTTTCTTCTTCCTTTTCTTTCTGTAGAACAGCAGCATGTGAGCCCTCTCCAAAAAAGGGCACTGGATGGTTCTTTAAAAAATGCAAACTGGAAGAGCCTGTTTAATCACTCCAAGAAGCACAGCTTTTTTGTGTGTGGCAGGATGGATCAGTCTCTGAACAGGAGGTGAACTGGTGCTTTGCTTGCATACTGGGGACTAGGAGAGAGAGTGAGAGTGAGTGTGCTAATTTAAAGATAAACTATCAGGAGAAAACCCAGCTCAAGAGGGACTGCAAGTCAGAGTTACAATTTACTAAAAAGATTACAATAAATACAATGATACAGAGCAAAAATTGGGTTTAATCCACAAAAAGCCAGCACCCTGGGGCACAAATAGAATGGTGTTCTTTTCATTAGCCCCTGTGCTGAGCAGCATGTGATCCCCCAGAGTACAACGTAAAAGGAAAGGAAAACCTGTTGGTGAGGATGATGGTCACAGTCTCATTGAAAGTGGTGTTGTAGTCCTGTTGAGGTTCTGGTTCTCCTCTGGATCCAACGAGTTTGTACCAGAAGTCCCAAAACCCAAAGATTATATATGCTCAGGTTCAGGTGGGAATGCCCAATATGTCCCCCAGGGTGGGGAGTTTCACAATAGATGATTTAACCCTGTGAGTCATGAGATATTTTTGGAATCTTTGATGATCTAGATCATTGCAACTGCCTATTGTGTCAGACCCTTGTGGCCCATTAGCAGAAGTGACCCTCAGGCTGGGTGTGAAGGTGTTAATGCCTGCCAGGAGGGGAGTTATCACAACTGAGTCACTGGTGTGAAGACAGAAACATTCACTTGCCTTGCAGGGTTCTTTAACACCGAGCTTTTAGCCTGAGGGGTCGGGTGTGCCCTGGGCAGCTGCTGCAAATGATCCATTATTAACAGTCTATCAGAAATGACACAGGGTGTGTAGAATACACAGTTTTGGTTACACCCACATGGTGATAAACTGGTCCGAGACACTGTAACTAGGGCAGATAGAAAAGCATGGGAGCTCACCTATTTAATTTTTCACAATCTAGCAGAACCTGGGGGGAGATATCTTTGTGAAAGATGCTTGTAGTTTTATTATGTGTAGATGTGTGTGATTACTAAAAAATTACAGAGGTTCAGAAAAGCAGGGCAGGGGGCTGCTGTCCTGTTTCCTACCTGGAGTAATTTCTGCTGTCCGGGTTTATTGAAATGGCAAGGTCTGGCCAGGACAGCAGCATGGTTTTTGCTTGTGCCAGCAGGTACATTGTCACCCAACCCTTTCTGAACACAGAGCCTAATGTCACCTGCATTCAGCTTTGACAAACTGCTAAGTCTTTGATGTGAACTTGGATATCAGTATTGGACTTGATATGCTTTTCTATGTATTTATTTGTTTGAATTTTAGCCAAGATGGTTCACCCTGTTTCTAAGAATGAAATTAAGAGGAAATGTATAATTATGATATAATCTTGGGGCTCTTTCATAGGAAAGCTCCACACACTTGGAAAAGAAGGTTTGAAGTTTCATTTTACCTGTTTGTAAGACTTGACAAGGTCTTCTGATCTTCTCCCAGAATATGTACACACAGAGCCTTACAGTTTGCTTGTTTGACCAGTCCTGTGTGATCACATGGTATTTTTTCCATGGGATCTCACTCCTTGTAGGCTGAAGGAAAGGCAATATTCTGGTAACAAGCAATTATATCATATTTGAATGTTTCCTTAATGCCAGGTATGTGTCCTGCTGTGTTCTGTACTGTGTGTTTCTCCAAACCTCCTTTGACATATGATTTATTAACTTCCTGAGAGCTTTTCCTGGGTCTTGTTTGTAATGTATAAATATTGCCTAATGAATCAGCACAGAGATCCTCTCCAAGCAAGGTGACATTGCTTTTGGCAGATGAGATGACAAAAAGCTTAGGAAAAAGGCTCCTCTGCACTCTAGGAAGCCAGGGTGAGGTAACTGTATACCTTCAGGATACTTAGCATTACAAATATTTAGTATGTTCAAGAAGAGGTCTTACTGCAGACTTTTAAGTACTTGGATTTTTAAGGTAAACATGCTTTTCATGAATGTTTGTGATTAAAATGCAGTTAAAGTTCTGTCACATATATCATTAGCAAAAGCAGTAATTTACACCACAGTGGACGAAGCAATCCATGTTTTTAATTGGGTGTGGAAAGGAAGAAAAACAAGAACAGCATTCTGGTTTTCAAAGAGTATGTTCACAGCAGTAGAATAATATGTGTTACAGCTCCAGTGGCAGGAGCTGTCTTTGTGCAAATCATCAGTCCATGCACAGAAAGTGCAGCGAGGGCATTAGAGTAGATTTGTAGTCCCGGGGGACCCTGGTTTGGAGAAGAAGCACTGCAACCCGGGGCACTCAGGGGAGAGGCTTAATGCCTGCCCAGAGTTACAGCTGCCTTCATGATGCTCCCTCTGTAGTCCCCTGGCTGGGACGTGGAGGACATGTTGGTGGGTCACGTCCTTCCATGGAGCTCTCGGGAGAGGGTCAGATTCATCACATTCACCACAGATGCACTGGCAGCAGTGAACTCTGAACAGTCCCCCAGCTAGGGAGACTTTTATAGTGTCCTCTAGCCTAGAGACAAGGTGACCAAACTCTATTATTTGGTGCTGCTCAACAGCAGCTGAATATGAACCAGCAGCGTGCTCAGGAGGTCAAAAAGGCCAGTGGCATCCTGGCTTGTATCAAAAATAGTGTGGCCAGCAGGACCAGGGAAGGGACTGTCCCTCTGTACTGATCACTGGTGAGGTAGTTTCATGCCCCTCACTACTGGAAAGACATTGAGGTGCTGGAACACATCCAGAGAAAGGCGACAGAGCTGGTGAGGAGTCTGGAGAGTAAGGCATATGAGGAGGGGCTGAGGGACCTGCTGTTGTATTGCCTGCACAAAAGGAGGACGGGGAGACACTGCTCTCTACAACCACCTGAAAGGAGATTGTAACAAGGTGGGGATCAGTCTCTTCTCTCAGGCAACTAGTGACAGGACAAGTGGACATAGCCTCAGACTATACCAGGGGAGATTCAGGTTGGACATCAGGAAGAATTTCTTCATAGAACGATTTGTCAAGCATTGAAATGGGCTGCCCAGGGAGGTGGTGGTATCACCATCCCTGGAGGTGTCCAAGAAATGACTAGACATGGCACTTAGTGTTATGGTCTAGTTGAAAAAGGTTGGACTCCATGATGTTGGAGGTCTTTTCCGGCCTAAATAGTTCTGTGATTTATAGCTCAAAGTAGTTAGTGGCTGTTGAGGATATATAGAGCCTGAGGTAATTTTTTCCCCTGGTAGCCCCAGTAATCCAGTGTAAAATGTCTCACCAGCGGGCAGAGCGTCAGTCACTTGTCCCTGGCAAAACACAGTCTGTCTTGTACAGGCAGATAAATGTTTTGCTGCTAGTTCACACAGGTGAACATTCTCAAAGACACAGATGAGTCAGGTGCTCATCTCCCTTTGACTTAGAGAGATTCAAAGCGATGTAATAAAAATTGCTATGGGAGTGATGGTTGTTTGTGGCTAGCCTAAAAGTGTGAGGCATTCCCAGCCATCCTAATTTCCAAGGCTACTACAGTCTAGATGCACAAAAGCAGCAGCATGCTAACAAAAAATGAGTGTTGTGCAGCAAAAACTTGTGAAGTGGCTGTGGGAAGCTGACAGTAGTGGGGCAATGAGCATTGTGCCCAGTGCTCTGCAAGGTCAATGTCTTCCTCATTACCAATGCCTCTTAATCCTGCTGCTCAGCAGTCTGCTAGTCAAAAGTACCAAGATAATAAATGAAGATTTATTTTTAAAGTGTTTTCTGACTCTTGAAGATATGTCTCAATTAGAAATTTGAGTTTCTTTCATTTAAACACTTATTTGCCAGTTAAATGCCAGTTATTCACTCCCAGGCACTTAATTGGTTTTGGCAGGAGGAGTTTTTTAGGAATGCATCAATTAATTCAGGATTTTCTTCTCTTGAACAGAATAACAACCTAGCATAGACTCGGCTTCAGATTCTGCTCCCTTCTATAAGAGAATTCTGCAGACTTACAGCTCAGATTTTCTGGGCTTGAGAATAATGTTAACATGTTAGTTCTGAGACAGTATTTGTTGTGGATTTACCAAGCATGTTGCTAGAGTCTGCCAGTTTGCATGATGTGAAGACTCTCAACACCTAAAGAGGATACTAACAACCCATTGCTTCTGTTTTATTGCAGGCCTTCCTGTGAGCTCTCCAACAGAATCAACAAGTAAGAGTGATAGAAAATTTGCTCTATGCACACTTATGAAAATGTTGGTGCGGAGTGGGAAAGGGACAGCTTGAGGAAAGAAAATGTTCCAGGAATAAGGAGGCTGTAGGGGAAGAATGAACCAGAAGCATAGTACAGAGAAGCAGAAGAGTGGTGTTGAACTTTGAATAACGTTGAATAGCATTGAATAACTTTGTTATGATTTCAACAGAATCCCATGTTGGATTAGCAGACACTGGAAAGAAAACAGGGGGAGGGGGGTGAGGGAGCACAAAAAAAAAAAAAAAATCAGGCCTGGTGTATTGCATGATGCAAGGGGAAGCTGCTATAAATAGAGTGTTTACTGAGAAGCTTGTTCTTGTCAGTGGCTCTCATTCCTTGTCCTGTAGTTAGAAGAAGCAGGTTCCAGAGTAAGGCAAGTTTCCTGTGCTAATGAACCTGTATTGTCCTATTTTCCTCTCTCTGGGCTAGTCAGGAAACAGTCTCTTCAGTACTGATCCCTGCAGTTCTTGCTGCTTCTGCTGCCAGCAAAATCCTGTCTCTCCTGTTACCTTGATGGATGTATTTCTCCAGTTAATTGTTATTCTGATCCCAGATCATTCCATAACTGGAAAATACCTTCCAGATCAGAGAAAGCATTCAGGATGGGCTGGCTTGTGAGAATCTCTGGTGAAGGAGGTGGTGAAATGAGCTGAAGGTTTTAGCTCATTGATCTATTTTATTCAGGAATCTTTCTTTTTAGCTGTTGTATTTCTTATTGGTGGTCACAAGTACTTAAAATGCTAAGCTACAGATTTTGCTTTTCTGCATTATTCATACCTTGGTCAGTTGACAGATAACCAGGAAAATAACCAGTGGATTTCAATCCTTAGTTTTTCTCCTAAGGAGAGACACAAATCTCCTGCACAAATGCAGGGATGCACATTCGTGTTTTTCACTGTAATTTGTTTCTGTTGACATTTTCAGTCAGTATCCAGGGTAACATTGCTGTGATAATTGCCTGCTTGCCCTGTATATCATGTAGTGTACCAGATAAGGTAGCAAAAAGGGCAGTAGTATTTCCATGGGAAATCTAAAGCAGTCACATGGAATTAAGAATTCATAGGAATTGTTTTAGTCAGTTGATGATGGCTAAGTTTCCATCCTTACATTATCACCCCTCAACAGACAGGCACCACAGGAAATAGAACTTCTGCCTTAAAGAAACAGAGATAAAGGTCTTGGACAATGATTGTTTCCTACACTACAGCATCAGAATGTCTCAGCTGTGGCTGTATTGTTTAGGCACCACACAAGCACCTAGTAAGTGATCATTTTTCCCCAGGAGGTTTCTGTCTCTTGCCAGACAAATGAAGGAAAGAGAATGGGGCAGGGCGATGGGGGGTGGGAACCAAAAAAACCCACCACAAAAACGGGTTTTAATAGTGGACCTGAGTTTAAAATCAATGCAGCAAGGAAGAGGGAGTCCTATATGGCTGGGACAAACAAACTTTGTTACTGTAATTCTGCAGACTAGAGTTACAAGTACTGCCTATACAAAAGCTTCTGTAAAAATAGGGACAAGTCTTTCAAAGGGTTAGTAGAACAAAATTGTATTCTAGACCTCAAAATGGCCATGGGAAATTGGTTTTAATGACTTAATTAATTTCATAGCTTCCACCCAACAATATGAGGCCTCTTCTGTTCTTTGGGAGAGGAATTGTGCATCCCTGCAGGTGAGGATTGGCTGTAGGTACCTGAGCAGTGAATCAGAGCCTGCTACAAAACCTCAGTGGCTCCTGCCATGTTCTCGCTACTTATATATGGAGCTGTAATCTCTACTAGGACACTTCTTAAGAGACCACCTTCCCCACCTTTGTCTGAGAGTCATTTCTGATATTTAAACAGACAATGGAAATGCTCAACCTTGCATTACATTTCTTCAGCTGGTTGACTTCTTCAGCAGCAGGGAGCACATGTCTTCTCAAGCGTCCATCCAATATGGAATACAATCCAATGTGTTATGTATTGTAACTAGGGAAGCACTGATGTTTGCGTTTTCTATTTTCTCTCTGGAAGTTCAATGATTGTTTTTTCATAGTCTATATGCAAGAAGGTAATAAATATTTTGGGTTGTTGATACCTGACTGAAATTCAGATTAGCACCTGAAAGTAGAAATGCATTCCTTTGAACTCAGCCTTAAAAAATGTTCCAGAGACTCACAGCAGTCATTGCTCTCTCCAAATGTGGCAGAGAGAGTATGCACATCCCTCTATAACCATTCTCAAGAAACTTGCTATCTAATAATATTGCCTTTCTTTGGACTTCTTCATGTACCATTTGCAATTTTTTTAAAAAAAAATATATTTTTAATTAGCAGTGTAATATTTTGGTCTTTCTTCTTTGGAGATAAGTTTAATTTTCACTCTCTTTCTTGTTTTTCACTTCTAATATTGAACAGTACCATAACCATGAAAAAGCTTGTAGCTCATAACCTGTAATTTAACAAGCAGATGACCCTAGGGAGCACTGCACCCATGCAAAGTCTATGTTTCTTTTAGCCCACACTAGATACATTTTTCCACCCTACTTGCCAAGTTACCCAAGTGATATTGAGAAGAAATATGGATGTGGAGCACCAAGTGGCTCCAGAACTGGAGACACAAAAGTTGTTTTGGGAGAGTAATTTATCAAGGTGAATTGTTTGGGAGCTCTGACAATATGCGTTTACCTGAAAGACAGTATTTCTTTTGCACATCTAGCTTTTGTCAGTCGTGGAAGCAGTCCTGGAGAAAACAAGGATGGGACAGGGAATGATACCCGCTATTCTAGTGAGTATTCCTACTTTATTGTCCAGTTTTTGAGTTTTCAGTTGATCAGTTTTGCTTTGGGTGAGTGATTGGAGTAACAAACAAATGAAACTGGCAGTTTTATTTCTGACCTTACCAGATGTAGGCCCCAATACAAAGCAAATTTAAATGCTTGTTATAAAACTGCTCTCAAAGAGAAAGAGAGCTTAACAAGTTGACATTGCTCTCACTGTAGAGCAGCACAGTTATTCCCAAGGACTGATTCAAAGGGGTAAAATTGAAGAAAAAAAAAGTGAGCAGAGTCATCCACTGTGAGACAAGGCATAAGGAAACATATGAAAAATTTGCACATATACATGTCATACAAACTATATGAATGCATTGGTATGAATGTATTATATGAATATATTTTTCATGTTGTCATGGGAGAGAAGGTCTAGGAGGCAGTCTTCAGCAGACTCTTTAAGCACTTGATATTTGCATGATGTACACTACTTAATCTTTTATTTTAATTTTATGTGTCTCTGGGGCAAGGGTGTTGCTGCAGATCTGCTATTTCCTACCCAGAGTACTGGCTTAGCAAAACACGTTTAGTTTGTCCACTGTAAACGTGTTTTGGCGTTCTCCCTGTGGTTCCATAGATGCACACGCACATCTATATTAATATTAAATACTAATTGCCATGGCAAATGCCATCTCTAAACATGGAGCAGCACAACGGCTGATAAGACAGAAGGCTGTGGAATGCAGCCTCCCCCCAACACAGGCTTTAGGCCGGCAGGCGGGAGGGCACCTGCTAAATTTGAATGTGGTTGATCAGTGCCAGAAAAAGAAGATAAATGGGGAGAAGCTGGGCTTATATATTTCCCAGGGAAAGCTTCTCTTCATTACATAATTCTTCCATTTTTGCTTCTTGGCTGGGAAACACCTGTCAGGAAATGGCAGATGGTGGGAAATAATAAAAGAAAAGAAATGTCCTCATTTTAAAAGGAGATCTTGCATTTTCTATCCCTGGTTGTAAGTGCTGTGGGGAATGTTACTGAATTATGTAACTCCTTGATGTCTTACTGGGTGTACAATGTTAAAAGCGAAATTATTGCTTCAGTTGCTGAATTTCAGACAAGTCTTGTTTTCAAAAAAGAGGAAAAAATGAAATATGAAAAATTTATTTCTGACACAACTGTCTCATGAAACCTTTAGGGGCCATCAACAGTGTGGGTGAATCATGAATATTTTGATCCAGATTATGGTGGTCCTGGAGGAACAGGTGCTGAAACCTTGCTCTCCTACTGGAAAATGGATGAAACCAGTTCCATAGGGCAGCAAGAGTGTCAGGGAATGAGTAAGGACAGGAGAAGGAAGGTGCCTAAATCCTCTCTCCACAGAGCCTCAGGGCGTGGGGCTCAGTGGTTGCAGGAAGAATAACAGGAGCAGCTGGTTACCTTGCTCCTGAGAAAGTGGTTTTGTCTGGTGAAGTGGAGCTGGAGATGCCACTCACCTTTGTGTTTGCAAGTACCTGTACACAGAGGCAATTCAAGTCAGAGGCAGCAGCCAAAAATATGTTCTCCCTCTTTCGCAGGTGTTATCTTGCCAATTGTCATCACCCTGATAGTCATTACCCTCTCTGTCTTCTCACTGGTGGCTTTGTACAGAATGTGCCAGAAGAAAACTCCAGGTATTTGTTTTGCTTTCTCTGAAGGGGGGAAAATAAATGCTTTTTATTGTTAAAAGATCTCTTTTAGATTATCTTAACCATGGCTGTTGTGGTAGTCTGATGGGAAAGCTTTTCGTATTTCAAAGTGTTCTGCTTAAAGTGGGAAACTAACACTTCATTTTCAAGATCACTAGGAAGAATAGAGTGAGCAAAAATGTCTCTGATTTTTGGAGGATATGTATAACGCAGTAAAGCTTTTTGGTTTTTTGCAGCTACCAAGAACTAACGAACACCTGTGCTAATGCAATCAGTCAATCAGGCAGAAATACACAGTGAAAACTAAGTTTGAAGATATTATTTAACAAAATGCTATATTTATTTTATCTCTGTTCTGGTTACAGACATAGAAATATTGGTGCTTTCTTTTGGGATGTACTTGATATATACAGACATACACACACACACACGTTATGCATGAGTAAAATTTTTCAGTTACAGTATAATGTACATGGGAACAAAATCCCCAAGTAAGCAGTATTTTCAGAAACAGTCATTTTGACAGATCAGCTAAGGTCAATATCTGTTTCACTGCTGTCCATTAAATACTTTAGATAATGGGGTATAGTTCCATCAAATTCCTTTTGCCAAATATTTCAGAGTTCCCCTGGTGGGCTACAGGCAAATGTGGTTCTCCAGTAAGTGAAAACCCAGATCTGAATACAGACTGTTTTCCCTGAGAGCTGGCAGGAGTTAGGAGACCTGTGCAGAGCTTCAACTGTGAAATCACCGAGCCTTGGAAATACAAAATCACAACAGGGTGTTGAAACTGTAAACCAAGGCAAACAGTGTGTCACAACCGATTTAGCCACTGACATGGAAAAACAGACCCAGATAAACAGAGGAAGATCCTTGCTTCGGAAATTATTAAATATTTGGAGTCAAGACAAAGATATGAGATGAAGAACATTTCCTCACCAGCCTGCCCTATGCACAAATGCCATCAGGCACTGTAATAGCAAATTCACTTAGCAAATTCACTTGGAAGATAGAGTAGATAACTGTGGTGCTTCCTGTAGGATTTGCCCAAACCCATCCAGTGTGCTTCCCCAGCGGATGGAAACCCCTGTGCTTAGTGCCATGGAGCTAGAGTTGGCTCTGTGTCTCTGATGTAACCCCCTGGCCCTATCCATCTGCCCACACTTGCACATAAGCATAAAATACATTCAGTATATGATTCATTTTGGGGAGAAACATGTCCCTCATTGGTGGGGATGACAAGCTCTGCTCTCAGATGTCATGCCAGGTTAAACCCCGCAGGGCATGCAGCCTGGCAGCATGTTCTTTCACTCCCCTCACTCTGTATCTTTTAGCTCAGTTGTTATGTACTCAAGAACCATTGCATGCTCACCTCCTCTGTGCCAGATACCCAGGGATTTGGGAGCTGCAGGGCAAAACACACTTCTGTTGTGCTCTTGGGCAAGGCACATATCATTCTCCCTGGTTTCCAGAAGCATCAGTACAAGCGGTATCAGTTCACTTTCATAGATGACTAGAAAAATAGCAATTATCATTCAAGCTGGTTGATTGTGTTAATGTACTTAATGCAATACTGCAAAATTACAACTGTCTGCCAGAAACTGCAATAGATATGTCTAAATGTTTATTTAAGTGAGTTCCAGCAGTCAGAATGACATTAACTTTGTTTCTTCTTCCAGAGAGACAAGAGAATGGCACTGAACAGTAGGTTGAATCCTTTTCATTGCTATGAGATCTATCACAGGGCGCTTGCAAATGCAGCAGGTTCTGCATAGGATTTTCTTTGATCTTTCTCTGTTTAATAAGCAGTTACCACTCCAAAGAGGAATATCCTGCAGAAAGTGTTGCACTTGGAGTTATTGTACACCTGTATGCGTGATAAGCAGCCATTGCAGCATGGATAGAAATGTGATGATTGTCAGCTGTTTTGCGGGGAATCCCTTTGAAATGGATAAACAGATTATGCTGTGCCACAGGACATACTGTGCCCCATTTTGCCCCATTGACTTTTCTCTCCCTCCATCTTTTCCCATTCCATTCTTTTTTTTTTTTAATGTATTTTCCCTTTTTAATGTTATGTTTGCAATTCAACATGGCTAAAAGCCTTGCATTAACAGAAAAAAGATGAGTCTCTGTTTTCTCACAGATGCACTTCTTCTGCGAAGCACTAGATTAAATCTGGAATCACAAAACTTCATTTCTTATATATTTTCAGAGGTGTTGGTATATGGTGTTTTCCAGCACCAAGACTTGCACATGATCCCATGCAAAGCCCATTTCAAGCCTGCCAGTGTAGACATAGGTGCTGCCTCCTCTGGATCATAGTTGTAGAGTTTTGTTTGGCTGACCAACATGCATGCTGAATGCCTCCTTAAATGTTTTCTGGCTTCAACAGGGCCCAGTCAGACAAAGATGGAGTCAAACTTCTTTCTGTGAAGACAACTTCTTCTGAGACTGGTGAGTATTTGCTCTCTGTTTATATCTGTCTCCCTCTCTGACTTCAGAGAACAGCAGTTTTTGGGATGTCATTTCTAATAGCAAGACCATCTTCAGTTCCTGTCAGGTCAAAGTCACTGCCAACAATTCCTCTACAGTGCAAATCCCCAGAACTGGTTTAGGGAAAATATAGTTTTTTAAGTCATTGATGGTACATGATCTACAGCTAGGCATGTTCAGGAGTAACCATATCAAGGTATTTATGGGCTAGATCTGGCTGTACAAGGAAGTTTGAAGACTGCTAATATCTCAGGGGCCAAAATGTTTGGGAGTCAGTGCTGTGAGTAAACAGGGCTCTGTTGGAGTTGGGGTAAGCAACCTGTAGTCAGTCAGCCCTGTACTCAGCCAATCTTTGTATTAGAAGTCCTACTCTCATTGCAAATTCCTCTGTCCTGTTCCTCAGTTTTTTACAAAATATGTGGTTATATCCTCGGAACAGAATTCTGACTAATCTGATTTCCAGATATTCAACAAATAAATAGAAACAAAACCCCTAAAGCTGTTTAGTAGAGCTAGTGATGGTGAACTCTGCATGTTTACCCAACACTTCCTTGCATAGGTAGGTCTCACCTTGTCTGCAGAATTCCTTCCAGGAAAACAGTCTCTTACTTTCTACTTTTTAGGTCTAAGGCTCTTTTTTGTTTTTAAGGTTTCTGGCCATGTGTTTCTCCTACTGACATTTCAAAGTCTGACCAATAGCTGCTGTCTGCTTTGGTCTGAATCCCTGGGAAGTCCTCTGAAATACAGCGCTTGATCCAAACTATCCTATATTTTCTGGAGAGGCATTGTTTGGACTCTCCAGCCTTCTCTGCAACTCCCAGAAGTTTTTGTGCAAACCTAAAGATCCCCAGGGCATGTCTAGCAGGCCTTGAAACAAACCAGAGTTGTGCAAGGTCCCTACAGCCTCGCCAACACTGAGCAGCATGGTAGGAAGCTAGAGGGGCAGAAGGGCCAGTTCCATCACAGGATGCACCATTCTGCCCCACCACTGCTGAGCAAATGCAAACTTCACCTTGGCACTTACACGGCTGTGCTTTGGCACTTCAGTGACAGCGCTTCAGAGCTTTGTGATTCAGGAATTTTTTAATCTTCTTTTGGGGGATTTCTTTTTAGTCTTTGTCTTTGGGAATGGACTTTTAGCTTTATTTTGAGTATGGAGTTGTGTATATGTTTTCTTAAAATAATTTTTTTTCTTTCTAAGTCTGGATGAAGTCAGAAACTAATTCATAGATATTTTCTGATTGCTTCTGCCCTCACGCCATTTCAACAATAAAATAACTTCATTAGCAGCAGCAGAATTGTTAGTGTTTTATATGAGGTTAAATGAGAAAAGTCACAGGCTTGCTCTTTTTTTTTCCACAAGATGAACTCTGATGCCTGCTAAGCAGACACTGGTTCACCAAGTATCTGAATCTCTTCCATCCAGAGGATGCTTGATATTCTTTTTTACTGAAGTATGATGTGTGCATGCTATAATTAGAAAGTATGAGTCATAACCACTTAGAAAGGCAAGATTCTTGCCCTCTCCTCATTAATACAATTCATATTTAAACTAGCTGCCATTTTCTCTTGAATTCTTACACTGTTATGTTTCAAAATTAAACACGGTTTCACAGAAATTGAAGTCCTGGTTTTGCCCAGATTTTTAGATTCACTTTCCATCTTAAATTAAAAGCACTCTGACAGAAGGACCTGTTTCTTACAGAAATATTTGTCACTTATACAGATATTTTCAAATATGTTAGAGTGCCTGCCCATTTGAATCAGATTTACTTGCTTCATTAAAAGCTTGGGCATAACGGAAAATGTTTCTTACGGTATAGAGAGACATGACAACTATCTGAGCTGTGGTCCTTCTTGCAACTACTGACAACAATTGCACTGCATAAAACTTTTTTACATTTGTTCTTCTTTTTCCTTCATCCAGCTGTTCAGACAGTGTGTGTTGTGACTGCCTCTGATTGTGTGTACAAACAAAATGGCAAAAAGCTGTGACTAGAAAGGCTAAAACTATAAAGTTCTTGAGAGCAGCCTTAACTTTACAGGTAGATCTACATCATCTCACTGTCAGCAGGCTGCTCAGGTGCCTAAGCTCAAGCATATATACAGTGAGGTTCTGCTTAGACATATGTTCAAATTAAACTCTATTATAAGTATACATTATATTTTTTTAATTTTTACTTTTTATCCCAAACAGAAGATTTTGAGATTATGTAATAGCATTTAAAAAGTGTAAAGAAACCCCATATACACAGAATAAATAAGGATATGACCTATAAATTGTTCAAGCAGGCAGTTTAGAAAAACCTGTTTTCAGTGTTGTGTATGTTATACCTTGATCAAAGGTTATGGTGAGCTTAATGCTGTCTTATTTTATCTATGCAAAAACTACGCCAGCTGCATGTAGTTGAAAGAGATGTATGTGCCCAGAGGGCTATTTATCCTGTCTGCCCTGGGCATGTATCTCGAGCTGGAATGAGCTGACCTATGACAGTCCATTGACTACTGAAGGATCCTATTTTAGGACTTCTAAAATTAGGTTCTGAATATAAAATGAAAGAAGTTGGAAAGACTCCTTTTTCAGAAGCATAGCTGAATTAAATTTAATCAAGAATATAATTTCAAATACCTATAATTAATGTGAAAGAATACAGGAAAATAATAGTTGTCAATTAAGTCTGGACTAAAGTAATGGGTTTTAATGGAGTAGTATCATGAGGAATACTAGGTAAAATTGAGCTTCAATACTCTCATTTTTTAAAATTCTTCTCAGAAAGATGGAATTGCTGATGGCTTTGAGTTCCAAGGCACAACTGGTTGAGAATTTTTTATAAAGTAAAAAACCAGATGTAAGTAACTAAACACTTTGAATTTTTCATGCACATTTGACAGTGAACTGCAACATCTGATGCAAGATAAGTGGCTGTACTTGCATCTCACTTGAAAACTCAGCTTGGATAAAAAGACTCTGGATACTGAATCATCTCAAAAGTTTTACACGAATGTACAAATGCAGGATTGTGGCAGCCATTTCATGTTGACGGTACAAGTAAATTTGGGGTGAGACTCTCTAGGGAGAATAAATGGTCTTCTATAATACAGAGTTCTAGAAAATCTACCTGCAAAAATATTTCTTACTGGAGATTCAACACAGCCCACAAAACTTTTCAGGGATAGATGTATTTCCTGAGAATGTAAGATGAAGGGTTTTAATTGATGACTAAGAGATCAATACCATCATCCATGATATTAAAGTATTGGTTGTCTTGAAAACAGACCTAACTTTTCCCGTAAGAATTCTTGCATATTACATTGAAAAAAAAAAAAAAAGAGTAAAGGTATTGATCAGCCTTTTCAGACTCATGAAAAATGTTGAGGGATAGAAATTCCTCAGTTACAGAAAGGCTGATGAATAGAAATTGGGGTAAGGCTACTCCATACAGGTGAATGATGTATGATAGAAATAATGATACCTGAAAAGAGACTTGACAATTTCTTTTATGGCCCTTGCCTGGGAGTACCCATTGTAGAGCAGGTAGAATGGATGAAAGGCCTTTATAGTAGCAGCACATCAGTTCAATATTCAATATAAAGTCTCATAAGACTGTGTAGGTGACATAATATTTCAGAGTTGTTAGGTATAATCCTGGCACCTAAGCATAAGCTGATTCATTAAGGCAAGACTTCTAACCATAATGAGCTCTTTTGAGATGAGATGGCAGAACTTGTGTTGCTTGGCTTGTAGGGCTATTGTATTGAATTTTCTGAAAGGATACTAAATATGTCAAAGCTGATGTAGCTCAGATTTTGGTGACTCACCTCAAATGGGAGGTGACTGGAGAAGGGTCCATGGTATATATCTGCATTACGGCTTCCCAAGGTACCCAGTGTGGGCAAAATGGAAAATTCAAGTGTTGCTACTAAACAGAGCTGGGAAAATATACCAGGATACTTGAGGAGACACTTAACCTGCCACATGAAAAACACCTTTAACTTATTGTAATCACACTGGAGAAAGAGGTCAGTTGATACCTAGAGGTATTCTCAGATGGCAGTGCAGTACAAAATCGCATGAACCAAGGATGCAGAAGAACGTGCATTCCCCATATGCTCCGCACCTCTTCCAAAAGCTGTTGTTCAACAGTAATAATGGCCTTAGAGCTGTTATCTGTTCCTTCAACTGGTTGTACCTCCTGTACCTCCTGCCTGATTTTCATAACACATCTCGGGTGCATCCCTTGCACAGGATGAGCTGCCTCCCTTGAAGATATGTGGTATTTCATGGCATAGATTAGTCGGAGCCTACCGCTTCAACCAATTTGAGATGACCGTAATTTGTGCCTGTATCATTCCTCTGGAGCTCCTGCTTTTCCAATGTCTTCTCTGTAAAGAGTTGGAGGATTCCTAACCTTCCATATCAGAGGCTGGTGACTGCATTATACATAGCGACCAAGCACCATGATCATCCCAGAACCCCTAGCTCTCATTCAGCAAAAGAAAAGAACCAAACCTTGCCTCAGTCACTGGAATACAAATGAAGTTCAGTGTCCCTCAAGACAACCCACTGTGGTGCTAGGGTTTGACATGGAGGATCCTGTGGTCTTCTGAAACAATGTGGCTGAATGACAATATCTTCATCACTGCTTTCTGTGAATCTCCAAATGCTAAGATTGTTTAACTGTTCTGCCTCACACATCAAACCATAGATGTGGTTTTGGTATAACAGGACAAATCGGGAACTGATGCAGATCTCCGTGGTTCCTGCTATTCTGAGTACATCTGGACATGGGCCATAGCATTTAAGGAGGTAAGAAACTTTTGGATTTTACCTCATTAATGTGCCAGACCAGGGAAATTTACACCTGCCATGGGGGCATGGTTCCATAGTGGGCCATGGGAATTTCATCTCTTTCTCATTATGTCTGGGATCCAGGTGAATGCCTCTAGGAGCAGGTGAGGAAGCTGAGTCCTAAGTGAGGCACTTTCACTGAAAATTCCCTTTCCTTTTTCTCTCACTTGCAAGATGAGCAACGTAGGTCAGAGAAGAGCATTCTCCTGGCATGCTGCGTGCTTAGAAACAGTAAGAGCAGTGTTCTTACTAATATGAGGATATGATATTGATAATTTGTTTTTCCTGTTATGAGATGCAGCTTCAGTGCCTTACTTTTTTTTCCCTGCAGGTAAAAAGCCTGGAACCTGCTTCATAGAAAAGGGTCCCCTTGCAACAGAGAGAGATATCAAGCACCTTCTTCTCTTTCCTTCTCTTTCTCATTTTCTCACACTGTATTTTTTTAACATTGTATTGCATAATGCCCTGAGGTTGTGTTTTCTGTCTTCACGGAAACTGAAGAATAAACTTTCTGAGCTTTTTGCAGCTTGTGGTTAGACTCTGTGTTTACTCGCACTGCAAATATCTGACTGCACACACTTCCAGCTACAAAACTGTAGTCAAAAACATTAAATAGCATGGGCTTCCTTCTGTATTTCTAATTAGCTGTGCATATTTTCAAGGGGTTTTAAAGTAGTTGCTTACAGTGAGACCGCTGAGGGTCAAGTGATGTTTCCATCTGTGAAGCATTTGCTAACTTTCCAACCTGCAGCTTTCTGAGATGCTCCTTGTGAGGGAGCCACCTCCTGCTCTTTGCTGCTCATTCAGCAGCAATTGCCTTCCTGTCCTTTACCTGGAGGTCTCCACACACTCCCTCTCTGCCATGGTGAACTGTACAGATCCTTCTGTCCTGCTGGCAGTGGTGAGGAGCAGTTTGCAGGGCTATGGGAGAAGTGTGTGGCAGAAGAGCGTTGCAGCACCTTGTAGGTGCTGGACCTACTGGCCCGCACCAGACCCAGCCGCTGCATCCAGGCTCTGGTTCCTGCTTAAGGCTGTTCTTCAGCATGTGTGATGCACCCCTCTTCCTTTTAGTTCAGCACAGTAAAAATAGGCATTTTGATTCCTGTCTCTGCTGAGGTAGTTTTATGTTTTCATAAAAGACAGGCTTCTGCAATCGGGTTTTATGAAAAGCTTGTTTTAATTCTTTGACCTGAACCTGATTGCCACTTAGGAGCAATTTCTCAGCAGCAGATATTACAATGAAATAACAGCACAACTCATTTTCTCTTACAGGCAGTGTAATCTGAGATGCAGGACAACCTGTTTTTTATGTCAAAGACTGTTTTTATGTCAAAGTCCTTTTTGTTCCAGCTTTCCCAATAATGTCAGAGGGCTTTGCCCAGGTCAAAGATTTTCTGTACTTGTAGTGCTCTCTTTTTTGTCATAATGTTCTGCAGTGTACGTGTATTCTGAATAATATATTCAGATTCTGATTCAAAGGTTGGTGGCAAGTTACAGTGAGATTAATACAATAGCCTTCCACAACAATGAGACAAAGAAATGTTTGTTTCAGAGCTTCAAAATTGATTTTATACAATCTGTAGTTTCAGCTGATTGTGTCCATTACTTATTCACATACACTGGCATCAGGATGCAAGATTAACAGTTGGAAATGAGTATATTTGTGAGTGGAAAGTCAAATACTGCACAAGTGAAATTTTAATTAGGAAGAAAACTCTGCCTTTTCACTGCAGTACAATTTCTCTGCTGGTTATCATTTAACTTTCCAGAACCCTCAGTATCTGTGCACTCAGTGTGCTTTCCACACACTTGAAACAAATGCATTGAAGGATGAGGAGTTATGAATACAAAATTTTTCCTATTACATCTTTCTTGTCTTTATCCTTTTACAGCCTGACCACACTTTTGAGGAGGATGTATGCAGTTTGTGCTGGATAAGGCCCAATGCCTAAGCTGCTAATACACTGGGGTGAATTGGTGATGGAGGCTCCAGCAGGAGTGTTTGAGGAGTGCCACATGGGAGGCTGTGCATATGAAAGGCTAGTACTGTATTCCTGCTAGAGCACCGCCTCCTTTATCAATGAAGCTGAGAAACCATTATCTGAGCCAGCTATACCTGTTCAGATCCTGGATCAATGGAGCCCCAAATCCTGTCACTGAGAGTGGCTAGCATGAGATGTGAAGGGAAGGGGAACAAATAGGAAGGGAGTACAGTAATGTGTCATCCACCATAGTCTTCCAGCAGCCTGTGGCTTGAAGATGTCCTGAATCAGACGTATCTTTGTATTTTTGCTCAGTAGCTTTTAATTCCATAGATTCATCTTGTCCACTGGAATATCTGCAGCCTCCTGCAGCAATAAGCTGGACAATGTAACTGCAGATCTGTCTGTGTTATATGACAGTACTGCTTAGACACTTCATGGTGCTGATATCTTTATGTTTGCAAACCAATTTCAGAAAAAAATTAACAAACAGGTGCAACTTTGGAGAATAAGAGGGAGAATAAAAGGTGTGATGTAAGAGTTTGTTTTTCAGCTAAAACTTCCATGTCAGTACCAATCTTGTTTCATTTTCCAAATATTCTGCCTAAAGCCTCTTTCTCAAACTGTGAATCATTTCTTTCAGTTTTTGTAGAAGCACGTGATATATGTGAGGTTGGCTTCTCACTGCCCTCTGCCAATCTATCTGAGCCACAAGTCCTCCTCCATCAGGAGAGGTGTCACAAGGCAGGACCACAGGTAAAGGGGGTCACATTGCACTTGCAGCTGTGCAGTTGATAGCACTTTAACTGCACCAAATAATGTCTTCCAGTTCCCTTCATTTCCAATTTTTCTGAGTTCACTCATTTACTTATTGAAGTTGACAAATTCACAACGAATTTTCAACCTATCATCAGAAAGTTATTGCCATAGAACCTTTCCAACTGGATCAACTGCCACCTTTCTGCAAGATGCTGAATAACTATACAATGAGAAGCCGATGTTTCCTTCCATCTCCTAGTATGCAGCACTTGAGTTTGTGTGTCATCCTTCCCTAAATGCATGATCCAGAATAAATAAAAGCCAATTTTCCCTGATGATGTTGTGCAGCAATTTCAATCTTGTTGGTGTATTTTGTATAACTATGCCCTTTCTCCTGCAATGATGTCCTGAAGTGCCTCCAGGGGAGGTTTAGATTGAAAATTATGGAAAATTTCTTCACAGAAAGGGTTGCAAAGCACTGGAAGAGCAACCAGGCTGTCCAGGGCAGTGGTGGAGTCACCATTCCTGGAACTTTTCAAAAAATGTGTGGATGTGGCACTGGAGGAGACGGTTTGATGGTAAACATGGCAGAGTTGCTGCCTTGACAGTTAGACTTGATGATATGAAAGGTCTTTTCCAAACTTAACAATTCCATGATTCTGTGACAGCCTTCAAAGTATCCAGATATTCTGTCTAGACTGGTTGAGCGCCTCCACTGCACCATGTATTTTCTCAGTCAGCAAACAATTAACTGAGAAATGATTTCTTCACTCTATTAAAAATATTATCTGTTCTGACAAAATACTGAACACTAGTATTTGGGTTTCATTTCTCTTGTTGGAAGCAAAATTTAATCCATTGATTTTTGTGAGTGATGGTTTGGGGGTAAAGCTGGTATTTTCATTCTTGGAATTTATTTCTGTTGGTTAAGGCTGTTTTGAGGCCAAAAAAGATGTCTTGCAGCAAACCTGAACGTTCTTCTTGGTTTGCCCTCTGAGTTGCAACTGGATTTTTAACACAATATTAAACTACTAAGCCATTGTGCTCCAGAATTGTCCTGGACACCTCTCTGTGCAGTCTCCAGGCACGTTGCAGCCCTGTATCTAAATCTATGCACTACCCTTTTTATTCTTGAACAGAGAGCATATGTGTGACACTCGTCCAATGTGTAATTATTGCTTCTTCATCACTGAATTGTTAGTTGGCACTAATGGTTACAAATCTTACAATACCAAGTATCTTCAGACACATTTGCAACCATGAAGCAGCAATAACTCAGTTTTGTTTCAGAAGTCTTGCAGGCTCCTGCCCTCTTGGAATTGCAGTGGCAAAGCAACATACAACATCCCTGCCTTTGTTGTATCCTCATTGGACAGCCTAATAGGGGTCCCCAGCAATAGTCTGTGGTGGTTCACTGTTCCAGCGACAATGTGTATAGCTCCAGGAAATCTAGATAGGAAGTGTGCTGCAGTCTCAGGGTCTGCAGTAAGGTACATTCACCCCTGCTGGCCCGACACCACTGTCAGCAGGTACCACTGACTCCTGCAGCCAACACTGCCTCCCCCATTCCATACTCAGTTCCGAAGTCTGTTGACACAAATAGGATGTTATGCAGAGAGCTACGCTGACTCTGGAGGCTCCTCTTAGACACATTATTTTCCTGTGGTGCAAAATATCAGTCTTTCATGTAAGTCTGGCTGCAGAACAACCAGCTGAGAGTGGAACTGATGACAAAGTATTGATATTTATTATATTTATTACCACTATTGGACATTATCTTCGCCATGGTAATATATTTCTCAATGAATTTCTCCTACACTTTCTTTTTTAAACAGATTTGCCAATTTCTCCCTTTCATGCCCTATTAAGTCTTCTATTTCTGTATATTGAACAAGGAAAGTAAAAACATGTGGAAGGAAAAATAAATAAAATTAAAGTAAAAAATCAGTGAGGGTTCCTGAAAATCTCTTTCATTTGTTGGTATAAAACTGTACAATCTTTGAAATTGTTAACTTTATTTTAGCTTTTCAGAACAAGATTTTTATCCAACAAAAACATTTCACTTTCCAAAAATATGTCTTGTTAAAATGTTTATCTTTCTTTTCAAACAGAAACTTGTGCTTTCCTTTTCTCTACCCGAAATTTAACATCATTAGAACTTCTAAAACTCTAACTTAGCAACACTTTAAAATGATTTAAAAATAATTTTGTCCAAAATTGAACACTTAGGAAGCAAACATTATTCCAATATGCTATTGTTGAACAGTTTTCTGCAGATTCTAGGTTGTCTACTCATCTCCAAAAAGCTGCGCTACATTAAAGAGCCTTTTTATTTATTTATTTATTTTGCTGTAAAGTAAAACTGTCTAAAACCTATTGATAAGTCTTTTCCTTTTTCTTCAGGAGTCCAACTATTTAATTTGGCTGTTAATTATTTAAATGCCTAGTTGGTTAATTTTTTAGACTCCTAATTCTTATTACAATTTGCAACCCCAGGCTATAGATTATATGAATATTTTGAATATGTGTTTGCTTCTCCTAGAACATAATACTTCACTTTCTTGCCTCTCATGTGTGTGTGAGGCATTAAATTATCTCCTGTAGCAGAGCAGAAAGGCAGAATACAGTTTCCTGGAGGCATCTGGGCTTTCCCACCCTTGTGCCTGTTTCTGGGAATGCCATTCCCTGTTCATCTCCATGTACAAATCTCTGACAAAAAAGTTTCAGTGCCATTCCTGGAATGCATGTTTGGAAATAGGACATCAGTAAGCAGATCGACATCTGGAGGCTTATTTGTCTGCCTGTAAATTCTGGTAGTGGCTCTGCTTCTCCAGGGAAAAAGGAGTGAGAACTGTGTGTAATCCCTGACTGAAGTTCATAGAGGTTAATTCTTCTGCTTTGGATGAACTGAGCTGATTTCAGCGTTGTTGGCAAAAATTAATTTTATAGTTGTATCTTCTTATTTTTATAATTTAATGTTCTAATCATAGTTCCAAATTAATTAAAGTCTTATTCCTCTTCAAAATCCTTAAGAACTGCCTTGGAAATACCTTGTGGTAGTAGGGGAAATGAGCTATAAAAGAGAAAGAGTGATAAAAATCTATTTCTTGGACGGTTTTTCCTGATTAAATAAATCTGACAAGGAGACTGGCTAGTGGTCAGTGATGTGTTCCTGCTAGACCCATTGGTCCTTTTGTCTTTATATCTTTAACTAATGCAAATACATTTTCTGTTTTTTAGGAGAGCACTCATCTCAGGGGAAGAGTAAAAGTCGGCAACTCTTCACATCTCAGCAATAAATATGTAAGTTTTTAGCCAGTCTCAGGTCCTGTAGCATTAAGTGTTTGTTAGTCTCTCTAATACTTTTTAGTCTCTATTGTGCCATGTAACTAAACAAAAGGGTTAAAAATGCAAAAATAAAAAGAACAATGACTTCAGTTGGCAGCAGCCTCAAGAAAGAATCGCTTAAACAAAGCTCAACTTGAGCATGCCGTCATGACCAAAGCCACATGCAAGTGGGGTACTGAGGAATCTGCCACCTTACAGACATAGACTTTTACAGGCATAGCATGTAACTTTACCTGTTCAGCATTTCCTGAATGAATCCCCTGGGTTAATTTTTTCTGTTTGTGCGAGAAGTAAGCAATTTTTAAAGGTAGCTGCCTATTAAAAAAAGAAATTTGGTACCCAGAAGATTTTCATTCCTTTTTTTTTCCATGAAAAATCTTTGCCTTTTCACTTTGTGCAGAAGCCAGCACTTTCACTGAGGTGGTTTATTAAGGTTTGAAATCCTCAGTGGTTAACATGCACAGCAGGTGTTGGATGGTATTTTTGTGTGTGAGGGGGCAGAGACCACCAGAGCACCCCTGAAACTCACTGCTTGTGTTGCAGGCACTGCATTTTCCTGCGTGCATGAAACTTCTTCAGGCACCACAATATCCACTTCCCATGGAGTTGATTCTGTCATTTGTGGTGAAATGGGGTCCTTTGCTGAGGGTGGGAGAAGGAAGAAGCTATAGGAAGGGCCCTGTATGACCAGGGTAGTGCAGAGAGGTAGAGAAGCAGGATGGCCTGAGGAACTGGTTGTCACAGCATATGTGGGATGGACCAGACAGAGACAGCTACTTTGGGCTCAGACAAAGCCCAGCCTGCCACCATCTTTGTAGAATGAAACCCCTCTAGTTCCCATCACCATCCACTGAGAAATATTTGGTGGACCAGAAATGTGAAGAACTTCTTTGATATTTTTGACCTATTCTCATTTCCCCCAGGATGAAGAAATTGAGCTTTCCTGGTGCCAGCAGTAACGACAAAATAACCTCCTTTTTTTCTTCAATTAGAGCAGCAGAATGAAATTTTGCCTACATTACTGATGATCAGGGATGGTTCTGTTTGTGTAGAGGGAGGACAATGGATTGAATCCTTATTGTTGACCCAAACTGGATATATTCTGTGCCTTCCATTTTAACTTTCTCATATGTTCCTGAACAACCTTGCCTGGAATAAAAATCTATAGATACTGTTGTCATTTCAGATGTGAAGCAGCCTGTTATTACAATGTGCAGGAACATTCCACCAAAACTGCAGTTCCATGGGAAGTGTGGAGCAGCTGAAGCTTTTCACCAGACAGGACACTTGTGTTAATGACCAGCTCTTGACTTCTCAAGTGTCTCCTATCCCTTCTGGAATATGTAATTTTTTTGATGGCTTAGTAACTGGTATATCACATATATTTATTATTTTCACATATAGTAAA
The DNA here is from genome assembly GCA_035583185.1 of Anabacerthia variegaticeps. Taxonomy (NCBI): domain Eukaryota; kingdom Metazoa; phylum Chordata; class Aves; order Passeriformes; family Furnariidae; genus Anabacerthia; species Anabacerthia variegaticeps. The sequence goes on along the minus strand of JAWWEW010000131.1, from coordinate 22,860,216 downwards.
AGCAGGGAAACAAGGTTGAAGAGAATGTAAAAATCAGGTGATGTTTGCACAGTACTTACTAAAAAGTTTTCTGCACGTACAGGAAGGAATATGTCAGCATACTTTGTTGAACTTACAGTAGCTAGGGTTCTTTTAATTGTGTGTAGCAAAATACGAACAGGGCCTGACCCTTGAAACAGTACTGGGCAAATAGCCACTATGAAAATTAATTCAGTGATTTCCATGAGGCTCCTCACTGTAGCACATGCTTTGCTTGTCATAAATGTTTACAGGGTGGCATGCCTGGGTGAAATGCTGGAGTGTGTGCTTTTTTCTTCGAAGGGGGGAATATACCTTGCACTGATGCCCTTTGAAGTTCTGCAAATTACTGAATATAGTCTATTTTCACCTGTTCCTTGGCTAATTGCATTACGTGTACTACAAATATGACTCCTATGTAGCCTGGGGCACTCAGTGGGAATCAGCAAGATAAGCAATTTTACAGATGAACCTTCTTCCCTGTGTTCTGAATAATGTGTGGGATTCCTGTAGGTTATTGAATAACTCTGAAAGTTTAAGGAGTGTTTCAAGTGCTAATTACAAACACTCTTAATTTGTACAGAGCTGGCAATTCCAAAATATCAAGTAGAGCTTATACCTGCATGTATCCTACTTTTTTAGAACTATAAATGTTTGACAATTATATTACTTTGAGCATCTGCTCAGTCTCAGTCCCCTGACTCTGCTGGTGTACCAAGAATTCCCATTGTTTTACTAGGGAATGGAAAGGCAACTGGTGGCCTAAGGGCAGGACCAAGGTTCAGGATGATGATCTAAATTTTGATACCTGTTGATACAATGCTTTTGAGAAATGTCTCTCTTCAATTTCTTTCTCTGAAATATTAAAACTTACATAGCAGTCTGGTAAGAGATTGAGCAGATTTATTAATTCATGTTTAAATACAAATCTGAAAAGTGTTCATTTCCCTGTGCTTGACCATTCCTTAAACTTACACTTTGGTGGGTCTAATAATCCTCTGTCTAAGTGGAATCATGAGAAACATTTGATGAAGCTCTGTAAAAGATGGGGAACAAACAAGTGTCCTCTATGCTGCAGCTGAACTTATGCAGTTCATTCAGGTATTTCTGGATCACTTGGGTTCCTCAGAAGCAGAGAAGTCTTGCATACCTACTTTGGAAAGGTCAGGCCATCTAAAGTATGCTAGTTGGCATCTGCAGCTATTCAGATTCCTGACTGCTGAAGTTTTCTTGAAAAAAAAAAAAGCAATCATTGTGGATAGATTTTCAGATGGATTAAAAAAATGTGTATTTTGTAGCATGTTGCGTCATAGTGAAAGGACAGTAGAAAAAGGCAGAGAAAGATTGTGAAATATGTATTTGTGTGTCTGTGCAAAATTTGTTCAGAAACTACTACGGTGTGTCAAGAAAAAATGCAACTACCCATTAAAAGTTATTATCTTTATTAATCAGCTATTCTTTCTGTCTTGGCAGAAATGCAATCCATTACCCATACCTAGTGCAACTATTGTCCATTACTTTGCACTCCTAAAGCACAGAGTGAGCTGAACTCTTTACAATGAGCCTAGAGAGCAGACATTAGGTATTCTGGGCAGAGTGGTGGCAGGGACACCATGAAACCTTGAAGAAGGCATGCTGGGGGTGGTGAGTGCAAACTCATCCTCATTACAATAATTGATGGGAAGAGAGCAGGGCTCTCTGCAAACCTTGATACTGAAAAAGTGAAAACCACTGATACAGTGGAAAGTGTTTGGCCTTTTCATCATAGGGGCATGGCAGACAACTAAGTTCTCATCAGAAGGCTGAGAAATGTCTCTCAAAGAAACTGGCTTGTGTGTGTATAAAGGAAAAGAGGTGAGTTTGGTGGAGAGCAGAAGTGAAGCAGACCTGAGGTACTCATAACTCCTGAAATTGAAAACTTGTGGTAAAGGGAAACATATGACCTTCTTTTTTTGTTAAGAATCAGGAGGTAGCTCATGTTTGTATGCAGGAGAGAAGGATATCTGTACAGCACAGAAAGGATTTGGAAGAATATTTGGGGATTTCTTCTTCAAGAGAAGATGAAGATGGAGATGCTGGAATTGGCTTTAATAGGAGGTGATGAACTGTCTGCGGAGAGAACTCTGTTAAAGAAGTCATATGCAATGGCTCAAGGAGACAAAAAGAAATGAAAAATCAATTCAGGTTGTTTGGCTCAACAGCTCTACTGTAATACATGTCTAAAAGAGCCACTAGAGTTTTTCTAGTCACTAGCATGTCCAAAACAACCCCAGAAGTTAAAGCTGGTCCTCCTCTGCAAGGTTTGTCTATATGGGGATAGTAGGAAAGTGAATCTACATTTGTAAAGGACTTTTCACTAAAGTTTGACGAAATCTTCTGTGGACAGTCCCATCTGAATTTAGTGTCCTTCAGCCTCTGTGTTAAAGAAGTGAATGACATCCAGTTCACCGTGGAATCAGCATGCTCACACAAATGTAATTAAACTGGATCTTCTTTCAAATTAGTTCAGCTCGTGAGTTATTAGTTAGTCAAGTTGCTGGGTCGAGTATACGATTCCGTTGCACTTGTGGCAATTCAAGACTACAGAATGAATTGGCTGGCAAAGACTTTGTTTTGGCTGTTGTTAGTCACTGCCAGTAAAGCATGAAAGGTTCAGATTTGCCAGAAGAAAGGTGTTTTTAACATTGTTCATCTCAGGCTCAACCTGGGAAGGTGAGTCACCATCTTCAAGCATAGAAAAGTTCCCCTGAGCTCTTCCCAAAGTCTAACCCTGTTCAGTAAAAAGACTTGCAATATTTTAAGAGTGCCCAGCTGCAGCATGCTGAGATTTTGGACCCAATTCCAAACAAGACAAGTGCTCACAAAAGAGAAAACTCAACTAAACAAACAAAAAGATGTGGTACATTTTGTTGGCTATTGGTTTTGTCCTCTAAGATGCTGTATCAAGCAACTTGTTTGACTCACATAAGAGAATAGATACCAGAAAGAAAAAATACTTTTATCATTATTTAAAGGGAAAAGGCCCAGAAATGAGAAAACCACATAGAAAAATGAAAATAATTGTTTCTAAAAAGTAGATGCTGAAGAGGTAAACAGTAGGTGCTTTTTAAGCAAAAGAAACTTATTAGCCTTCTAAGTACTTAAATATTTTTTCTTGCACATTTGGCCAAGGGTCTCTTGTTGGCTTCTCATGAACTTTGGGTTTTATTCTTCTTAATGGATCCCAGGAGATCCCAGAAATCATTCTGGCCCTTGACACCCTAATGTCTATCGACAGGTTGCTTATGACAGGTCCCAGAAAGCTGTTTAAATAAAATTCCTTGGTGACTGTCTGTTTGGTGTGGGAAAGGTGTAACACCTGCCTGCAAAGCTGCTGCAAGGGGAAGCAGCAGCACTGCCCGGATACTTCCCCTTCCAAAACCCCCAAAGGTTTTTGTGATTTTTGAATGATTCCATCCCACTGAAGAGAGGTAAACCATTTAATGTCACACCAATGCACAGTAGAGTTAGAGAAAGGCATAAAGCACATCAGTCTCACTGGCTGGGGATGCCATTTGTAGCAGCTCTGGGACTCCTCAGCTGCCAGCAGCCCTCTGCTGACCCCAGGATGTGGCTTTCCTGCTGTGCCCTCTGGTGGCAACAGTGCCATTCAGGGCCTTCCCTTCAATTCTGTGGGCAAGGGATCAGTGCAGAGCACTGGCTATTGAATTGCTGTCGCATTTCTGCAGCACCAGAGCACTCCTAGGAACTTACTCACCAGAGCATCCCCAGCCTCAGTGCTGCTCCCTGGTTGTGCTGGGCACATCCAGAACACTGCCTACAGCAAAGCACACTCCTCAGGAATCTTTGAACTTACATCTCAGGACTTCTGCTGCACCATTAATTATGGCTCCTCAAGTTATTCGAATTAGGACTCCATATCTAATAAAATAAAAGAGCTTAAAGATTCCTTTATTGATTTCCAATTGAGGCAGCTTTTCCATTTATGGCTAAGGGCAATCTATAAAACACAGGCTTTAATTAACCCTGGTGAATGCAGCTGACGTGAAATGTCAATACCCTCAAAATATTCAGCACAGACTTTTGAAGGATCTTCTCAGCTGCCTCATGTTTACCCTGTCCACACTCCCCTGGGCGAAGAGCCACAGCAGAGGCACTTCCCTGCAGGGCAACAGTGGGACGGGGCCAGAAACCTCTCTGCTGCCACAAGCATCTTTATTGCTGGCAGTGCTGGCTATTCCTGTTGACATGCCTGTCTGTTTGCCTTCATCTCAAGGGTTGGACTAGACCTTTAAAGGCCCCTTCCAAGCCAAGTCATCCTATGATATTGTCTGCCCCTGGCTTTGCAGGTATGCAGGACAAAGACCCATAAGTAGCCTGCTGGTGGCCTGCAAGGGCTGGGTCGTGGGGGCCCAGTGCCATGGTGGGCAGCTCTGTGGCTGTTCTTTAGGCAGCTACAGGTAACCTTGCATTCTGTGGCAGTCACATTGTGGCTGCTGCATTGTGCTGGTCCTGGTCCCTAGAGCAAGGCTGTGCTGCACAGTTTAGTCACTTACTTGAGGTCAAAGCTGCTGCGGTGCCTAAGCAAGGCAGCCCCATCACGAGCTCTGATGCACTTCAGCGCTCTCACAGCTGGCAAAATTCATTTTTTTCATCAACAGCATATGATCCAGACTTTTCATCCTTTCTGTCCCCACAAGAAGACCTTCCAGACAAAGGGAAAAAAAAAAGAATGCACTCTCTGCACAACTTGTGCAAGTCTGGGGGCTGTGTCACTCCCATCCCACTCCCTTGTTTTCTGCCTCTGCCCCACTACAGCTGTTGTTCCCTGTGCTGTGGGACAGACAGCAAATGGCCGTTTCCTTCAAATTCTGCACTAGGGATTTGAACCTGCAGCATCTTTTGGGGAAAAGAAAGAATCAGCGATCAGGACCTCTGGCTGGCCAAAGGTGAAACACAAAGCTGCCTGTGGGAAAGTGTGTCTCACTGCCTCACATAGCAGGGCTTCTGTAGCAGAGGCTGTTACAGTGCTGTTGTTTTGGATTGGAATGAGAACTGTGCTGATAACACACTGATGTTTTGGGTTTTGCTAAGTCTTGCTTATTCTAAGTCAAGGACACTTTTTTTCCCCTTGTCTCATACCCTGACAGTGGGAGGAAGCACAGCTGGGACAGGCCACCTGAACTGACCAAAGGGATATTCCACACCATAGAACATCATGCCTGGTATATAAACTGGGGAAAGCCACCCAGAAAGAGACTGATCTGTGCTTGGAAAGGGGAGTCTGATGTCAGTCAGCAGGTGATGAGTAATTGCTCATTGTGATTGTAAATCACTTGTTTATTTCTTTTTATTGTCATTATTATTATTATTATTCACCATTATTATTGTATTTTTCTTTATTTTCAATTAGTAAACTCTTCTTAACATACAGGTTTTACTTCGATTCTCCTCTCCATTTTACCAGGGGCTGTGGGGAGTGGGGAGAGATTGAGCAAGCAGCTGCATGGTGCATAATTTCCATCTGGACTTAAACCATGACAGGGTCACATCACAGCACACAAGGGAACAGCACTAAAAAGTGCAACTACAGAACTTACACACACACACACAAAACAAAAAAAAACAAAAACAACAACAAAAAAAAAACAACAAAAAAAAAACAAAACAAAAACCCAAACAAACAAGAAAACCTCACAATAAATAAAACTGGTGGGGAAGAAAGGGATATGTGGCCAAAGAGCATTTTGCTGATTTTCATGTGTGTTTTCCATGGTGCATTTATTTTCTCTAGATTTCTTGCTTTCTAATAGCAAAGCAACTGTGTTGTTGTGTTCTTTATTATTATTAACAGCTTTCACCTTTCTCATATTACACCAGTAGGATGCTTCCTCGGTCAGGGCTGCTGTTTTTCTAATGAACGTGACTCGTTTGTCTGTCTTCCTCCCTCTCCATTCTGCTTTTTGTGTGCTTGCTCTTTGGGTAGTAATTTGATGTGTTGAGCTCTTACCACCTCCACTGCCCCTGGGGCTTAAGTTCTGATGATGCTAAACAGTTAAAATGCAATGCAATTACAGGGAGCACAGAATAATAAAATAAAATTTGAGTCGTGCATAACACTGCAGGGACTGTGTGGCTGTCAGTCTCCGACTCCAAGAGATAATTTGGGCTTTTTAAGAAGGAATAATTGAGCCTTTTGCATATGCCACAGTTATGAACTAGTCAAAAACCTGTTTGCTCTCTACCCAGAAGCACCAGATGGATTGGATAGTCACTGCAGTTCTTTGGGGGCTGCCAACTTTACACTTCAAGACTTTTCTAGCTCCTGTACTTGTAAGTTATTCTTTTGACAGCTCTTATGCATACGAGTGCCTTGTCTGAATTTAGCTGGTGAAGTGAAAAGGAAGGGTGAGGAAGAGTTTGCCAAATGAAGCCTGGGTAGCTGAGGGGAGTTCAGAACCAGAGCTGAATTCTCTTGCTCACATCACCCCAAGAAAAACCCATGTGAGAGAGAAAACAATCTCTGACCTTCAGCCCTCAGATTACAGCAAGTGTAGGATGAGGCTGTGGGTGCCCCATGCTAGCCAGTTTGATCACAATCAGACTCTTTCAGTCCCATTTTCATTAATTCCATGTGCATATTTCCAAAGGAGACTCAGTACTAGGAAGCTCAGAAAAAGAGCTGCTACTTTTCCTGTAACATTTAGCAGCTGACCTTTGTAGAGGATGTACCCAATGCTGCTCTGCTGACCATCAGGGGTGACTGGACTTGAAGGTCAAATCCCAGAGGTGAGCTACAGAAATCTCTATATGTTCCCCACTCTCAGACAGAGCCCCTGCTCACAGCAGGGGGAGCAAGAAGCAGGATCTGGAGGGAGGGCACCTACTAGCTACAAACCCCAGGTAGCTGCCTAGGGCAACTCATCTGTCCCTGCTTCCCAGCACTCTTCATAGGTTACTCCCCTGCATCCCCAAGTCCATGGACATTTTTTCCAGACAGGGACAGAAAAGACTTAATCCCACAGTTTAACCTCCACTCAACACTGCATGAAGCGCCTGGTCTGGACCTCTGGGAGATGGAGATAAATAGGCTCTGGACATGAACAAGTCCATGCTTTTGTGTTGATTAAGCTAGATGCTTTACAAGCCACGGCAAGCTATCATGGTCCTGTGTCAGAATGCATGGCCAAGGGGCTGGAGAGACACCAGGTGCTCAGCCCCACAGGGAAACTGGCCCTGAGGCCCTTGTGTCCCACATCACCCCTCCTTCAGGTGCCATCACTTTGTAATCACTCTGCCTCTCTTTCTTTGAATCATGATCTTTAATAACCAAAATGATTCTGAGCTGTGGGTAAACAAACAACAGGACTCCACGAGGCAGCAGAGGTCCAGTGACCAGCCCAGTCCTTCAGCCCCACCACCACGGCTGTGGCTGCCCACAGGGCTCCTGCCCGTGGGCAAGTTGGTTTCTTTACCAGGAAGACTCAATGGAAAGAGGGCTGCTTTGTCCTCGTGGGCTACCAGGGGTGTGTGGCAGGTTATCAATGCAGGGAGGGAGACACCTGGCTCCACACATGGCTTGGCACAGGGACAGGAATGCACTCCCCATAGCAACACTGCAGACCAGTCCCTCTAAATCCATCATAGGGATGTAAAGAAATAGACAAGGATTGCCAAAAGAAGCCCCAAAAAGATGCTATTATTGACAAATAAGAATTTATATTAATCTCACTGGGAATTGCATTTCCTTTCACGTGTCAAAACGTGGCTTTGTTTGACTCTAGCAATGATTGTGACTTCAGAATATATGCCCTGAAATTTTCAGAGGAAAGTGCAGGTCTGTTAGAGAAATACACATTAGGACTGTTCAGAGTAAGTAAAAACATTTTTGAACCCCCTGATGGTAGGCAGTAGTGAGTGCCTTGTTCTGCAGAACAATAACCCAGGTATGTTTCTTATTGCTGGGGCTGCTTTGCTTTGCCTGATTTTGAAGTGTAGGTCTCCCTTAATCCTGCAGGCAGTTAGAAAAAAGACCACCATTCAGAACGATTTTTGTCCCCAAAATACAGGCAGGTACGTGCCACCAGCAGTTGCTGGCCATGCCCCGTGTATCTCCCTGTGACTGCTGAGGACACTTGCTGCCACTCCTGTCAGCACCCTGGGTCTAGGAACTGCTGCTGGCTCCTCCTTCCCTACGGAGGCAATTTGGTTTTGCCGTGGGAAAGGTGATGATGATGATAGCGATGGCAATGGTCATGGTGGTGGTGCGCTCCCCAGCGGTCGCTTCTTGTCTTTACCTCACTACTCTCCTGATTTGCAAGCTGAATGCTGGACACAGCAGTTCACACTGCTACGTTCTTGTGATTGCCCTTATTAAGCTTACAGGCTTTTCAGAAGGCGAAGAGCTTCACAGAAGCTGGCAGTGCTCCTGTCATCAGCTGACAATCATCAATGGAACATTATAACCATATATAAATTTAACAAGGACCTGCTTCGGGTGTAAACAAGATCTCTAGATATGTACCAGTTATTCTCAAAGAAAATGGTTTGCTTTGGAAATGTGCAAAACCTGCTGCTCTTTCAATCTTCAGAACACTGAAATTAAGACATTTTCACCAAAACACCCACCTGAGTCCCTCCTGACAAGTAGAAGGCCTCTTGCCCAAAGCAATGCCTGTTTCTTTTTCCCCATGAAACACATGCTGGCCACAAGAACAACAAAGCTTTTACCTGAAAAATCAATTACTATAGTGTGGCGAAAACAAAAAGCACTTCTGACTGGTCAAACCAAGAGTTTTATTTCCACCTGCTAAAACATATCTCTGTCTACCAGCAGAGTCCAATGTGGGAGAGCAGACAGACTTGACTATATTTAAAATAATTAATATTTTGTTTATAATTAAATTCAGGAAAAATTGAACTATATACAGGAATAACTATACACATGAAGGAAGAAGTCTTTACACAGCCTATCCCCCAAGATCCATCTGGGTCTATCCTGAGAAACAGAAGTACTCATATATAAATGGAATGATATTGTGAGTGAGTGAGTTCAGTCCTGCAGATTGGGCAAGTGCTGGCAATCCCAAGGGCAACAGAGAGGCATCTGCTACAGAAGACATGGCCACATGGGGTTGACACAACCCGTCGTTCACTTTGCACAATCTGAAAATAAAAAAACAGAATATGTATTGGGAGTAAAGAATTTGCTGCTCCATTGGCACCAGGCAAATAGGACTTGGAGTGTCTGGAATCAGAAGATTACTGCTAGAATGATGAGAAATATGAGGGACCCACAGATCTGCCACTGCCATCTTGGAAAGGGTTTCTCCCTCTATGTAAACCTCCAAGGAGTTACAAGCAAGGTCTGTGCTTCAAGCCATGTCTGCAGCATCCCATAGAAGACAACTGAGTTGCACAGCTCGCCCTCTGCCCCTTCCATCTTCCACAAAGCAGAAACTATGAGAACATATGGATCCTTACCTCTGAGTAACAATCCATGCAAATCGGACACCTAATAGTACCTGCTGGCCATGCCCTAGAGAGAACAGAGCAAGAAAGAACATTAATATTGGTGCACATCTAGGGTTTCTGAGAGCTATAATGTCACATAATCATCCAAATGCACTGACTCCACTGACTGGCCAAGACGCATTTCTTTTGAAGAACTCTCTGAATTTCCAACTCTCAGTTTCCTACGCATAATGAGGAGTTCAGGTCTCCCTGTTCCAAAGGAAACAGCACCTTGGTTTTCATTAGGAGAAAGGTGCAGTCAGTCCCCTGCTCTAGGATTTGAAGTGACAGAAGTCTCTAGCACTGTCCAGGTCTGTGTCTGTGTATGGCAGCATTAATCTCCAACAGGTCATCAGTAACAGCTTTGCAAGCAAAGCACCGAGCTGTGCTCTGGGAACTATTAATTCCAGAAGAGGAGGAGGTCTGCTGCTACAGAGTAACACTGCAGATGGCTCTGACAGACTGCAGCCTCAGGATGGACTCTGTGGTCAATGCTAACTGCAGCGGCACAGCGCTCTTTCAGCCTTACCTAAACAGAGCAGGAAAGTGCACTCAGCTACAGAGAAGCTTGAGACTCAAGCAACATAATATTACTTTTTTTTTGTATTAACCAAGTGGTAGGATTTGTTCACTGACATACTTAGCAACCAACCTTTAAACATGTACAAATCCATTCACAAAATGCACTATGGTTTAGGATAGGAGAAGCCATTTGGGTGGCATATTTAAGACCTGACACCCCAAAGCACCATACTCAAGTTCTCTCCTACACTGCCTTTCAGCAATCCAAAAGGTTCAAAGCACACCAATTTTGTTAAAACCTGCATGGAATTTGCCTGGCTGCTTCCTGCCAGTCCCACGACGCTAAGCCTCATCGAGACCAATGAGAGTCTTTCCACATCTAACATCACTACTAGAGCTTGGCAGGAAAAGTAAATGCAATACATTCTGAGCTATGGCCGGCCACTAATCCCCCTTCCTTGCCATATCCCCCACGCTCATCTTTAAGGTTCTACGCAAAGTTGTACATCTGCCTTAGCCTGCCTTTTTCTCCTGAAGTGTGAATGGTATCATTTGATCATTATACAATATAGGAGAAAGAAAGAAATAAGTAGAGTAAGTGAAGGCTTCAAAGATAATCCCAGCCATAAAGGTATAACTAAGTCTTCTCTCTATAACAAAAAGAAGGAAAAAAAAAAGAAAAAGGCAAAAAATTCAGTCACATACACATCATTATCTCTCTTTTCATCTTCATCATTTTTACTCAGTAGAGAGCTGCCTGACTGTTGCTGACTTCTTAGTGCAACATTTCTCCTTTGTTGTTCATATTCTGTAATTTAATTTTGATAAGTTAGATCTATTATTCTTTCTCCCTGGAACTATCTTTGAAATGCATTATTATAAATAATCTGTAATAGTTCCTATTTTAAACTTATCCTTTTCAGCTGGGTTAAAAGCAATCTTAAACAAACTAGTTTTCTAAAATTAAGGCTGAATCCTTCTAGACATTCTGAGTCTTCTGCTGCAGACTGACACAAAATGTTTGCTCTATTCACCCTACAAACAGTGGAAAATGTGACCTGAGAGACTCTCAGTGTCATAAGTTCCATAGAGTTGCGCTATCTGTGAATAAATCTGCCCTATAAAGGGAAGCTTTCTCATTCAATTCTTACTAACAGGGTCTGCTACAATCCTATGGTGACAAAGGGTGACAATTGCTGTGTGATAGGGGAAAGGGAGATCTGCAGTAAAGTTTCCAAGAAGCTTGGCAACTTAGCATATACAAAACAAAAATGCCTGGTAAAACACGGAGTGCTTTGTACAGAAACTTGCAGAAAGGAAGGTAAAGATGCTTAAATCTAATACTGTTCATTCCAGAGCTGCTGTGCTTCCTTGTTGCTGTATGATGCTAAATGGATGCACTCTTTTAGTCTGTGTTAAACCAGACCTCCACACTCAAAGGCAGTTTCTATCCAATGAGTCTTGCTAAGCACACTCCATGGAAATTATAAAAAGACCTGAAGAAGTGTGTCCTTAGAAATTGTCATCGTCTCCCTCCTGAATTAAAGTAACTTTGAAATGGAGTTATATTGCCCAGTTTCAAAGGTGATCACTTTTTAATGGCTGTTCTGTAACATTCAAAGGGTTAAGAAGTGCTGGCTGCTTTTTAGCTCTCAGAAATTGCAGACAACAATGATCTTTGCAACTCCAGTGTCCACGTAATACTAATCAAGCACTAACCAATGACAGAAAGCATCACCAAATTAAAGTTCATTCCTACATAAATATCCAGCTACAACTTCTAATGCAAATATTTTCCACTGTGTCTGATAATGGCTATCGGACATAGGTTAGATCCATTCTCTAAGTTACTGGCCAGAGGCTTTAACACTGTCCTTTGCCTTTTGCTAAACAGTTTCAATCCCTACTGCTCAAGTTTCTTGATAAAGACAAACAAAAAATAATTTTTAAATTTAGGACAATTCCATTAACAAGTGTTAAACATCAACTCACCTTCAAGAAGCTTCATCAATGCAAAATGGGAAGAGAGAGAAAGGAAAATACAATTAGACTTTGGTGTTCACCCCTGGTGTTGCATGCAAACACCAGCTCAGCAATGCAGTTGCAGTGAGGAATGGATGGTTATTGTCCTCTTATTTTGCTTTGGAGCACTGAAAGCAGGAATCAATTAGCTGCTGGCTGAAAACAAATAAATAATTGGGTGCTGCTGGTTCTGCTGCCACTGCTGCAATAGGGGACAGCATAAGAACAACCTAAACACTCTCTTGCCCTCTTTCAGTTCCCTAATTGGATTTGGCCTCGAGGTGTTTCTTACCCCCTTTCTCCCCAAAATGGCAAATTCATCTGTGATAGCCATAAACACTTTGTGTAAGATGAGCAGCTGCTGATAAAAGGAATCGACAATAGGGATTGAAAGTAGAAAATTCCAGTTTGCTGTTCCAGTTTGTGGCAGGCAAATACTACTTGCAGTATCTGCAATCTGTCAGTCACTGCTAGAACTATAAGGAACCCACAGATTTTCCAGTGCCAACGTGGAAAGGGTTTCTGCCTCAATGTACAACACCAAAAAGTGACTTGGGGGCCCATGGCAGTCTGAGCTTCAAATCAAGGCCTGTGCCTCAAGCCAGCTGTCTGTAACATCCCACAGAAGACAACAGAGTTGTGCAGGTCTCCCTCTGCCCTGTTCTCCCTACCACAAAACACGTGGATCCTTACCTCTGAGTTCTCATCCACCCAAATCAGAGAACTAAATAGACTTGCTGGCCATATGCTGGAGAGAACAGAACAAGAAAGGACACACAGACGTTAATTTCACTGTCCCTTGAGGGTAACTGGTACATAAAAGGTCAGAAATTAAATCATTCCCTCTTCTGGTTTAGCAACTTCCCAGCCCAGCAACACACTCATTCCCAGAACTTTTATGTACTGCAAGCATTTCAGCTATGGCAAGCAATTCTGTAAGAAACAAGAAACCTGCAGGATTTTTCAGGTTGTTCATTTTTTTAATTATATCTCTTGCAGACATCCCAGTATATTCCAGGTCCTAAAAGCTTGGCAAAAACATGTTTCTACTGAATATTGAAAATTAGACTTTAGAGAGACACTTTATCTGTCACATACCCATCATTATCTCCTGGTTCCTCTCCATCATCAGTCATCAGTAGCACTACTGGATTATCTGCTGCTCTGGAAACAAGTGGGTGTTGCTGGCTCTGCTCCTGATGCTGTAATAGGGTAGAAATGGATGTAACTTAGGAACCACCTAAACACTCTGGTCCCCTGTTTCAGTACCCTAGATGGATTTAGGCTGGAGGTGTTTCTTTCCCTCTTTCTCCCCCAAAATAGCAAAATCAGCTGTGATAGCTGTATACACTTTATGTTAGATAAACAGCTGATGAATAAATGAAATCCCAAACCAGATTTCGGTGGAACTGGAGTTGGGTCATATGGATTCTGTCATAAAGTTTGCGACCTCTCCTTTGCAAAGGTTCAGGAATAGCCCTCCCAGGAGATACCCTCATGTTATGCCTGCTACATGTTGTTTGCATGGCAGCAGGGTTATCCCAAAACTAAGGGGATAAACAACACTTTGGGTTGGAAAAAAGACTGTTCTTTCAAACTGCAGAGGAAAATGAAAAGGAAAAATAGTGACTTTATTGAAGACTTCATGGAGCCATAAACAGTTTGCACCCCAGTCAGTATTTGGCACTTCAGTGACAGAAGAAACTTAAACTAATATTGCAGCTAAACTTTTCTTATTTGGGAAGTCAAAGACTTCCTGTTCTCTCCCTTGCTTTTTCTTTTAATCACTGGAGCAATAAGTTGTTGTAGATTACTCTTCCACTCTCTGCAAGTGATGCTCAGAGACATATCTAGTTAGATGCTAAAAGACAGGCCCAGGAGCACAAGAGAAATCTAATTGGAATGCAAGATGGAGAGGAGTGTGTGATTCAATGCTTACCAAAACCAAATCATCAGTTAGGTCTCTGACGTCAGGCCCAGAATATTCACTTGTGAGATCTATGACTTCAACAACTGAAATATAGAAAGTTAGAATAAAGGTTAGAGAATGCGGAGGAATGAAATGATCTACCACTGTAGAACAGGCTGAGGCTGGATACAACTGCTCCCTGGGTCTCTTTTCTCAAGGAACATGTCCAGCATTTCACTAAAGCTTTGTCCTCAGCAGTCCACAGAGAGCATTACCAGTCCTCTTTCCTGGAAGAGGAAGTTCAAGAGGAACAGCAGCAGAGTTCCTCACACAGTTCTATTGGATGAGAGCAGCTCATGGAGGTTACACTCCAAAAAGTCATTCATCTAACATAGGGGAACGTTTAGCACACAGAATAAAAGACCGACACCAAAACCGTAATCATAGAGGGTACCCTAATTCTACAGTACCATGCTGTACATGTTCCCTTCAGGGATGACACACTTTTCCTTATCTTGGGTAAGATCCCAAACTTAGTTTGCACCCTCTGTAGTGGCAGCTGCAGTGACTGTCAGCTCGGCAGAGCAGACATTCAGATTTTGAGCAGCGCTTGAGGACCTTTGCTACAGGGCTCATCTCCCACTGGTGCCGAATGTATTGCAGCTCAATTACAAACTGAAACAGTGTCAGAAGGCTTGTTGTTTAGAGATGCCATAGTGGCTGCTTCCTAAAATCCAAGAATTCCCTTCTTCCCCTGTGGAGGGCCTAAAAACTGGCAAAAGCACAGGTTCAACTGAACATCAACCCTCCAGAAGCAGTTTCTGTTCTTACCAAGCTCAAAAGAAAGCGTACCACTTTGTATGGAGTCTATTGGCTCTGCTTATGAATCTCCACCTGCACTAGAAGCCAGCAGCCTGCTTTGTTTCCGAACTTGTCTGGAATCACCTGCTCCTCCACAGTGCTTTCGCTGCCTCTGAGAGAGAACAAACCCTGTGCATTTTCTGTGGGAGTAATATTAATGTGGCCCTCTGTTTTGCAACACCAATGAAAGCACATGAGGATATAGAAAACACTCCCACAAGGTCTGGAATATGCATCAAGTTGTGCTATAGGCCATTCCTACCTGAGCCCACTGCACCAAGGGAATGACATCACCCCTGATCTCCTACCATTTGCCTCACCAAGAAAAAACCTATCCTGATGGCTCAAAAATGAGAAGAGTAGTTCACAGTTCTATCAGGTTGTTGCTCACACCGTAAGCATTTCTGAACTATTGCAAGCACCCAAAGAGAGTCAAAATCTTCCCTACAGCAGACAAGGACGCTACATGAAGTATAAATAGGCTTCTGTTCCTGTGCATTTTCACTTGAAATTCCTTCTAGGAGTACCCCAGAAAGCATGCTTCAAGAATCAGATTTGCACTGAGTAATAAAGTACTTACTGTGGTAATGCTGTTTTGTTATCTAAAACCACTGGAAAAGTAAGAAGGACAAACACCAAAATAGGAATGTCAGGGAAACTACAGTGGTCAATCCCTTAGATTCCTTTTGGTAGCATAGTGCTACAAAGCTCTGATTTCTGGGGCTCAGAGAATGATGTTTGTCCAAACATATCAGAAAAGCAGAGTGGACATTATCTATCTGGAAGGCCTGTTCTCTTAAATATCTCCCCACTCCAAGACTCCCATTTCTGAGTCAGCACTTTCTGCCCAGAGCTAGAGGGGAAGTCTGTGAGTTTCGTACTCGAGCTGGACCCAAAGCCCAGAACAGCCCCTCAGCCCCAGAAGCCTCTTCAAAAATCATTGGCACTCATCTATACAGTCAGTCAAGGGTTTTTCTCATAAATGAAAGCAAATTGCCTTCTGTTCCCTTCTGGGATGTAGAAGATGGATGTTCCATGTCTGCTGCCCAGCAGAGAATCCGTCAACTTACTTAACAGACCCCCAGTCACCGGAGCCCTCGGAATGGGACTCCTCATGGCAACCTTTGGGTAACATTCCATACCCAGGTAATAGGAGTCCACTTTGCACCCTGATGGAGTTCCAGAATTCCTTGTCTTGGAAGGCACCTTAGAGATTGCCTCATTCCAGCCCCCTGCCACGGGCAGGGATGCCACTCACTAGATCTGGGTGCTCAGGGTCCTGTCCAGCCTGGCCTGGAAAGGGGTCTTCCAGGGGCAGGGCACCCACAGTTTCTCTGGGCAGCTATTCCAGTGTCTTGCCACCCTCACAGGTGTTCCTGATATCTGATCCAAATCTCCCCTCTACTAATCAAAACCCGTTCCCCTCTCCCCTATGACTCTCTGCCTCCTTTAGGCAGTGGAAGGCTGCAGTGAGTCCTCACCCCAGAGCCTGCTGCTCTCCAGGCTGGACAGACCCATCTCTCCCAGCCTAGCTGCAGAGAAGAGGTGCTCTAGTCCACTGAGCACCTCCTCCAGCCCCGCTCAAACAGGCACATCCTGTGCCTGCTAGACCTGAAGCTGGACACAGCACCCCAGGTAGAGTCTGGCAAGGGCAGAGCAGAGGGAAACATCCACCTCCCTCCACTTTCAGCCTGAAAAACACAGCAGCCTTTCCATGGCTAAAGAACCTCCACCAAATGCACCCTTAAAAAAGAAACTTAAAACCTTCTTTAACCTTCCTCCTCCATGCTTATTATTCTGTTGCTGAAAACTCTTTTGAGACTGTTTTAACTTTAACCCTAGTAAACAGCAATTAAATAAAAAATTTTTCAAACTCTTGAAAATCTTAGAACTTGGATCCTTATTTCAAGTCTTTGAAATCTTCAGGTTTTCAGGTGTTCAACTATTCCTCTGTCAAAATTTCACAGGAGGGTTGGGAGGAGGTTTGCTCTACTCCCAGGGGCAGCGCCTTCCTCCCAAGGCTAGGAAAGGTGACACAGCAAAACAACTTAATTTAAAATTCAGTTTGCCTTCTAACCAGTCTGCTGCTGGACCTGCATTCAGAGGGATTAGCTGGGGCTCCTGAAAGCAGCAGAGACCCTGTCTCAGCCCTGTTTCAGCCTTGTCTCAGCTGGATGCAGGGATGTTTCTCAGCCCCTGGTCCCAAAGGTGCTTTTGTGCGTGGGGAGGATGGTAGAAATTCATCCAGTGCTGTGGATAGTGGAAGTATATTTTTAGCTCCTGCTCCATATGAAGAGGATAATTTCTTACAAAAATTTCTGTTATTACAACTGCTGCTTTTAGTATTTGGCAAAGTGTTGATAGTTTAAGGATGGGAGAGGATGACTTTCCCATTTTGCTCAGTCCTGTGTCTGGTAACTGAAGCAAAGGCTTGTCTTGGTCACTGTATTTTCATCCTTCATTTCTCATATTCAGTGCTTGGAGACTTGCACGACATAATTAATCACTTATGAAATATATATTTGGAAACGCTCTAGCATACTAGCATTTTTATATCAAGCATTAAATCTCCTTTAGGATTTTTCTTACCTAAACCTATGCCCTTTAGACCCAATATTTTTGGAAAGCAAAAGCATTAAGCTGAGATGAAACACATGTGGATTTACTGGAGTATGAAACATGCCATGTGTTAAAACAAAGGAGTCTGTCTACTTACACTCCAGATATAGCTGAAGTTGGCTGAGTGGACTTGGCACCACATGTATTTTGGGACAGGACTGGATGGCTTTTAGCAGGAATGTGTCTTCTGGGGCAAGGGAGGAGGGAACACTGAGAAAAGGAGGGGTAGCTTTTAGAAAGTCAAACATTTGAAGGCTATTTGGCTTGATCTCATCACTGCAAGACAATCACAGAATGGGGCTGGGAGACCTTTATTGTAAGGCCCAACACTTTTTAGTTAAAGCTGCTATTGAAAATATTCATCACTCGGTGGTGGGATGGAGAGAAAATTCCTGCCCCCTCTCTGCACATCCCAGGGAAGCTGTAAAGGCCACACACCAGTTTTATTTCCTCCCATGCATGCCAGGTTTGAAGCAAGGTGTAAGACCTCTGAAACACCCCCTGCCTTTCCATTTCAGGAAGGAAGACGTTTGCATCAATTAACTTCCAAAAAGAAAAGGCTAATTACAGCAAACAGCCTAAACTAAGCCCACATTGAACTGGCTTGGTATATTAATCACGGGGAGGTTGAGTATCAGCTTTTTCACATGATTGCTGTAGTCCACCAGGAATGTTTGGCAGGAAAAGACATCTCACAAAGTGTATATTTCACTGGCCAGGGGTTGTCAGCTCTGTACTCTCCCAGATCAGGACTACCCTGGGCATCAGAACAAGGGCCACAAAGTAATTTAAGAAGGGTAAAAGTAGTATAGGATGTCATATACCAAAGTAGCCTGCTGCAGGACAAGCAGAAGAAAATCTACAATGACATGAGAAAACCAACTTGCCACCCCAGTTGGGTTTGTGCTGCCTCTCTCTCTTTGAATCGCTGTCTTTAATAACTGAGAAGATTCTGAGCTGTGGGTAAACAAACAACTGGACTCCATGAGGCAGCAGGGGTCCAGTGACCAGCCCAGTCCTTCAGCCCCACCACCACGGCTGTGGCTGCCCACAGGGCTCCTGCCCGTGGGAAAGTTGGTTTCTTTACCAGGAAGACTCAATGGAAAGAGGGCTGCTTTGTCCTCGTGGGCTACCAGGGGTGTGTGGCAGGTTATCAATGCAGGGAGGGAGACACCTGGCTCCACACATGGCTTGGCACAGGGACAGGAATGCACTCCCCATAGCAACACTGCAGACCAGTCCCTCTAAATCCATCATAGGGATGTAAAGAAATAGACAAGGATTGCCAAAAGAAGCCCCAAAAAGATGCTATTATTGACAAATAAGAATTTATATTAATCTCACTGGGAATTGCATTTCCTTTCACGTGTCAAAACGTGGCTTTGTTTGACTCTAGCAATGATTGTGACTTCAGAATATATGCCCTGAAATTTTCAGAGGAAAGTGCAGGTCTGTTAGAGAAATACACATTAGGACTGTTCAGAGTAAGTAAAAACATTTTTGAACCCCCTGATGGTAGGCAGTAGTGAGCGCCTTGTTCTGCAGAACAAACATGTCTCTGATTTCCTTCTCTCAGTTTCTTCTTATGCTCCACAGAGGTTTGAAATTCTTCTGCAGCGTCTACATGGGCTTGAAAACTGCACAGGATTTGTACCTTTCTCTGAATACGAGACAGCTCTGAGGGTGCTCGTAAGGAAATGTGCATATAAGGTTCTTCAGGCAGTAACCGAATGGGTAATGTTTTTCCATACACCCTGTGTTGCTTTTCCATACCCAAGGCCTAACACTTGGAAAATGCATATTCAGATATTGCGTTCTCTGAAGGCAGATATCCTACAACATTTTATACAGTGTTACGCAAAAATTGTCTTTAAGGATCAGGTCACTATGGTAACCATTCAGAACCAAATAGCCGTTATAGTTGTAATTAAACAATATATGATTTCTATGAAGAATTATTCTGAATTATAATTCATTTTCTGTTACATGCTGGAGTTATTCTTATTGTCCGCAAAGATATCAGAATTTGTTATAAGTCAGCAATGCAAAACTTCATAGAGAGAGAATTTAATCTGCTTTGAATCTACTGTCAGAAATTGTGGTCAACGACTTTTGACTTCAGTCTCTTAAATAGTCCAACAGGCTCCAGAAATACACCAGTAACATTTTTGGAGGAAAGCAGAAGGCAAAAAAGGCCTCCTGATACTTAGATTTCATCACAGCTAGCCACATATCTGGAGCTCAGTGCTTCACCAGGAAGGGCTCAGGTTCGCTGCTCTATGGAGTTGGTTCAGCCACAAATTCAAATTTTCCTGTAGCTTAAGCAGGAGGGGAGAGGGGAGAGGAAAGGGGAAAGGAAAGGGAAAGGAAAAACTTCTACAGCTTTTTCTTCCTATCACTTCTCTTCCCAAGGCCAAGGTCACACATGGAAATCTTGACAGATTGCAGGGACACGGTTGGTATTTACAGGTAAATGCCTTTAAAACCTGTAACATAACTAAGAGGACCACAATGCTCCACGTGGTCTCAATCGAGCCACTGGCAAAGCTGATTTTCAAACAAAGGGTAGCAAACCCAAACTTGTGATTAGGTGAGGTGTACCAGCTGACTCTGATGGGAGTTGTCCACAGGGAGGAGATAAGCTCCCACTGCTAATAGGAACCATTTCCAAGGGGGTAGCAGCAGGGTGATCCCATCTCTTTCTCATGGTCCAGTGTCTGCACCAGGTCAGGAGACTTTTAGCAGGATTTTCTGGCACTCATCCTTGACAAATCCTTTTTTTTGGGAGGGACTGCAGTCTGATTATTCTTTTTGGAGCAAATATTCACCTATGCTCTATGTAAATCAGAAGAGAGTTTTTTACCTAAATGTTTCTTTTTTTCACCTCTCTTTCCAAGAGGGAGGAAGAACAAACATTTATTTTCCTGAAAACCTGTAAAGTTATCCATAATAGAGTTGTGAATCCCTGTGGACTCTTGAGGGTTTTCTCCTGAAGGAGGATTTACTGCTCAGTGACTGCAGTTATTCTAGCAGGACATAATGGAAAGCCTTTCTCTTGCCTAAAATGAGGGAGTTTGCTCTTCGTGGTCTGGAGGAGCAGAGTCCTGTGCTCCAGATGAGCAATAATGTTAGCTTACTGAGCCATGGACTAACAATTTTTATTCTTTCAGAGATGTTCCAGCCACCCCAACAGCTCTCAGTGAGGAAGATTTACAAATCATCGAGTTCCCTGAAGATTTTTGGTAAAAGATCCTGTAAAAAACCCCAGTCTCCAGTCCCTTAGAAGAGTCCAAATACACCTGTGGAGCCTGAGCAATGCACCCAGGGCAGTGGCAGCTCTGCCTGAAGTGGCACAGTCACTGCCTGTGTTTTGGGTCTGGCACAGGGATGCTCTCAGCATCTCAGCCTTCCCATCACACAGGCTAACACTGTGGGCTTTCCAGGTAAACCTCTTGCCACTTTGATAAGGTAAATACTTAATAATGGCTATTAATAAAGCTGAGTAGTGAATTACTTCATTAAGCCTGGACTAATATATAGCTTAATTAGCTGAAGAGCAGCTCAACAGAGTGCAGTTCAGAGGTGAGTCATCCCCAGGGTGCCGTGCTGAGGGAAGGGGAGGATGCTGGCAGTGGGAGGGCTCTGTGGACCCATGCTGTGGTGCTTCCCAGGCATGGAGGGACACTGTACTGCAGAGGCAGCATCAGAGAGATGCCCTTGGTGGGAGATAGCATCAGAGGAATGCCCTCGGAGAGTGAAGGGTTCCTGACGCTGCAGCTTGCCCTGGAACAGCTCAGGGACAGGAATAAGTGAAAGGCAGCTCCTGTAGCAGGCGAGCTAAATCTTCTGGCCTTGAGGCATGTCTGTGTCTTTGGCCTGGGCATCCATCCCTTTGCTCCACTGAGCAGCAGCAGTAATTTCATCTTTCCTCTGTGGGCTTTTCCCAGAGCATCCTTTCTGATCTCTCTCTTCTTCATTGGCAGCTCACACTACTGGTTTTGTCTCCAAAACCCAGGCTGGTGGATGGGTTTTTCCCCTGCTCTTCAGTTTTTGAAGTATCTAGCAATTCTCTGGGGTTTTTTGAGCTGCTGTGAAAGAGTCACAGCTGAGCTGTGGTTCAACCTATGGGAAAGTATTCTATTCCCATACCCTCGTCCCCCAGTTCAAGCAGGTTTTGCATTCATGACGGTTTTAAAGTCAAACAGCATCCTCAAGTGGGATGTCACTTGCAGAAGCTGGATTTCCTGTGTTGCCATGAATTGTTAGCCTTCTCTGCCACTTTTACCTTTCTAGTTTCATGAAGGTAATTTCTTGCTGGCCTAACCCTACCCTTAGATTCAAGGAATGAGCTTGTCTGTGTTGAGACTCAGGCAGCATAGGGTGTTTGCAGTGTGAAATCCTGCTTATCACCAAGGATGTGTTTCATAGTCTCAGTCAGTGGGGACCACAACTCTCCACTTAACAAGCTGATCCATCATGGACAGTGAAGTTGAGATGCACTGTGGTGAGCAGGACAAAATGGTGTACTAGTGCTGCATCCTCGAAACAGGAAAAAGGAGACCAAAACTCTTTACCTTTACATACTATTGTGAACCAACCTCCTCTTCCCTACTCTCCCAGCAGTACTTGGAGTCAGAAACACAAGAGCCCACCAGAAAGAGTTTTGGGGGAGGAGTACTGCTCTGTAGCACTGCAGCTTTGGTGGTCCTTTGTCCTCATGCTGAACTCTGAGGAGTCCTTGGCAATGATAATTACTCAAGATTGCAGAGGTTATGCAATCAGAGCCATGCTAAGCTTGGAGGAATCTACTTCAGATTGAAGTACATTAACATGTCCAGTAGCGGAGAGCAGAAACCAGCATGACACCCTCTCTTGTCGTGAAGTGAGAAACAAACCCTGCCATTTGAGTTGGTTACCAGCATGAGGCAACCCTTCATCAACTTCCTCAGCCTGAATTCATTTCCTTATCCTCTGCAGAGAGTAGGACAGGATGGTGCTTGCCCACAGGTTATCAGAAGGAAGGAAAGCAGAGAGATTTGCTCACAAGACAGAAAGAGCACATTGCCAAGTTAGGACCAGACCATCCTCTCTCTTCCAGCAAACAAAATATCAAGCAGAGAAAAACCCTCCGGAAAGTCAAACATTCACTGCATTCATCCTCTCCTCATCACTCTAAAACTGAGATAATGTTTTTAAAGCACTTTCCTGTGAAGGAGCCCCTACTCTGCAAATTACTGGTGAAGCAGCTCAAGGAACCAGGTCTTCACCCTGCTTTTCTTCTCAAAGTGAAACCCTGCCGTGGTGTGACTTTTCAGAGATGTGTCAGTGGGCTGGTTAATGGGGTTGGAGGAAAAGAAAACCAGGTTGAAAGAGGTGACAAGGAGATCAAAGTAATGAAATGCAACAACAGCAAAGTCCCTGCCTCTCAGAAGAGGTCCTTCAACCAGATGTACTCATGGGTGAGAAACGAGGTATGGATGTGTCAGTTCCTGATGCTGGTGTCTGTGAAGAGATTCTTAGCACTGAAAGTTGCGCTTCTGAATGATCAGAACAGCAACTTACAGTTCCCTGTGCAAGTTTGGTCTCCAGGTGTGATGTATTTTGGTACTGTCTCTTCTGTCTGCACTCAAGGCCTGTTTGCCCTTGCTGTATCAACTTCACAGGCAAATCCTGGATTTCTGCTGCCAAAAAGCCTGAGCCATGGGCAATCAGGTGCAGTCTCTTTTGCTGTCAGTATCGATGCACCTGTAACTCACTCATCTATTTGCAAAGCAAAGGTTTAAACTGGAAATCCTGAATGGATCACTGGTGGTCTCATTGCATTTTTTTAGCGATAAAATTCTCTTGTTTGGGAAAGCCCAAACTCTGTGACCCTGCAGTGTAAACTACACATTCAGGCTGGTTTGTTTTGAGAGCAGTCACAAACACAGGTCTCTCGCAGCACCTTTATTCAAAGGTAGATAGTCAAAAGTCCTTTCCTGCTTGCATTTAGTGAGGGAAATCATCATTTTAATCACCTTAGTGATGCTTCTGCTGAGGCTCAGGAAATTTTCAGTCTCTTGCTGTCTTTCTCTCTGCCCAAATCTACTTTCCCCTGCTCTCCCCAACAGAAGTGTCCTTTGCCTCTTTGCTGAAGAAATGAAAAAGGAAAGGGAACCCTGAAGGGTTTCTTCAGGAGCATGTTTTTCCTGCACCAAGAAAAAAGAAAAAACACTACCACCACCAAAAAAAAAAAATAAAAAAAAAAAACAAACAAAAAAATCAAATACAAATAACAAACAAACCAAAAATACACCAAAATTCTTCCATTTTGGCATGGGGATGCAAAGAGTGGTCAGAGCAAACCAGAAAATTGTGTGCATCAACAATTTTAAGGACTGAGGCACCACTGGCTGCTGTTTAGCCCACCTGGTCCCCTGGAGCACAGGGGTGGGAAGAACAGGATGCCAGCTGATGAATTGGTGAGCTCTGATGATTATGTGTCTGTGCTGTTTTTAATATGTTTAAAGCCCACCAGGGCCACACTAATTTGTCTGGTTGAATCAGGGCAGCTTCTGAAGTTCCCAGGTCTTCCCAGTCACTGCTCAGACCTGCTGCCTGCCAGGCTGGCCTAATGTAGTGTTAGTGTTGGTATTGTGGAGAGGGGTTGCCGTGGTTTTTTTGACTCAGCAAGTTAGATCAAGAAAGCTTTGAAAGGAGTTTCCAGCAAGCTTTAGGCTACATGCTGCAGTGAATGATGGATTTAACTCTGCTGCTGTGTGCTTCTCCTATTTAGCCAGCTGGCCTGGGCACCACAGTAATGATGGCGATGCAGAGAAAGAAGCATACAAAAAATTTCCATCCTCAGGAGCCAAAATGAATGAAAAATAAATACCTGAAAAGAAATTTTGCATAGTCTCAGCTGCCCATTTATAAGGTAGTGATGGGCTGATATTGCTGGGTAGTTGAGTACTTGCCAACTTCCAAGCAGGCCGTTTCCATATTTAAATATGGGATAGCAAAGGCAGGTGCTATCACTATATACAGGCAGGAAACCCAGGGATCTTGAGCATCTTTCTACTCATGTCTGAGAGACAACTTGTCACCACTCCTGCAAAGTTTGCATTGAAACACATCACAACAGCTTTCTATTTACTTACCCAACAGGAGTTTGTTCTTTGGTTTGAATTTTATTAGCTATTAAATGGGGCTTACGGAGCATCAGACTGCACACCTGATAGGTTGTAACATGGGTTTTGTTTACAACACTTGCTTCCCTCATACAGCCAGGTGTAAAGCTGGTCAGGAATGAACCAGCTGGGCTGACTCTGCTGGCACTGGAAATCCTGTGCCAGTCGTCAGTGGCAGTGGAGTCTGTGTTCTGCCCCTCTGTACCTTTCCTAAGCCAAGCACTCATCCTTTGAGTGATAGGAATAGATTTTAGTTGGCTTTTTCCACAAGAGGCTTTTCATTCTATAGTTTTTCAGCCATTATATATAGGGAGAAAAATTATCCTAAATCATATCTTGCCAATGGCTACAGAAAACTACTTACTGGTCTGGCTCCCACCTCGTGTGAGAAAGAAAATATGAGCAACAGGGTTTTCCTCCACCTCTGAAACAGTGAATTCTATTAGAGTTGTTACTGCTATTTTGTGAACAAGATTTCAGCAAACAGCCTGAGAATTGCAGAACATGCCAGAGACCCAAGGCCCTGACTCAGTTGCTAATCCCAATTTATAA
This sequence comes from Anabacerthia variegaticeps, assembly GCA_035583185.1. Classification (NCBI taxonomy): domain Eukaryota; kingdom Metazoa; phylum Chordata; class Aves; order Passeriformes; family Furnariidae; genus Anabacerthia; species Anabacerthia variegaticeps. Next base: position 22,835,031 of record JAWWEW010000131.1, on the reverse strand, counting down.
AATAATTTAATAGATAATAATTTAAGAGTAGACCTCTTTGTGTTGTTAATTGAGACTTTGGGGTAAAGTCCCTGCTGAATTCAATTAATCTTGAGCAGGTATTTCTCAGAGTTTGGACAAAGCCACTGACATTTTGATACAAGTATTTCATAAAAATGCTCTCAGTGATAACTTAGACACAGTCATAGAGGCCTTTTGGGAAACAGATGAGTAACAACTAGTGTTGTGCTGGGTGAGTTATGTGGGAAAGAGTGGAGATTGGCTGGTTTTGCTATTTTTAGAGCAGTCAGCCATATTGATGTGGGCAGCAAACAGATGAGAGCCAGGCAAAAGTCAGCCATGGTAGAGTCCATGATGGCCTGCTGTTCATTTCAGTGAAAAAATTACTAGCAGCAAAAGGGATCTGGTCATCATCAAGCTCCAGCAACATTTATTCTAATTCTGTCAAGCTGACTCCCTAATTAAACGGCTGCTTTACAGGGAGTTTGAGAACTATTGGATGTGCAATACTGACAGGTGGAGGCTACCATTTCAATTCACCTATTTTTATTGAATGTTGAGAGAACATTTTCCACCTCTGAAAGGCTTTTTTCCCCAAATCTACCAACACTTCCCTGGACAGACAAGACAAAAATGACATGAGGAGGGGTGTTCCTTCCTTTTTGCTGTAGCCATCTGCTGCTGTACCCCAGACACAGAGGATAATTTTGATTTTAGTTTATAAACAGTGCCTGGGAATTTGTCTTTTCCTAAGGGACAACTTAATTCCTTTTGTGAATTTATTTTGGCTTATAATGTGACTACATTTCAATGTCTCATTAGCACAGTATTAAAAGCAAGCATAATAAAGATGGGGGAAAAGAGCTCCAGTTTACTTTTTAACTTGCTGAAGTTCTTGTTTCTTTCTCCCCATGCCCAGAGCTTTCTCTCAGTCTCAACCCAGCCACTCCTCCATCTCACAGTGCTCTTCTAAAGGATTGACAGGAATTTCAGACTTATAAGAAATACGGTTGTATCTTTGCATTCTTAACATGCAGTGTTGAATCTACAGAACTCAAAAGAAAAGTTTTGGAAAGTCGTCTCTATGGTTGACAGTGAAAACATGATGGACAAGATAGGACTAGGATTGTCTCTATGGAAGGGTTTCCAGGTGAAATGGAGAACTAGAAAACCTTGAAGCTGGCCTCCTTAATGGCATACAGCAAACACAGAGTTCCTGGTAGCAGGAATGGTTTCCTGAATCGTTTGGCTTTTGCGGACTCCTAGCACAGAGTTTTGTTCAGCTCATGCAGGGCAGTGATGGGAACCTGAGGCTTCCCATACCTGTCACTGCTCACCAGGAAAAAGCATCTGCATCGAGGTGAAACTTCAAACAATAAGTGTATGCATCCACCTGCATGTGTGTGGTGGACACACACGCAGGGAACTCAGCAGTTTGCCCTGTCACCATGGCTGATGCAAGAACTCATATACATACCTGATGCTTCTCATTGATGTCTGGATGATGGATAGCAATTTTTGGGAAAGGAAAACCAGGTTTGCGAGGTTTGTGCCAGATTCAGCTGGTGCTGGAGCCATAAAGGTACCTGTGATATTGGTGGGCTACCAGCAATGTGTGAATACACAAACAGACTCGGAGCTATTCTGGATCTTATATTTGGCTTCTGTCTTAAAATAAATTGAATAACTCTTCACTGTGACTGATGCTTGGCCAAGGACAGTTCAGACACAGTGTTCCCTAGAATGACCTGTGTTCCTTGTACATGGCTTGTTTTGTTCAGCAAACCCCAGGCAGGGAAAGAAAAATTTCCTGAAACTGGAAGAACTGGACTTGTTACTTCTAAGTCCTCCAAGCTAAAGCATCATCTGCCCTCAGCCAACTTATCCAGGGTCAGCAGTGGAGATTTGTGGTTTTTAAAATGCAATCTCCTCAGCCCTAGGTCCACATTGCACATTACTGTGGACCAAAACACCTGATGTAATATGTAGCAAATACCACATGCAGCAAAATGAATGGAGTATTGTCTCTTAATCGGTTATTGACCCCTGCACAGCTGGCTCTTTTTTTTTTTTTCAGTTGAGAGTAACTTCTGTCCAGCCAGTGTCGATGGTTGATCTCCAACAGGGTGACACCTCAAATACCACCAGGTTTTTCCCAGTTAGCTGCAGCCTTGCTCATTATGGCTAGTGCTGCCAGCCCTTCACCCCTCATGTTGCACTATCTGTCTTATCAGGATTGTCCTGGGGGTTTATAAAGTGCCACAGACTCTGATCCTGAGCTGTTGATGCTGTTCAAGGAAAATAAAAGTTCCTTGCAGCGAGGAGCCCAGTGCTGCCGGTGGGGAAATCCTTCTCCTCCAGGTCAGCTATTGCTGCATTAGCATTCCATATTTCATGCTGCTTTTAGAAGGCATGGGCAGTAATGACTGCTTTAGCAACTTTGTGTCTGGGAATGACTTTATTTTAAATGCTTAATTCTCAGCAGGTGCCACACAATATGACACACACTTATATCTTGGAGGTAATAATGGTGCACTGATGTTTCACTGTGCTGTTAACCCTTGGTGCAATGAGATATTGCAAACATCATTCACCTTCCGTGCTGCTACTATTAATAATGTGCGCTCTTGCTTGGAGACATTTTGCCAAAGCAATGATTGATATGATGCAGAAGCAGCTCTCTTCTCTTGACTGTCATACTTTATTTTGCTCTTATTTTCTGTGCTTATGGTTTCACCTCTGTTGCAATTCTCTGGAGTCTCACACAAAAAAATGGAGGCTCCAGCTGCAGGATGCAGCATGGACTTGCTTTTATGGTCATGCCTTGCTGCTGCAGGAATCTCAGAGGGTCTCTTATTTTCATAGCTGCTCCCACTTCTTAGGTAGGCTTAAGAATATTCCAAGGATCATGGCTTTCTGTAAGGATTTACATTTATATGTCATGAAACACATAGCTTTCTGAAAAGCAGGATAGAGATAGGTTTGGATCAATCTATAATACATTTCCCATGTTGTAGTTCAGCTCTTAATATGGTGAATGTTGCATCTCCTTGGTTCTTCTCTGACCAAGGGAGGAGCAGGACCAGATGTATTTGGGTAATGATCTGTGTATGCATCAAGTGTTTTCTCTGATTATGGTTTTGGATAATTGGGGAAATTTTCACAAGACTGAGAAGCCACTACAGGGACATTATCCTGTTTTCTGAAGTAAGTTCTAATTGACTGAAGTATGGAAAATTAACACTGATGAAAACAGCCAAAAATTTAGGATTCTAGCTTTAACCTGATTGTATCATTAAAACACTCAGAGCTTCGTAGCTTACAAAACTAGAGATTGCCTCAGAGAAAAACTCCATGGCATTTTGCTCTTGAGAAGACACTGCTATGACTGCAACTTACTACCTTTCTCAACATCTCATTTTTGCCTTGCTCCCACATCTAGTAGCTTGCTTGCATCCCACCTTTGTGGCCTGACACAGCTTTCCCCTGGGTTCTTGTGACTGAGTCATGCTTGAGCTCTTCCACAAAGATGGACAGGTAGAGGGCTGTGGTGCCACACAGAGGATGGGGCTGCAGTTCCTCCTCTGCTGTATGGCTCCTGCCAGGGCTTTCTCCACCTCCTTTCATTCCCTCCTGCCTCTCCCACCTTCATAGCAGCCTTGAAGCTGGATCACCACTTCTGGGCAGGGACGTATGGCTATTTGGTTGGTAGCTGACCACAAAATACGCACTACTATTGCCTGTTATTAAGTGGAGCTGCTGACTGGACAAACTGCTGCACTGATCATTCCTTCCAAGCTATGGCTATCCCCAAGATTTTCCAGCCATATTTTTCCTGGTATTCTATCACAGCATGTGCCCAAAGTGAGCATCAAGCTGGAAAGCAGATGGCAGTTATCCGCCGCATTATGTGAGGCTTAAGTGAAAAGGTGGTGTGACTTTTCTTCTCAGTGCCTCCAGTGTGAAAAAAGGTAGTGAATCCTTGTTTACTGGGAAGAGGCAAAGCTCACAGCTAGTGATGGTGCCCTGATCTCTAGCAGCCACTTGAAAATGGCTTTGAAACAGTGGCGGTGCCTGTTTCAAAACATCCAGCTTAATGATATCGTATTTTCAGGTTTTCAGTAAGTCACAGCTAAGATGTACAGCACTGGATGATGCTTATTCTGCCTGTACTTAACTCTTTTCCCAAACAGGTTTTGGCTCAAGAGAATGTATTTTCATACCCAATAGTGGTAAAGTTCACAGAGCTGGAGAATTACCAATGCTTTACTGCCTTTGGGAATGCCCTAAGGATAATTGCATTTAGCATTAATGTTCATCATATATTTTACTGTTCAGTGACAAACTCTGCTCCCTTAGGTGGGGATCCGCATCTTTCTTCTGGAGAGAGAGAACTACAGCCTAACTCAATACAAAGACAGTTTTGCTCTTGGATCTGGCAGGCTCTACACTCTGTGTGAGGCTGCATGTCAAGTCATCAACCATCCTGAGGAACAGCAGGTAACCTGCTGTTACAGGGGGCAGAAGAAAATTTCCCTCAGAGGTACCTTGGTAGCATCAGGGAAACTGACATAACCTGAAAATATTCACATTTTATTTTGTGACAGAAGTCCCCATGCAGCCTGGATTTTTGAGTTGCATTTCTTTTCTTCCACATACATCCAGGGCAGAGTACGAGGCCAGACGCACTTTGATGTTTGCTCATAGGGCTGGGCTTGTGCTGCAGGGATGCAAAGCTACACTGGGGCTAACACTGCACTGCCAACCCTTGTGATCTGCAGCATCTCCTGCACTGTGGTTCCACTCAGCCTTGTGCCAAGGGGTTGTTCCCAGACAGGCCGTGAGGGCTCATACCCATTTTTAATTAACACCATCCTATCCGGCTATTGGATAACCTTGAGTAGCTTCAGGGCTTTGTCTCTCTGACCATAAAAGAGGGGGTTTGCTAATGGAAAGGGGACGTTGCTAGGCCCCGTTCAAGTGGTACCCACTGCATGGCAGAGACAGGTTTGCAAAAGGTCCTAAATCCTTCTGGGAGCAGCTGCCAGGAAGGACCTCATGCAGAACAATGGCCAAGCAGGAGTGCAATGTTCATCTTGCATCTGTCTTGCATTAAGAAATTCTTAATGCACTAAAGAAACAATTTTACAGTATTTGAACCTTTCTAATCTATGAGGGAAAGCAATGCAGTTTATCATATATGATAATGTCCAAGAGCTAAATGACAGAGCTGTCAGTTGCAGGACACTGAAATGACAGCCCTTTAAGAAGCTGTCGTGTCTTGTAGGACACCAAAACACTCATTTTAGCCTCAGGAAGACAAATCCATTATGTCTTTCCTTTTTGGGGATCTTCTTAAAGTACTGCTATTCAGTAGGGGGATGTGTAACAAAATGGCTTTCTTGAAGTTGTCTGCACTGTAGGCAAATCCTCCTCCTTTCCCAGTGGTGTGGGTCACACCAAAGACACATCCAGGGGCTTTGGGCAGGGTTCCCTTTTGCAGGCCCTTTGGACTCCACAAAATGCCAGTCTCGAGCTCTCCATGTGCGATGCTTTGCCATGCCTGTTGCTTGTGTGTGACCTACTTGAGTTTGCATGAGATCCCACCGCTTCCCAACAACTGCCCTCTCTGGTACTGGACAGCCTCGTGCAGCAGTGAGATCTCCTGGGGCTTGGCAATGTGCTGACCTGGAACGCTCACTGGAATGGTAAGGAAGGAGAGGGCACTGTCCACAATACCACCAGCGCTGAGCTGGACTGGGAAGAGCCTCGTTGCTCCCATCTGGACACAAACACCAACATTTGGCCTCTCCTTCTGTCCATCCCTCCTTCATGTGGAAGTTGAGCACTGCTGTCATAGAAGTGACAGTGAGGGATGCACTGTGTTTCACAGGGTGGGAGAGTGGGATGGGGGCACAGCTGGACAGCTGGGTTGTCCTGTGCCCTTAAGATATCTGATGGATGCAACAAGTGTAAATGATCTGACTCCTCTCCCATGGGAAGAGCTCAGCTCCTTGCCAGCTGGAGAAGGTTTGCTGCAATGTAGCAGTGCCATGGCAGAGCTTCCCCTATGCCTGCTCATGACCATTAAGTCCCCATTATATGACACTAAATTAAATCTGGAAATGAAAGATGTCTCCTGAGGAAAACAAACTAAAATGGGGGAGGGGGATTGGCAAAACAAAAACAACCCTTCTGAATGCAATAGCACTTGCAATTAAGAACAAAATGGATCTGAAAGCTCTGAAGCTTGACTTCGGGAAGAAAGAGAACGCCCTCACAGAGAGCCTGGGGTTTCCGTAGGCACAGTGCAGTGGCTGCTGTCTTCATTTTACGTCAGAGTATTAGTGCTGTGGTTTCGCCCCTGGTATCGACAGAGCTTGCCGGGTAAGTGGGTGGGGTATTGGGATTTATATTGCCGACAATTTCAGGACAGCTTCCGTC